>CM076578.1:1229753571-1230319489 GCA_034641835.2 Pinus albicaulis | reverse complement strand
GGAGAAGCAGAATTCCAATTAACAGAGGAAGACATACAGAGACAGAACCGAGAGAAATGCAGATATGCTGCAAGGTCTAGGCAGCAGTTCAGCTGGCCACTTCTCCTTATCGTCACAATTAGCAGGCAGTGTAATCCAGCAACCAGCTCGTCTGAAAAACCATAGCTAAAAGCCATTTTCTCGACCCGATTGCAATGCAATCAAAGGACACCTGTCATAATTAATCTCTGATCATTAGTAATGAGAGCCGAAGGCCGGATCATATTGGAGCGTGCGGAATCAAGGAGTGGAGGCCGATCTTGAACAGTGTTAAAAATTAATTAATGCGGATTTGATGTTAAAACTTAATTGAACATCGTTAAATGTTAATGTGATTGATATGAAATCGCCATATCCATGTCCCATCGCCTTAAACGCCATCGAATGCACCCGCAGCCGGGAGCAGGGCAAGTTTTTATTGAGGACACGTGGCAGAAATTGATTGGAGAAGATCTTTGTTTGGGCCGCTCGCGCAGTGGAAATCCGGACCCGAAAAATATTAGGGCGAATTTGATAAGAAATTCGCGTCACAACTCTCCCTCCGTACGCCAGGCCAACTTCGGACCCGAAAAAGATTAGGGAAGAATTCATTTGGTTTTCACGTCACAAAATTGGCCGACGTCAGCAAGCTATTTTGGAACGTGAATTTGGTTTGAATTATGGTTTATCGCCGGTTGAAGTCCGGCGGGCTCGACTTAAGAACAATTTTGTTTGATCCCATCTTATAAAATTTGTGTTGGTTTTCTTTGATAATACACATATTTATAATAAATCATGGGAATACCACACTAAAGATGTGGAAAAGTTATATAAATTATTGAGAACAATCATTTTTATGTAAAAATATCCAAATGTGCTTTTGGGAAATAAGAATTCGAGTATTTGGTTCATATTGTTTTAAAGGAAGGAGTGAAGTTGGAGCCTCAAAAGATACAAGCTATTACAAAATGACCTATTCCTAAGAAAATCAAGGTTCTTAGAAGATTTTTTAGACTTACATGATATTATTGATCATTTGTTAAGAATTATGCATGCATTTCAAGTCCACTCACATATCTCTTGAAGAAAATATCATTTATATGGAATGATAAGGCTACTTTGGCATTCTCTCTTTCGATGGATGCCATGTCTTCTACACCAACATAGGTTGCACCTACTTTTGGTAAAACATTCATAGTAGAGTGTGAGGCACTAGGACAAGGAATTTACGTAACATTAACACAATAAGGGCTATCATTGGCTTTTAAAAGCAAGTAATTCAAAGAAAATATTTGGTGAAATTCAAGGAATTCACTTTTGTTAATAGGTTTATGTCACACGATGATGCAGGGGCATTAGGCACTAGCCAGCAATGTAGGAGGTTTTGTCCACATGTTGTGGCTAGGAGGGTTCGAAAACATTTGAGTTGTAACAACTAGGTGTCAATACCTCAGCTGACTGTATTACTTAGAGTAGTTAGAGTTGTAGGAGTCGAACAGTTTCAGTTAGTTGAATTATTATAATTAGAACTTTTGATTTCTAGAAAGGTCCTCTCAGAGGAATCGAAGAGCCATATGTTATGTATATAAATTGTAATTCCTCAGATGAATAAAAGTAGAGAGGGAAGAGGAGAGTAGAGAGGGGATTTCTGCAATAAACCTATGTGTGTGAACAATTGTTTCCAGTTAAATGATTTCCAAGCTTAGTTGCCATTGAATTATCTCGAACTGCTAATTTTGAAGAATTGTTTAACTGTGAGGCGATTGGGTACTGATAATTCCATTCTTCTGTCTTTGAATTCCCGTAAATTGTTGGATAACCCTGTGAACTCACCCCACCCGAAGGCGAGGTCTGTGTAGAGAACCGGGGTCGTGAAAACTGTTCAAATATAAAAATCCCGCTTAATAAAGAGACAAAATTTTTGTGCTTTCGGAACCTGACCCGAGGATTGGACATGAGTTAACAAACAAAAGGATAGCGGAACCAGACTTGCACCCGTGGTCAAGCCCTCTACCAAAACCACGAGCAGAATCACAAAAGCGGGTTGCCCATATCGCACCGCTTTTACGGACTAGGCGGTATTTCCTATTCGCGAGCGATTCCATAAGGAATGCGACATGTGGTGAAGTGACCCCCGAAAAACCACCGTTTAACTCGCGCCATCGCATGTTAAAGCCCGACGTTGGAAGCCGAGCGAAATTGCCAAGAGTCGTTGATTTGGAGAAGGGCCATTGGACGGTGGTCGCACGTTGAACTTGCCCGGAGGTTAACTAAGGTGTGCGGAGGATAGCCAGGTACGATACGAGTGTTTGATTGGTTATTGATATATATAGGTGGGGCCGAAGTATAATGAAATTGTTTAATTAAACGATTGGCGGATAATTAGCATAAGTCTGGAGCGTGATTGTTGTAAGGCTGGGTGATGAAATATAGAGCCGAAATTTCATTACAAGTTATTTATTTAAAAAGAAATGTGGAGTATAAATACAAAGTGTTGAAAGTTAAACATTGGTTATAAGGATTGGAGATAATATAAAGTCGGGAATATAAATTAAAGTCCAACCATTGTGGATAGTATTTATTTATCAAATTCTACGAATTTTATAAATAAACCCGAAGAAAGAAGAAGTCAATTAAGACTCAGGCTGGAGGAAAAGAACGGGGTAAACCAAGGGAAAATGCTGACAGAGCGATTGTAGACACACCAGCTCTCCTTGGGGGTCCAATTTCAATTTTGTTGCGTCACACGATGATCTCTCTTCTCTGGCATTTACTTGTATTGAAGATCACTATTCTAGGAATAAGGAGTTATTTTCTCCAAAAATAACTCTAGCCAAACATTGACAATGCATCAAGGATATCTTTCTATGCTTCATAAGTACATATGTTCTACTTCTAAATCATGTCTTGGAAGTGGTTGTTTTGCTAGAAATTATTCACCAGTTGGTTTCATACCAAGTCTTTTTCTCATTTTCAGCATCCAATACATGAAAAAGATAATGGTTTAAAACAACATAAATATTTGAAATTTTGCAAGAATTGTCTGGCACACTTTGAATATGAATTTTGAAGTCAAGTTCATGATGCTGTATAGGATCAAGTGTCATTTTGAATACCAAATGTTTCACATGAAACTTCTCAACATGCTACCCTGCATTAAGGATTAAATGACAATATTGCATCAACTATTTCCATAATAAAAGTGCGCCTCGGCCATAAGACTAAACAACTAAAAATGTTGTAGATCTAACAAGACCACACAATCAAATGTATTCCACAAGGCCAATACTGTATGAAAAATGAAAAGGAGTTTGCAACCAAAAATACCTTAGGCAACTAATTCAATTAGATACACCAAACCATCAGCAAAAAGGAAAACAAGCCTACTCAAAAGGCAAGCGTTTACCTCCTTTGACAAAATTTTGAGTTCCGAAACAAGGGCCTTTATTGTCTTGTCAATGCCCCTAGTAATTTGAATGGGGTTTGCACCTGCTGCAACAACCTAAACAAAAGGTTTCATTTCAAATTATTTTCCACAAATTTAAGATACAACCATTGTCAGTTTTGTATTTCCTAACAAGCTCATAAATTTTGACAAAAGAACCAAAAATTTTTAATACCTGATAGCAATTTTTTCACTCAAAAACTATCTTAGACTCAATAATCTCAACCCAAAACTAAAAACCAAACACCATAAGACCCTACAAAATTGAATAGATGATCTTAATCCAGTACTATCGACAAAAAGTTACCTTTACACCCTCACTTATTAAACCCTGTGCTGTTGAATTTTAACTTCAACTGCTGCAGCAGAAGGACGGATGCAGCAACAAATTTTTTTTTTGGAGGTTGCTTGCATGCCATCCAGAAATTTAATTCAGCATTTAAAATTCCTGCAAGTTTTTTTTGTAGACGGCCGCAGCCAGATTTCTGTACAGGATTGTATTTAAACACAACAACTAGCATTAACGCAATTCACCAACCATAAATTAAACAAACAGAAATTTACCCGATAGTTTTGTAAATTCAAAAGGAGGACACATGGAGCATTAATATTGGATCGCATGAAATTGAAGGGAATCTGAAAACTTGAAAACCAGACCCGAATTTTTTATAGGGCACATTGGATTGAGAATTCGAGTTAAAATCAGGCAGACGTCAGCATCCCAATTTGGAATGCAAATTTGGTTTGAAATTCAATCTATTCAGACTTTTGAAGTCCGACGGAAAGGGTTCTTTAATGTTTTGATAGTTTAATATATACATATGTTTTAAAAATATGTTATATATATATCATATGCGAAATTAAAGGTGGGCCATAGAGTTTAGTTTTAATTTTATTTTTTTTAAAAGAGGGTTTATTATAATATGTTTTATATGTTACGGCATATAAAAATAAAAAGGTCGAAAAAGCTTGGTAGTTTTTTTTATAGACAGTACGTAAATTTTTTATTACACAGCAGTGTGTAAAAAGTGAAAGACCGAGTGTAACTTTTTAAGTGTGTATGCACAGCAGTGCGAAAGGGAAAAACACAGCAGAGTGTTTTAGAGACAGAGTATGTTTGTTTTGAACAGACAGTGAGTTGGTTTTATGCACTACGTTTTGTAGCAGTCATAATTTTGTAATCCCTCTCAGTGAGGAAGAAGTGTAATAGTTTTTTTTTTGAGTTATTGAAGGGAATAGAAGTTTGTTTTCAAAGTATTGAAACTCTGTCTCCTGTCAAAGAAATTTTTATTTTCTCTATGTTAGAGGAAGGGAGATTTATTCTCCATTCATTGTTCTGGAATTTTTCAATATTCCAACATGTGCAAGAACAATAGATGTTGTGGTTCCATCCCCAGCTAAATCATTTGTCTTTGCCGTAGCTTGCCTTACCAACTTGGCCCCAATATTTTCAACTGGGTCCTCTAATTCAACCAATAAAAAGGCCAAAACCATAGCATTGAGATACATTTCATTACACTGTCAATAACAATAAAATTTGACTCGACCATAACCCTTTCCTTTTATTGTTGTGAAAATATTTATGCATTACTCTAATGTGGCTATTCCATAGGCCAAGTAGACCACTGGGTAACAAATATGTTTCCTTTCACCTTTGAGTTTTCAAATTATGCCTACCAAATCTAAGACATTTAAGAGGGGGAACTAATACAGCGTTAAAAAGAAAACCAGAGCACACATCTACAAATTACCTCCTTAGCTACTGTCACACCATCATTAACTATTTTCGGAGAACCATGCTTGCTCTCCAAGACAACATTTTTCCCTTCGCCCCAAGGGTGACTCCAACAAGATCAGCAAGTTTGTTCACACCGCCTGCAAGACAAATTGACAATGCTTTCAGTAAGTGTGCAATTGAATGCCAGGCCATATGCCAAAACAACCCTCCATGAAAAATTAAAATAACACATTAAAATCGAATATAAGTGGACAAGGAAAGATCCACCGCAGTGAAGTTTCACGTGCAGGTGACCTTCCTTTAAACATAATTTTTTCTCTGACCTGCAATTTTTTTGTCACTGAGCCATCCTTGTTGAAGTACAACTCCTTTTCCATAGCTCTTGTATTAACTACCTTCTCTCTGTCGCATAATCTCAGAGTCCCTCTTCTGCTTCAGCGATTAAAGGAAATGGGTGAAAAAACTGAAAGAGAAGACAATTGTCTGCCATAATTATCAAACATTGCACCCAACTTCTTCCCCTTTCCATTGTTACCCAATGAGGTAGATGTGGCAATTGTTGTCATACCACCCAAAGCAGAGGCCATCTTCTCTTATGCTGAATATAGAATTACAATATCTTCATATTAGTATGAACCTTAAAAAACATGACTCCCATTGCTAAAAACCACTTTTAAGTTGTAACGGGAAAACTAAACAACTATCGCAACTTTTGGCAACTTCTGGAGCATTAAGAGAGAAAAAACCAAAGAGAAATACAACCACAATCCTCATTTTAATGAGACCGGACTATATATTTGCATTAAGATAATAGAAAGAAATCACGACTATATTAAGGCCAGCACAAAACAATCTTTAACCGGTGTCTCTCGCGGCCTTCAGGTTGCCATGCTAGAGGTTGCATATTTTTAATTTAAATTCTTGACCTCTCGTGCCCATCTATGAATGCATCCAATGGGATATCTACATCAAATGCTCCTTTATATCCCCAAAAACAAATTCCCTACTACAAGAGCACCGGTATTGATGGATCACCCCACACCATCCCACCCACTAGAAACGGTGAAAAAGGAAACCCGAGAAACCTTCTGAAATATCTCAAGATGACTATATGGGTGATTCTTATGAATCAACCAACCATTCAGAACATGCTCATCAATCCAAACCATGAGTATTATGTGACAATATTCAAGCAGGCACTGAATCGGATTTCTGAAGCTATGTTAGAGAAACCCTAAACTCTCACTGAAAATAGGTGAAATGTGGCACCACTCAGAGATTGACATGTGCCAATTGGTACAAGTGGTAGAAAATTGGCATGCTCGAACAACGAGGTGATGCAGGAATGACATGAGGGAGAAAATATCAGAAAAGCCCCAAATCTGGAGAACTAAAGCTCATCACCAACCTGAGATTGACAACTTTACATGATGTAACCTATGAAATCGTAAATGGACAAATCATAGTAACAATAAAGTAACCTATGTAACAATAAAGTCGGATTCATCCTGGGAGTGGTAATGGGAGAAATCATAGTGAAGAACAGGAAACATGCATAGTTGCTTACAATCAAATAGATGAAAAAACACATACAAAAAACCTAGATAATAATCGTGAACAAGCTTAATATTGAATTATGAACTGTAAAGGAACTTACAAAATGTGACATTACGAACTTGGTCAAGCGCACAAGCAAAAATATCCTGGACATGACCCTGGTTGACAAGTTGTATTGCTCATGATGCAAGAGGATTTGTACTTGCATTGCCAAGTCAATCAAAATCCATCATTATCTATACAATAAATACAAGTAATTGATGTAGTATTTTTTACTCTAAGATGCATTCTTATGATAATGTTAGAACATATGTTGAAAATTTCAAAACATACCTCAATAAGCTCCTCTTAATTTCAAGAACAATTTATTGGAGTCGCATGAACTTGGAACAAGCCTCCCACGATCTGAAAGAGTAGCAACTAAGTCAACAGTGACTTTTTTGTTGCTATGCTGGATCAAGGGAGGTTTGCTCCAAGATTAAATCGCTCCAATAAATTATTCTCTACTAAACAGGGCCAACCACGTGAAGGTGGAAGCTCTTATGGCCCCTCCCCCCCCCCCTCACATCACTCTCAATTCCCCAATACCCAATCTATATTTCATTTTTTACTTTCATGAGCATAAAAAAATATTCAATAACTAATAAAAAAACAATTCAACAAAAAGTACGCAAGGAAACATTGCAATTAATGCTTGACATAAAAATATTATGATAAATGAGTTTTTTATATAACGCAAAAAACATTCCAAGTATGGTAACGTTTGTCTTATAATAATACAATATTTTACATTGTCAAATTTTCTTTTTCTTCTTCCTATTTTTAAAGCTCCTAATTACATCATCAATATCATCGTGCTCTGCTCCTGTTTCGTGCCTTTCAACCCGCACTGCTGACCTAGTTGCGTATTCACGATGTATGGGCTCATCCAGTGACGGGGCATCGCCTACAAAAATAGATAATATTAAATTTTAATTGTCAGTTTTTAAATATCATTGAACTAGTTCGGTAATATTAATAAAAAAAATTGCAATGAGATTATTTACCTGGTGCACCAGTTGTCGCCGCTGACCTAGTTGCGTAGTCACGATGTATGGTCTCATCCAGTGACAGGGCATCGCCTACAAAAACAGATAATATTAAATTTTAATTGTCAGTTTTTAAATATCATTGAACTAGTTCGGTAATATTAATAAAAAAAAATTTGCAATGAGATTATTTACCTGGTGCACCAGTTGTCGCCGCTGACCTAGTTGCGTAGTCACGATGTCTGGTCTCATCCAGTGACGGGGCATCGCCTACAAAAACAGATAATATTAAATTTTAATTGTCAGTTTTTAAATATCATTGAAATAGTTCGGTAATATTAATAAAAAAAATTGCAATGAGATTATTTACCTGGTGCACCAGTTGTCGCCGTTGGGACTGTTGCCCTGTCTTCCTCTCTGGTGGTAAGATCCTCAAGGGAAACATTCTCTGTCATATAAACAAAAACCGTTATAAGGACAACCATCAAGGTATAATTAGAAAAAATTATAAGTGGAAATTAATTACCGTCACGGCCCTCACTGATAGCAGCATTGTCGGCCTGGTCCCCACTACAATGATCAGGTTGCACGAGAGGATCATCTACATCTGGCTCTAAAATTGGGTTATTTGCCTCATCGGTAGTGCTGCTCCCCTGATTTAAACAACGTTGTTAGCCATTAAATTTATGGACGAAAACAAAAATATTGAAAGGTTAATTTTTTACCTTATCAGGCATTCTGGATCTTGGGACCTGCCCCAAGCTTCTGCGACGTTCAACTACAACTTGATAGCCAAAACGGAAAGCAATATTTTTATCTTCCTCTGTAGTTTCTGTTCCGAAGTCATCACCCTACATTACATATGATTGTGTATTTTTAATCATATCTGATAGGATTACAAAAACGTTGGAAGGCGATACAATTAATTATAAGATGTTTAGCTACTTAATTACAATTCTTGCAGCTAATTTCAAGTAGCCACCCTGGCCGAGCTTTTGATGGCCCTTTTTCTCTATCCTAGCTTTGGTTGCCTTTGAGGTGTCAGGCAACCTAGCATCAAAAGATTGAAGTCAGATATGACGTAGCACACTTTTATTTTAGACATAAAGAAAATTAAAGCTATTGAATTAAAGTTGTAATTTACCTTGCGGGTCCAGTTGGCATTTTTCCTTCTTTCTTTGCCCTTTTCTCTTTTTCGTCATGGATGAGTGCTCTCCACTCACTCTCTGAAACTACGAGAGGACGCTCATATCTGGGGTTAAATTGCAATTGCGTCCTATAGGTGTCCCTGGTATATTTCAAATATTTGCCGGCTACCTGAGCCACCGCTTTTCTGTCAAATGTGCCGACCCCAAAACGGGCTTCTAGATAATCTAGAAGTTCTTTTTTCAGGTTGGAATTCTGGGAATTCCACCCTGTACGTATGGTTGGGCCAAAAATTACCAACGCATGGCTCTCCAGAATCCTGTAGAACTCATTATTTCCTACACAGAATAAAACCAAAAAAAGAAGAAGATATTATCATTAATTTAAAAATAAAAATCATGATAAATATGTTTTAGATAAAGTACATGAAATAGTTAAAATATTAAAATTTAAAGGTTATACCATTATTTTATGAGACACCTCATGATTGCAACAACAGGCACTACGTGTGGTCCCTGGGCTGACACGTGTATCTCAGGCTTGACCATGTAGTTAACCATGTCAGCCCTCATCATTCATAACACGGTCCAGTTGGTAGGTATACCTTGGGCGGGGGTGTGTTTCTTAGCTAGCACCTAAAAGGTAGAGAGTGCTACATGAGAGGTTGTTGAAGCATCTCCCCACCTTGTGTCCCTACCACCAACACGAGTTGAGAAAATGGAAAATACCACACAAAAAAGAACTTTGTTGGTTTATTAAGTATCTGCATTAAATCAAACTATCACAATTCATCTCATGCAGAACAAAAAAAGTATCCTTTTGACTTTTTATTATTACCTGATATCTTTCTAGCTACCTCATAAGATGTTGTATCCTCTCTTCTGTTTCAGGTGTTTGAGGCGCGTCTATCAAAGTATTAAATTCCGACCTTGCATCTCGTGCCTTTTTTTGCAATAAGAACACTGGAGATAGGGATGAAGAAAGCTCTTCCTCAAAGAGGGAATCATCAGGCGTACCATGGCTAGGTGTCTGCATATTTGAACAAAATTAATATTATTTCAATTATGTAAATAACTAAAATACCTGAAGATAGAGCAATGCTGGCACTTTACATGTTCTTCCGCTGGCCTCTTTCCGCGATCATCCCGTCTCGGGGTTGTTCCTGTACTTCCCTGATCAGTCTGCCACATTGCAATAAAATTATAAATGTAAAAAATTGAAAACAATATCTAACTTGAAAACACAAAATGAAAACTGAAATAATTTCTAATAAGACAGCGGAAGACAGAGTTAGAGTTTCAAATATGCCTTGCATTGAATTCAGTCCTGGAAACATGTCATTGCACATTAAGGCACCCAAACATTCAATCCACAAATGATATATTTAAGTAGGCTTCTCCTATTCTAGGAAAACACCATACCTATAATGAATTCACTTGCATGTATAAAGGGAAAGGAAAACATGTTTTCATACAACGGTGACAAAGGCATCTTGGGGAAAGGTATCTTCACTTTTATTTATGTTGTTCACCCACACCACTCTCGTGTTTTCACTAATCCTGTTTTGTCATTTTTGGATTCAAATTAAGTTAAGGCCTTAAGTATTTTTTGACCTTTCGGTGTAGTTTTTATAAGTGGCATGTATGGTTTTTCCATTAATTCTGCACTTTTTCTCTTCATGCGCATGTTTCCCTGGAAATCAAATGCATGATTTAGTCCCATACATTTAACAAGTTGTTGGATCAACTCCATAGGAAATATTATGTTTCCTATTCAATCAAAATTTATCTCAGTTAGGGTAGGTAGGAAGGTTTTCCCTTTGTATTAATAGGGCACTTCTAGCTTGCATTTTTATTATATCTTTCAAATTTAGTGTCGTTTCAATTAGGGCATGAATTTTGCAACTTTCAAGGTGAGAATGAACAAAGACAAATTTTTGTTATGGATGACTTTATATGACTCCATGGCCAGAGGAAAAGGCACTAATATACTTCTTCAAATATCTATAGTTCTCATTCACCTCATACGGAGATGGTCCCTAATTTTGAGCCAAATGTTGCAACAAAAAGTTCCCCCCCTCCATAATTTGATATTCAATGGAAATTTCTTAAATTGATGATGGGGCATGATTATGGAACATTGGCACATACATATATAATGGAATTCCAAGATCATGATATATTTTTGCATATGTTTATGGCAATTTCCACCAAGTCCTCTGGAGGTGGGAGTGAGGGGGCGAGGGAGCGCGGGAGCGGCCTATGCAAAAGCTCCCTACCAATTTTCAGGAAACGTGGGGGGACGTCGGGGTCATAAAAATTATAAAATTTAATATTTAAAATGTAACTATATTTTTGCAAGGAATGTATATACAGTCATCATACACTCGCATCGTGAAAGATAAATCATAAATGATAAAATTACAAATCGATGAATGATGAATCATATAATTGAAACAAATTTAAAAGTTAAAAGTTAAAACATACATCGTACAATCATGCATGTAAGTTTGTAAGTTTGTAACTATATAATCATTAATGTAACTACTAACAATGTACAATGAAAATAAAGTTTAAGATATCATATGACATATTATATCAAGATTCAAAATAGAGTTTAAGCTGAAGTTTACAACTCAAGTCTGAAACATAAAACTTAAACGCAAATAAGTTATGTCTGAAACATAAAACATAAAACATAACATATGAATATCAAATGATATCATCATAATGATAAATGAGCATAAATGCTCAAGTTAATGCCCAACTAGTCTCTGCATCCAACTTCTGCACGAATATATCAAGATCAACCATGTCACCATCTGAATCAGAATCACTTGGATTCTCAAATATGCTAAGTGGCACATCAACTTTTAACACGAAACCATAAACTAAAAGGGGCGGTGAGGGGGCGTGAAGGGGGGTGTGAGGGGGCGTGAGGGGGCGTGAAAGGGGGTGTGCGGGGGCGTGAGGGGGCGTGAGGGAAACGTCCCCTAGAAGTCCCCAAGACCCCGGAGCGCGAGGGGGCGAGGAATCTAGACCCCTAGGTGGGGGGGCGAGACCCCGTGTAACACTAGTTTATGGAGGTGGTGGAGCAAGAAAGAGCTCAAATAGAGCTGAAATTTTTCACATAAAAAGGACTTTGGGCTTGACTAATGGTTCCATTTAAAAAATGATATCTAGACAGAGAATAAGTGTAGCATGCAAACATGCATTGAAAATCCATCTGAGTTTGCATTGTATTACTTATGATGGATTCAAATTTGGGTTTCAAAATGCCAGGTTATGGCATGATTTTGTCAAGAAACCCTTAGTTGGATTCTCATGTTGGTTTAATTTACATTTTAAGTTTGTTTTGCAATCTTTGGGTGATAGTAACTCATGAACTAGGTTACCAATGTGTAACAATCATATTTCAAGAATAAAGTTGTGATTTTTTTATATTATTATTATTATCTATTAGCTACGAGTATTGACACCTAATGCCTAGAATTTTGACATCTCGATAGCATGGATAATTTCGAAAATGTTTCTAGTAATGTTAACATAATAACTATCATTACGTGTCTTCACTTTTGTCACCATAATAGACCTGTGATATGGACTCATCACACAACTTCATATGCTATGTCCCAACAAGTTCAAACTGGTTGAACCTATCTCATAGTGTGGTTATTAAGGACAAGTTGCTTGATATATAACTCGATAGCATAGACCGCGTTGCAGTTCTAAAAAGAATCCTCAAGTGTCAAAAAAAATTCACAATATGTTCTACTATAAAGCCTTTTGGGATACCTGAAATAATATATGTATCATTGATGACTTTTAAAGTATGACAAGATCCAAAGGGAAAGGAAATCAATGGAAGAGTGATCCACCAATGAGAACCTAGAATTTAGCATCGGATGAGTTAGAGTCTAGGAAATTGAAACCCTATAATTTTAATTAGTGATGAAGGACATCACATAGGTAATTATATTTTCATGTAGAATAATATGTTAATTCAAATTTAAACTACATAATATGAAAGGCATACCATAAATTTTTCCACGTAAGTCCAAACAACCTATAAAAGGGGAAAACCTTCTTTTTCCATGGGAAATAATTTACCTTTCCTTTTTCAAGACAATCTAAATCACAAAAAATATGAACTATATTGCACACATTCTTGGATAATGTGAAAGTGGAAAAGGAATACCCTACACAAGTGATGCACACATGTACATTTGAACACTAATAGATTTTTGTAGTTGAAATGCAATGCTTGTTTTCATTTAAATGTAGGGTTTTTAAAATAGGGAGAAATAATGGCTGCCAAATTAATAAGCGTTTCTTTGGGAAAAATTTAAATCTTGTATTGGGTGATGAAGATAATAGAGGGTATTGAATCTTGATTCTTGCCATCTAGAGAGAACCCTACGGCCTAACACAATCCAATAAGGGAAAATTCTGTTCTGCAAGAGCTGAGGGCGAATGCAGGGCGAATGTTGTTCTGAAAGAGCTGAGGGCGAATCCAGGGAGAATGCTGTTCTGCAAGAGCTGAGGGCGAATGCTGAGGGCGAATGCTGAGGGCGAATGCTGTTCTGCAAGAGCTGAGGGCGAATGTTGTTCTTCAAGAGCGGAGGGCGAATGCGCGCGTGATATCAGACGTTAATGTAGCACACATGTACATTTGAACACTAATAGATTTTTGTAGTTGAAATGCAATGCTTGTTTTAATTTAAATGTAAGGTTTTTAAAGCAGGGAGAAATAATGGCTGCCAAATTAATAAGCGTTTCTTTGGGAAAAATTTAAATCTTGTATTGGGTGATGAAGATAATAGAGGGTATTGAATCTTGATTCTTGACATCTAGAGAGAACCCTACAGCCTAACACAATCCAATGGAATTGACCAAAAAAACCCAAATAGAGTCAACCCTACTATAGGAGGGAAGTATACTATAGGAGGGAAGGGCACGCCACACTTGAAAAAACATTTTTGAAGAGGCCGAGGGGCGAATCTTTGATGCCGCAGGCGGGGTGAGCAGCGAGGGGCGAATGCGGGGGCAAATCTTTGATTACGCAGAGGCGAGCACGAAGGCGGGGAAAATCTTTGGCTGCACGCAAGAGGCGAGGGCGAATCTTTTGTTACTGCTTGAAGCGGAGGGCAAATGCGCGCGTCATATCAGACGTTAATGTAGCTATTGCGACGGATACGAAACAATAAAATAATTTTTATGTAGCGCGCATATAAGTTTTGAATTTTTATGTAGCGCGCATATAAGTTTCTTATTTTTATGTGGCGCGCATATAAGTGTCGTTATACCGATGGCAGAAAAGGCGTCGCTATTGCGACGGGTACCTAAACGTCGCAATGGTGACACCTAGACATTGTGTCACACTTGCGACGATTGGAGTCGTCTCAATAGCGACGCTTTGGGCCACAGTGTCGCAATTGCGACGTCTTCCTCCAAACGTCGCAATTGTGACATTTTCTAAGTGTCGGTATTGCGACATGTTTCTATAAACGTCGGTATAGCGACGGTTTCGGGCGGGATGGAAAAAATTTGGGGAAATTTCCGACATTTGGTCAAAAGCATCGGAACCAAGTGTCAGAATTTCCGCCAAATGTAGTAGTGGAAGCTGAGGCATGTGTGTATTCCCATCAAAACACAACTTGAATAGTAAACCATATGCATATAGGAAATTGGAGCATGATTGAACATGAATTCCAAGCCATTACACATAAATCTAACTAAATAAAAATCAAATAGATAAATAAGACAAACGCATATGAGAACACATGATGAATCTCAGGTCTGATAGAAGCCTTCTGCAAGTGTATATTACTGACTGAAAAATATTACAAAAGTAGCTTGTAGCATGACATCAATAAACCTCCTCTAATCCTCTCATCTACCTATTTATAGAGTGAGGACTCATAGAAATGGTTTTCCACCTTTCTAGCTCTGAATTCCTACCTCAGAGACCAGTTCCAAATAGGATTACATCACTTGGAGACTTCCTAGGGATATTTTCTGTTTGGTAGAGTTTGAATACAAAAAATACTCTTATTTCATTAAATAACTCAAAAAAATTATTTCATAACCCTTATCAACTGCAACCAACTAATTTTATGAGTGAAATGGACTACTGCTGTGTCATTATGCCACGTGGATGTTGATCTAAACCTCTTCCAAGTCGAATTTTACAAATTTTACACAAATCTAGTTAGTGAAAATTATGAAAAATAGGCCTCAAAGATGAGTGAATAATTTCCAAAATATGATGGATTTGAAGAAATAGAGAGGGGTTTTTTTGTATGGGCTTGTGAAGAAGAAAAACGTCATTCATATTTCCAAAATTATTTTTCATTTGGTCAGAAATTGAAGTTGAAGTTGACTGCTAAAACAGTCATGTACAAGAAATTTCAGGACAGTTCGTAGCGTTTTCATTTCACCACCTTTTGCATAACCTTTGACATTTATTACTGTTGGAGGGTCTTCCTTGGGTCTAATAAGCTAAATAAATGCCTCTAGCACCCTCTTGCATGTAATTTTTGAAGTATTTTTAGCTTAAGTAAACCTACAACGAATTCGTAGGGAAAACTCAGCCTCAAGCGTGGAGCACGCTACAAACTCACCTCGTTTGGCAGATTTTTTTGTAATTTCTTATTATTTGCCAAAAAATAATGTTTGCAGCGTGCATATGTCTTGTGATGATAGTTTAATACAAAAAGTGACTAAAAATGTGTGGCTTAGCATTTTTAACATCAACATCTTGCATAATCACTTTAAGACCCTTTTTCTTCAATTCAACTTGTAGCATCTCTATCGAACCAAACTGACATGCTGAGGAGTTGACCACTGATACACTGGATTTAAGAACTTGAAAGAATTTAGGTTGAGATGGTGATATTTAGAATTGATGAGTTTTCATGCTTTGTTGCCTTGATGAGTTGTCATACACATGAAGTTTGACAGTTGAGTTGCCCCCTTAAACAAATGGCCCAATGGAATTTATTGAACTCATTTGATGATTCAGTTACCTCCTTACATGCGTTGAATGCTTCAAAAATATCACAAACTCATAAGGCTGGAAAAAAAACACATTAGGCAAGTTCGTAGTGAATTCTAACTGTTTTACTCTGATTTTGCTATGAACTTGGGTAAAAGTGACAAATTCACTCTAATGACCATATTTTCTCATGCATGAGATATTTTTGAATTTTCATTTTACATTGACTCCTATCACATGAATGATGACCATTAAGACCCCTCAAATATGTGCATTTTTGAAAATTATGGATTCAAAAGACCCTATTCAACTGTAAGTGACTCAACCTAATTAACTTAAGACCAACCAAATTTTATCATCGATAACAAGATGAATGGTGACATCTCTTCTAGAATGGCTAGGAGTTTCCTCCTCACCTTTCTCTTCAATAATCACCATGGGATGATTTTGTTTTTATGATGTTACTACCTTCCATGATATTAGTTAGAGTTAATTGACCCCAACCGGCATGGACTAATAACTGGGTGGAAGAAGTGGTTTAATGGAATGAATCATTTGTACCGCTTTTTTATTGGGGTTTGGTATGAGTTGAGAAGGAATTTGGGGTGGTTGAAAAGGTGGAGGTAAAGGTAATGGTGGCATAGGCTGACTTATCTGGGGCAATGATGGTTGAAGCATTTGGTAAGGTGCATATGTAGGAGGATATGATTGCATAGGTGTAGGATAGGAAGGATGTGAATGGTTTGGACCTCTCCATCCTTGTTGCCAAGATTGGGAGGGTTGTCCATACTGAAAATGATTCCCATGATGCCAAGGTTGAGAGTGGTTAGTATTATGATAGGAATATGGATGTGTATTATAACCAAAAAAAATGTGGTGGAGGTTCAGGAACCATACTTGCACCTACCTGAGGTGAATTTGTCTGTGCTCCCATAACATGCAATGGCTCAGGTTCAGAATTCCCTCCTTCAAATACTACTTTAAATCCAGGTATGGAGGAGAATTTTTCAATGGCATGGTTCTATGCATAAATTACAAATTTATTAGTTCCCTTAACATCATTAGGACATTATCTTAAAGGATGATTTTTCCTACACTTCGGACAAAAACTAGACAATGACTCTTGTTCTTCTACAAGTTTTTGCTGAAATTTCAAAGAGTTTATTTTATTGCTAACAATATTCATTATTTCAATTTTCATATTGTCCATTTTATTCTCTAAACCAATAATCATAGCATCTGTAAATCCAAGTTTGTTATTTTTGCTACGGATTCCTTTACCGGATGTAGATTGATTCCCTGAGAATTTCCTGCACAGGTCACAAATTTGATCAAAAAGTTTTTGAGAAATATCCCCTTGTCCTAAAAAATTTAAATTATTTCTAGCATCATCATTAAGCCCACGTAAGAAAAAGGTTCTAATAGTACTTAGATCAAATTTTTGTTTTGAACTTTGGAAGATATACAAAAATCTTTCCAGATAATCTTCCAAGGTCTCATCATCACCTTGCAAAATGGTGAAGATTTCATCTTGCATTTCTCTAGTTTTACAATATTCCTAATATTTCAAAAAATAAACTCTCTTCATTTTCTCCCAATAATCTATATTATTTCCTCCTAATCCCATGAACCAGTGTAATGTTGAATCCTTGAGAGTTGCAGGAAACAAATTTAACTTTTGAGCATATTTGGAGTAATCATACATTCTACATAATATGTCAAATTCGAATAAGAAATAATATGGGTCCTCGTGTACCTTACCATGTAAATGGGGAAGAGATGATGGGGGAATATTCTTCATTTGCACAACTATATCTGGATCCAAGATCGGAAATACGAAGTTGGATTGTTCCTCATTTACCTGGTTTTGTCCACTTCCCTCAGCATGGTCTTCATGTTCTACCATTTTTGTACCTCCAAGTGAACCACTCTCAACAGGATGATAAGGTAGAATATGGGTTAAATCTCTTTGGAGTCCAACATTACCCTTCTTTCCCTTCATTGGTTGTCTCACACCCGAACTACTGTCTCCATAGTCCAAGTGGACAGTTCCTGTGTGATGGGTCTATGTCTGTTTGGAATTTATGCCTACAAGAGAAAGCCCAATATGAGAAAAAGTTTCAGTTTCATCAGTGTTTCCTCGGCCCCTACTGGGCTTCGGACCCCTACCCATTTTAGGAATTCATCTAAAAAACAATGATAAAACATGAAAAATCTGAATCAAATGTTGTAATTAAATTAAGAAATCATCTCTTATAAAGTCATTCAAACAATAGAAGAACACTGGAGAAAAAATAATAGCAGAATTACCCCTACTGCAGAAGAAAAATGAAAAGTTCTTACCAATCTTAAAACGCCTCCCCGAAAACAACGCCAAAATGTTGGATGTAGGAATTGGAATTTAAAAAACTCCTTCAACACTTAATTTTCAACCTGGGTGCTTCGTAATATTAGAGGTTTAGCACAGGAAATGCCAAGAATGATCTGAATATTTCCTAATTCTATTCCTACTCCTTTAATTACAATTTTCAGAGTTGAAAAAAATGATCACACAACAATTAATACCAAAGAAATTCTGGTGCTGGAATATAAAAGGAAAGTACTTTGCAGACACTCAAATAAAAGGAACTCTCAATTCATTGTGAACAATCATGATTAATGAATTAACATTTAAGATTAAAATTTAATATTATTAGGCTATTCAGGATATATTTCTTCTTCAAAGATATTCTTTCCTTCACTAAATTTTCTTTCCTGCACTGCAATAACATTCCTGTACTGGAACGTTGTTCCTGCACTGGAATGAATTTTATGCACCGAAAGTGTGTTATGTACCTACACTGAAGATTTTGACCTTCATACTAGAGCTCTGAGTCTGTGTAATAGAGCACTCTATTCCCATACTAGAACAGAGGTTCTTGTACCCGAAAACCAATATTCTTGTACTTGGTTTCCAAATCACTTGCAGAAAATAAAGAATGTGTTAACTAAAGAAATAGATTGCAAAGAGAAGATAACTCAAAAGTAAATATTCATAAGAAAAAATATTCTTCAACCAAAATTATATTCAGAAATAAGAAACTCTTTTAAAATTCAAAGTAAGTATTCATGAAACAAGAAACGTCTTTCATGCAAATAGGGAAATTATTTGATCCGTGTATCAATGAGATTCTTCCTAAGATGACTGTTTATCCTATGAATTATATTTGCACTTTAAAATGTTTTAACTCAAAATTTCATTTAAGGATTTTAACATTAAGTTCAGTTCTTACCACAGAAATAATAAGTGCAAGCACATACCTTCATATTGCGATAGTGTTCATTTCAGTTTTATCAATGCAAACTAATTCTTAATTGAACTTGAAATATTAAGGATGCTCCTTCTCAGAAATAAACACTATTTGCAGAAAAAAAAACGAAGATCTTGAAGAAGGAAAGAAACAAAAATAACCTCCAGAAATAAACCAAGGAACTTTGACTTGTAGAAATTAAATTGTAATGGTGCAAGTAGCTTAACTTCACTCCTCTCAAAGAAATGAAACAAGAATCAAAGGAAAAATGTATAAGTTAAGAATCATGCATAATCAAACCCACATACCTCAGATCTGAGACACACGATTTGCAAAAGAATTAAGGAATGTTACTTATGAAAGAATTAGATATGATCTGCTTCACACTTTGCATAAAAATACTAATTTAAACACACCTGACAATAAGGGGAGAATGAGCTGGGTTGGTTGGGCCCTAACCAACCAAATCGTTTCCCTACTACGAGATCTGGTACCTCAATCACTCAATGACACATCACAAGGAAACTGAAACACAAAATTGCATAATCGGCGCAGTCCTTTGTAATAAGTTTCAAAAGAGAAAAGGTACATCATGGATTTCCGATCCACTCCAGAAAAAGGTGATACCAAAATGATTACAGATCACAAAAAAATTCACTACAGCATCGCTAGCTATCCTCTATCAGAAAACTACATTAAATAAATATCCCCGGCCTAGATCCATAACAGAAAATACAACAAAAATTCAACTTAAGCCTTTTGGCTATTATCAAAATGTTAAAATAAGACACACGAGTGAAGTCATGGTCTTCATATCTGCTTCCTTCTCTATGATCTGAGCCCAAAAAATGATGAACTGATCCTCTTGAGGAGAGATCTGCATCGTTGTTGAGTTGTCTCGACCACATATGGCAACTCTAACTTATCGTTTGATAGCTGACTCGGAAGTGCAGGAACCACCGGCCAGCATAGGAATCATTCCTGCACCTATCCATCTCCCACTTATATTGTCACATTATCTCATCAAATTACCTTAGGAAAGTAAATATATTAGTTGCAAAAGTTATTTAGGATATAAAATCTATTAAATTGATAATTAATTCTATGTATAACCTTTAATATTAAAAACATAAAGAGAGTGCATGAATGAGTACAAGTGCAGGAATAAATGGTTTCCAAGGTTAAAATAGAGGTTCAAGTAGTGAGTTCGAAGCAGGATAGGGGTTAAAAAATAGAACAATTCTGCCAACGAACAATTTGGACAAGCAAAAGTTGGTTTTTGAATTTATGAACCCTCTCTTGTACATTGGATTAGGTCGGCCTCACACACATGTACAATTCAAAAGAGAAACCTTAAAATCAAGTGGATCATCATGGAATCATATAAATACAGTTATGATGCTCGTCCAAGGAGGATCAGGTTCACTCTGAGGTGAAATTGAAAGGTCTGAAGCTCACATATCTGATTTAGGGTTTTATGCCTCAGTCACAGGCACAAAAAAAGAAGTATTTTAATGTAGTCACATACAGATAATCTCATCACTACAACTAGAGCCTTCCATTCACACGAAAATCTCTCCATCCATGCGACTAGGGGTTTATGGTTTCTAAAGTACAGATCTGACCCTAGTCACTCGCATGCCAGATTTAAGAGAGCGACTAGGAAGCGTTAGCCGCTTGCAAAACTCCTCCTCCTTGTGACCGAGGCCTAAAAGATGAAATATCAGTCTTCCAATTATTTCAGTCAGTTACCCCAGTTTGCAGCAGTTGACCACAGATAATGACAGTTCATTACAGTCTCCAAAATCAGAGTTTTTGGGTATATACATTGTTGGGTTCATTTCATGGATGTTTTGGTTGTTTTTTTGGTTAGTTGCATAAATGAAGATACAGATCATTGTACTCTCTTTTTCTGAATCATTTGATGATGATCTAATAATAAGAATGATTTGAAATGGTTTTCCCCATAGTGGGTTTTCCCTTGGTCTCTAACCAATCCTGGTGTCTCTATTGTGAATGCTTTTCTTCTATTGTTCCTTCATGTTCCGCTACATTGATGATGATGATATTGTTCTTTCTACATAGTTTCTGATGTAAATCTGAATAATGTTATGATGTTATGGGGTTAATTTAATTTTTCAATGAATAAATGCAATTATCAAAGCACATAACAACATATCCCTATGAACAATTAACATGGTTTCAGAGCTAGGACGAAGAAAGTAATGGATATCACCCCCATGGAGACACCTTTGATGGAAGAAAGAGAATATGGAGGAGACCTAAAAGAATTCTATGGTTTGAAGATAACTTTAGGAAATTTTTGAATTAGGGTTTAACGAATATCATGAAGTTAGGGTTTGGGAGAAACCATAGTTTATGGCAAAGATTTGATATATGAAACTATATAATAGTCAAAGTAAATATGCTCAAGAACTTGCGATAGATTTGATTATTCCCTAGTTGGGATAGTCTCTATTAGGCCTGATTACTAATTCAAATAGTGAAGGCTACATTGTTATGGACAATGATGTCTCTTGAAGGATGGTTCAAGAGGGAGATGATCACCTCTCATTGAAGATAAGTATTTCTTGACTTATGATACTTCTTTGTGTATAATTTTGTTTAGACTTATTTATATTATTATTTATATTATTGTTTATACTTCTCACATATATATTTGAGTATTTGGATGTGTTATCACAAAGTTGCACCTAATTGGCTGTTAATCAGACAACTTCATGTAAATGTTTCAAACCAACTTGTGACTAAACTCTTATCCTCTTCAGTCTGAGAGGGCTCTCTCAGAAGGGGTTGATGATATTTGATAAAGATGAATCTAGATGGCTAACTCTACTTAGAAAATAACTTGATTGTGATGTGTGTAGGTTGAAAATAGTACAAGTCTGCAATTCATTGGGCTTATGGAGTCAAAAAATTCAGTATTTTAGTGGTAGGTTCACTTGACATGGAAGCTGAGGTAGGTAAGAGTTTTTAGCAGAGGTAAATCACACATGAAACATGAAATAACACAGAAAATTCATCATTAAAGAAAGTCAGAGAATACACCTATGAATTTTGAGTATTAAAGATGAAAACCACTGCAAATGGTACACATAGAAAGTAAAGATCAAGTAAACACTAAAAAATCCATGAGAATCTCAGGTCAGTCAAGTAAAAATCCTTTGTAATACTGAAAACAGTCAAGTGACATAAAGCTACAGTATTGCCAAAAAATCTCCAACCCCTGGCAAATTCAAATATCAGCTCTTAAATAGACTTATTACATGAGAGATGATCTGACTCTAGGTTAGATTCATCGATTTTTTCCTAATGACACCTTGCATAACAAGAAAACATATTCTTTAATGAGAAACTGATAACTACACTGCAAAACAATCATTTTCCTAATAGGACTCAAATTGTTCATTATTACATCAACTACCTTATCTCCTAAAACAGTTACGTCTTTGATAACTATTATTTCAAATGTTCGAGTAGGGTGTGATGGGACTCATCAATACATGACATCTTAATTAGCCTCCTCCAAATCTGGAAACAAACCCTATTTTAAGGAAAATTGGTCCTTATCTTCAACGAATGGTTTGGATGATGAGTTGTCTTCATTTCATAGTCTTCAAGTCTTGGATGAATGATGACATAGTTCTTTGACCCCTTGAAGGTATCCACTTGTCCAAAACTGCCCAAAAACCTGCTCATAAAGCTGCAAAATAGCACGCTATGAAATTATGATAGTTTCGTAACGTACTTTCGTAGCGTTACAAAAATTCCCTTTACCATCAAAATTTCTATCTCTTTCCTTTTGTATTGTCTTCATCATGCCTTGACACATCCTCCATGTGATTTCCTCCTCCTGGAAGCTCCCAAAAGTGGTTTTTAATACAAAAAGAACGCTCCAGGTGGTTTCGTTGTGTTTTCCTGGCTTCAAGCTTAGGAAACGCTACGAAACTGCTGAAAATTGTGTTTTTTCCAGATTTTTGTCTAGCTTCAAAAATATGCCTTCCAGCTGTAAAAAAATTGTTTCTAACATGCCATTGACCTTTAAAATGATAAACTAATTCAAACTATGAGTCTTGAGGTGTTTCTTCCTCATTTATGATGAGTTGAGCTATTGGCTCCTCAATTACTATCATTTTTAGACCATTCTTCTCCAAATCCTCATGGATTAGTTCTAGATGTTCCTAGAGGTCTTTAACCTGATCCTTCAACTTTCTGTTGGTATATTTCAAATGCAAGTTCATTCTTCTGACATGTTTGACCTCTTTCCTCAATGGCATAGTCCATTTGATTAACTGATGTGTGTTGTTTAGGGTCTTTGATACAATGTCAACCTGTTCTTCCCAAACCTCTTACATCTTTTCAAACTGAATCTTCTAGATATTATGTGTCCTTTCCTCCTTCTTCATGAAAAATATTTCATGATTAGCCAACTTCAACTGTTCTTCAAGAATTTCAAACTCTATTTTTTCAATTACTTTCTATTTTCCTTTCTTTGTCTTGCTAACTGTATTTTTCTCTACAGGTGATGAAAGGTCAATGATGTCTTGTGGTGGCTAGACTGTGTCATTTGGTGGATGAGCCTGTTTACTGCTCTCCAATAGCTTTCTAGCATGCCTTGTCATGGGCTTCCTAGCCTAGAACCTAAAACCTGCATCCTCACCTTCAAACTCCAGCTCTTTTGCAGATTTAGCTTTCTTGAGTTTCTGTCCACCTTCATCTATATCCTCAGCCTAGACTATAGGAGCCTCTTCAATATCAATGGCATGTAGTATGTCTTATAAATTTCCTTTGTCCACTATTTTTTCTTCTAAATCCATTGTTTGAATTCTTTTAATACTTTTGCTTCCTTGTTTACTCACAACTTGTTCTTGTTTTGCGGGTTTGAACACTTTTGACTTTTGGTTTGCAGGTGGACATTGGGTGTATCAAAACTCTACAATTTCTCTGTTTCCATCATGACTAGTTCACTTTGTTCTGCTCTTGCTTGTTCACTTTTTTCTGCTACTAAAGGTGATGGGATACCCCTAGGTTTAGGAGTTCTTGAAGGGGTAAGGGTATCCATTTCAAAAACACTAACAAACAAGAAATAATACCAGTCTCTGCCTAGTCTTTGGAGCTCATCTAAAACCAAAATTTTTATTAAACCATGATGAAACAATGAGGTTTCACTTCCTTCAAATTTTTCTTGGACCTTATCTTCCATTTTTGCTAAACTTATGTTTAAATAAAAAGGTAGATCAAGAGATATCTTACCAGCAAAGTGTAGGAGAAGCTTGAAATGGTAAGAATAGAATTTATGGTATCTCCCTTCACAAGTGAAATATTTATGGATGATAAGTAGCAACTTTGAGTAGTTATCCTTCATACAGTTCCTTGGAAAGGCATTTTTAAGGTCCATTTCACTGTTTTCTAGCTTGATAAACTCTTTACACTCCTCCATGTTGAATTTGAACCATTTGAACTATTTCTCTTGTCTCCTTGGAATCCCTGTTACTATTGCAATGACCTTTGGTGTAATGGTGAGATTCAACATCCCCACTTTAGTAGTTGTTCCACTGAAGTTTAGGGAAAATAATTTGGAAACCTAAGCATGGCAGCCTTGTAGTCTTTCACAAAACTGTAAACATTCTATCCTTCTAAAGACTTCTACAGCTATTGGGTATTCATTGATCAGATTCATATCTGAGTCATTGGCCACCTTTATTCGTCTTTCTTTTTTCAGCCATAGTTTCTTTAGTGTTTTCTCTGCCTTGCTTGATATTTCTCTGCCTATCTTGATCACTGATATTTGCAACCTTTGAAAATACCAGCCACAACTTTGGATTAATGAAATGCTCTCTAGATCTCAATATCACGCAAAGAAGGAATGAAGAATGAGAAATGACTTAATTTGGAAAGATTTTGAAGTTCGATGCCCACTCATAACATAGTGATGACTCATACATGCTTAAAATGGTGGTGATGAATTCAGCCCTAACCATGTACCTTGATATTTACCCTAACTAACTTGAATAACATCTAACTTATCCCTTTCAAATGATTTTCTAACACCTAACAACTAATTTTACATGACAGACAGGAAACCTCACTTTCGTAGTGTTCCTAGTGTATTTTTAGTTTTTTTCGCTACAAAATTATCAGCAACTTTGTAGTGAAAAGTGAAATTTATTAGTTTATTTCGCTACGAAACTGTTGTTTCTTGGCTAAAACGACCATTTCGGTGTTAAAACCTTGGGAAATGAAAAATTTTAGAAAATTATGAGTGATGTGACATGAGGTGATTTGAAAGAGAGTGGGTTTAGACCTTAGGGTAAATTTAATAAGAAAAATAAAAAAATTTCGTTGACCAAGTAAAGAAAAAATAAATCCTATAACCCTACCTTTGACACATGAACCTATATGAATTTGTTAGATGATGCTTCATTTTTTCTAAGTGATAACAATGGCTCCACTTGGGATGGTGTGCCCTAGTGGTACACCAAATAACCTGTAGTTCCAGTGCTGCCATCCATCTTCTTGAAACAAAAAAAAAAAACTTTGAAAATTTTCAATCTTTCCTTCAAACTCTAATGGCCTTCACCTCGGGCTCAAGCTTGATGATAAACTTGTCATTATTAGCAGGAAAACATATAAAATGGAATATATACAATGTAATTAATGATCAATATAATTTAATAAGAGTAGTGCTTCAAAAACCTGCCATTGACAGGGCCTGCAGCACATGGTTTTCCATCCATTTCCTGCAAAATGTAAGTGTCGTTCCCATGAAATGCAACTAGTCTGAATGGACCTTTCCAAATTTTCTCAAACTTACCATGTTTTCCCTTCTCTTTAATCCTAGCCTCCCATTTCAAAACCAAATCTTGGATTTGAAAGTTTTCATCCTTGACCTTCTTGTCAAATGTCTTCTTGATTCTGTTTTGAGATTGGTGATCAGTGTTATAGACTTCCTCCCTTTTCTCTTTCAAAAATATCAACTAATTAATCCTCCTCTAAATTGCATTTGGTTCTTCCTGAAATCCTTGCAACAGCTTCATGACAGGCACTCCTAAAGATGTAGGAAAGATGGCTTCAACTCCATATACCAACTCATATGGTGAAGTTCCAATTGACGTCTTTGTGCACACTCTATCAGCCCACAGGGCATACTTCAACTTCAAATTCCATGACTTCTTATTTTCCTGCAACACCTTCTTAATGATCCTCACAATGCTCTTGTTAGAAGATTCAACAAGACCATTACCTTGTGGATAATATGCAGTAGAATGCCCAAGTGAAATGTGATATTGATGACAAAAAATAATCAGCTTCTCGGATAATCAGTGATGATCTTCATAGGGCAGCCAAACCTAGACAATATATTATTTTCCAAAAATGAAATGATAACAAAATAATTTTCTTGCATAGTTGGGATTGCTTCAATCCACTTTGTGAAATAATCAATTGCTGTAAGAATCTATCGATGATGACCTGAAGATGATGGATGAATCTCACCAATAAAATCTAGCCCCCACTGTTGAAATGGTGCCTCAACATAGTTAGGCATCAAAGGTAAAGGTACAAGCTTCTTCTTACCATAAAAAATTTGGCATTCATGACAGGAAATAATATTTTTGTAGACATATTTAAACATTGTAGGCCAATAATACCCTGCTCTGAGAATCTTGTTTCTTGTAGCCTTCCAATAATTATGACCTCCACAATCTCCTTTGTGAAACTCCTCAATCAATTTTTCAGCCTCCTCTTCCGGCAAACAATTCAACAAAATACCACTGGTATCCTTCCAATATAGATTTTTGTCAATGATGCAGTACCTCAAAGACTTTAGCTTCACAAACCTCGCCTTGTACTTTGTCATCTCAGCAAGTGCTCTATGATGATGTAAGACAAAAACAATGTATTTATACCACTCATGATGTACTTTTCTTCAATGGAGATCAGCTCTTCATCTTCATTTGAAATTTCTGAAATTTCTGCAATTAAATTCATGTCAAGACAGTCAAAGTTTGACTATGCCATCAGCTTTTCTAGGCCTTGACATTTGACCAATTTTGTAGGCTTGGTCTCTATCTCATATTCCATCAAGTTAGCAATACATTTCCCCCTCTTACCATCGAGATCAACTTGATTTAGAATGTATTTCACAACAACAGTAGGAACAAAAGCTATAATATGAGAATGCAGAATGTAAATTCTCAAATATTTGATGGCCTTAACCAAGGCATAAGCTTGCTTCTATAAGATGTTATACTTAAGCTCTAAGTTATCTAATGTCCTACTAAAAGATGAAATGGTCTACTCAGTACCTTGTTTTCCTTTCTGCAATAAAACTCCAGCAATTATATTTTCTGATGCAAATGTAAAAACTAGAAATTCTTTTGAAAAATCCAGGTTGATCAACAATGGTGCTTGAGTAAGTGACTTCTTAATCTCCTAAAATGAGTGCTTGGCTTATGCTGTCCACTTGATGTCATCTCCTTTATTCATCATCTTTGTTATTCCCTTTACAATCTCAGCAAAATTAGAAATAAACCTCCTCACAAAATTTACCTTTCCAAGGAAATACTAAATTTCCTTCCTTCTTCTAGGCAGATCCACTTTTTGAATTGCATTGACCCTGTTTGGATCAATGTTAATCTCATATTTATAAATAATATGCCCAAGTAACTTCCCTGAAGTTAGAGAAAAAATGATTTTAGTGGGATTGAGAGAAATGCCAAACCTTCTACACTTCAGCAGAATCTTTTCTAGGTGTTTCAAGTGATCTTCTTCTCTCCTTGAGAAAAATGTTATGTCATCCAGATAGACAACCACCATATTTTCCTTCTCCTCAGAAAAAGCAATGTTCATTGCTCTTTGAAAGGTATGTCCTTCATTCATCAGACCAAAGGGAATTTTGGCATACATGAATGTGCCCCATGGTGTGGTAAAGGTTGTTTTCTCCTTATCTTCTGGATGCATAAGTATTTAATTATACCTTGAAAAACCATCAAGCATAGACATCCTTTGGGAACCAACAATGTTCTGAAAAATTTGTTCCATATTTGGGAGAGGGTATTTGTCCTTCAGAGATTCTTTGTTCAAGTTTCTGAAGTCAATGCATATTCTGATTTCTCCACTCTTTTTTCTGACTGGAACCAAGTTTGCAAGCCACTTTGAGAATTTGATTGGAAAAATGATTTTATCATTAAAGAGTTTCTTGATTTCCTTCTCAATCAAAGGCATGAGAAGTGGATTAATTCTCCTCAACTTCTGCTTCAAATGATTTTCATTTTCTTTTATGGGAATGGTATGTTGAATGATAGTGGGGTCATATTTCTTCAAATCAGCATAACTCGAAGAAAAAACATCTATGAACCTTTTCATCATCTCAATATATTTTTGTCTCATATCAACTGAAAGGAAATTTGAAAGCTTAATCATTTTTGACATAGTTACTATACCAAGGATACAACTCTCTACCTCCTCATCATCAGCTTGTATCCAAGGAGACTTGAACACATCATTCTGATAAAAAATATTCTCAAGGGGTATGAGACCTTTGGGTATAGAGTTATTCTTCAGCGATAAAACTTCAGAATTTCCCTTGGATTCAGCAAGCATGTTTTGCTGCTCTACTTGTGTACTTTCAAACTCTTCTTTCAGCTCTATAAAGTTTTTTACTTGCTGGCCATCCTCAAAAAATTGCCAATAGATAATGTTATCAAGGATAGCAGGTATATTGTGAAATTCTACCTCATATATTTTAGTGTAATGAATAGGTATGATAAATAGACTTGCAGAGACAACTAGGGAGTTAGCTACTGAGTTTTGATCCCTACTCTTCACTATAAATGAATATTCTTGAAAATTTTCCAACATGTCCATGACTAGATTTCTGTATGCCCTCATTCTAACATCCTTAGTTTGATACATACCCTCAACTTTCTTAATAACTAATTCAGAATCTCCAAAAATAGAAATACTTTGGGTGCCCATTCTTTTCAAAATTTCTAAGCCCAAAATTAAAGATTCATACTCAGCCATGTTATTTGTGCAATCAAAATTTAGTTTGTAAGAAAAAAAATTTCTTTCATCTTTTGGAGTTGTTATCCAAATTCCTGCTCCTGCCCCCTCTCTTCCTGCTGATCCATCAAAATGTGACAACCACCAACCTTCCGCCTTCTCTTCATTGATTTTATGATTTGATGTCTGCTGATTTTCTGTCTGTTGAATAACAGTTTGCTGATTTTCTGCCTTCTTTTCATCCTCTGCTTCATCAGTCCTCGCTAGCCTTTAACATGCACTCACTACTGCTCCTTGGGTATGATAATTCTTGTTGAATATTTATAATGACATCCATGAATTGAATAGTTTTTGGGGTGGCTCTGTCTCCCAATTCAACATACAAGTCTACAAATCTAGTGATAACTGGAGCCTCCTCTTCCATATTTTTTGTAGTCGGTAAAACTTATTTTTATTTCTTCCTTTCCTACCATAACATTGAAAAGAATAGTAGATCCAAGTTTAGTATGAACAACATATATTGGAAATTTCCGAGGTTTATCTTTACTACTCACCATGTAAGCCATCCTTGTTTCTCTATAAAGTCACCTCTGCTCACCAAAAACAGGGATGGTGGAATAAGTTAGGTCCATTTGCATTGTACCTTTGATTTTTTTTGCCCATGACTTTGATAACAACATGCCAAAATTAGGTGGAATTTATTCTACCACAATGTCCATTACCGCTTGTTACACAACATTTTGTCACTGTCCCGGCAATCCCCATCTCGCACATTGGAGGGTCATTTCTGTGACTAATAAGAATTTTCATGCCTTGAAAAGACCATCATTACATCCCTTTACATGAAAGTAATATTCCTTTTGTTGACAATTCCCTAAGCAGAGCTTCAAAAACCTCTATTTTTTCCTTGGTGCGAGTAGCCAGTTCTGCCCTCGCGCCAATGAGGAATACTAACACTGGGCCTCGTGCCAGTTGGCACTCTGTCCCAGTTAGCCACCCGCGCTGAGTTGTTTATGGAATGTTTTTTTTAAAATATAGGTGGAGATTCCACTCTAACAACTTCGCGGATGAGTCATTGGGAGTGGTTGGACTGAATAACCACAGACTCCCTCCTTTATTTTATGGTTTCCACCTCTTATGGGAACCTCCTAAAGGATAGGCCTCCCTTCCACCTTTCTAGGGATCCTAACCTCCTTATTTTCCTCTATAAAAAGAAGCTATCTCTCCTTGCATAAGCGAGCTGAACATGGAGAACTGAGTACACTATAGTTGAATTGTTGAAGAGATAGAACAAGAAGGAACTTCTTTGAGAGAGCTTAAGTCCATGCCCTCATCCCATCCAAATCCCCTGATGAGTATTTGAGACGCGCTTCGACTGAACCCCGCTAGAGGAGACTACAACGTCAAAGCTTTGGTTGTATCTCCTCCTTCTATCAATACATATACATGACTATTGTTTGGTTCCCATTTTGTGTTATGTCATTTGTTTAATGCAATATTCTTAGCCCTGTTTGACTGGCTAGTAGTTATGAATGAATTTATTATGTCGTATGTTGTTCTTGTTTATTGATCTATGTGTAGGTATCCAAGCATGACTGCAAAAGGATTGTGACTTGTCGAGCTAGGAGTGAGAGGCCACCACCACTACAGCTGTGACGACACCATTGGATTCCATGTAGGTCAATCTACCATGTCCTATTTTCATTCAGTAATTAGGAACCTACACTCTACCATGTCTCTTTGTTTCTAGACCCACCCTAGGGCTAGAGGGATCACCTCTATCCACAGAGGGGATTTACCTTCTTAACAAATTGGCGACTCCACTGGGGATCAGTGTGAGTTTGTCGTTTTATCTTGTTAGGTCACACTTGGTTGTTCACTTGCTTATCTGTCTTTTTCTGGTTTGCTTACTTGTTCTCAAATCCTTGTTTAGCTCCAGAGTGTCAAGATTGACCTCTGCTCATCGGTTTTCCCCTTTTCCATAGTTATCTGGCTTGGTGCACTTTTGCTGGAACAATTGCGTCGATTAACACATGTTGCTTTTGTTGTAGTTGCACCAACCCCTGTTTGGCGCGGATTACCGCCTTACATTCGCACTGAATCCTATAGAATTTGGTTTGATCTTCTTGATGAGCCTTTTGGTCAATTGTTCTTGACTCTAAGTTGTTTTTTGTGTGTAATTAAGCCTTTGGGACTACTTTGACTATTGTAGGCTTGTTTTTCTCAGTTGTTTGTCTATTTTCTTATCAGTGTAGTTGAAGGACTTAGGGTTTCTGAGTGTCTTTATGCACTGAGCCTTCTGTTTGGAAATCAAGTCTTTTTTATTGTTGTCGGTCTCATTCCCAGGTTGATTGTGCTAAGTTTTCCTAATCCTTTTGAGTGTTTTATTTGGTTGGATGATCATTTCATTTTTGTTTGATTCTTCTCCTTGTTGCTCCGAGCATAGATTACATTACTTGTTTGGGTCGCTTTGAAAACTTTCTTTTGGTTTGAAAGATTGTAGCATTAGTTTGAGTGCTTTTTTATGTTTGTTTTTCGTTGATTGAGTCATTAAATTTTGATTCCTACATTCGCAATACTCAGGCTAATTTTCATTTTGTTTTTTTCATGTAATTAGTACATTGTGTGCTTCATTTCATTGGAAAATAACTAGCATCGAAAGTGAAAATTTCTTTTGCATAACTAGCATTTGATCATCTAGGAAAGAGTTTTTCATTTTCGTTTGATTGCATTATATCCATTAGTGGATTTATTCACATATTCTCATTGTTTTCTCTTGTTTGAAATATCTCTATCCTTCTCGTAATTAACATTCATTGAATGGAAGATGGTGTTATTTTGCATGTAGTTTGCATTTACGAAATTTGAGATCCAAATTCGGTAGGGCCTTGAAATTAAAACATAATCCAAGATCAACTTTAAAATTCATTCAATTATCCTAAGGAAGCACTGGAACCTAATGCAACATCTTTAGTGGTATAGGCTAGAGATGTGTTCCGGTGTCTTAAAACTTAGTAGTTTTCGTTCACCATCTGGCTTTAGATAGCGCTAGTACTGACTTGTGCTCCCCGTACCATCGCATATATAAAGGGAGACCCTCATAGGTTGTAATACTTTATCCATAGGAAGCTGATTCTGCCGCCCTATAACCATGATACACCGAACACAACATTCAGGGAGACTACCTACATGTACATCAAGTCCTTGGTCATTTCTCTTTCATTTGATTTCCAAGGTGTATATGGAAGTTCACGGAAACTTGGTACACCCTCTTGATTAGATTACCTGCGTAGTCATTTTTGTCTTTTCGTGACTCTCTAAAAGTGAAAAGATCATCAAGCATTTGTCCTTTCACGCTCGCTTCAACCTGAAAGTGACAGAGTCACCTTTTGCCTATTTCTTGACTCTTAAAATATGAAACGACAAAGTTTTGTTTCAATGTCTAAAAAAATAACTTCCCATGAAATATTCATGGTTAAAGTTATCTTCCTTAGTATTTTTTTTAAGGTTGTTTCCAATGGCAACTTTTCTGGGGTTTACCAACCAAGGAATCCCTTCCAAGGGGAATCCTGGTCCTTTTCCTGATTTAGGGAACGTTGGTGCTCCTTATATAGTGACATTGTCCCTACCTGGGTTAACTGTTGGGTTGCCTGTTTGGTTGTTTTCGACCTCTATGGTCTCGAATGTTCCACCACTATGTAATCATCCCCTCCACCAGAAAAAAACATCATTTTGATTCTAAGGTAGACCTCTCCCCTTCTTCACCTATTTCTTCATCTTCCCCTTCTACTTCGCCTGTTGAAAGTTTGGATTCTAGTAACCAGGTGGCTAAGAAGAAGAAGAAGAAGAAGAAGACGAAGAAAAAGAAGAAGTCAGATAAGAGAGAGGCTAACTCTATAGCTAGTGCACCTCAAAAACCTTCCATTGATAAACCATCCAACCTTCCACGGAAAGTCAAATTCCCTTGCATGTTATGCAAAGGTGACCATCTTCTTGACGACTTCCCTGGCATTCCCAAGGTACTTGAAGCATGGTCCAATGGATGTCTGTCGTTACCTTTGGCTTCTGGACATCATATTGGTGGCACATCTTCGACTAGTAATGATAAAACTTGTAAGAAACAGGGTAAGATCACGAATATTTGTAAGTTATGTGAAGGAATCATCCCATTCACCTTTTTCCCTACACGGATGAAGCCAAGAAAGTATTGGACAACCCTACTATTTCTGCACCCTGCCTTCTGGCTGGTTACCAGAAGCTTTCCCTGAGTCCTTCTCTAGTTGATTCAATGATCGGTCAAGGGTCATCCTTGGTCGATCTCGTTTCCTCGAAAATTAAAATTCATGAATCCATTCCCAACCAACCATTGGTCGTGGAATCAATTGATCCGATCCCACCCATGGTTCATTAGGTCTTTTCCGTTGATACTGGATCTCTTTCCCCCCACGTTCTTCTTATTTCTTCAGATTCCTCGGACTTGGAGAAATATCCTCCAGTCCTTGTGACTCAAGAAGTTTCTCCTCCTGCTCCCATGATGGAGGTCCAGGAGGATGCTCATCTTGCTTTGGTAACACCATGGTATGACCATCTCAGTTCAATGGTACCCCCTCTAAGTAGTTTGATTGCTTCCTTTGATTGGAGTCGATTTGCAGGATACCGCCTTCCTTCTTATGTGCCTTTTGAGATCACGGTATATACCTTTGATGTTGTTGTACCTAGCACAATTATAGATGAAGGTGTGTCTGTTAGTATTCTATCTTCCACTACTTGGCAAGATTTTGGTTCTCCACTCCTTGTGCCTGTTACACATAATCTGTTGGCTTTTAATATAGGAACCAGTCAACCGTTAGGGATCTGTCTGAAGTTGCCTATTACTTTGGGAGTGAAAACCGTTGATATAGACATGATGGTTGTCCCAAGCTCCTTGGATTTCAATTTACTCTCGGGGCATGACTATACTTATGCCATGGGTGCACTTGTCTCCTCCCTCTTTCATGTGATATGTTTTCCACACAAAGGTTGGATCGTGACCATTGATCAGCTTTCATTCTTTGGTCCTGACGTGACACCTGATCCACCATCGCCCCTTCCAGGTCTTTATCCGTCAGTTGTATCTTCCCCGCCGCAGGTTAATTATGTGGCTACCTGTCTCGTGCCTACATTTAGTGATAGTGTCGTTGTGCATCGTGTGCTGGGGGCATTGGATCCTGGTTTTCGAGATGTTGTTCTTGTTAGCTCTATGTAATTTGCAAGATTGAAAAATACAAACCATAAAGGCTACATATGAACCACTTTGGTATTCTAGGATCTAGCCCTCCTGAATCCAGAGAGGGATCTCTCTATAAGTGAAAAGATTGATTTTTCTTTAAGGCTTTTGAATGTGATATTAGGCTAGTTATGAAGAATGAGGTTTTTGTTTGTTTTGGTTGGGCAAAGATATGTGAAGGTGAAGGAAGTCTAAATGAAGGGTGAAGATGAATGAAAATGAAAGATTGATTCAGCCAACAAGATAGGCAAGAAGCAACTTTAATCCATTGGGCTATGGAGTCATAGTAGGATTTAACTGAAACAACAAGGTTCAAGAGTGGTCCATGGGGCAAGTCATCTATGTCTAAGGATCTCTTTAAAGTTGATTTTATGGAATCGAATGAAAAAATAAGAAGGGAAATGAAACAAATGAAGAACAAAGAGCAGCCTAAGATCAAGTAAGTACTTTGAAACTATCCTGCTTTTGCCATGCACTTAAGGAGAAACATAAAAGTAATCTAAGATCAGGTAAGTAATTTGAAACTAGCCTGCTTTTGATGCACTTTCAATAGAAAAAATTTAAAACACAAAAAGAATAGCTTAAGATCAAGTAAGGACTTTGAACCTATCCTGCTTTCAGCATATTCTAAGGGAAACTTTTCAAAGAAACCGTTGGAGAAGAAACTAGAGGACAGGGCTCACCATAGACTTCCCTAGCTCTGCTTACTTAGAAAACTTATCAAGAAAACACATAAAATAACAAAGATTAGGTAAGGACTTTGAACCTAGCCTGCTTTCAAAATACCCTTAGGGAAACTTTCAGACAACCTTTGGAGATAAAAATAGAGGACAGGGCTCACCATAGACTTCCCTAGTTCAACTTTATTTGGCAGAAACTGAAAATAACATTCAAGAACAATGTTTAAAGTTTAGATAGTAGGACGAGGGAACACCAACATTCCTTAACTACTTGGACTGTATTAAATCATTCTTAGACAACACAATTGGAAGAAAACATGTAGATAAAGCTTATCAGTAAGAGCAGGGTACCTTTGACAGTAAATCCTAACTCTATAATTGTTGTTCTTTATCAGAGAAAATGGATAGAATGGAAACAAAAATAAAATAAAAATTTACAATAAGAAAAAAACACCATTGACATAGACCAGGATCCCATAAATCAACTTGTATTTGATGTTTCAAACCAGTAACAATCTTCAAGTCCAGTGGGTCTCTACAGCTTCAAAATTTTCATCTCAACTTAGGTATCTTCAATTACAAACAAAGCTTACAGCAGCTTCAGTAAACTATTTACAAACAACAGATATGCAGTGACCAACATTATCTCATCTTCTACAAAAGTATCTATAGAAGAAATGAGGAGGTGGGATGGGATAAAATATCTTCTAGGTTCAATTAATACAATTTAATGCTTCTCGACCTTTTAGGGGCTCAATGGAGAATATTTCAGATATTTCTTCTGTATTAATGGGTTTGTATTAAGTATTCGATCCTCTTAGCAATGTTTTTTGACTTTAGAACTCTTTCTCATGTTTTTAATAACTCTGTTGTCAGTTTAAATTAGTTTCTTTGATTCAAAATAATTGTTCAAATGTCTTGAGGCGAATATCTTCTGTTATGGTCATAACTATGCCTCTTTTGAATGCTTTGAGGCTGCAGGTGGCTTTTGGTAGCTGAGACGATTCAATTAGCCTCTGATGTGGCAGTGCAGGCTTCTCGGACAGATAGATATTATTGTTTTTCTTTAAACATTGTTAATTTTTTTTAATTCTGTGTGTTAGGCTTAATTAGGCCTAATTTCTATCTTTTGTTCTTCAAAATGTGTTTAATTGAGAGGATTAGACTTTTGAATAGTCGATTCAGGCCATAATCCCTCAAAACTGCATAAACAATCTTCAATTCTTCATCTCTACTGTGACTAGATCCTTTCACACTGATACTCTTTGCTTGATTAAATTTTGTTGTGTCTTGTTGATGTGCAGGCATTACAGAGGTTTTATAATGGCGTCAGTGCTCATGAGGCACTGATGAAAAATTGATGGGAAACCTTGTAGAATGATATTTTTGATGAATAAAGGCCTGGGGGATCATCATCCCCGGTCTTCAACTTTCTTTTAAAACAATTGAAAAACCATTAAAACTTGCACAAAAAAGAAAAATTAGAAAAAATCCTACGTAGTTGGGTTTATACTGCTTTTGAAGTTTAGGTTTAGATCACAACCATTGGATGAAAGCATTCAACGATGAGGATTTCCTACAGAGGTTAAACAGGAGAGGCGGTTGAATAAAAGGTGGGGAGATTAAGTCAGAACTGTTGATCCACAAATATCAATGGTTGAGATCAATCGTGAATATATAATGCAGATGGGCCACTTTATAATGAAACAGAGAATATACAAAGGAAAATGGTGAAAACCTTTGGCGAAGTTAACAAAGGGTTAAAATGAAATTCGGGGTTTCCGAAGGATTCTGGGCCGTCGGATGAGATCAACCACAGAGATCAACGACGAAGATTTGCTTATGAAGTCCCTTTTGAGGATGGGTGGAGGGCGATGAACTAAGGGCTAGATTAATATTGAGGCATTAGATCTCAGAGATCAACGACAGAGATCTATTATGATAAAATTCAATGGGAATGGAAATGGTGGTTTTGGCTGAAGAAACCGCCAGTTTCGCGCGACGCAAAGGGGGAAAGGAGGTATTGGCTTTTTGAACGCGATATGCATTTCTAGCCGACACGTGGCTTTTTAAAACCACCCATATCGCGTAACTTTGAAAAATTAACCTTCTGGCTTAAAATCACGTGAAACCGCACGTTGGCCATCAAATCTGGGGTCTTAGATCGGACGATCGTGAGGAGAGCACAATGGATAATAGATGCACGGGTGATAAAAGGTGGGGCGGGGTCAAGGCGGTTTTAATCTTGACCATCAGATGAGGGAATGAATGGCTAGGATTGATCAATGGGGGCGGTAGGTCCCAAATGAGTTGGGCCTACTGGGTTAAATATGGACTGTAGGATTAGAACAACGGATGACCCAGATTCATTCTTGGGGCTAATGAGATGGAATACGAAGCAGGGGTAGGGCAGAGAATGGGTCATTGTGGGCCATTGATCTGCAGAGATCAACGACAGAGATTCGCCAAAGAGGTTACACTGTCAGGATTTGAGAAATAACAAAGGGAAGTGAGGATTGCTCTGGACCGTCGGATCTTGGTTTATGGACGGCCCAGATGCAATTGGAAGATCGCGATCGGCGGGGGAGAGAGGAAAGGCCCAAAGAAAATTTGCGATGCGATGAGATTGGAGCCGTTGATCTTAGAGAGATCAACGGTCGAAAATGAGTCTGTAGGTTCAAATGTTGGAGGCTGTGGTGGAGGGCGATTGGACGTGAGCCTTTGGATCTCAGGAGGAGATCAACGGCGGGGAAAAAATCGGGAATCGGCAATCGGAGGAATTCCGATGCGATGGTGCGAACGGGCCATCGCAATCTGAGGTTTCAAAGGGGCGAAATCGGACGAACCCTTGAAGAAGTTTCCGATGCAATGGGCGGGGAATATAAAATCGTGTTGACTGTTGATTTTTGTAAAGGATCAACGGTGGAAAATGCGGCGGGAGTCGACAGACCAAAGTTTCATCGCATCGGGGAAATGGAGTTTAACAAAGAAAATGCGCCCATATGAATGCCCTGATTGCGATAAGCGCCCAGGGCCTTAGCATTTGGTTCTGGTGCTAGGTCGCATGGTGGGGAAGTAGTTAGGGGCTTAGCCAAAGGGGGCTAAAGGCCTTAGCACAAAAAGGCCGTTTTTTATGATTTTTCAAGTATTTCAAGGGATTTTGAAAGCTTTCGCTAAGGTTAAAAAGGAGTTTTAGACCTTATCCAAGGGTTTTTATGGAGGAAAAGAAAGGAAATAAGGGAAATGGAGGAATTTTATGAGGAAAAAGAGGATAAAAATGAAGGTTAATTATGAGTGAAAGGAGGGGTAAAATGAGGGGAAAAATGGAGTTTTCATCAATATTTTTCTTCATGAAAACAACAGGTTTTCAGAATTGAGAGGGAAACAACAGTGAAGATTAATCAAAGGATCAGATATCTTCACAAGACTTCAAGAACTAACAATTTGTCATAAAACTTGTTTCTTGAAGGCTTTAAAAAATGATTTAGACAACATTTGATATGACAAATGTTAATAGGTGGCTAACAATGACTCCAACTTGGGATGACAGCTCCTTGGAGGTGCCAAGAATCTCAGACATGTCTTCTCTGGAAGGTTGATCAATGCCTTATCCATTGGGCTGCAACTTTCTTTACTTGGATGATCTTCTTCTGTTATGATAATGTTAGCAGCCATGAAAAACAATGGAACTCCATCAAACAAGCTTTCTACCTACCCAATCCTACTGATCTAACATGTTTTCTTCCTTAAGAGTGCATTTGGATTGGCAAACTCTTTCACAAACATTTTATTCTTTTGAAAGCAAAAAACTAGTCTAAGTATACTTCTTATTTCTCCATGAACTCAGATTAAACAGTTGAGTTCATAAGCTTCTCTACCTAGCTACTATCTATTAGGATTAGACTGTCTAACAGATTTTTATTCTCTAAATTCTAAAACAAGAAATTTAAAATCATATAAGTCAGGATTGAACAATCTAACTTGCTGCTGATCTATGGCATAAAAACAAGCTGCACATAGATTATTATTTGCAGAAAATTAAATCAAAATGGTGAAGGCTTAAGATCTGAAAGGTTTAAGCATATCCTTCTCTTTTCTTCAGCTCCGTTTTTAGGCTTGTTTGAGTTGTTCTCTCTTTGTTTTCTGGTTCAAGTTTTGGGCTTATTAAAGCCAGTTTACTTCTGTCTTTGACTCAAAAATTAAACAGTTTAGAGTCATTCTTCTTTTGAAAACTCATAGGTTCAGATTTTGAGCTTGTTTGAACCCTTATTTTCCTATCTTAATCTACCTAACTTATAAGCCAAGATTAAGATGTTTGGAAAATCTAATTCACTAACCTATCAGTAGTAAATTGAAAACTAATTAGTCATGATTAGGCTGTATGACTAACTAGGAGTGTGTTTCTTAGGAGTGGCATTTGAGCTTGCACACTTTCAGATTTTGTTTCTCTTTTTGGTATGGGGCTATACCTTTTTTATTCTTTACAATCCGCCCTCTTTTATTTTATATTGTTTTTTGTATTTTTTCCTTTTCTTCAAGACTAAAATCAAAAACTAACTGAGTGCTCAAAGGTTGAGCTTTATTGAAATTCCTATATAACCTATATTAACTTGGAATATTGACATTGCTATATGACACAAAAGTGCCAATGTAGCCAGTTGAGTAGTGTAAAAAGAAGAAGAAACTCTGGCTTTTTTTCAGAGGTATCCATAGTACATTTTGAAGATTGATCTTCAAAACCAAGACTATCACAAAAGGTGACAGCTTTTCATGTCTTTAGATCTTGTAAAGGATCCATGCTTGATAATTTGAGCCAGTTGGAACTTCCACACACTCTTCCAAAGGATCAATAAAGAAAAGATGAAGATTCTCTTCTTTTTGGCCCTCCATGTCTGGTAGATTGTCTGCTTCCAAAACTTCAGCTTTGAGGACTATATCTTCAGAATGTTGCTTGGAAGCATCGTCGTTCTTAATCTGCAAAATAGTAAGTAGTGAAATTTCTTCTTTCTGTAAATCTATGCTTGCTTTTGATATAAATTCGGGTTCTTTGGATGATAGATTGACATTAGTGAAGGGAGAAGTTTCTTCTTGAAAAGATGGTATATCCTCAATAGGATAGTCTTCTATTTGTTTTTATCCTTCAAAGTTTTTCCAGTATCTTTTATTGTTTGGGACAGCTGGTATGAATTTTTCTTGAATTGTATACTGTTTTCTCTCCCAAGGTCTTAGACATGTACTAGCCACAAGGGCTAATCCACTAGCAAAACTGTTTTGGTCTTTAGGAACAAGGATAAGTTGGAAATATTTAAAATATTTTAATAAATCCATGTCATCATCCTTATAGGCTCTAAGTCTAGGATGTTTAACCATGCATTCTTCTTTCACTTGCCTAATTACCAATTCTGCATTTCCATGAACTGTTATCTTTCGGGCTCCTAATTTCTTCAATAAATATAGCCCTAAGAGGAGTGCCTCATACTCTACTATGTCAATCATGCATTGAAAACTCAATTTGTATGAATGGGCTTCAGAATGATTGTTTTTTTATTGTAAAGCCATATTCCTGCACCTGCATTAGTTTTAGTACAATACCCATCAAAATTCATATTCCAAAGAGGACTAGTTTCAGTATTATCATTAATTTCCTTACTATCCTCTTTGTCTTGAGTGACATTGGATTGTTCTATGGAATAGGCACCATGTTCATGACTGCCTGGTTGAGATGATGGTTTGGAGGGTAGTTGCTTGCTTAGTATTTAATCAATTTGTTCTTCTGTCAAAGGAGAGATTTTTCTTTCAGTATAAACAAAAAAAGAGCTACCCTCTTTCTCATGATCAACAAAATAACTTTATGCATCTTTACAACAAATTTCTCTATGTGATTGAGCAAGAGTATTTGTTTTGCAATAAGTTTCAGAGACTAACTGTTTATTAATAGTCTGATCAATCTATTTTTCTATCAAATGGGAAGATGTTTCTATGTTCCTTTGAATAGAAGTACAGCAATTCTCTGTCTCTTGTAAAGGCTGATTTTGAGGCTGGATGTTTTCTTGAGCCTCTTCTAGGGGATCTTGACTTGTGCTTGCAGGGAAACTTTGAGGATTTTCTATTTTTTCCTAATCTTCTTGTGTAAAAAATTCCTCATGATTGTTATGATACTCAGTTTGCATATAAGGTTCATGAGTTGTTTTCTCTACATTATCAGGATGCCACTCTTCTCGCGTAATTTGATATGGGTTGTAATCTACAGGGGGAGTCCCTATATGAGCTAGTTCTCCCCCTACATCAGATTTTGCATTTTGAAAGTAGCTACTTGCTTCATCAAAGCACTGTTCACTATATGTTTTTTCATTTTGGTCATGAAGTTCTCTTATCAACATAGTACAAGCCATAGGAAGGCAATCAAAAATTTCTTGACAACCTTCTTTATTGCTTTCTTTGTAAGTTTCCTCATCATCTTCTATAAGGTGTTGATCATAATACATATCTTGGTCACTGTCTTGGTCTTGAGGTGATTGGGATTGCGTTTGATGAGGGAAAAGCATAGGCTGCTCTAGATCATCAATATTCATATTAGCCATCAAGCTATCCATTCTCTTTCCAAGCATGTACATCATCTTTTCCATCATGATTACAATTTTTTCTTGATTATTATCTCTATAATCTTGTTCATCATACATGTCTTGTAGCGGTAGAGTTTGTGTTTTCTCAGGGAAAGGTATATGTTGCTCTGGATCACCAATGTTTAGATAAGCCATAAACCTATCCACTCTCTTTCCAAGCATGTACATCAATTTTTTGATCATGACCATATGTTTGTCTTCTGGGTCTATATCTAAATCCATGTTTGTAAATTAGAAAAAGAGGTCACTATGTCTGTTCAATTAGTTCAAGGTCTTCTGCCAATGGAGTCATTTGGTATTTTGGGAGTTATAAGGAGTGGAGTCGCCAGGTGGAAAATTTTTAGCTCCTAAGGAGGTAAAATGTTTTATGGTTCCACCACCATGTTTATTATGAATACAAATCTAACATATTTTTTGGGTTTTCTGAGTTTTTTCAGTCCTATGGGTTCTAAGAGTGTCCTAAATTTGTTTCAACACTTAGCTACGGTGATGAGACAAAGAAATTCTACTCTTATGGCTAAGCTAGTTGATTCCTTCAAGGTTTGATAAGCTCTTATGAGAATCCTAAGGTTTCCATAGTTTGTCACTGACTCAAATAAGTTTTATCATGATTACCATTTGCTTGGTAGTGCTTTAAAAGGGCTACTTGTACTCAAGGGGTTTTCTAGAATGAATATTAACTTAGTCCTCAACAGAATCACCAGAATGTTAGCTCTTTGTAATTTGCAAGATTGGTAAATACAAACTGCAAAGGCTACATATGAACCACTTTGGGATTCTAGGATCTAGCCCTCCTGAATCCAGAGAGGGATCTCTCTATAAGTGCAAAGATTTATTTATCTTTAAGGCTTTTGAATGCGATATTAGGCTAGTTATGAAGAACAAGGTTTTTGTTTGTTTTGGTTGGGAAAAGATATGTGAAGGTAAAGGAAGTCTAAATGAAGGGTGAAGATGAATGAAAATGAAATATTGATTCAGCCAACAATATAGGCAAGAAGTAGCTTCAATCCATTGGGCTATGGAGTCATATTAGGATTTAATTGAAATAGCAAGGTTCAAGAGTGGTCCATGGCGCAAGTCATATATGTCTAAGGATCTCTTTAGAGTTATGGAATGGAATGAAAAAATAAGAAGGGGAATGAAACAAATGAAGAACAAAGAGCAGCCTAAGATCAAGTAAGTACTTTGAAACTATCCTGCTTTCGGCATGCACTTAAGGAGAAACATAAAAGTAATCTAAGATCAGGTAAGTACTTTGAAACTAGCCTAGTTTTGATGCACTTTCAATAGAAAAAATTTAAAACACAAAAAGAATAGCTTAAGATCAAGTAATGAATTTGAACCTATCCTGCTTTCAGCATATTCTAAGGGAATCTTTTCAAATCAAATGTTGGAGAAGAAACTAGAGGACAGGGCTCACCATAGACTTCCCTAGCTCTACTTTACTTAGCAAACTTATCAAGACAACACATAAGATAACAAAGAATAGTCTAAGATCAGGTAAGGACTTTGAACCTAGCCTGCTTTCAACATACCCTTAGGGAAACTTTCAGAAAACCTTTGGAGATAAAATTAGAGGACATGACTCACCATAGACTTCCCTAGTTCAACTTTACTTGGTAGAAACTGAGAATAACATTCAAGAAAAATGTTTAAAGTTTAGATAGTAGGACGAGGGAATGCTAGCATTCCTTAACTGCTTGGACTGTATTAAATCATTCTTAAACAACACAATTGGGAGAAAACATGTAGATAAAGCTTATCAGTAAGAGCAGGGTACCTTTGACAGTAAATCCTAACTCTATAATTGCTGTTCTTTATCAGAGAAAATGGACAGAATGGAAATAGAAATAAAATAACAATTTACAATAAGAAAAACATCACCGTTGACATATACCAGGATCCCATAAATCAGCTTGTATTTGAAGCTTCAAACCAGTTAATGTTGGGAAAAATACTGAGAGGGGGGGGGGGGGTGAATAAGTATTTACTGCATATTCAAAACTTTTAACTTTTTCATTCCTTAAAACCCATACGCTACTTTCCTTCATTAAACTAGCGTATATACGCGGATCCCCTTTATGAAACTAGCGTATACACAGAGATCTAGATCTGTCATTAAATCTTCACTTATATTATTCCATCATTCATTTATCAGATGTTCAATAAACAATAAACATGTGCAGTAAGAACAGAATAAACCATCACACAAAGCATCACACATGAACACCAGGATTTTTAGGTGGAAACCCAAATCGGGAGAAAACCACCGCTGCAGTTGCTCGGCCTTCAATATTTTATTATAGAGAAAACATCTTACAACATATGTGCTGGCGCAGACTTGACCAGCACGCAGGCACCCACCTGCGCTCGTTTACCAGCCTCTCCTGGAAGGGAGCTCCAACCCCCTGACTCGTTTACCGGCCTCTCCTGGAAGGGAGCTACGACCCCCCGATCTCGTTTACCAGCCTCACCTGGAAGGGAGCTACAACCCCCTGACTGAAGGCTACAACCCTCAGCACCACCTTGGACCACGTTTCATCAATTTTCACACTGGATCCAACAACTTCAATAGAACATCACTTGCAGGCCACATTTCATCATATTTTCATACTGGACCCTTTCCATACTTTTAAGCACAAACATACATCACCAACAGATACATATCAACACAGATCAGATAGCAGAAACACAGCAGAACAGATCAGATATTTCATACCCCTTGCTTCAGCAAACCCTAGTTTGAATACGCGCTTTCCCTTCACTAATGTCGCGTATATACGCGCTTCTGTCCACACAAACCAGCGTATACCTCTGTATGTATTTCATTGCGCATACGCGCTTTCTCTTCACTGAAGCCGCGTATATACGCGCTTCCTCCGCGGCGAAGTAGCGTATAGATCTTCAATCATTACAGAGCAGCATACTTCATCAGATCAGATATTCAGTTCAGATCTACCCTTTTGCTTCAGACAGATTTTCGCCTAGATGCTCGCCTCATCACAGATCTAAGACTTCCATAATCAGATCTAGCAAATGCAAGAGCAATTCAGATCTAGATCCCCTTCTTCATCATTGGTGCATCATACATTCAGATTTATCATTCAAGTGTAACCCTTTCCATTCAGATATACTTCTGAGAGAAGTATTCATTCAAGCTCAGACATCTTGCACCACACTCATGATATGCACAATGAATTTCTTCTCCTTATATATGTTTACCCTTTGTCAATACCACGAGCCCCTTTTTCAATACCATGGGCCAAACCAATACCATAAGCCCAAAACTACCTGTACGGGGTCAATTAGGCGGATCATTACCCAATACAATGGGTCAATACCATGATGGTTACCCTTGGTTTTGCACTTTTTGAGCGCTTTAGCCCATACGCGACTTGGCACGTTCTTTTCCGCGTGCATACGCGACTTCACCTAGGAATATCCGCGTATACAAGGATACATACTCTTTTCATCATGTTTGAGCACATTCTGAATTCCTTTCTTCATTGCTTTTTATACATACTGTAGATACATCATATTTTCTTCATCAGGAACATATTCTCTCAAGCACAACTTCATCAAGTAAGTTGTCATCATCTTCATCAAGTGGGTTTCCTTTCAGGGACAACACTTAGCATCATATTGTCAACAAACATTATATCACATCAGATTTACATCATTTACTAAGTCCATCAAGTCAAGCATAACTTCATCAGGTGGATTGCCATCAAGGACAACACATGTCAACAGTCGCATGTCTTCATATTCATTTAGTGGGTTGCCATCAAGGACAACACTCTGCATCATATTTCCAACAGTTACAATATTCAAGTCCAGTAGGTCTCTACAGCTTCAAACTTTTCATCTCAACTTAGGTATCTTCAATTACAAACAAAGCTTACAGCAGCTTTAGTAAACTATTTACAGGCAACAGATATGCAGTGACCAACATTATCTCATCTTCTACAGAATTATTTATAGAAGAAATGAGGAGGTGGGATGGGATAAAAGATCTTCTAGGTTCAATTAATACAGTTTAATGCTTCTCGGCCGTTGAGGGGATCAATGGAGAAGATTTCAGATATTTATTCTGTATTAATGGGTTTGTATTAAGTATTCGATCCTCTTAGCAGCATTTGTTGACTTTAGAACTCTTTCTCATCTTTGTAATAACTCTGATATCAGTTTAAATTAGTTTCTTTGATTCAAAATAATTGTTCAGTTGTCTTGAGGCAAATATCTTCTATTCTGGTCATAAATATGCCTCTTTTGAATGCTTTGAGGTTGCAGGTGTCTTTTGGTAGCTGAGAGGATTCGATTAGCCTCTGATGTGGCAGTGGAGGCTTCTCAGACTGATAGATATTATTGTTTTTCTTTAAACATTGTTAATTTGTTCTAATTCTATGAGTTAGGCTTAATTAGGCCTAATTTTTGTCTTCTATTCTTCAAACTGCGTTTAATTGAGAGGATTAGACTTTTGAATAGTTGATTCAGGCCATAATCCCTCAAAACTACGTAAACAATCTTCAATTCTTCATCTCTACTGTGACTTGATCCTTTCACATTGATACTCTTTGCTTGATTAAGTTTTGTTGTGTCTTGTTGATGTGCAGGCATTACAGAGGTTTTATAATGGTGTGAGTGCTCATGAGGCATTGATGAAACATTGATGGGAAACCCTGTAGAATGATATTTTTGATGAATAAAGGCCTGGGGGATCATCATCCCTGGTCTTCAATTTTCTTTTAAAACAATTGAAAAACCATTAAAACCTGCACAACAAAGAAAAATTAGAAAAAATATTGCGTAGTTGGGTTTATAATGCTTTGGAAGTTTAGGTTTAGAGCGCAATCGTTGGATGAAATCATTCGACGGCGAGGATTTCCTGCAGAGGTTAAACATGAGAGGCGGTTGAATAAAAGGTGGGGAGATTAAGTTAGAACCCTTGATCCGCAAAGATCAATGGTTGAGATCAATCGTGAATATATAATGCGGATGGGCCACTTTATAATGAAATAGAGAATATACAAAGGAAAAGGGTGAAAACCTTTGGCGGAGTTAACAAAGGGTTAAAATTAAATTCGGGGTTTCTGAAGGATTCTAGGCCATTGGATGAAATCGGCCACAAATATCAATGATGGAGATTTGCTTATGAAGTCCCTTTGGAGGATGGGTGGAGGGCAATGAACTAAGGGCGAGATTAATGTTGAGTCGTTATATCTCAGAGATCAACGGTGGAGATGTATTACAATAAAATGCAATGGGAATGGAAATGGTGGTTTCGGCTGAAGAAACCACCAGTTTCGTGCGACGCAAAAGGGTAAAGGCGGTATTGCCTTTTTGAACGCAATATGCATTTCTATCTGACACGTGGCTTTTTAAAACCGCCCATATCGCGTAACTTTGAAAAATTAACCTTTGGGCTTAAAATCACGCGAAATCGCATGCTGGCCGTCAGATCTGGGGTCTTAGATCAGACGGTCGTGAGGAGAGCGCGATGGAGAATAGATACACGAGCAATAAAAGGTGGGGCGGGGTCAAGGTGGTTTTAATCTTGACCGTCAGATGAGGGAATGAATGGCTACGATTGATCAATGGGGGCGGTAGGTCCCAGATGATTTGGGCCTACTGGGTTAAATATGGACTGTAGGATTAGAGCAACATACGGCCCAGATTCATTCTTGGGGCTAATGAGATGGAATACAAGGCAGGGGTCAGGCAGAGAATGGGTCATTGTGGGCCGTTGATCTGCAGAGATCAATGGTGGAGATTCGTCGAAGAGGTTACACTTTCGGGATTTGAGAAATAAAAAAGGGAAGTGAGGATTACTCTGGACCGTCGAATCTTGGTGTATGGATGGCCCAGATGCAATCGGAAGATCGCAATCGGCGGGGGAGAGAGGAAAGGTGCAAAGAAAAGTTGCGATGCGATGAGATTGGAGCCGTCGATCTTAGAGAGATCAACGGTCAGAAATGAGTCTGTAGGTTCAAATGTTAGAGGCTGTGGTGGAGGGCGATTGGACATGAGCCATTGGATCTCAGGAGGAGATCAACAACGGGGAAAAAATCGGGAATCGGCGATTGAAGGAAGGCCGATGCGATGGTATGATCAGGCCATCGCAATTAGAGGTTTCAAAGGGGCACAATCGGACAAACCCTTGAAGAATTTTCCGATGTGATGGGCAAGGAATATAAAAGTGCGCTGACTGTTGATTTGTTTAAAGGACCAATGGTGGAAAATGCGGTGGGAGTCGACAGACCAAAGTTTCATCGCATCAGGGAAATGGAGTTTAACAAAGAAAATGCACCCATATGAACGCCCCGATTGCAATAAGCGCCTAGGGCCTTAGCATTTGGTTTCGGCACCAGGTCGCATGGTGGGGAAGTGGTTAGGGGCTTAGCCAAAGGGGGATAAAGGCCTTAGCACAAAAGGCTGTTTTTTATGATTTTTCAAGTATTTCAAAGGATTTTGAAAGCTTCCGATAAGGTTAAAAAGGAGTTTTAAACCTTATCCAAGGGTTTTTATGGAGGAAAAGAAAGGAAATAAGGGAAATGGAGGAATTTTATGAGGAAAAAGATGATAAAAATGAAGGTTAATTATGAGTGAAAGGAGGGGTAAAATGAGGGAAAAAATGGAGTTTTCAGCAATCTTTTTCTTCAGAAAAACAACAGGTTTTCAGAATTGAGAGGGAAACAGAAGTGAAGATTAATCAAAGGATAAGATATCTTCACAAGACTTCAAGAACTAACAATTTGTCATAAAACTTGTTTCTTGAAGGCTTTAGAAAATGATTTAGCCACCATTTGATATGACAAATTTTTATAGGTGGCTAACATCGGCTCCAACTTGGGATGGCAGCTCCTTGGAGGTGCCAAGCATCTCAGGCATGTCTTCTCTGGAAGGCTGATCAATGCCTTATCCATTGGGCTGCAACATTCTTTACTTGGATGATCTTCTTCTGTTCTGATAATGTTAGAAGCCATGAAAAACAATGGAACTCCATCAAACAAGCTTTCTACCTACCCAATCCTACTGATCTAACATTTTTTCTTCCTTAAGAGTGCATTTGGATTGGCAAACTCTTTTACAAAAATTTTATTCTTTTGAAAGAAAAAAACTAATCTAAGTCTACTTCTTATTTCTCCATGAAATCAGATTAAAAAGTTGAGTTCATAAGCTTCTCTACCTAACTATTATCTGTTAGGATTAGACTGTCTAACAAATTTTTATTCTCTAAATTCTGAAACAAGAAATTTAAAAGCATACAAGTCAGGATTGAACAATCTAAATTGCTGCTGATCTATGACATGAAAACAAGCTACACATAGATTATTATTTGCAGAAAATTAAATCAAAATGGTGAAGGCTTAAGATCTGAAAGTTTTAAGCATATCCTTCTCTTTTCTTCAGCTCTATTTTTAGGCTTGTTTGAGTTGTTCTCTCTTTGTTTTCTGGTTCAAATTTTGGGCTTATTAGAACTAGTTTACTTCTGTATTTGACTCAAAAATTAAACAGTTTAGGGTCATTCTTCTTTTGAAAACTCATAGGTTCAGATTTTGAGCTTGTTTGAACCTTTATTTTCCTATCCTAATCTACCTAACTAATAAGCCAAGATTAAGCTATTTGGCAAATCTAATTCACTAACCTATCAGCAGTAAATTGAAAACTAATTAGTCATGATTAGGCTGTATGACTAACTAGGAGTGTGTTTCTTAGGAGTGGCATTTGAGCTTGCACACTTTCAGACTTTGTTTCTCTTTTTGGTATGGAGCTATACCTTTCTTATTCATTACAATCTGCCCTCTTTTCTTTTCTATTGTTTTTTGTATTTTTTCCTTTTCTTCAAGACTAAAATCAACAACTAATTGAGTGCTCAAAGGTTGAGCTTTATTGACATTCCTATATAACCTATTCTAACTTGGAATATTTACATCTCTATATGACACAAAAGTGCCAATGTATCCAGTTGAGTAGTGTAAAAAAGAAGAAGAAACTCTGGTTGTTTGTCAGGGGTATCCATAGTACATTTTGAAGATTAATCTTCAAAACCAAGGCTGTTAAGTCCCTATATTAATAGTGTAGCCCCTTATTATGTTAGTGTAGCCCCCCTTATTGTTATTATTGTACCCTTGTAACCCCCATTTGGTTATTATTATGCCCTTAAATTATTATTGTTAGGTCGGCTAGGATTACATTGTGGCCCACTAGGATTACATTATGGCCCCATGGACTCCTATATATAGAAAGGAGGTTTTGTAAATTGTAGCAACCAAGAATTGTTCATTTATGTAATGTATTAGAGGTTGCCCCCTCGAAGTGGCTCATTTATAAGGCTTTCATATCTCTTTTCTTCTATTTTGGAGTACAGTTACACAACATTTGGTATCGGAGCTTTGGATTCTAGGGTTTCGTTGCTCCAAACAGGTCATCGTGGCATTTTCACTATAACTTTTTTTCTACGAAGTTTCAGAAGCTGAAATTTTTAGGGTACGAAGCCGAAATCCTGAGGAAGATTTCCTAAAAATTTCAGAGCTTGGTTCGCAATATTTCCGGAGATATCATCTGTGGAATTTAGGTCTTTTTTCAAGCTCCTGAACAGGTCATCGTGGCATTTTCGCTATAATTTTGTTTCTACGAAGGTTCAGAATCTGAAATTTTTATTGTACGAAGCCAAAATCCTGAGGAAATTTGTCAAAAAATTTCAGAGCTTGGTTCACAATATTTTTGGAGATATGATCTGTGGAAGGTAGTGCTTTTTCAGGCTCCTGAATTGCATCTCAAAGAGGTGATCGTGGGAAAAGTTCAATAACTCTCTCTCTGGGGATTGGATTGGAGTGCCGTAAAAATTTTTCGCAAGTACACAGCCTTTAGTTTCTTGGCTATCAATTTCAGAGACAAAGGACAAAACAGTGACACGTGGCAAGTCGTACAAGTTCGCTCTACTGAACCAGTCCAGAATTAGGTCATTGTGGGAGATTGGACACAACTTTTCCTTGGAGAATCCAAATTAGGTCAAAACTGTGGAATTTGAAAGAAGCTTCAAAGGGCTACTACAGGGTTGAATTTAAGATATTGAATATTTTCAATTACAGAGATAATCCAATTTCAATATCGAGCTCCTCAAAAGCAAGAAAAAGGTCTATATTTTTCCGAATTGCATAAGTCTCGTTTGAAGAATCAATTTGAATTGATTCCAAGGGCATATTTTAGAATTTTTATTAGTATTGGGCTCTATAATGCCTCCAAAAAATAATTCCATACCCATTAATCCCTCAAAAAACTATACTATGACGCATGAAGAGGAAGAATTGCAGTATGAGATATCAAAATTACGGTACCAAGTGCAACAATTTTCAATCTTACGAAGAGTAATTGAAGATGAAATGGATGGTTTAAAAGCAGAAATGGAGGCTAAGTTGGATGGTTTGAAGGATCAAATAATAGCAAATATGGATGATAAATTAATGGAAGATCATCGAGCATCAAAAACAAGTTCTCAATTCTGAAAAGGATAACCCAACATTGGTACGAGAATCTAATGAAACGGCAAGGGAAGATCAACATGACATCGAAGAAGTTATGGAAAGCGATCCTTAGAAACAAGAACTTGACAAGTACGATCAATTTCAGAGTATCTCAACAAGTGGAAGAACTTTCCTGTAGAAGATTCCACATGGGAGGATGAGAATTTTATACAGAAGCATCAGGAAATAATCAAGCGTTGAGGACAACACTTGTTTGAAGGAGAGGGGCATGTTAATCCCTATATTAATAGTGTAATCCCTTATTATGTTAGTGTAGCCCCACTTATTGTTATTACCTTGCCCAACCCCATATTGTTATTATTGTGCCCTTAAATTATTATTGTTAGATTGGCTAGGATTACATTGGGCCCCACTAGGATTACATTGTGGCCCCATGGACTCCTATATATAGAAAGGAGGTTTTGTAATTTGAATCATCCAAGAATTTTTCATTCATGTAATGTATTGGAGGTTGCCCCTCGAAGTGGCTTATTTCTAAGGTGTTGATATCTCTTTTCTTCTATTTTTGGAGCTGGTTTCACAACAAAGCTATCACAGAAGGTAACAGGTTATCATGCATTTGGCTCTTGCAAAGGATCAATGTTTGATAACTTGAGCCAGTTGGGGCTTCCACACACTCTCCCAAAGGATCAAAAAAGAAAAGATGAGAATTCTCTTCTTTTTTTCCCTCCATGTCTGGTAGATTGTCTGCTTCCAAGACTTGAGCTTTAAGGAATAACTCTTTAGTACGTTGCTTGGAAGCATCATCATTCTTAACCTGCAAAAAAACAAGCAATGAAATTTCTTCTTTCTCTAACTCTATGCTTGCTTCTAATATAACTTCAGGTTCTTTGAATGACAGATTTACACTAGGGGTGGGAGAAGTTTCTTCTTGAAAAGATGGTATATCCTTAGTAGGATAGTCTTCTATTTGTTTTTCTCCTTCAAAGTTTTTCCAGTATCCTTTATTGTTTGGGACAACTGGTCTGAATTTTTCTTGAATTGTATATTGTTTTCTCTCCCAAGGTCTCAGACATGTACTAGCCACAAGGGCTAATCCACTAGCAAAACTGTTTTGGTCTTTAGGAACAAGGATAAGTTGGAAATCATTAAAAGATTTTAATAAATCCATGGCATCATCCTTATATGCTCTAAGTCTAGGATGTTTAACCATGCATTCTTCTTTCACTTGCGTAATTACCAATTCTGCATTTCCATGAACTGTTATCTTTTGGGCTCCTAATTTCTTCAATAAATGTGGCCCTAAGAGGAGTGCCTCATACTCTACTATGTCAGTTGTGCATTGAAAACTCAATTTGTATGAATGGGCTTCAGAATGATTTTTTCCTGTATTGTAAAGCCATATTCCTGCACCTGCATTAGTTTTAGTACATGATCCATCAAAATTCATATTTCAAAGAGGACTAGTTTCAGTATTATCATTAATTTCCTTACTATCCTCCTTGTCTTGAGTGTCATTGGATTGTTCTATGGAATAGGCACCATGTTCATGACTGTCTGGTTGAGATGATGGTTTGGAGGGTAGCTGCTTGCTTATTATTTGATCAATTTGTTCTTCTGTCAAAGGAGATATTTTTCTTTCAGTATAAACAGAAATAGAGCTGCCCTCTTTCTCTTGATCTACCAAAGAACTTTCTAAATATTTACAACAAAGTTCTCTATGTGAATGAGCAAGAGTATTTATTTTGTAATAAGTTTCAGAGACTGACTGTTTATTAATAGTCCGATCTATGTCTTTTTCTGTCAAAGGGGAAAATGTTTCTATGTTCCTTTGAACAGAAGTACAGCAGTTCTATGTCTCTTGTAAAGGCTGATTTTGAGGCTGGTTGTTTTCTTGAGCCTCTTCTAGGGGATCTTGATTTGTGCTTGCAGGGAAAATTTGAGGATTTTCTATTGTTTCATGATCTTCTTGTGTAAAAAATTCCTCATGATTTTTATAATGCTCAATTTGAATACAAGGTTCATGAGTTGTTTCTTCTACATTTTCAGGATGCCACTCTTCCTGTTTAATCTAATATGGGTTATAATCTAGAGGGGGAGTCCCTATATGAGTTGGTTCTCCTCCTACATCAGATTCTGTGTTTTGAAAGTGGCTACTTGTTTCATCAAAGCAATGCTCACTATATTTTTTTGCATTTTGGTCATGAATTTCTCTTATCAGCATAGTATAAGACATAGGAAGGCAATCAAAAATTTCTTGACATCCTTCTTTACTGCTTCCTTTGTAAGTTTTCTCATCATCTTCTATAAGGTGTTGATCATAATACATATCTTGGTCATTTTCTTGGTCTTGAGGTGATTGGGCTTGTGTTTGATGAGGGAAAAGCATAGGTTTCTCTAGATCATCAATATTCATATTAGCCATCAACCTATCCATTCTCTTTCCAAGCATGTACATCATATTTTCCATCATGATTAGAAATTTTTCTTGAGTATTTTCTCTATAATCTTGTTTATCATACATGTCTTGTAGTGGTAGAGTTTGTGTTTGCTCAAGGAAAGGCATATGTTGCTCCGGATCACCAATGTTTAGATTAGCCATAAACCTATCCACTCTCTTTCCAAGCATGTACATCAATTTTTCCATCATGACCATATGTTTGTCTTCTGGGTCTATATCTAAATCCATGTTTGTAAATCAGAAAAAGAGGTCATTGTGTCTATTCAATCAGTTCAATGTCTTCTACCAGTGGAGTCATTTGTTCTTTTTGGAGTTATAAGCAGTGGAGTCACCAGGTGGAAAATTTTTAGCTCCTAAGGAGGTAAAATGTTTTATGGTTCCACCACCATGTTTATTATGAATACCAATCTAAAATATTTTTTTGGGTTTTTTCGAGTTTTTTTCGGTCCTATGGGTTCTAAGAGTGTCTAATCTGTTTAGCACTTAGCTACGGTGATGAGACAAAGAAAGTCTACTCTTATGGCTAAGCTAGTTGATTCCTTCAAGGTTTGATAATCTCTTATGAGAATCCTAAGGTTTCCTTAGTTTGTCAACGACTCCAAATAAGTTTTATCATGATTAGTTTTCTTGGTAGTTCTTGAAAAGAGGGCTGCTTGTACTCGAGGGGTTTCTAGAATGAATATTAACTCGATCCTGACCCGAATGTGAGAATGTTATCTCTCTATAATTTTCAAGATTGGAAAATACAAACTGAAAAGGCTACATATGAACCACACTTTGGGATTCTAGGATCTAGCCCTCCTGAATCCAGAGAGGGATATCTCCATAAGTGCAAATATTGATTTATCTTTAAGGCTTCAAATGTGATATTAGGCTAGTTATGCAGAACAAGGTTTTTGTTTATTTTGGTTGGGCAAAGATATGTGAAGCTGTAGGAAGTCTAAATGAAGGGTGAAGGTGAATGAAAGTGAAAAATTGATTCAGCTAAGAAGATAGGCAAGAAACAGCTTCAATCCATTGGGCTATGGATTCATAGTAGGATTTAATCGAAGTAGCAAGGTTCAAGAGTGGTCCATGGGGCAAGTCATCTATGTCTAACGATCTCTTTACAATTGATTTTATGGAATGAAATGAAACAATAAGAAGGGGAATTTTAAACAAATGAAGAACAAAGAGCAGCCTAAGATCAAGTAAGTACTTTGAAACTATCCTGCTTTGGCATACACTTAAGAAAGACATAAAAGTAATCTAAGATCAGGTAATTACTTTGAAGCTAGCCTACTTTTGATGCACTTTCAATAGAAAACATTTAAAACACAAAATGAATAGCTTAAGATCAAGTAATGACTTTGAACCTATCCTGCTTTCAGCATATTCTAAGGGAAACTTTTCAAATAAACTGTTGGAGAAGAAACTAGAGGACATGGCTAACCATAGACTTCCATAATTCTGCTTTACATGGAAAACTTATCAAGACAACACATAAGATAACAAAGAATAGTCTAAGATCAGGTAAGGACTTTGAACCTAGCCTACTTTCAACATAATCTTAGGGAAACTTTCAGAAAATTTTTGGAGAAGATACTAGAGGACAGGGCTAACCATAGACTTCCCTAGTTCGAGTTTACTTAGCAGAAACTGAAAATAACATTCAATAAAAATGTTTAAAGTCTGGACAATAAGAGAAGGGAACTCCAACATCTTGACTTCTTGGACTGTATTAAATCATTCTTAAACAAAACAATTGGAAGAAAACATATAGATAAAGCTTATTAGTGAGATAAGGGTACCTTTGGTAGTAAATCCTAACTCTATAATTGTTTTTCTTTATCAGAGAAGATGGACATGATGGAAATAGAAATAAAATAAAAATTTACAATAAGAAAAACATCACCGTTGACATAGAACAAGATCCCATAAATCAACTTGTATTTGATGCTTCAAACCAGTTACAATCTTCAAGTCGAATGGGTCTCTACAGCTTCAAACTTTTCATCTCAACTTAGGTATCTTCAATTACAAACATAGCTTACAGCAGCTTCAAAAAACTATTTACAGGCAATAGATATGCAGTGACCAACATTATCTCATCTTCTACAGAAGTATTTATAGAAGAAATGAGGAGGTGGGATGGGATAAAAGATCTTCTAGGTTCAATTAATATAGTTTAATGCTTCTCAGCCTTTGAGGGGCTCAATGGAGAATATTTCAAATATTTATTCTTTATTAATGGGTTTGTATTAAGTATTCGATCCTCTTGGCAGCGTTTGTTGACTTTAGAACTCTTTCTCATCTTTGTAATAACTCTGCTATCAGTTTAAATTAGTTTCTTTGATTCGAAATAACTGTTCGACTGTCTTGAGGCGAATATATTCTTTTCTAGTCATAAATATGCCTCTTTTGAATGCATTGATGTTGCAAGTGGATTTTGGTAGCTGAGAGGATTCAATTAGCCTCTGATGTGGCAATGGAGGCTTCTCGAGGCCGATGAATATTATTATTTTTCTTTAAAAATCACATTTATTTGTTTTAATTCTATGTGCTAGGCTTAATTAGGCCTAATTTACGTCTTCTAGTCTTCATACTGTCTTTAATTGAGTGGATTAGGTTTCTAGACAGTCGATCCAGGCCGTAAACCCTCAAAACTTCTTTAAACAATCTTCAATTCTTCATCTCTGCTGTGACTAGATCCTTTAACACTGATACTCTTTGCTTGATTAATTTTTGCTGTGTCTTGTTGATGTGTAGGCATTACAGAGGTTTTATAATGGCGTCAGTGCTCATGAGACACTGATAAACCTTGATGGGAAACCCTGTAGAATTATCTCCTTCACGCATAAAGGCATGGGGGATCGTCATCCCCGGCCTTCAACTTTCCTTAAAAATAATTGAAAAACCATTAAAACCTACACAAACAAAGAAAACTTAAGAAAAATCCTGCGTAGTTGGAGTTTAGGCATTGCATTGGAAGTTTAGGTTAGAAGACGACCGTGGATGAAATCATTCAACGACGAGGATTACTGCGGAGGTTAACGGGGAGAGAGCGGTTGAATAAGGTAAGGATATTAAGTTAGAACCGTTGATCTCCAAGATCAATGGTTGAGATAAATCTTGAATATATAATGTGGATGGGCCACTTTGTAATGTGAAACAAATAATATACAAAGGAAAAGGGTGAAAACCTTTGGCGAAGTTAACAAAGGGTTAAAATGAAATTTGGGGTTTCTAAAAGATTCTGGGCCGTCGGATTAGATCGGCCACAGAGATCAACGACGGAGATTTACTTATAAAGTCCCTTGGAGGATGGGTGGAGGGTGATGAATTAAAAGGCGAGATTGAACTGGGACCGTTAGATCTCAGAGATCAACGGCAGAGATCTATTACGAGAAAATGAAATGGGAATGGGAATGGTGGTTTCGGCTGAAGAAACCGCCGATTTCGCGCGATGAAAAGGAGGGAAGGGAGTAGTGCCTTTTTGAACGTGATATGCATTTCTAGCCGACACGTGGCCTTTTAAAACCGCCCATATCATGTAACTTTGGAGAATTAACTTTCGGGCATAAATTTACGTGAAACTGCGTGCCGGCCGTCAGATCTAGGGTCTTAGATCGGACGGTTGTGGAGAGAGTGCGATGGGACGAGTGCGATGGAGAATAGATACACGACGATAAAAGGTGGGGCGGGGTCGAGGCGGTTTTAATATTGACAGTTCGGATGGGGGAATGAACGACTAGGATTGATCAATGGGGGCGGTAGGTCCCAAATGAGTTGGGCCTACTGGGTTAAATATGGACCGTAGGATTAGAACAATGGACAACCCAAATTCATTCTTGGGGCTAATGAGATGGAATATGAGGCAGGGGTCGAATGGAGAATGGGTCATTGTGGGCCGTTTATATGCAGAGATCAACAGCGGAGATTCGCTGAAGAGGTTACACTGTCGGGATTTGAGAAATAACAAAGGGAAGTGAGGATTGCTCTGGGCCGTCAAATCTTGGTGTATGGACAGCCCAGATGCAATCAGAAGATTGCGATCGACGGGGGAGAGAGGAAAGGTGCAAAGAAAAGTTGCGATGCGATGAGATTGGAGTTGTTGATCTTTGAGAGATCAACGGTCAGAAATGAGTCTGTAGGTTCAAATGTCGGAGGCTGTGGTGGAGGGCGATTGGATGTGAGCCGTTGGATCTCAGGAGGAGATCAATGGCGGGGAAAAAATTGGGAATCGGCGATCGGAGGAAGGCTGATGCGATGGTGCGATTGAGCCATCGCAATCGAAGGTTTCAAAGGGGCGCAATTGGATGAACCCTTGAATAAGTTTCCGGTGCGATGGGCGGGGAATATAAAAGCGCACTGACTGTTGATTTGTTTAAAGGATCAACAGTGGAAAATGCGGCGGGAGTCGATAGACCAAAGTTTCATCGCATCGGGGAAATGGAGTTTAACAAAGAAAATGTGCCCATATGAATGCCCCAATTACGATAAGCACCCAGGGCCTTAATGTTTCGCATGGTGGGGAAGTAGTTAGGGGCTTAGCCAAAGGGGGCTAAATGCCTTAGCACAAAAAGGCTGTTTTTTATGATTTTTCAAGTATTTCAAAGGATTTTAAAAGCTTCCGATAAGGTTAATGTTACACCAATTTTTGGTCACCTAACCTGTTATTATTAGATGAACCCAAGTACACCATGTAGGACCAATTTTACCCTAAGTAAAATTGCTTTCACCATGTGAAATAACTTATTTGTTTATATTTCCCGGTCATATTTAACCCAAAACAAAGAAATTAATTAGATAAATCCTTATTTATTTAATTATTTCCTAAGAATAAGTTATTTAAATCATTATTTAAATAATATTCTTAGTTAAATTTTACTAAATCATCCATAAATAATTAAATAAACCTTTATTTATTCAATTATATTCCCATCATTTCCCTAAAATGATAAATAAATCATTTATTTATTTATTATTTATAAATAAAGGAATTAACCCAAGTCAAAAATCCTTTTCCCTCCAACAAATATAATAAAATATTCCTAAAGGGTGGTTCTAGAATTTGATTAATAATATTTTATTCATGCACCAAGTTCTAGACTGCCCTAATATTTTGACTTACTTAATAGAGGGTTTTACAATCATTCATTTGCCCAGGCGTTAGATCTCTGGATCTACTCTTAGTCACCATTTCCATTTTGTTTTGTGAACTCCATTGAAGTTCATATTTTCTCTCTACATCTCCACCGAGGAAAATGTTCGTCTGAAAAAGCGAGGACTTCAGAACCATCCCACTAGGAGGATACTTTGACTTCAATAATTTCCTCTGGGTACATTCTTTAATATAATACAAAATATTCTTTTAAACACTTTGTTCTTGTCTTGTTCATTGGATGCATGGAGCCATGTTATATTCTATCTGCTTAATGTCTTTTTGTGCTTAGATCTGAATTTGTGCAGCAAACTTAAAGATATTTTGCAGCCATAATCGATGTTAGGGCTATTTTTTATTCATAGTTAAAGTGATCTTTTACGAAGAAAGAATCATACTAACAATTGGTGACTCCACATGGGTTTTCTTTTGCGATCGCCGTCGTTTCATATATTCCTGCATATTCAGTTGTTTCAGACCCTAGGGTTTCTCTCCCCTTTTCTGATTTTCCTATTTTTATGGTGATTTTCACCCCTAAAACCCTTAAACAGTCAAATTTTCAACTTCCGTGTGTTTCTGGCCTTATTGCACAGGCGACAGACATCAGCCGCAGCTGAGACGACAAATTTTTCTGAAATCTGCCGCCGAGAGAGCCGGATCTGCAGGTCGCACTTATCGGCCCAAAAAGTGCGACCTGAGCCTCAAGATGCACTTTTCTGCCCCAAACCTGCGACCTAGACTGAAAAAAGGTCAGAACCTGCGACCTGCACTTTTTCTGCAAATTTTTCAACACTTTTTCTGGGTTTTTCTGAAGCTTCTGTCAGGGTTTCCCAGCCTCTGTCTCTGCCCGTTTGGACCTGTTTCTGATCTGCTTCACTCAAATAAGAGGGAATCTTGCCCCTTAGGGCTCTAGTACCCCCCCATTTTGTGGGCGAGTCTTTGCTGTTTCCGAATTCTGAATTTACAGAGTTTCAGCCCTGTTTTTCTCAGATCTGATACCTCCTTTTTAGATCCCTTTAGATCAGCTCTTCTCCCTCTCAAAACACCTCATATCATTTTTTTTGGGTTCATTTCTAAGGCCACTGCCTTATCTCTCCTATTTTTCGCTGATCTCCTCCTTTTTAGCAGCAACCTTGCCTCCGCCTATTTGCTGTTCTCTGCACCACTTTTCAGCAGATGTACCCTTTAGATCCCAATCCCTCCAGAACTTAAATCTATTGGCCTCTTTTCAGCGTGCTTTGCCTAGTTTTTCCCTCTTATCGACTAGTTTTGAGAAACCCGCCTTCTTGGGTTAGATTGCTGCATTGTTAGTTGTTAATTTTCTATTCTTTCAATTTTATTTACTGCACATTTCTTTTCCATTACGCAACACACTTTTTTTAACTCTCAAAACGTCTGGGTTTAAACAATTAAAATTAACACACCCCACACACTGACCCTAAGTGAAGAAGCGCCTGGTTAACACCACCTGGCAAAGACTTTAAAATCAATTGTCACTGCACCTTTCTGCCCTTGACCTCACTTGATTTTGTCCCTCCCTGCCCTTGTCAGTTTTTCTTCTTCCCGTCATCATTGCTCCCCCAAGGCACCTCTCCCGGAGACTTCTTGGCCTTCACCCTCAGTTTCTGCTTGGTCGAATTCCTCCTTCCCATCGTCATCAAGTAAGTCCTCCCCCGAGTCCGCACTCCGACTCTTCCTCTGATTGTTCGGGTTCTCCCCCTCCTCTTGGTTCCCCCCCTGTTACCTTCACCATGTCTAGTTTCGGACCTAGCCCTAACCCCAGTTCTACTGCCGGGTCCGTTTCCAGTGGAACCCCTACGAGACTTACCTCGACTGCCCCATTACTCCCTTATATGGCCGGCCTTAGTCTCCTCGATTTCAATCAGCTGATTAATGATCCTATTCGCCACGATGTTAGTTGGCCCGCTATGCCAACCAAGCTCCCCTCCGACATTCCCAAGTTCGAAGGCCTTGCTAGTGAGGATCCCTCCAACCATATCTGATCCTTCCATATGTGGTGTTCCTCCAATTCCATTACTAACGACTCTATTCATCTTAGATTGTTCCAACGCACGCTTACAGGTGAAGCTTCTAAATGGTATGTTGAACATGCCACCTCCTCCCATACCACTTTTGTGACCATTGCCCAAGCCTTCTTATATTATTTCCAGCTCCCTCTCCGATATGACACTGGTACCGAGCTTTTAACCTCCTTCCGTCAATCCTCCTCAACTCGCCTCTCCGCTCATGTCCAAGAATGGCGGCGCAGAAGAAGCTTATGTCGAGCTCCTCCCTTTGAAGATCGGGTTTATATGGACTGGTTTCTTCTCTCTCTCTTACCTTCCATTGGCAAAGATGTCGCCTCCCATTTCCCTCAAACCGAAGAAGCCTCCCTCCAAATAGCCTTGAAATATGACCTTATCTACGCCTAATCTGGTTATGTTTATACCATCCTTCTTAACCTTCCCAAGCCCGGTGGCCCTAACGCCTCGTGGGCATCTCACTTTGCCGACGGTATCGTTGGAGCGCTATCACATACCTCTACCCAACCTCCTTTGGGCCATAGTTTTCCTCTAGGGGCAAGCCCCTCCGGCGTTTTTTTCCCTCCCGGCAGCATGTATTCAGGCTACGGCATGCCTACTCCTTTTACCCACCCCCCTGCTTACCTTACTGCTGCCCACCCTACTCCTTATCCCTATCTGCAACCTGGTGTTCCAGCTCCTCTAGCATTTGGACCTCCCAATCCCTTGCCTTCCCCACCCCCATAACCGCACTTACTACCCCCTCCAGGGCAAGTATTTGCACAGCAGGGGGCACCTAATTTTCCTCCTTCTCAAAGAAGGAGAAGAGGCAATCAATCCGCTTCTGGTAGTCGTGGACCCAATCCTTCCAATATCGACTCTACCATTGCCAACCAGCCACAGGGCTCTCAGCCCAAGCCGGACAGGCTACTTCGCACCAATAAGCCATGTTCAAGTTTGTGGTGTTTATGGTCACTACACTCACGATTTTCCCTTATTATCACAAATGCGGCAACTTTGGGATTCTCAGGCCACCGTACGGGGACCACACTCCTCCCCTACTACCCCTCCCACCCCCGTTACTTCTCAACATGCTGTGTTTACTAATCCTTTCCTGCAACAAGGATTCGTGGCCACTCAACCATCTCACGCCCCGATAACCCCTCAACCTTCCCCTTCTGGTTCCTCTGATTATCAGATTCTCATGATGGCTTCTGACCCACCTCTCACTATCGACCTCAACCTTCAAACTCGGTCTCGTCAGTATTCCACACCTCCTGTTCCGACTGTCTCTGAGTCTCCATCGCCAGGTCCTACAGAGCCTCTATCGACATCGAATGGTCCCTTGCAACTCCCTCTGCCCAAAGCCGAGGTTCATCCCAAGCCTCCTAAGGGACCATTACGTCGGAATGCTGCCTCTGGTCGGGCTGCCCATTCATACAACATAGTAGATGATTTGGCCCAATCTCCTACTGCCATTTCAACACTGGAACTCCTCCAGTCATGTCCTTCTCAAAAGAAGGCTCTACTATCTGTCGTGGGCGCTGTAGATCCTGCCAATGACCAATTTATTTTTTTTGACACCCGTCAGTCAGACCATCCCCCTCTTCCTCCTTCAGTTGCTTTCCAAATCCCAGTCAAAATCTGAAATGCCAATGTTGCTCGATGTATTATTGATGAGTGGGCATCTACCTGCGTAATGTCCGCTTTGGTTTGGAAACAACTTCGCTCCCCTGAACTAGTCCCTTCCACCATCACCCTTCGTGCATGGGATGGCCATGCCTCCCAGCCCATTGGCCTATTTCGTAACTGTCCTATCACCCTTGCTGGAAGGATTGTTTGTGTCGACGTTGAAGTTATTGATGCCCCTCTTGACTACAACATCCTTTTTGGGTGTAGTTACACTTATGCCATGTCAGATGTCCCGTCCGCAGTCCACCGCAAGATGTTTTTCCCTCATAATGGCAAGATTGTCACCATTGACCAATTGACCTACCATGAACCAAAATATCAGACCTCCCCTGAGTCCACCATCTCTAATATCACCAATAAACCAACTGTTGATTCATTGACCAGTGTTTCCCCCAACGTCTATAAAGACTCCTCTTTGCTTGGAAATTTTCTTGGTCCTCCCCCTCCTCCCATCTCTGACCCCAGCTCAGCGAATGTTTTCATGATGCAATCGTCTCAGGCTAGCCTTCCACAACCTGCTCCGGCTAGTTAGCAACATCTATCTCGCCCACCGCCTCCTGCTCCTAGCCCTTCGCTTTAGTCAACCGAAACTTTTTCACCCGGCCCTTCCCATCACACTCAGGAACCTTCTTACCCTCTTGAGTCAGTTCCCTCAGGCCTCCCCCATCTGGGAGCCATCCCCCCTGGTCACTACCCTTCCAGTCAGTTACCTTTCCTTGGTCCCCCCCCCCCCGGGTGTCTATTCGGTCCCTGTCATGGCCACCCTTTCCCTTCCTAATTTAACCTTGGGAATTCTCATTTGGTATCTTACCCCTCCAACTGAGACCCCACCAGGCCACCCCAAACCATACATAGCTGTGACACCCATACAACCGATCCCCGTCACTCCTTCCACCACCACAGTGCCCCTCGCCCCTCCGCAGAACCCTCCTAATGCTACGACAGCTATCGGCAAGAAACAAAAAACTCACAAGGGGGCATCCACTGACAAGGCCACCGCTCCCCACCCTACCCCTCTCCAACCCGCCAAGCCTTGTGCCTTGTGTGATGGTACCGGTCATCCCACCCATATTTTTCTTGAGTTGCCCCGTATCCAACCCATGGTTAAAGTCACGTTCCCTGAATCTACGGTCCCTGACACCTCTGTCGCTTCCTCATCCGTAGCCAAGAACCCAAAGAATCTTCGCACCAACAAACCCTGTGCTCTGTGTGGTGTCCATGGCCATTATTCCCACCATTTCCCTCACCTCATGCATTACCGAGCCTCTTTAGAGGTCATTCGCGAGTACGAAGTTGAACAAAATCAATCCGCCTCGCCCATCCTTGCTCAGTATGCATCAATTTTACTTGAAGATTCCCCGGCGACCATTGACATCCCTCCCCCTAATGTTGAGATTTCTGAATCTGCTACTCCTCTCTTATACCTATCATCATCCGCCCACCCCTCGGAGTACATCCCCTCTGAATCCACTCCGTCTGTTTCAATTGATCCCCCTTCCGCCACTTTTTCAGGCTCTTTATGTTTCGACCATATTTTTTCTTGTTCTTCTGTCATTTCCCCTAATGACCCGTATGTGCACCTTTCTCCCTCTACTGATGATCTAGGTAGCTTTGCAGCCTCTTGTGGTTTCCACTCCCTTTCCTTGCCTTCCCATCATCTCGATACTCCCATCTGTATCTATGATTTCCTTTACAACATGCATCCCCGCTTTCCCTCCCTTTTCTCATCTTGTGATGATATTCCCTCGACCCTCTCGTCCACTCATTACCTTGGTTATGCCGATGGCGCTATTCGCTATTCTCGAAACCTTTCCTCAGCTACCTGGGCCATTTTTACCCCCTTGCATGCCCTTGTTCTTGCACATGGAGTCTGCATTGGTCCAGCCACCAATAATCAGGCCGAATATGATGCCTTTCATGGTCTCTTAGCCGATGCTCTCTCTCATCACATCCTCCATCTGCATGTCCATTTAGATTCCCTGCTTCTCGTTTTAAAACTTAATGGTGTCTATCGTGTGCATAACCCTATCCTGTTTAGACAATATTTACGAGTGCAACTTTTTATACGTGAATTTAGATTCATTACATTTAGCCATATACCTCGAGATCAAAATCACTATGTAGATCAAATCACAAACCATGTTCTAGACTGGCATATATCACACACAACACCATGACATTTAACACCATCAACCAAATACATATACATCACATATATTATATAACACGTGTTTTTAGAGTCCATCTACTCTGAAACATACTACATGCCCATATCATGTTACAATAACAAACCTACAAAAATGGGGGGCACCACTCGCCCCTACATCGACACTGGGGGGCACCACCTGCCCTACATCTAATCACTCTCTGGAGGATCCCGAGCCAATGGCTCTACTCCCGCAGCTCGTAGATCACGCACAGCCTGACTAGCCATCGCCATGCATCGCATGATACCTCACTACTCTGAGGGTAACCCAATACATAACTCTATGTACCGGTCATCTAAATCCTGCCAACCACACTCCGATACACCGGTCAGTAGCCCCTCACATCTACGACGAATGTCCTCCACCTGAGCAGCCATATCCTCGCTCTGTGCTGTCCTTGATCCACTTGCCCCTGTAGCTCCTGTTGCTGCAGGTCGTCCCATATATCCGGCCGGTTTTACCAGAGCTATATCTTCATTCCACAAAACATCTCGATTAGCATCATGTATACTAGTCACAAAACTCTCACATACACCTAACATATTAGTTGCTTGTCACTTACCATCGGGCCCCCACACTCGACCTGGCGGAAGCGGCAAGTCCAGATCTCCCCAATAACTCATCTCACTATAGGGATAGTCATCTATGTATAATGGCATCTGATCCCAATGTGTGAAAAAGTCTGGTCGGAACACCCGTCCGACCGCCCCTCCCCCTCCTCTACATAGTAGTCGTCCCCACCGATGCATCCGGGGCTCTCTCAGACCTCCATCAAGAAACTGTACACGAGGTCGTAAGGTCGGGATCTTATCAAAGAATAAAGAGCACAACATCATCCCATAGGCGCAATAATGATTCACTTGCTGCTTGCATAGTGACAACTCTCATTTCACTGACACCAACATCATCTAGGCCCACCCATAGTAGGTCCCACTCAACACACTCTCCATGATCATCATCTTCCCTCCAGTGATGTGATGAAACGCCTGGCTACCCAAGACTCGTAACACTACTTCGGCCACCGCCCGGGTCTCCAACCTCTCTAGATCACCAATGGATATTCGAGTCCCTTTGAATCGGACACCTGGTCGACAATGTCGCTCAACAAACTCCATAATGTTACGCCCACATGGTAACACTGGCTGCATATTTCCCACCATCCCTAATTGTGGGAGTCCAGTCAAGAAATACAAATCCTGGACCGTCAGCTCGATCCTGTGCCCTTGCACTATAAACACCTCTTGATCTGGATCCCAATAAATGCTAATCCAGGCCAACAAGGGCTCTCCAGCCCTCATCAAAGGGTTCTCCAAAAATTTCAGAACCCCATGTCTATCCAGTGCACGACGGACACCCGGATTCGCCGGGATTTCCGTCTGTAGTGTACCTAAGTCTCTCTCTCTCCACTTTATCCGTATATCTACCATATCTGCACAAAACCATCCTTTTTTTCAGCCTTTAGATCAACAAAAATACATTATCTTACACCAAAATATCATTTCAGCCCATAACATCTCTGAAGCCTCCCACACCTAGCAGGTCGCAATTTTTGGGAAAAATCTGGGCCAGGTCACACTTTTCAGGCCAAAACTTGCGTCCCAGGTCGCAGTTTTTGCCCCAAAAAGTGTGACCCGACCGTAATGAGGTAGTAGGGGCAGTTACTGGATTTTAAAACCCTAATCTGCAATTTCAATCCATCAAAAACAAAGCTTAGGATTAGGCCTCTTACCTGCAACTTACGGTTCACAATTCCAACGGTCGGTTTGTCCGCTATGATCGCTGCAAGATTTAGGGCCTTCTTTCCTCTCCACATTCACCACAGCTACATAAGCAAATGAATGATTTTGGAGGGAAAACGCCCTATTAGAAGAAAACCCCTATTTTTTCTTTCGCCCACTGCGACCAAACTATAGCCCCGTTTGACACACCGTTTGCACCGTTGGAAAGCTCTCACTGAGCACTCAAATGGGTATCTGTTAGTTTTTTATTTTTTTCCACTTCACTAGGACACCTTTTGTTCATGAAGGGCCTATTCACCTCTTCCCAAAATCGAATTTCTTCACTTACGACACTTGTACTTGGGGTACCACTTTGCCTCCTTACTCGTCTTCATTCGTGTTGACTTTCGTCATGAGCTACCCCATTGTACTCATGCTTTTATGGTTCCCCATTGGACCCATACTATGAGGCAACACCATTGAGTCACCCTTGCTTAGATCATCTGCGTCGAGTCACCATAACATTCATGGAGTCTATCCCAAGTCCCTTTGTACCCCACTATAGTCCTCCATCCTTCCCTGCTTGGTCCCTTTCTCGTGTCGCACATTATGGCCTTCAGTACCCCTGTCCACTATCCCTCATGATATTGTGTCAGTCGCTGCCAAGCCATTTATACCCTTTATGCTCTAACAAGGGAATTCATCCAACCACTCCTCCATTTCTCTCATTCCATCATCATCATCAGTATCTACTTGTTCGTCGCATTTTCCCCGTGCCTTAGGTGGGGTTCCCTTATTGCCTCACCTATGGCGGACCTCCTTCTGTCGACATCAGCTCATTTACTCCAGAAGCCAGGTCTAGGGGGCAGTGTACCTTGGTTCGAGCTCTTCCTAGCATGATCATGATATATACACTTGATGGTACAGTGACGCAGTCGCAGCTATTGGTGATTCCCGGGCATGTGTGAGATGTCTCAACCCTCGTGAGGGGGTGGCCCTGCAGGTAGCCCCCCACATGCTCGGATGCCTTCATTTCAGCCCTTGATGCAGCTCCTCTTATATGATGATATCGGCCTCAGCCACTTGCAGTGCCTCTTTGATTTGCACGTATCCGTCAGATTTTGCGAGCACTTCCCCGCGTGTAGGGGGCATTTGGGCGTATTTATATCTCATGTACTACCATATTATTGTATAAGCCCTGACGATTATTCCAGGAATCACATGTATGTGGGATTCATCATGTTATTTATTTGGCTCCTGTTTAGCCCAGCACATGCTTCATTATTGCATTCAGTGGTTTTCAGGGCGCCTTATTCTTTGTACTTATTGTGTTCCGTGGTTTTCCGAGCACCTTATTCTTTGTACTTTGTCTCGGCGAGCATAGGTATGCCTCCCCCGCCGCCTTTAGCACAGGTACCACTTCATAGAGACTTGTTTCACCTGTAAGTCTCGTCTCCTCAGGGTATAGTCCTTTCACACCTCTGACATCCTTACATTTCTCTCTCACCTCTCTCTTCATGCCTAGTGATTGAGTTCTTACAATGTACTTCGGTCATACGATTTTCTCCTAACACTCGTTCGTTGGGGGGAAATCTGTTACACCAATTTTTGGTCACCTAACCTGTTATTATTAGATGAACCCAAGTACACCATGTAAGACCAATTTTACCCTAAGTAAAATTGCTTTCACCACATAAAATAACTTATTTGTTTATATTTCCTGGTCATATTTAACCCAAAATAAGGAACTTAATTAAATAAATCCTTATTTATTTAATTATTCCCTAAGAATAAGTTATTTAAATCATTATTTAAATAATATTCTTAGTTAAATTTGACTAAATCATCAATAAATAATTAAATAAACCATTATTTATTTAATTATATTCCCATCACTTCCCTAAGATGATAAATAAACCATTTATTTATTTATTATTTATAAATAAAGGAATTGACCCAAGTCAAGAACCCTTTTCCCTCCAACAAATATAATAAAATATTCCTAAAGGGTGCTTCTAGAATTCAGTTAATAATATTTTATTCATGCACCGAGTTCTAGACCGCCCCAATATTTTGTTATAAATAGGGGGGTTTTCCCCATTCATTAGACACCTTCATTGCATTAGATCACTCTGGATCTACTCTTGGTCACCATTTTCCATTTTGTTTTGTGAACTCCCATTGAGTTCCATGTTTGCTTTTCTACATCCATAAGAGAGAGAAATTTTAGATCTGAAACACTGAGGACTTCCAAGAACCCATCCCACTGAGGAGAACCGGAAAACACCTTTCTTGTTTTCCTCTCAGGTGCCCCATTCTTTAATATAATACAAAATATTATTTTAAACACTTTGTTCTTGTCTTGTTCATTGGATGCATGGAGCCATGTTATATTCTATCTGCTTAATGTCTTTTTGTGCTTATATATGAATTTGTGCAGCAAACTTAAAGATATTTTGCAGCCATAATCGATGTTAGGGCTATTTGTTATGCGTAGCTAAAGTGATCTTTTACGACGAAAGAATCATACTAACATTTAAAAAGGAGTTTTAAACCTTATCCAAGGGTTTTTATGGAGGAAAAGAAAGGAAATAATGGAAATGGAGGAATTTTATGAAGAAAAAGAGGATAAAAATGAAAGTTAATTATGAGTGAAAGGAGGGGTAAAATGAGGGGAAAAATGGAGTTTTCAACAATCTTTTTCTTCAGGAAAACAGCAGGGTTTTCAGAATTGAGAGGGAAACAACAGTGAAGATTAATCAAAGGATAAGATATCTTCACAAGACTTCAAGAACTAACAATTTGTCATAAAACTTGTTTATTGAAGGCTTTAAAAAATGATTTAGCCACCATTTGATATGACAATTTTTTATAGGTGGCTAACAGTTCTCCCATCATATGAGAACCTCTTGGAATCCTTGAATTCTTATTCGACATGATGAGTTGTCTTCGCAACATAGTTCATTTTCTTGTGTCAAGCTCCCTAAAAAATGAAACAAACTCATTGGAGCATAGTTCATTTTCTTGTGTCAAGCTCCTTAAAAAATGAAACAAAATCATCGGAGCAGTGTTAGTTTTCTTGTATCAAGCTCCTTAAAAAATGAAACAAGGTGTTGTGAGGATGGTTCATCTTCTATGTCAACCTCGTCAAAAAATGAATTAAGTCATGAGGATATTTCTTTTAATTTGTCGACCTTGTTAAAAAAATGAGACATGTTCCAGTTTAATTTGAGCCTTTGATCATATCTCGTAAAATTCCAGTCGAGTCTTTCTCTGATCTCGTGATTTGAACCTTCACTCCATCTGATTTTCATTTATTACAACTGGACTGAATCTTGGGAGGCATGTACCTCGAATTGTGTCACCATGATAGCGGCATGTTGTGCCCGCCTTTCAAGCATAGTTTACCTTTGTTTCAAGATTGTGTAAAAATGAAACCAATCTCAAGCATAGTTTACTTTTGTTTTCAAGCTTGCGTAAAAATGAAATTTTTTGGCTTTATGTCCTTTGTGAATGTTTTCCTGAATTTTGGGTCATTACTTATTATCTAGATTATTTAACTGATACATTAGGTAACATTGTATTAGGCATTTGCGTAATCTGTAAAATCATCATCACATGAGAGACTCATATCAAGTAGGAAATTATATGTATATATATCGAATGTTTGCATTAGTGTGCATCATAAATTCAAAAAATATGTGTGTTTCTGTTACATCTTGAGACATCATGTCTCTCAAAATATGCAGATATAAAACCTAGGTGTCTAATCGGCGTGATTCTAATGGTAGCATGTCACTTCTCGTACAAGCCACCTCAACAAGCAGTGAATTCGGTTTGGCACCCCTAAGGTATGTCTTTGGTAGGCACGAGGAACATCGTCGAATTGTGCATAGTTCGGGACTCTGCGTGTGATTCCCTCCAAGTTTTGCACAATCTCTTACTCCTCGCCTCCCTCTCCATGAGGGTCAAAATCGTGAGGGACACTCCTCGCTATCAGAGACATGCCTGCGGGTCTCTCTGGTACAACATCTGCAAGTGCATGGGTTTAACATCAGAACATACATAAATAAAAAATCATAACACTCATGAAAATTAAAAATGAGTCTTACCCAAATCTTCGTCCCAATCCTCTCCCTCTGGGAGTGGGAGGTCTGGATCACCAGTAAAATTTTGTACTAGAGTAGGGACATTCCTCCACGATAATAAACTATCGGTGGAGATAATCAAATAAATCTGGTCTCCAGGACATCTGTTGGTTGCCCCCTGCCCTTGGCATCAAAGCTACCCATTGGGCCATCTATGGTTCCCTCGTTGGTGGTGTCAGGACTATGACCTCCTGACGCTGAAATATTGGTAGTTGTTCCAGGAAGAACGATACCAGGATAGACCCATAACCAAATTGCTTCAATTTGGTCTTCTTAAACTTTTTCAGTTGGAGTTTCATATTTATTGTTATGACCTCTACCCAGTTGTAGATGGTCAGTGTCAACCAGTCCACAGAAAGAAGTAGCTATGTCTTTGTTTGTTCGTGCAGTGCTTGCGATCCCATAGCTCTTGTGATGGTATGTAGCACTACTTTTAGTGCCAAGTCTGGGATAGTCTGGATATCGACTTTCCCACTTCCTGATCCCTTCCATGCCCCTGAACATACCCTGTCAAACACCATGGAGATGTTCTCCATGCTAGGAAGGGTGGCGATTTGGATTGGTGTTGCTCCCCTCTGCGATAGTCGTGTTATGAAGTAGACATTAGAATCATCAATCTCGAGTTCCTGATCTTGAAGGATGAAATTTTCCTGATTCTCATCCCATATGCTGATCAAATACTGTAACAGCTCCAGTTGAGCTCAGAGACATGGTGTTAAGAATAATTTTTTTAGTCCACAGTCTCTGAGAGCTTCCATGCATCTCTCATTTTCCATGGCAATCTCATCTTCTTCGTTGTGTTCCTGTTCTTTCCATTCGATCACCATTCTGTCGCTTTATACCTGCAAACATGTTCATATGGTTGGTATTGGCTAATTTATAAGCTTTAATTTGTGAAAAATTGGGCCCTTAACTTTCATTTTTAAAATAAAACATGGCCTGCGTGGTCGGCACGCCCCAGTTCAGAAAAATGGGCGATTAGCGTGAGTCCGTCCCTGAAACTCGCGCCAACCACCGTTCCCTAAAATTTACATTCTCCTCCTCAAAAATCAATAGTGAGGATTGCAGGCAATAAAAGAGGACTTAAATTGAAGGAAGGATGTCGACTCTTACCTGGAATTGACGGATTCGAGATTGGTCTGTCGGATCGTCTGCTATTGTTGCCATAAGATCACCGTATAAAATGGGTAACTATTTCTCCACAAGAGGTAAAAAGTGAAAAGTAATTATTTTTACCATTTTTGGAATTTTATAACGTTTCACAACCCTAATTAGGTTTTAAGATATATTTTTTGATTATTTTATTATATTATTTTGAGAAATGGGTTTTACACGTATCTCTTGTGTAGTGACAGGTTTTCGTGCAATACTGGTGAAGTAACGAGTTGTATTTTATACTTTTTCGAACTCGGTAAAAACATGAAAAATTCACTACTGGAGTCATATTTTAGCTCTTTTTTGACTCTCGAAAATTGAAAATATTGTCGATATTCTTGTCATTTTGAACTCGTTAAATGGCTGTGAAACAATATCTACCCAGTATATGTTTACCCCTTTTTCAGGCTAGGATGGATTATCTATGAAAAAGGAATACCTTAGCCTATCGTGACTAAGAGGTTCTTTCAGATATTATTTTCGACCTTTTTGGATCTAAGATACTATTTATGAAAAGGGCCATGCTGGAGTTTTCTTTTACGCATTCTTTTCAAACTCTCTAAACATGAAAAGATGTTGAGTTTTCTCTTTCTCAAACTCGTTAAACCCTGATGACATCGGACTTCATCTCCATGAAGTTACTCGAGTTCCTCCTTCCTAGGGCCCGTAAAATGTACTAGGTTGGATTTTTCCAAAGGAAAAACTTACATTACAAGAATATGCTACCCCCTTCAAGCTTGTTTTAAAAAATAATTGGGGTACTTGCCAGAAATGGTGGGGGAAAATGGAACCAATTTTTAGTTATGTTGGCAGTATGTCGCTCTTGAACATGGCACTTGTCTGCATTCGTGTCGGGTTGGGGACATCTCATTTCGTCATTTTTTCCTCCATGGTTTTGGGTAATCTCTTTTGACCTCTCATTTTCTCTTGGCCACGTCATCATGACCTCAGATCCCTTGATGTCAAATACTGCCAAATCCATTGTTGTGTCGATGATATGTTCAAGAGAAGTTTGCCTCTGCATTTTTCAACCTCCCTTTGGTTCTCTGTTGGTCTTGATTCACTATCATTATGTTCCTTTGTCTCGTGTCGATGATGTGGGAAACATTATGGCCCTCCTTCGACCAAGTCACTTCCTGTCTGTAATATTCGCAAAATTTAGAACTCATCTAAATGGAATATTATAGTTGATTTTATCTTTAGATAAATAAATAAATGGGTGGGGAGGCCCATTGAAAAGAAGAATAACATTCCTCATGTGAAAAGAGGAAGAATAAGCAGCTAAAATGAACACATTTAGGTGTGAACAAGGAAGATATCATGTTGATTAAGTCATCTATGACCAAGTCAACACATGTTGTCTAGATACATTGCATCTCCTTGATGAACAACGCAGATTTGGTGGAGGACAACTTGCATGAGCTTGGAGGCAAATTTGGATGGGACCCAATAATGAGAGGTTCACTTGCTATATATGAAGAGGGTGGAAGCATTTTCCATTCATGTGGTGATATATTATTATCTGGTCTATTTAGACTCTTGGCTTCCTCTTGCTGTTTAGCAGGGCTGCAGTACTCTTGAGCACCGGGTGTTCCCGAGCGGGGATCCCACCTCTTCCCTTGAGAGGCCTCTTGGGAGAGTATTGTACTGATTTTTTCCACATCTAAGTTTGAGGCCAAGCAGCAATATTTAGCCACAGTGTTATTTCTATAGCAGTGTAATGCTGTGTTGCAGGGTGTTGCAATGGAAGATTGATCATTCCACTCTCGAGTCTATTTCTCAGTAGAAGGTGCCTTCCTTCTCTTGAGATATCAAAAAAGGATATTTTTGAGCTTATTTCCTATATTAGTAGCAGGAAAAAGCACCTCTACTCTTCTACAGTGTAGTCCCTTGCAAGAACTGCGTCCTTTTCTAGAGAGTTGTTGCAGTGGGGTTTTAACCCTTGTTTTGGAGCTAGTTTCCTAGGGAAAGGGCCAACCCTTCTCCCAGAAAGCTAGAGGAAGGGATATTTATCCCTCTTTGTATTATTCAGCCACATCCATGTCATGTTGCAGTGATACTGCGTTATTTCTTAGCTGAATAACTCATATCTGCTCTTTCTTGTACATGTGTCTCAAGAAACCCTTGCCGGGTTAACTCTATAATGCAATAAGGAGGCTAGATCTCTATTTTCTTAGCATATTGTGCCATATATATACAGATCTATTTTTTTCTATTGTAATTTTGTAGAAACCCTTATGTATTAACATTGTACATGCTTCAGTTTTTTCTGCATACTCAGATGTCATGGGATTTGGGTGTTGCTGAGACATTGTAAGGCCGGGAGACATGTTTAACATATCAAAAGGGATTTATTTCTAATCCACTTTTTTATGTGAGCTCCCTAGTCTATATGCTAAGGGAGAAAACTATTATTTCCCCCGGTAATAATGCATTTACCTGGGAATAACATTTTTGGGGTCTATTTTGCTGCTTTTCCCCACTAGGAGACAATGTATAAAGGAATTCTTTTGCTGATATGTTCTTAATCTGATGGAAGGGTGTTAATGACACATTTCATGAGATAATGTTTTGTAGTACTTCATTGGTGCTCATGTATTGTTGTAGATCCACATTTGGAATATCTTAATATATTCCCAATAGTGTAGTTTTTCCCTATTTTGGGATATTACAGTGGTATCAAAGCTTCTTTCTTGGCATAGCCTGTGGATTTCAGCCATCATGCCATCAACAGAAGGGGAGATGTATAGAAAATAAAGGACTCCATCATGTGGAGGAAATAAGGAAGATAGGCTTACAAAGCTACTTCCAAGATCTATACAGAACTTTTCAGAAGATCTGAAAAGAATAAGGATGGAGATGAGAACTCCAAAAGAGTTTGGATCTAGAGCTAGATCTAGGTCTGCACATGGTGAGTGGGAGCATGCAGCCGCACTCCATGATGCACAGTGCAGTCAAATGCCCCGATTTATCATGAGATGGATGAAAGGGGGAATAATTCCTAAGAGAAAAACTCTTAGTGATTTGTTGCAGGAACCTCTATCTCATATGCCTAAACAAGGGGGCATGGGGATCTCTTTTTCACAAGAGGATCCAATTATTGGAGGATCGCCCATACACATTGTTGAATATGAGGGAAACAATGCTATCACATCTAGAGCACATCTAGTGCCTCATGCAGAGGAAGGAGGAGCACATGCTCCGACAGGAGGGGTTCTTGTATCCTTGCAAGAAATTCCCAGAATCTCTTACATGGAGGTCAAAACACAATCAGTGAGCAGCATGATTGTGAAGCATTGTAGATGGAAGGAGAAGGTAGGAAGGAAGGGCAGCATCATTTGATGAGAGGCACACACCCTTCTCTATTTCAAAGAGCTAATGAAAAGAGGAGGCAGATTGTACTACGTTGTGAAGGCAAGGAAAAGGTTGCCCAACCATATGTACAGTCCACTCTTGACATTGATGTCTCACTACATGGAGGCATCCCACCTGGGAGGCCACCAGATCTAGCATTGATGAAAGACATCTTGTCTATGGATTCATCGCTCTTGGATTTTGGAGAGGTTAAGAGTTTGGAGGAGAACTTTGGCATGGGGGATGTCAAAGTAGCAGGTAGCAGTATGAGGAGAGCTTCACATGCCAGATCACCAGCGCTGTCTCTTGGGAGGTTTGATCCATATTGGAGGTCTCAACTCTTGGTAGAGTACTCCAAGGTCTTGGTGCTTGCATGATTCTTGATGGCCCTGATGGAGATAACAGATATATGGTGTATAATATGGTCATCTATTCTTATGGCGGAGTCTTCTTGACTAGAGCTTCTAACCTCAAGGAGAAGCTGCTACATGCAACACATGAGGAGTTATTTTCCATGCATTTTGATGCATATCTCTCCTTGGAAAAGGATTTCATTTGGGAGGGCATTCAGCATGAAATATTTCATAATACGGAGAGATGCATAGCCCGGATGGTGATAGAGAGGATGTCACATCCACTTTCCTACTCATTGGGAGTGAGGAAGCATTTCTGGTTGAGAAATTTCAGCTCAAGGACTGAGGTACATGGTAGAGGAGGTATACATTTGCATTATGATTTGCCTTTCTCTACTTTATATGAGAAGCATATTGTACTAAGGAGGATCATTCCTTCTTGCATATTGTATAATAATTTACTTGCAGCCTTTTGTAGCATTGAGATTGGCTATCTCATTGGTGGTTTGTGGGGGAAGCCACATGATTTTTGGTGTGCACCATTGACACCAATTTGTACTTTCATGATGCTATCTTGTAAAATGATTGTGGCAGAAAAAAAGTGGTTGGAAAATCACTTGTTATTGTTTGGTTTGATGCAGGCAAGGGATGCACTGCGCTGGTTCCATGAGAGGAACTATGATCCACTTTTCGGTTATCATGTGACAACTTGTTTTGAATTGTTTTTGCTTACATATATTGCTGATGTTTCTATGTACATGGGAAGCTTTGTTTGGAGAGGGGGATATGTGATGGAGATTCCCATTGGGAGTATGATTCTCCCTACTATCCATGTTGTATGTTTCAGGAGGAGCAATGGGCAAACCATGATTGCCACATCTCAACTCTTTCCTTCATATGGAGTGAGCCATGTGAAGAACTTGAGCGCTTGGATGAGGTATTTCATGGCTGAATTATGTGATGGGGTAGCTTGGGCCATACTTGGAGGCCATATTTTTTCAGCCCAAAGACATAAACAACCCCACACTTATCATAAATGGAGAGAGAAACAAATGAAGGGAGGAAAACTAATCTCTCCATGTAGCCCCACTACATTGCACAAACAAGGGGCTGATGATTGTTTCATTTGGATGATAGCATGGGTGATGGAATCACTAATTGGGAATAATATTCCCCATGTTGGTCATCACTCCTACCTTGAGGTGGCCATTGAACAACAAGGATATTTCCACGTGCACCCTCCACTTTCTGATGTCCTTACACACTTGGGAGGATTTATTGCTGAGCTATGGTGGGGTCTATCGATGAGGAGGCCACAAGAAGAGGGAGGGAGAGATTTTTCTCTACCTTTGCAGTTGCTTGAGGAAAATAAAAATTTTGGAGGGGGAGGACTATAATATTCCCAAAATTTAAAACTCATCTAAATGGAATATTATAGTTGATTTTATCTTTAGATAAATAAATAAATGGGTGGGGAGGCCCATTGGCAAGAAGAATAACATTCCTCATGTGAAAAGAGGAAGAACAAACATCTAAAAGGAGCACATTTAGGTGTGAAAAAGGAAGATATCATGTCGATTCAGTCATCTTTGACCAAGCCAACACATGATGTAAAGATACATTGCATCTCCTTGATGAACAGCACAGATTTGGTGGAGGACAAATTGCATGAGCTTGGAGGAAAATGTGGATGGGACCCAATAATGAGAGGTTCACTTACTATATATGAAGAGGGTGGAATACCTTTCCATTCATGTGGTGATATATTATTATCTGGTCTATTTAGACTCTTGGCTTCCTCTTGTTGTTTAACAAGGTTGTTGTGCTCTTGAGCACTGGGTGTTCCCAAGCAGGGATACCACCTCTTCCCTTGAGAGGCCTCTTGGGAGAGTATTGTACTGATTTTTTCCACATCCAGGCTTGAGTCCAAGCAAGAATCTTCAACCACAATTTTATTTCTATAGCAGTGTAATGCTTTGTTGCAGGGTGTTGCAATGGAAGATTGATCATTCCACTCTCGGGTCTATTTCTCAGTAGAAGGTGCCTTTATTTTCTTGAGAGATCAGAAAATGATATTTTTGAGCTTATTTCCTATTTTGGTAGTAGGACAAATCACCTCTGCTCTTCTACAATGTAGTCCCTTGCAAGAACTGCATCCTTTTCCAGATATTTGCTGCAGTAGGTTTTAACCCTTTTTTTGGAGCTAGTTTCTTAGGGAAAGGGCCAACCCTTCTCCCGAAAAGATAGAGGAAGGGATATTTATCCCTATTTGTATTATTCAGCCACATCCATGTCATGTTGTCGAGATACTACGTTATTTCTGAGCTGAATAAATCAAATCTTCTCTTTCTTGTACATGTGTCTCAAGAAACCCTTGCCGGGTTAACTCTATAATGCAATAAGGAGGCCAGATCTCTGTTTTCTTAGCATATTGTGCCATATATCTCTAGATCTATGTTTTTATATTGTAATGTTACAGAAACCCTTATGGATTAACGTTTTAAATGCTTCAGTATTTTCTGCATAATCAGATGTCATGGGATTTGGGTGTTGTTGAGACATTGTAAGGCCAGGAGACCTATTTAACATATCAAAAGGGATTTCTTTCTGATCCCCTTTAGTATGTGAGGTCCCTAGTATATTCTAATGGATAAAACCATTATTTCCCTTGGTTATAATGCATTTACCTGGGAATAACATTTTGGGGGTCTATTTTGTTGCTTTTCTCCACTAGGAGACAATGTATAAAGGCATTATTTTTCTGATATGTTCTTAATCTGATGGAAGGGTGTTCATGACACATTTCATGAGATAATTTGTTGTATTACTTCATTGGTGCTCATGTATTGTTGTAGCTCCACATTTGGAATATCTTAAGATATTCCCAATAGTGTAGTTTTTCCCTATTTGGGGATATTACACTGTCGACTTCAGCTCATTATCCAGGAATTTGATCTAGAGACTCCCTTCCGGTACCTTGGAGCCTGCATGCCTAATGGCAGGTTCTTCGCATTTGATGCAAGGTCTACATCATTGGCCTTCGATCGAGTGATTCTGTGGGTGTTCGACGTCAAATCATTATTCACATTCTGTGGATTGTACCTCTCGTACCTTGAGGGCCATTGTCATTATTAGTGGTTTTTCTCGTGTCTGCTAACAACTTTCATCATTGGATGGTAATCAGAGGATTTTATTGCATGTTTGACTTCAACTCATATATTCACATGCTTGAATTTGTACTTGTTTGGGTCGAGATGGAGTGCAAGACCTTGGGTTTTGTCTGATAAAATCCAGGTTGCGGATTCTTGTGGATTATCATGACTTATTTTATGACTCTTTTGATTGGATGGTTATGACCATACCTGAGTCTATTTGTTGATCCTTACCATTGGATGGCTGTGTCCATACCTCGGATCTCAATTTTTTATGTACTCTATTATGGATGGTTGCACCCATACCACATGTTCATGTATCAGATATATTAGTTGTATTTGTAATTTTAGGTTTTCTGACAGCGGTGTTTAGTTCGAATGTGTTCTCGTAAAGCATTTCGCCCCTCCCTCTCCCTCGGACCTCATGCTTTAGGGGGCATCTGTTACACATAATTTTGTCACTGTCCCTCCAATCCCCATATCACACATTGGAGGGTCATTTCTGTGACTAATAAGAAGTGTCATGCCTTACAAATACCATCATTACATCCCTTTACATGAGAGTAATATTCCTTCTGTTGACAATTCCCTGAGTAGAACTTCAAAAACCCCTATTTTTTCCTTGGCGCGAGTAGCTAGTTCTGCCCTCGTGCCAATGAGGAAGATTAACACTAGGCCCCGTGCTAGTTGGCGCTCTGTCCCAGTTAGCCACCCATGCCAAGCTGTTAATGGAATTAAAAAAAAAAAATAGGTGGAGATTCCACTCTAACAACTTCGAGGATAAGTCATTGGGAGTCGTTGGACTGAATAACCACAGACTCCCTCCTTTAGTTTATGATTTCCACCTCTTGTGAGAACCTCCTAAAGGATAGGCCTCCCTTCCACCTTTGTATTGATCCTAACCTCCTCCTTTTCCTCTATAAAAAGAATCTATCTCTCCTTGCATAAGCGAGCTAAACATGGAGTAACGAGTACACTATAGATGAATTGTTGAAGAGATAGAACAAGAAGGAACTTTGTTGAGAGAGCTTAAGTCCATGCCCTCATCCCGTCCAAATCCCCTGACAAGTATCTGAGACACGCTTATGCTGAACCCCACTAGAGGAGATTGCGATGTCAAAGCTTTGGTTGTATCTCTTCCTTCTATCAATACATGTACATGACTATTGTTTGGTTCCCATTTTGTGTTATGTCATTTTTTTAATGCAATATGCTTAGCCCTATTTGACTAGATACTAGTTATGAATGAATTTATTATGTCGTATGTTGTTCTTGTTTGTTGATATATGTGCAGGTATCCGAGCATGACTGCAGAAGGATTGTGACTTGTCGAGCGAGGAGCGAGAGGCCACCACTACTACAGTCACGATGACAACATTAGACTCTAGGTCGATCAATCTACCGTGTCCTCTTTTCATTCAGTAATTAGGAACCTACACTCTAGCATGTCTCTTTGTTTATAGACCCACCCTAGGGCTAGAGGGATCGCCTCTATCTGCAGAGGGGATTTACCTGCTTAACACCACTATCTTGGCAGGGACTTGTGTAAGACCAACAACAACATATTTTATTAAACCGATGCACTGAACTCTTTTTGAATCAAAGGAAAAAAAATCCTTATATTATCTCGTAATTTCTAACCCAATCCTTTCCATGATTACTTTGGGAATAAGATTATGTGAGGCTCTTGAATCCAAGATGGCATTATGCAATGTCATGTCATGAATGCTAAGGCTAACATAAAAAGGAGGCACCTCCTCATTCTTCTCATCCTCTAATATCGGACCCAAGTATATGGTTGGATGATCTTCTTGAATATTTAGGATATCAGCAACTCCTGTTTTGGAATTAATCATTTTCACAACATTACTTCTATATTAATTCACCTTAAGAATTTCTCCAAAAGGTATTTGGATTTTGATCTTAGAGATCTCACTCTCTAAATTGAAAACAGAAGTAGATTTTTTAGTCTCTTTAGCAAGAGGAGGAGGTGGTGTATCCTTCCTAACTTCAGCAGCCTTAGGGGAATCTTTCTTGGGCTATCTTTTGTTTTCAATAATTGGCACATTTCTGTTTCTAAGGTTGTACTATTTCTTCATCTCAAATATTGCATGTTGATACCCTTTAAGATAATCAGATGGTTCCTCACCCTTGTTTACATCATGATCTGACCCATCATGTTCCTCCTTAGTTAAAAACATCCCTGACATGTTTTCATCTAAGCAATGAATTGAGTCTTCTTGTATTTCAGACTGATCTTATTCATTAGCTATGTTCTGCTGAAAAGGAAGCCTTACCTGAGGGTCAGGTAGTTGATTTTTGTTTTCCCTTGGCCTTTGTTGGTTTTGAGGTCTTCTGAATTGAGGATTTATAAAATGAGGTTCATGTTGTGCTGGAGGAGCAGAGGAATTCCCAAGGGCAAGCCTATCCATCAGTTTTTCCATTGCCTTCATCATGGAATCAAATTTGTCATCAGAGGTGGAAGGCTTATCTTCTTCTTTCAACTTAGTCTTACCCATCTTGGAATTTTTTGCTGCTATCATATTAACTTCCACCTTCACTGCATCATTCTGAATTTCAGCAAGTGAAGTGGATTCTCTCTCTCTCAGCAATACATAAAAGTCATAATCAAAAGCTTCATCATATCTCAGCTGAGCTGCTCTCGGAGTAGGCTTTAGATGGGCAGGGATGGAATCATACACTTTTTTAAATCTCTTTGAAAATTTTTGAACAGTTTCATCAACAGATCTCTTCAAACTATTATACTCAGTGAGGGCTTGAACAAGGTTTTTTCTATTTCCCCACTTCCTCAAGAAGCTGTCTTCAAATTCGTTCCAGTTATGTAGGCTTCCGGGAGTAAGGGCTTTGAGCCACTTCCTAACTTCACCAGTGAAGCTCTAAGAAAACAATCTCATCTTGACATCCTCATGGTCAACCTCCTCCCTGTCTATAAAGTCATTGAACTGATATACATGCTCTTCAGCTGTGATCTCTTCATCATTTCCCAAGTTTTGATTCTAGCAAAATATTTTCTAGGAAGGGCATTTAGGACACCTGGAAGGGCAAGAGGATCATACCTAGTAGGTGCAACAGGTGGAGGTGGCACATTTCCAACCATGATAATTGGAACTGTGGTAGTTTTATGGACAACAACAATAGAGGAAGAGGAACTGTTAGGAGGAGGGATGTTTGATCTTTGTTGTCCAGTCACAATTTAACTCCAATCAAGAAGAGGAACACCGGTTTTACTTCTTAACAAGATTTAAAATGGGTATAGTTACTTCAACCTATCCAATGACTCTTTCTCTAACAGTAACTCTGAAGTGACTACTTCCCAAAACTCTTCTTTATCTTTTTTTGTCACTAAAGTTGAGGTATCAATACCTCTTCTATGTATGTCTAAGAAAATTTCAGTCAATTATTTTTCACTTTCAGACCTAAACAAGACTTGTTGAATTTTATCATCATATATTTTATCTTCAGGACTTCTTAAAAATTTAGAGGACAAGGATTTTGTATGTAATGGAGTACCTGATATTGCAGAAATGCCTTGAATGCCTCTGGAGATGATGTTTGGATTATCCACAATGGTAGGTGGGTCTGGGTCAAGATTAATCCTCGTGTATCTCCTTCTCGAAGCCACCTTTGAACATATGAATTTTGAATGGAGTCACCAAGGTATATGCAGCCTCGAACAACTTTATGAGCTTTTGCTACCTTCATAAGTTCAGCTTCAAAATTTCGAGAAAGTATAATCTTCAAGCTCCCGGCAGATGCACCAAAATGTTATCACAAAATTGCACCTGATTGGCTGCTAATCAGACAACTTCATGTAATTGTTTCAAACAAAATTTTGACTAAATGCTTAGCCTCTTCAGTCTGAGAGGGCTCTCTCAAAAGGGGTTAATGATATTTGATAAAGATGAATCTAGATGGCTAACTCTACTTGGAAAATAACTTGATTGTGATGTGTGTAGGTTGAAAATAGTACCAGTATACAATTCATTGGGCTTATGGAGTCAACACATTCAGTATTTCAGTGGTAGGTTCACTTGACATGGAAGCTGAGGTAGGTAAGAGTTTTTAGCAGAGGTAAATAACACATGAAACATGAAATAACATAGCCAATTCATCAATAAAGGAAGTTAGAGCATACACCTATGAATTCTGAGTATTAAAGTTGAAAAACACTGCAAATGGTACACATAGAAAGTAAATATCAAATAAACACTAAAAAGTACATGAGAATATCAGGTTGGTCAAGTAAAAGTCCTCAGTATTACTGAAAATAGTTAAGTTACATAAAGCTGCAGTATTGCCAAAAAATCTCCAACCCCTGGAAAATTCGAATATCTGCTCTTAAATAGACTTGTTACATGAGAGATGATCTGCCTCTAGGTCAGATTCATCGAATTTTTCCTAATGAAACCTTTCATAACAAGAAAACATATGCTTTAATGAGAAAATGACAGCTACACTACAAAACAGTTCTTTTCCTAATAGGACTCAAACTGTTCATTATTACATCAACTACCTTATCTCCTAAAATAGTTATAGCTTTGAAAACTATTGTTTCACATGTTCAAATAGGGTGCGATGGGACTCATCACTACATGACATCTCAATTAGCCTCCTCCAAATTTGGAAACAAACCCTATTTTTAAGGAAAACTGGTCCTTATCTTCAAAAAATGGTTTGGTTGATGAGTTGTCTTCGTTTCATAGTCTTCAAGTCTTGGATGACTGCTAAAATAGTGCTTTGACCCCTTGAAGGTATCCACCTGTCCAAAACTTCCCAAAACCCTTCTCGTAAAGCTTCAAAACAACACGCTATGAAAGTATGACAGTTTCATAGTTTACTTTCATAGCGTTACAAAAATGCCCTTTTCCATCAAAATTTCTGTCTCTTTCCTTTTTTATTGCCTTCATCATTCCTTGACACATCCTCCATGTGTTTTAATCCTCCTGGAAGCTCCAAAAATTGGTTTTTAATACAAAAATAAAGCTACAGGTGGTTTCGTAGCATTTTTCTGGCTTCAAGCCTAGGAAACGCTATGAAACTCCTGAAAACTGTGTTTTTTCTAGATTTTTGTCTAGCTTCAAAATTATGCCTTCCATATGTAAAAAACTTGTTTCTAACATTCCATTTACCTTTAAAATCATAAACCAATTCAAACCATGAGTCTTGAGGTGTTTCTTCTTCATTGATGATGAGTTGAGCTATTGGCTCCTCAACTACTGTCATTTTTAGGCCTTTCTTCTCCAACTCCTCATGGATTAGTTCTAGCTGTTCCTGGAGGTCTTTAACCTGATCCTTAAACTTTATGTTGGTATATTTCAAATGCATGTTCATTCTTCTAATATGTTTGACCTCTTTCCTCAATGTCATAGTCCATTTGATTAACTGTTGTTTGTTGTCTAGGTTCTTTGATAGAGTGGCAACCTGCTCTTCCCAAACCTCTTTCATATTTTCAAACTGAATCTTATGGATATTATGTTTCCTTACCTCTTTCTTCATGATATCTATTTCATTATTAGCCAACTTCAATTGTTTTTCAAGAAGTTCAAACTCTATTTTTTCAATTACCTTCTCTTTTACTTTCTTTGTCTTGCTAACTGGATTTTTCTCTGCAGGTAATGGAAGGTCAATGATGTCTTGTGGTGGCTGGACTATGTCAGTTGGTGGATGAACCTATTTACTGCTCTCCAATAGCTTTCTAGCATGCCTTGTCATGGGATTCCTAGCCTGGAACATAAAACCTGCATCCTCACCTTCAAACTCCACTTTTTTTTGCAGATTTAGATTTCTTGAATTTCTGTCCACCTTCATCTATATCCTCAGCCTAGACTATAGGAGTCTCTTCAATATCAATGGCAAGTATTATTTCTTTTAAATTTCCTTTGGCCATTGTTTTTTCTTCTAAATCCACTGTTTGACTCATTGTAATCCTTTTTCTTCCTTGTTTACTCAAAACTTGTTCTTGTTTTTGCAGGTTTGAACACTTTTGACTTTTGTTTTTCAGGTGAGATAGTGGGTGTATCAAAACTATGAAATTGCTCTGTGTCCATCATGACTGGTTCACTTTGTTCTTCTCTTGATGTTTCACTTTGTTCTACTCTTGCTGGTTCACTTTGTTCTGCCACTAAAGTTAATGGGATACCCCTAGGTTTAGGAGTTCTTGTAGGGGTAAGGGTATCCATTTCAAAACCACTAACAAATAGGAAAGAAGACCAGTCTCTTCATATTCTTTGGAGCTCATCTAAAACCATCAATTTTATTAAACCATGATGAAACAATGAGGTTTCACTTCCTTCAGATTTTGCTTGGACCTTATCTGCCATTTTTTCTAAATTTCTATGTAAATAGAAAGGCAGATCAAGAGATATCTTACCAGCAAAGTGTAGGAGAAGCTTGAAATGGTAAGAATATACTTTATGGTATCTCCCTTCACAAGTGAAATATTTATGGATGATAAGCATCAACTTTGAGTAGTTATCCTTCATACAGTTCCTTGGAATGGCATTTGTAAGGTCCATTTCACTATTTTCTGGATTGATAAATACTTTACACTCCTCCACGTTGAATTTGAACCCTTTGAACCATTTCCCTTGTCCCCTTGAAATCCTTGTTGCTGCTGCAATTTCCTCTGGTGTAATGGTGAGATTCAGCATCCCCACTTTAGTATCTATTCCACTGAAGTTTAGGGAAAATTCTTTGGAAACTTGTACATGGCAGCCTTGTAGTCTTTCACAAAAATGTAAACATACTATCCTTCTGAAGACTTCTATAGTTGTTGGGTCTTCATTGATCAGATTCATATATGATGGATCATATCTAAGACATTTTCCACCCTTATTTATCTTTATTTTTGCAACCATAGTTTCTTTAGTGTTTTCTCTGCCTCGCTTGATCATTGATATTTGCAACCTTTGAAAATACCAGCCACAGCTTTGGCTTAATGAAATGCTCGTCAGAGCTCAATATGACGCAAAGAAGGAATGAAGAATGAGAAATTACTTATTTTGGAAAGATTTTGAAGTTCGATGCCCACTCATAACACAATGATGACTCATACATGCTTAAAATGGTGATGATGACTTCAGCCCTGAACATGTACCTTGATATTTACCCTAACTGACTGGAATAGCATCTAACTTATCCCTTTCAAATGATTCTCTGACACTTAACAGCTAATTTTACATGAAAGACAGGAAACCTCACTTTCGTAGCGTTCCTAGTGTATTTTTTTTTGTTTTCGCTACGAAAGTATTATCATTTTCGTAGAAAAAAGTGAAATTTATTAGTGCATCTCGCTATGTATCTCGCTACAAAACTATGTTTCTTGGCTAAAACGACTGTTTCGGTGTTAAAACCTTGGGAAATGAAAAATGTTAGAAAATTATGAGTGATGTGACATGAGGTGATTTGAAAGAGAGTGGTTTACACCTTAGGGTAAACTTAATAAGAAAAATTAAGAATTTTCCTTGACCAAGTAAAGAAAAAATAAATCCTATAACCCTGCCTTTGACACATGAACCTATATGACTTTGTCAAATGATGCTTCATTTTTTCTAAGTGATAACAGGATGCTTCTAACCTTTTGATAAGTTGTGATAACTGGATCCTTCTTAAGGATCATAGTTGGTACAGGAAGAGAAGAACTAGCGTTGGAAAAAGGTAAAGAGGCTCCTAATGAAAAGGCGACAAAGTGCTACAAGATACCTATGTCTAATGAGAAGGTGCACATGTTTTTGAATACTACAAGGCATGCATGGCATATTGTTTCAAAGTTACGTTTGAGCTACAAATTGAATGGCAATGTAAACCCTCATGTTTGATGAGAATTTCTCCTTCTCAAATGGTTCTTTCATACATATGAAAGTGATTTGGATTCATGTTTCTTACTATTAAATGGTGCACTTGGTATTGAACATTTCAATCATGACGAAATTCTTAAATTCTATAAGGCTACATAATGTTGATCTTTGATATATTGGTATATTTGATGTTTGGTTGACATCTATTGATATCTCGATCTTGTGAAGAAGGATAGCACCTTGGTTCTAATAAATAGTAACTTGATACTTGGTATGCATCCCTCATTATAATACATTTCACATATAAGGTTAGCTAATTGATTCTTATACATGATACTATTGATAATGCTTGTGATGAGCATGATGGAAGTGTGGAAAAGGGTTGATACTCTTGTTGTTTTGGTAAATTTTTATTGAATGGCCTGAGTTGATCCTATTGATAATGATAAGAATGGTAACCATGATGATAGAAGTATAACTATGAGATTGATAATCTAGATCCTTTATTAACCCTAGTTATGTTTTGATGTGATTAGTAATTATGGAATATGATAAAATTGAATGCCCTAACTTGATGGATTGAATTATGGAAGTAATATTGTCTTCATGACCTTTTAAGTATGATGTTACATATGTCTACTCCCCTACCCCTTAATGAAATATTGATGTGATGATGTAGTATCTGATGTTAGCATGTTATGACCATGATGAATATGTGATATAGTCTAATTTTATGATCTAACAGATCTACTATTATAGATAGGTTGATGGCATGAATGAAGATGTCTAAAGTGTATTCCCATTTAGATGGAGAACCGCTCCATAATATCCCTTCTACTATTTTCAATTGAATTATACTCTTTATTTTTGAAGTACGATTTATGGAAATGAATAGAGAAATATATGACATTATTGATCAGAAACAAAGTTCTTATCTGAGGTGAGAAATTTTTTCTTACTCTAAGCCTCAGTCACATGAAAGAAGGCCTACAGGTGCGACTATATCCTCCCAGTCACATGAAAGAAATTTCAAGGGTATGACTGAGGTACTGAGACATTTCTGAGCTAGCTAAGCCATAGTCACTGGCATAACATCTTGAAGACTGTAACTGTAATCTCCCAACTCAGATGAAGGCCTATGGGTGCGACTATGCCTGCTGGACATAAAAATGAATTTTTGTGCATAAATCAGATGTTCACCTAAAGGATGTCAGTCCTACTGAAATGAAGTAGAGAAATGGAAGTTCTATGATCTAGAAAGTTTGAATTTTTACTATAATATGAACATGAAGACTAAATTTTTGTTTCCAGGTGACCGGGATATGCATATAGTTGTGTCATTATGATTAAAGTTTGTGGTACAAGTGTTTGACATGGTTTGGATGATTTATATATATGAGTAGTGTTTGGAGTTTTGACATAATTTCTGAGATATGTCTTGGACTATAGATCTCTCTATGATAGAAATTTGGAGTTGACCTACATGACTTATTCTTGGTGTATGCATTTGTATCTAGATACAAAAATGAATTATATTATGATAATGAGAATGACTTGATAAAGTTTGGATTGATATTACATGGCAGATGAAAGCATGTTCGCATGATAATAGATGGGGCCATAACATGATGAGTGCTCTACCTGTCACTCGGTCCAAATATTTGATAATGTCATATTGAAAATTTTGATATTGGTTTAGATCTGGCATCTAAACTTTGATTGGATGAATTAGTTGATTTTATTGTACAAAATTATTTTATGGGAGGCTGAACACATTGGTTTGGAAAAGTGTTATGTTTGAAGAGAGAATTGTATAAATCAAACTCCTTGAACTTGATATGTCTGCATTGATAGTTATCTATTGAAGCTAGGATGATGTGATAATCCAAACCTCTACCTCAGAAGTGTTCCAAGTTATGAACTTGATTTTGGTTTTGGTTTTATAAACTGATGATATACTATTGTCACGTAATGAGCTTTTGATGATCCAAGTAAGAGGGTGATGGATTCTTAAGCTTGAAATGATGAATAATGGCATGATGAATCGATTTATGAAATTGGGGAAAGGTAAGCTATATTGTGAAGCTACTGAAGAAGTATTGAAAAATGGAAATGCATATCCTTGGACACTCCGATTGAATTTCAAGATGTTGTGAACAAATATTGTTGAACTCAGCTTGGAAACCAACAATTGATTGAAGCATTGATGTTCCATTTTGAGCATCTGTATATATATATGAAGTGCATAGAATCTGAGTCGAATGAGAAGCTTCATAAACATTTATTTGCCACTGTTGGTAGGCTAAAATTCATTTTTACCCCCTTACTACTTCAAAACCACAACCGTAGACCTCTATTTTATCCTCACAAACCTCCTTATTCCTGAACTATTCCAAGAATCATGTGTATTCCTGCAATAGCTTTATATTTCATATTTAAGGTTTAAAAAGAACTTAATTAATCATTTTAATATATTTTATGCCTTTAATATTCCTTGCAACTAATACTTTCTCTCCTAAAGTATTTCATAGGTAAATGTATTAATTGTTTCATTAGCATGGTTGAGTCCAGGTATATTCCTACACAATTGGCAACCTCTCGCTCCTAAACTCCCATGATAGCTCACTACCTAATGCGGGCATCTCATTCAAATTTTTCTTGTTCAGTTGCGGCCATCTCGAGTTGGACTTGAAGTGAAGGAAAGTCAGGGATATGGTTGATATTAGGCCATAGGTCAATGAATATATTAGCACTTCATTACAATCGCAGGCTTATTTTGTAACGCTATTGTTATTTTGTTTCAACCGAAAGGCTTGGATTGGAATGACTGTATGTAATTTTATTATGGCCGCAGGCCTAAGGGTTGTATAAAATGTAGATTTCATATAGGAATTAATTAGAGAGAGATACTCCAGATGCGGATGACACCCGGGCTTGATGGGACACCTGTCTCATGCTGCCTCCCAAGGACGTTGATGTGGGGTGGCCATGTGGCCTCCCATAAAGGCATTAAAGAGGGCATTCAATATGCCACCCTACGAGCCATTAATGCAGCTCTCTCGAATCGCCGATGCTCAGTGAATTTCATCTAGTTCATTTTGGCTTTTGATATGGAGTTCAGTCTGTTGTATGGCGATAGCTCTGTTTGCACCCCTACTACTCCACGTCGAAGTTCTTGCCCGCCCGCCTGTGCCGAGCCAAGCGCTCGAATGCAGACTGGTAGGCGTTGTGCGCTTCTGTGCTGCTTGGAGACTATTCCAGAGTTTCATTTCATGCATAGAAACTTTTGCTGTTCGAATTTCCTGTCCGTTTCTTCCAGTTCCCTGACGTCGCTTCTCCTCTGCCCTTTCCACCAACATTTCCCTGTCACCATTCCTAGATTGCGCCATTGAATGTGATGTCATCACGGGTCTAGCTATGGCGACGCCATTCAATCTCGGTCCTCTCCCAATTCGGACTCCTCCTCCGAGGATTTCTCTTGTGATCACATCACGGAAACAAGGAGTCGCAGAGGTCGGCTTCACTCCACTAAATTTGCTCACCCTGTTCCATGTTCTCTACCTCCCCATGTGCTCTCTTCTACACCTCAAGCCTTCCAGTCTGGTGCCCCTCCCACGCCCCCTCCATCTACCTCCATTCCCCTGCGAAAATCTTCTCAATAAGCGGAGTTCAGATTTGATTGTTCATTTGACAAGCCGGTCATCACAACATATGTCACGGTTACCATTCAAGAGGAGACAGCTCACCCTGCTCCCCCTTCGGTCACTGTCCCTGGTCCCTCTGTCATATTCCCTAGCCCCTGTGCTGCTCCTAACCCCGCATCTACTGAAAATGCCAAGGCCTCCTTGGCTCAGTTGAACATTGTCTGTGACGTCTCTATGCAGGATCAGACGAAGGATGGCGAGGACAAAGACAAGGCGACTCCCTCTACTGATGAAGGCGGAAGCAGCGATGAGTACAGACACAGAATCGTGGAGGAACCGCCTTCTCCAGCCAATGATCAGTAGCCTGGAAGACCCTCAGAGGTTTTTGTTTCTTATGCACAACATTCTTAGGCTAATTTTGGCTTTTCTATTTAATCACCCTCTGCTAGCAGAGTGGTCAGTCTTATTACTTGTATTTTTTTCAAACTATGTGTTTCAAATGTCGGTTTCCCCTATGAGGGCGGCAAATCTTAACTTTTAGGGACTGTTTCCCCCTCTGTGGGCAGTCCAAACGCTTGTTTTTCATGGTTTTCAAGCCCTATGCTCAGGCTTTCTCAGCTGAGGCAGCGGCAATTTTGTACTTATATGTTATATATTAATAGATTTACATTACTCAGAAGAAAAAAAAAAATAGCAAGAGATAGAAATGCTACTGTAACTCTGGTGAAATTGTGATTTTGCTATTATCGCCCTCGTTCTAGGCTGGATCTGAAATTATTATGTACATTTTCTGATTTGAAATTAATACAAAGGAGCTACGCCATGTTCTTTTCATCCCGCGTTTTAATTCTTTATTGATGCGTCACTGAGTGCTGAAGTTTCAAGTTTCCTAAAACAGGAAATGAGCTGGTTGGCTAGGACCCAGCCAACCCAGCTCGTTCTCCATTTCCCTTTCGTTTTATTAAAGGTGTGTGTTGATTTAATTTACATACAAAGCGTGGATTAAGATTATGTTTCATTCTTTCACAAGAGTTATGGTTCTATTTCATTAATAGTCAATGTGTGATGGATCTGTGGTGTGAAGATTAATTAAGTTCGATTTACCTTCAGTAATTTCCTTTTCCAAATCTTAGTTTACTTCTTCCTGGATCATGCAAGCACGTTATTCCTGCACTAGTGCATTTACAATTCTTCAACTTGATTTCATTGGTTTATTACAGCAAAGATTTTTCATTCCTTTCTTTCATAGAGATTCACTACATTTCTGCAAGTGAGTGCCCATTATCATATAGAAATATTTTTAATATAAAGATTTAAAATATTAGGGATTAAATATGCTTTGGTAATTAAGGAATTAATGTTGTTACAATGCATTGATCTGTACCTACACTCTACACTTTTAAGGAAAGGATTAAAACTCATTTTGAATTATTAAAGTGAACCTTTCTGATTTAAAAAGGAAGATCTGATTTATGTGGGTAACTATACAGGGATAAAGCCTGCTGTCATACTTAGATAGTTTCTTTGACTGCATGAAAGAGTTCCTTGATTGAAGAAAGTGTGCTTTGGTTTCTGAAGTTCATTTTTATTTCAAAGTTTATTTTAATTTAGAAGTTCAATTTGGTTGAAGCATTCTTTATTTTTGGAAGTTATTTCAAATTTTTGTTCGTCTTTGCAAATTATTTTCATAGTTAATGCACTCTTTAATTTTTCCTGAAAGTAATTGGAAAACTTGGTGCATGAACCTTTGTTCCGGTACATGAACCAATATCTTGATACAGGAACAGAGTGATCTAGTCCTAAGGCTGATAGCCCCTACATAAAGACATAAATCTCCAGTATAAGTGTAAAATATTCTTCCAGCACATAAGCCTTGTGCTTGTACTAGTCCAAGTAGATTGCAGGAGTATAGGAAAGAAGCTTAGTGCAGGAAGGAAAATCCTTAAAGAAGGCAGATCTCTTCAAGGGCTCAATTGTTAATCTGTCAACAACTATACTGAAGATAAATATATAATTTTACTTCGGTAATTAGGATTTTTTGCAACAGTTTGAAAATTTTCTTTCATTGGTTTCTTCGCAAATTACTTTCTTCCATATTCTAGCACTAGAATTTCTTTGGTGTAAATTTATGTGTGATCTTTATTTTTGATCCTGCAAGATTGAAATTAAAGTAGGAATAGAGATAGGAAAATTTCATAACATTTCTGGCATTTCCTGTGCTTCGTCTCTAAGTTTACGAAACCCCCGGGTTGATAATTAAGTGTTGAAGGAGTTTTCTTAACTGCAATTGTTACACCATTTTTTGGTCATCTAACCTATTATCATTAGATGGACCCAAGTACACCATGTAAGACCAGTTTTACCCTAAGTAAAATTGCTTTCACTATGTAAAATAACTTAATAAACCACATTTATTAGGTTGTTTATGGTCTAAACAGGAAACCCCAAAAGGAAATATTAAAAAAACCTATTTTGTTTAATTTTCCCCATGGAATAATTAATTAAACCATAATTTAATTATTATTCCCAGTCATGTTTAACCCAAAAACAAAGAAATTAATTAGATAAACCTTTATTTATCTTATTATTTTCTAGGAATAATTATTTAAATCTTATTTAGATAATATTCCTTGTTAAATATGACCAAATCACCTACAAATAATTAAATAAATCATTATTTATTTAATTATCTTTCAACCACTCCCTTAAATAATTAAATAAATCATTATTGATTTGATTATCTTCTAACCGCTTTCTTAAAAAGATAAATAAATCATTTATTTATTTATTTTTGACAAATCAAGGGATTTGACCCAAGTCAAATACCTTTTCCCTCCAACAAATATAATAAAATATTCCATAAAAAGTGGATCTAGATCTGGTTAACCCATGCACCAAGATCTAGAATGACCCGATATTTTGTTATAAATAGGAGGGTTTTTCCTACCATTCTTCACCTTTTGTTGCCTATTAGATCACTCTGGATCTATACACTTGGTCACATTTTTCCATCATTTGTTGTGTGAGCTCCCATTGAGCTCTATTATTTGCATTGGGTTTTCTACACCAACAAGAGAGAGAAATCTTAGATCTGAAGTGTTGAGGACTTCCAAGAACCCATCCCACTGAGGAGAATTGGATACGCCTTCTTGTTTTCCTCCCAGGTGCCCAATTAATACAAAAATTCTTTCAAAATTGTTCTTGTCTTGTCTATTGGTATATGGAGCAAACCCTTGTTTTTACTGCTTAATGTCTTTCCATGCATAGATCTGGTTTTTTGCAGCTCTTTTCTTGTCTAACTAACCGCAGATCTGAAGATATTGGCAGCCACTTTTGTTGTTAGGGCTATTAGTTATGCGTAGCTAAAGTGGTCCTTTTTCGTACACTTCGACAAAGGATTCATACTAACATCAATTCCTGAACCCAACATTTTGGCGCCGTTGTCGAGGAGGCAATTTGAATTGGTAAGAATTTTCTGTTTTCTACAATAGGGGTAAGTCTGCTATTTTTTTTTTTGCAGTGTGCTTCTATTGTTTGAATGAATTTATAGGTGCTGAGTTATTTTAAATTTGCAGCATTTTATTGAAATTTTGTTTTGTCATTTTTTTGAAATAAATGCCTAAAAGGGGTAGGATTCTGAAACCCAATAAGAGCCAAGGAAATATTTATAAATCTAAAACTATTTCTCATATTGGGCCTTATTTTGTAGGCATAAATTCCAAGCAGAAGCAGACCCATCATGTAGGAACTTTCTACTTGGACTCTGGTAATAGTAGTCCAGGTGTAACACAACCCACAAAGGGGAAGAAAGGGACTATTGGAACCCATATTCAACCTTCTTAGCTTGTTTAGAGCAGTTCACTTGGAGGAGCAAAAATGGCATACCACGAAGATCATGCAGGGGGAACTGGCGAGAACTAGGCAAATGAGGAATAGTCCACCTTTGGATTTCCAATTGTGGATCCTGACATAGCTGTGCAAATGAAGAATATTCCACCATCATCTCTTCCTCATTTCCATGGTAAGGTACACAAAGATCCAAAAAATTTTCTATTTGAGTTTGATATTTTATGTAGGAGCTATGATTACTCATCTGATGCTTAGAAGTTTAAGTTGTTTCCCGAAACTCTCAAGTACGAGGCATTATGTTGGTTCATGGGACTAGGGGGAAAAACTATAGCTTCCTCAGAGAAAATGAAGAGATTTTTCTTGGCAACATATCAGGAATATTGTAAAACTAGAGATGTTCAAGTTGAAATCTTTATTATTGTGCAAAACGATGATGAGACCTTAGAGGACTACTTAGAGAGATTTTTGTATATCCTCCAAATGTCAAAGAAATTTTTTTATCGAAGTACCATTAGGACCTTTTTCTTATGTGGGCTTACTGATGATGCTGGGAATAATTTAAATTTTTTAGGAAAAGGAGATATTTCCCATAACCCTTTTGATCAAATTTGTGACTTGTGCAGGAAATTCTCAAGGAATCAATATAGATCCGATAGAGGAATTCAAAATAGAAATAAGAAGACCAAATTTACTGATGCTATGATCATTGGATTGGAGAACAAAATGGACAACATGAAAATTGAAATAATGAATATTGTTAGCAAACAGATAGACACTTTTAAATTTCAGAAAAAACTTATAGAGGAACAAGATTCATTGTCGATTTTTTTTCCAAAATGTAGAAAAAAACATATTTTAAGAGAATGTCCTCTTGATGTTAAAGAAACTAATAAATGTGCAATTTGTGTAGAGAACCATGCCACAGAAAAATTCCAATCCATACTTAGATTGAAAGCTATATTTGAAGGAGGGTAACTTGAAGCCGAGTCATTGCATGCTATGGGAGCACGAAGAAACTGGCCTCAGGAAAGTGCAGGTATGGCTCCTGAACTTCCAATAATTTTTTATTTATTTATAATACATATCTGTATTCCTATCCTAACACTAATCACTCTCAACATTGGGAGCATGGGAACCAATATCACTATGGACAACCCTCCCAACATTTGCAACAAGGATGGAGAGGGCCAATCCATTCACATAATTCCTATCCTGCACCTATGAAATCATACCCACCTACATATACACTTACCCAATGCCGCAACCGTCATTGCCCCAACTGAGTCAGACTATGCCACCATTACCTTTGCCTCCACTATTTTTACCTCCTCAATTGCCTTCCCAACCCATACCAAACCCCAATAACAAAGCATTACAAATGATCCATTCTGTTAGCTCCCCATAATTTGCTAGATTGATTGAGATACAAATGGATAGGGGTAACATCAAGCCAAGCTTTGGAATCCAAGGACTTAGCCTTCCTGGATTCAGAGAGGGATCTCTCTAGTAGGTGCAAAGATGTGAACTTGTTTGCTGATTAGGGTTGATTTTAGGCTAGATGTTAAGTGTAGGGTATTTTGATTGTTTTTGGTTGGGTATGATGCTCAGATAGATTAGATAGAAAACAAGGAATATTTTTAAGTCATTGGGAAATGGAGTCTAACAAGGTCAAGGTAAGTTCATCAATGGTTTTTAAGAGTATTTGTAGGGCAATTTTAACTTGGTTGGTGGATCTTTGAGGCAGTGAAGGATCATGAGATGGACATTAAGCTTGAGAACAAAAAAGCTAATAAAGGGCAGAAAAAAATCCTTTATATACTTTTAAACTGAGGGAGTTATAAGATTTATAAGCATATCAAGAGAATCAAAGGCATAAGCAAAACCTAATCCATTTGAATTCAGACTGAAAGCAAATAATCATCCAAGACAAACATTCAAATGAAATATAGAAAGGCAAGAAACTTATTTAACTTTCATAGATTTCATCATCAAGAGCAGAAAATATTTAAGATGCATAAATAACTATAACAATAGAAGGAGAGAAAACCCTGAACATCTAAATTTACAGCTATGAAGGTTCCTTGAAACAAATTTAGCTAAGTAAAGGCAAAGAGCATGATTGAAACAAACTTCTTTGATAAACCTAGTCAAAGATGCTTTAAAGATATTATTCCAAGAACAGAGTATTTAGTAGCAACAAATATGTATGGCTAGCCATGAATCATGTTGAATCAGCTGATCTAAACCATTCAAGAACTAGACGAGCATAAGAAATCATTAGAGAGAAAAAAGATGAATTCTCTAATATATCCTAGCTAAAGAAAATATTAAGGCAGTGAAGGAAACAAACAGACCTAAGGTGCCATTAGCAAACATGTCTTAGTCTAAATTATTTGTCCTACTGCAACATAGAAAGATGGAAACATATGATAAACTAAAAAAATGAACAAAATAAAACTTCACCATCAACCAGGCTTATGGATCATGCAAACAATCCTCCTCCATCAACAAACAAATCAGGTCAAGCATGAGCTCCAATATATCAAATTCTCATCAAAAACTCCAAGAGACTGTGTATTGCCCCAGAATAAGTCATCAAAATCCAACAAATACATAAGAGCCTCATGCTCTATTTATGGAGCAAATTAGGAGGTGGAAACCCTAATTTAGCCATAAATGTCATAAATGTGCTTAATGACTATGCAAGGCCCAAGACACATAATAGATAAGATGATAAATGAAAAACATCAAAACATAACTCCCTAATCAAATTATGAGTGATTTTTCAAAGAAAATATTAAAAAAAACAATTTGTCATTAATTAGTGTCTTTTGTTGAATTTTTGACAAAAGGCTATCTCTGTGCGTAGCGCCATTTCAGAAAACAATCGGGTATGTTGTAGCTGAGTTTTGGACCCCTTCCTGGCATCGGATTTGGTCCCTTGATGGCTCGTTGGAAATATTGATGAGTTTAATTTCCAAAAATACTTGATTTGTGCTGAATGGATGCCATTTACCTACTAAAAAATCAAATCTCCCATGACTGCTCTGTGCGTAGTGCCTAGCCTAAAAAGGAGGCAGAAAGGTCAATTTTGAGGTGTTTTTTGACCTTTTGATGGGGAAAAAAATGCTCCAATTGACCTGAAATTTTTTGGGTAGACTGTTGGTGATGTGAAAAATCCAAAAATGTAAACTTCAGTAGCTGAGGATGCCCCAATTTTGTGCGTAGCACCTAGGGTGCTGCGCTCCTAGGGGTCAAAATTTGGAAAAAACAAAAAATTTCTGGATTTGCCTCAAAATTAGTGTGTAGGCCCCTCAAGGGGTTTTAGATACCTGTTGAGAAGCATCAGCCAAGATCCTGAGGCTGTCATGCACTTTGGTCCTTTTTAGCTCTTCTAGCTCCATGAGGGCTTGCTTTAGTTTGGCATTAGCAAGCATGCTCTTCCTTGCATAGTGTTTGACCATTTTCTTCTGTAAGGCACAACCCCTCTTCACCTCTTTGAAATGTTTATGCTCCTCTTTATAATAGTATATGACCCTTTGTGCCCTCTCAAAGTCCTTTTCCCATTCTTGAAGCTGGGGATCCTTTTCTAGGAGGAGCAACTTAGTACTCATCCCTTGGTCCTCATTATCACTGTCTATATCAACAAAAAGAGGCCCTTGAGAGGTCTTTTGATCCTTTTACTCCTTCTTACTTGTACCTTTTGCTCAGCATTTTCCATTTTTTCTTTTCCCTTGTCCAATGTTTTGGCAATTTGAGAAGAGATGGCCCTTTGCCTTTTAGAGGCAGCAAACACATTTCTTCTCCCTCTGTGATATGTGCATGTGAGAGGGGTAACAATGGAAGTTTCAAAAGTAGTGCTATCATCATTTTGACCTTTAATTTGCTTGACATCTTCTTCACTTGCCTCACTCTGATTTTCTTTGTCATCCATGGACCGATTTTTTTCAAGACATTCATGACAACTGTCATGACTGTCATGACTCTTTCCTTGACTGTCTTGGGCACTTTGATGGTTTTCCTCCTCATCATGCTGCTCTTCTTCATCATCTAGCTTCTCTTCTTCATTATCTTTCTCACTACTTTTATCTATGTTTTCCTCTTCATTAGGCTCACTACTCTCATATTTGTGGCTGCCTTCACTAATTTCATCATTTCCATCACTGCTTTCTTCATGGCTACTTCCCTCCTCTTCACTGTTTTCTTCATTTTCATCATCTTCGTTTCCACTTCTCCCTCCTTGTCCATCATTATTTGTCTCAGTTTCCTCTTGACTGCTGCCTTCTATTTGTTCTTCACTAGGGCTACTGTCAGCCCCCTCACTTGGAAATTTAGGGAAAGAGATAAGCGGTGGAATTCTTTATGGAGAAGGCACCTGGGGAGATGATGGATGTGTGGAGGTAGATGGTTGTGAAGTGGAGGGGAAGTTCTGCTGGATGAAGGCCCAGGGGTTTGTAAACACATCATATGAGATGAAAGTTTCCCAAGATATTCCTTGTTGCTCTAGTTGATATAGGACAATAATTTTGATCAGGGAGTGGTGAAAGAGGCTTGACATTTGGTGGTCATAGTTTTTCTTCTTGACAACTAAGGCCATTTTATCAATGCTTCGGAAAAGGTAGTAAGGTGGGTTCATCATCTTGACCTTGGTAAAATGCATCAGCAACCTTATATGATATGAGTAGATCTAGGAGTATCTCCCCTCACATGTGAACAAACTGATAATCTGCCTCATCAATGCAGCATACCTCTCTAGCAAATGGGAAAAGGGAAAACAAACTTACAATTTTGTTGATAGCTGGGTTTCAAATAGGGACCATAATAACTCAACTCCAACTTCTTTTGTTTGAACCATACCTCACCAATGTCTAGTATACATGTTTCTTTGGAAATGATCTTAGATGAGAGCTCAAATTGCACCCCTGCTAGATTGACTTGATGGTTTTGTAAGCTACAGAAAAAAAATCTAGTCAAGTCTGAATGATTGCTGAATTTCTTGACCCTTTCACAAAATTTGTAGCAACCTACATCCTAAAAGCATGAAAGGATCATAGGAGATGAAGTGATGGGAGTGGTGTCTAGGGGCTCAATTCTTTTTTCTTTTCCTCCATGATGTTTTGGCTTGGTGGGAGTACGACTCTCATCACTACTAGTGTGAATGTCTCCCTATGACATGATGACTGGTCCAAAAACAATAGTAGGACCTTTGGAATTTTCTTGAGGGTTTTTGGGAAAACTAGGTGCTTTTAGTGGTTTTTAGGTTAAATCTTTGTAAAATGAAGGCTAAGGTGAAAACGAATTTTTAAAGCTTACACTTGGTGTTGGAGGTTAGCCCATAGTTACCCAGTCTTATTTTTGCACTCAAAACCAATTTTACTTGCAAACCCTAACTCAAAGACTAAAAATGGATTTTTATATAGTCTAGGGTTTGGTCTAACTTTGACTATGGATGACTTCCTTGTTTTTAGAAAAAAAGAAAGCTTGGGAGGACAAAAAAGGTTCCACCAACCTTAGGCTCTACTAGCAAAATATTTGAAGACGAAATTTCGAAATTTGGAGCTCTTTGAGAAAATGTGGAGAATTCTGGCCGGTGCGTAGCACCGGGCTAGTCAGGTCACCGGAGCGTAGCGTCGGGTAGAATGGGCGGTGTCCTGGGTGCTTTCCGGTCCTTTTTGAGCCTGTGTGTAGCGCCGGCCCAGGTGCGTAGCACCGGGCTCTGAGCACGTAGCGCAGTGTAATTTTACACTTCCCGCCTCCATCCTGTGCATAGCACTGAAGGCCAGGTGCGTAGCGCCAGTCTCGGTGCATAGCACCCAAAAAATTTCACAGTTTTGCCCGAAAATGCTGAGAATCTCCTCCAACAGCTTCTTCTTTTCTGCAAAGTGGAAAATGATGCAGAGGAGAGTTTAAAAATACCCGTTATAGTGTTTTGAAAAATAAATTAAAAGGAAAAAACCCACTTTTGTAAAGTTAAAATCTGCCCATATTTTCAGTGTGCCTTTTGATGGATATTTGATGTGAAACACACTTTTGACACATTTTTGGAAAAAATGTTTACTTATGTCTCTGTCATCTTTTCAAGAATAATCTTTTAACAAGGAGGCCTTTGGTGGGGGTATACTGCTGAGATGCAAATCAGAGGCACACTTGCTTCTTAGGCCATTTAATAATAACTTATGCCCATATTTCATTTGTTGTGATCCCTTCTATAGGTCTTTTGATTGTACTTGCAAGCATTAGTCTCCCAAGCTAATACTCTTTGTATGTCCTCTACTTTCAAGAAGGAGGTTTTGTCATCTTTAATAGCCTTTCAAAACCTATTTATCCTTTGTAACAAAATCTTCAATGTATACTTTTATGGGGTGAGGTGGCTTCTGTCTTTGTAGCCTTAGTGATGGTCTCTTGCTTGTCACCATTGTTTTGTTAACCAACCAAAACAAACCCTGATTCTCTTTTACCTATAGTCCTATTGCCTTTGTATTGTTTTTTTCTACCTCCCAGTGATGATTACATCGTATTACCTTACCTCTTCTTATTGTTGGTGGCCACCTTACCTGTCCCTTGCAGTATTTGTGCTCTAAGGCAAGGAGGATTTTCTTGAATGACTTTGGATCAAATTGTTTTATTTTATTTATCTTTGAATACAATCTCTTCATGCAAGAAGGCATAACTTATTGGGCACCAAATCCATCCTATGACTCAGTGAAACCTAAGGTGACCTAATGGGGCCTTTCTTGGACTTGGACTTTGGACTGAGAATTAGACTTAGGGATCACCAAGTATAAGATAGGATCTATGATAAGCTTAGTGGATTCGAAGATTCAAACATCAATCATACTTGACTATCAAAGGGTCTACAGAGAAAATTTGAGACCATCACTGTTTGGAAGTATCATGGGTGACACAAAAAATATGTTTTATTGGTAGGTTTAGGTGGTGGTGGGGATTTTTAGGCAAAACAAAAACAGAGGATTTGGGCCAAGGTGAAAATTTAGAGTTAAAATAAATGGCTTGAGCTCATGATGGGTCTTCCGGGAGTAGTGGTCCAGTCATGACTAGATAGGATGATAAAATAGTGAAATTTATCTTAAGGATAATGAAGGCAGTGATATTTCTAGAACTCACAATGTTCTATAAATTTTGTTTCTAGAAATCTAGGAATAGTCATTTAGTCACCATCAAGGAAATAAATTACTAATGACTAAAAGTGGCTCCACTTGGGGAGGGCAGCTCCTTTTCAGGAGGTGTCCAAAATTTTAGATTTCTGGCTTTATGGAGACCAGTGCCTTCCACCATTAGGCAGATGTGCTTTTTCTTCATTTGCTGATATTTGCTTTGAGTCTGTGATCTTTGAGATCTAAAAAAAACATGATTTATATCAACATCATCTCTACCTACCCAATCTACTTGCCTAACATTTTTTCCTTCTTTGGGTGCACTTGAACTGGAAAAACCTTGATACATTTTTTCTTTTTGAAAAGCAAAAATCAAACTGTCTAAATGTACCCTTATCTCTTCCGAGAGTTCAGATTAGGCTGATGAACTCTCTTTATTTTCTACCTAGTCTAATTATTTGTCAAGATTGAGCTCTTTGACAAATTTTATTCTCTAGGCTACTAACATAAAATTGAAAATATGGCTAAACCAGGATTAAGCAGTCTAATTTACCATAGGTTGTGGCATTGAAACAAGCTACACACAAGTGTTATTTTTGTACAGACAAAACCTAGGAAACATAAGGGAAAAATATGTCATTTGTTAAAACATCCCTATTTTCTTCTTTGGTTCAGATTTGAGCATGTGGAAACAGCATCTCTCATTCCTAACCTGCACCTGTTGACAAGTCAAGATTAGATGCTTTGACAGGTTTTTCTTTCACTGAACTATCAGCAAAATAAATTAAAACATGTTCAGCCATGATTAGGCTAGATAATTGAACAAGCCTTCTCTTTTAAAACAAACAAGCAGTGGCATTTATACTTGCACACTTTCAACATCATTATTTTTTGGGTATGGGGTTGTACCTTTCTTTCAAACTCTGCCCTCTTTTTCCCCTTTTTTTATTTTTAGGGATTTTTTCCTTTCTATTATTTAAGCAAGTAATTTTTATGTATAATGAGTAGCAGATTTAACATTTAGGAATCTTGACAAAAGTAGTGTTTAAGCATCCTCCCATTGACAGGACCTCCAAACATTTCAGCTCCATCAAGCTCTTGCAAAAAGAAACCATTGTTACCTCTAACTAAATGAATGATGTAAGGGCCTTTCCACAAATTTTCAAACTTGCCATGTTTGCCCTTATCTTCCCTTCTTGAATCCCATTTCATATTCATGTCTCCTGTTAGGTCCCTATATTACTAGTATAGTCCCTTATTGTTGTTAGTGTAACCCCCTTATTGTTATTAATGTACCCTTGTAACCCCCATTTTGTTATTATTGTTCCCTTAAATTATTATTGTTAGGTCAGCTAGGATTACATTGTGGCCCACTAGGATTACATTATGGCCCCATGGACTCCTATATATAGAAAGGAGGCTTTGTAAATTGTATCATCCAAGAATTGTTCATTTATGTCATGTATTGGAGGTTGCCCCCTCGAAGTGGCTTATTTCTAAGGCGTTGATATCTTTTTTCTTCTATTTTTGGAGCTGGTTACACAGCATTTGGTATCAGAGCTTGGGATTCTAGGGTTTCGCTGCTCCAAACAAGTCATCGTGGAATTTTCGCTATACATTTTTTTCTACGAAGTTTCAGGAGCTGAAATTTTTAGGGTGCGAAGCTGAAATCCTGAGGAAGATTGTCTAAAAATTTCAGAGCTTGGTTCAAAATATTTTTGGAGATATGATCTGTGGAAGGTAGTGCTTTTTCAGGCTCCTGAATTTCATCTCAAAGAGGTGATCGTGGGAAAAGTTCAATAAATCTCTCTCTAGGTAGTGGATTTGAGTGCCGTAAAAATTGGTCGCAAGTACACGGAATTTAGTTTCTTGGCTATCAATTTCAGAGAGAAAGGATGAAACAGTGACACGTGGCAAGTCCTACAAGTTTTCTCTACTGAACTAGTCCAGAATTAGGTCATTGTGGGAGATTGGACACAACTTTGTCTTGGGGAATCCAAATTAGATCAGACTTGTGGCATTTGAAAGAAGCTTCAGAGGGATACTATAGGGCTGAATTTCAGATATTGAAGATTTTCAATTACAGAGATAATTCAATTTCAATATCGAGCTCCTCTAAGCAAGTAAAAGGTGTGTATTCTTTTTCCGAATCGCATAAGTCTTATTTGAAGAATCAAGTTGAATTGATTCCAAGGGCATATTGTAGAATAGGTATCAATATTGGATTCTAAAATGGCACCTAAAAATAATTCAACACCCATTAAGCCTTTAGAAGGCTCTACCATGACTCATGAAGATGAAGAATTGCAACATGATCTATCAAAATTACAAGAGCAAGTGCAACAAATTTCACTCTCGTAAAGAGCAACAAAAAATGAAATGGAAGTTTTGAAGAAAGGCGTGGAAGTGAAGATGGAGGGTTTGAAGAAAGGCATGGAAGCTAAGATGGATGGCGTGGAAGTGAAGATGGACGGTTTGAAGAAAGGCGTGGAAGCTAAGATGGATGGCGTGGAAGCTAAGATGGATGGTTTGAAAGCTAAGATGGATGGCATGGAGGCTGGAATGGAATCTAAGATGGATGACATGGAAGCTAAGATCGATGAGAAAATAGAAAACATGAAGAATTTTCTAACAGCAGACATGGAAGGTTTGACAAAGTTGATACAAGAAAGGTTTCCTAATGGTGAAAATATAGTAGAAGAACCTCATGATGAGAACAAAATAAATGTTAATTGTGATTTCATAAACTCTAATGTTGGCGGGAAGAACCACCATATTCCAAAGATGGATATGAGGAAGTTTGATGGAAAGGATCTTGTAACATGGATACTATAGATGGAGCAATATTTTGATCTCCATAACGTGCAAAACACACAAAAGGTACGCATTGCAACTTTACATTTAGAACAAAATACATTTGTATGGTATCAATGGCTTTGCTCCCGTAAAAAAATTGTCACATGGTCAATTTTTACGGAGGAAATGATAGCACATTATGAGGATACAAAGAGCAACACCTTCTTTACCCAATTGATAAATCTCAAACAAAAGGGTTTAGTGGAGCAGCACATTGAGGACTTCCAAAAATTGAATATAAGGGTAACTGATCTTACAGAGGAACACAGGATTGATCTCTTCCTAGGCACTTTAAAGGATAACATCCAACATGAAGTTCCCGTTTTGGAACCTGATTCATTGGAGAAGGCATTCGGGTTGGCAAGAAAAGTTGAATGTAAAATTATGGCGACAAGGAAGCCTACCACTCAATTCTATAAAGAAGGAAGTGTTGCTACGCCTAGATTTCCACAACCTACAAGGTTGACACCACAACAATTGGAAGAAAAAAGAGCAAAAGGGCTTTGCTATAGTTGTGATAGCAAATACACTAAAGGTCATAAGTGTGTTGAAAAGAAATTATTTTACATAGATTGTGAAGAAGAAGAAGAAAATGAAAAAGAAGAGGATATACACCAGGAACCAGCCATAGAAGAGGAAGAAATGAATCCGACCATACCATGTAATGCACTGGCAGGAATTACCACTCCTCAAACTCTCAAGATAGCAGGATAGATCAAGAAGAAAATGGTAATAGTGTTGATTGATTCAGGTAGCACCCATAATTTTATTCATTGTAAGGTAGCCAAGGAATTAAATTGTTTCCTATACCCAGCACCAGAATGTCAAGTGATGGTTGCAAATGGAGGAACTATAAATTGCTCTGGAAAATGCCATAATATCGAGCTAACCATGGGGGAATATGTATTGACTAGTCCAATGCTTGCCATTCCTATGGGAGGTGCTGATGTTGTACTAGGAGTACAATGGTTACAATCTTTGGGGACGGTAGCTTTTAATTTTCAAGAACTTTTCTTGAAATTTTTTTCAGAAGGAAAGGAAGTCAAATTACGGGGTATTGAAGAGAAGCCAGGAAGGATAATAAGCTCTAATGTCATGACAAAGCTTCTAAAGAAAGAACAACGAGGCGTAATTGCACAATTATGCTCACTAGAAGTTCCGACATCAAAATCATCTATTTCTGCAGATCTCCAACAAGTCTTGGACAATCATTCCAAGGTGTTTGAAACTCCCAAAGTACTCCCACCTATTCGTGATCATGATCATGCTATTCATTTGATTCCAGGAAGTGTTCCTCCAAACATCAGGCCTTATAGATATCCTTACTTCCAAAAGAGCAAAATTGAATGTATGATTGCAGAAATGTTAGAGGCGGGTATAATTCAACCTAGTCAAAGTTCTTTCTCTGCTCCTGTAGTATTGGTACACAAGAAGGATGGATCATGGCGCATGTGTCCGGATTATAGGGAGCTCAATAAGCTCACCATTAAAGATAAATTTCCCATTCTGTGATTGATGAATTATTGGATGAATTACATGGAGCAATTTATTTTACCAAGTTGGATCTTCGTTCAGGATATCATCAAATTAGAATGAAGACTGAAGATATTCCGAAAATAACATTTCGAACTCATGAGGGTCATTATGAATTTTTGGTCATGCCTTTTGGCCTTACCAATGCACCTTCTACATTTCAAGGGTTGATGAATTCCATTTTCAAACCCTTCCTTAGAAAATTTTTGCTAGTATTTTTTGATGATATACTAATCTACAGCAGGTCTTGGAAGGATCATGTTGAACATGTTGACGGGGTGCTCAAACTATTGCAGGAGAAACAATTATATGCAAAAACATCCAAATGTTTCTTTGGAGTACAAGAGGTGGAATATCTGGGTCATATTGTATCTCACGAGGGTGTTAAGGTAGACCCTAACAAAATTAAAGCCATTAAGGAATGGAAAGTCTCCACAACCATAAAGCAGTTGCGAGGATTTCTCGGGTTAACAGGGTATTATCGCAAGTTTGTTAAGAATTATGGGAGAATAGCGGCACCTCTAACAACATTATTGAAGAAAGATGCATTTTCATGGACTCCTGAAGCAACTAAGGCCTTTGAACGTCTTAAAGAGGCAATGTGCCTAGCACCGGTCTTAGCTACGCCAGACTTCACAAAAACCTTTATTGTGGAAAGTGATGCCTCAGGAAATGGAATTGGTGCAGTTTTAATGCAGGAAGGAAGACCCATTGCTTTTGAAAGTCGTCCAATCAAAGGAAAGTATTTACAAAAACCTATTTGTGAGAAGGAAATGTTAGCAATATTGCATGCACTAAAGAAATGGCGAACTTACCTAATGGGAAGACACTTCAAGGTAAAAACTGATCATGATAGTCTTAAACACTTTTTGGAACAAAGACTATCTTCAGAAGAGCAGCAAAAATGGGTCACAAAGATGTTGGGTTATGACTTTGAAATAATCTAGAAAAAAGGAAAGCTTAATGTTGTTGCAGATGCACTCTCAAGAAATAATGAAGAGGTGGAAGCATTGCCTTGTGCCATTTCTATTATCCAACCAGATTGGATAACCGAAGCAAGAGATGAATGGAAGAAGGACAAAGATGTATGGACACTCATTCAAAAGTTGCAGCAAGATCCTAGTACATATGATACATTTAGTTGGAAAAATGATTCCTTATGGTACAAAGATAGCTTATATCTTTGTAAGAATTCCCAACTAAAACAAAAGATTCTTCTGGAATTGCACACTTCTCCTTTAGGAGGACACTCAGGATTTTAAAAAACTTACCACAGGGTGAAGAAAGAATTTTTTTGGGATGGCCTTAAATCTGATATTCAAAAGTTTGTGGCGGAATGTTTGGTTTGCCAGCAGAATAAAGTGGAGACAATTAAGACCCGGGGACTTCTACAACCTTTATCCATTCCAAGTCAACGTTGGGAGGAGATTTCAATGGATTTTATCACAGGTTTACCTAAGTCCGAAGGAAAGAATGTCATCATGGTGGTAGTTGATAGACTTACCAAGTATGCACACTTTTGTGCATTATCTCATCCATTTAAAGAAAGTACAATTGCTACTACATTTGTGGACAGAATTCAAAAGCTACATGGAAGCCCAAGGGTTATTGTGAGCGACAGAGATCCCATTTTTACGGGAAATTTTTGGACGGAGTTATTTTCTTGTTTGGGTACTCAATTAGCTCATAGCTCATCTTATCATCCTCAATCTGATGGTCAAACAGAGATAGTAAGTAAATGTTTGGAAGGATATCTTCGTTGTTTTGTATCTGATAAACAAACACAATGGGTCAAGTAGTTACCTCTCGCTGAATGGTGGTATAACACTTCCTTCCATACTGCAGCAAAAATGACCCCATTTATGGCACTTTATGGATATCATCCACCATCCATCACATCATCTTTAAGAGAAAATTCGAAGGTTCAAGCAGCGGAAGATCACATCGAGCATCAACAAGAAGTTCTCCAACTCTTAAAGGATAACCTGAATTTGGCACAAAATCGAATGAAACAACAGGCATATCAACATCGCAGCGAGAGAAGTTTTGATGTAGGAGATTGGGTATTTTTACGGCTAAAACCATACAAACAAATGTCCCTCAAGCAAGCTAAGAAGGATAATAAATTATCGCCAAAGTACTATGGTCCTTACAAGGTGTTGCAAAATATTGGTACTATGGCATACAAATTGGAGCTTCCTGCTTCTTCACTAGTGCATCCAATTTTCCATGTTTCATGCTTAAAGAAGGCTATAGGTGAAAATCTTCCAGTTCAAACAATATTGCCCGAACTTGATGAGGAAGGAAAAATCATATTGGAACCTGAAGCAGTCATGGAAACAAGAACTCGACAGCTACGAAATCGATCAATTTCAGAGTATCTCATCAAGTGGAAGAACTTACCCACTGAAGATTCTACATGGGAGGATGAGAATTTTATACAGAAGCACCCAGAGCTACTCAAGCATTGAGGACAACACTTTTTTGAAGGAGAGAGGCATGTTAGGTCCCTATATTACTAGTATAGTCCCTTATTGTTATTAGTGTAACCCCCTTATTGTTATTATTGTACCCTTGTAACCCCCATTTTGTTATTATTGTGCCTTTAAATTATTATTGTTAGGTTGGCTAGGATTACATTGTGGCCCACTAGGATTACATTATGGCCCCATGGACTCCTATATATAGAAAGGAGGTTTTGTAAATTGTATCATCCAAGAATTGTTCATTTATGTCATGTATTGGAGGTTGCCCCCTCGAAGTGGCTTATTTCTAAGGCGTTGATGTCTTTTTTCTTCTATTTTTGGAGCTGGTTACACAACATCTCCAATCTGGAAATCATTTGCTTTGGTTCTCCTATAAAAAAATTTCTTGATATTGTCTTATATTGCATGTGTTCTTTTGTAAATTTCCTCCCTTGACTGTTGCAAATGAATGGTTTGGTTCAGCCTTCTTTGCATATCATTTTCTTCTGATTGTACCTCTTGGAGGAGCTTCATGACTGGGACTCCCAAAGAGGTGGGGAAAACTGCATCCATGCCATACACCAGTTGATAGGGAGACATGCCAATTGATTTCTTGGTGGTTAGTCTATCAGCCCATAGTGCATGCACTAGTTTTCCATGCCATGCCTTTTGATTCTATTCTAGGAGCTTCTTAATGATGTTTACCAAGCTCTTATTAGAGGAATCAACTATTCCATTTCCTTGTGGGTAATAAGCAATGGAGTGGCCTAGGATGATATGATATTTATAGAAAAAGTCCACCATTTTCTTAGATGCAAAGGCAGCAGCATTATCGGTGATGATATTTCTAGGGCAACCAAACTTGGACAAGATGTTAGTTTCAAGGAATTTGATAATGACTGAGTCAGTGGAATTTCTAGATGGGATGGCTTCTATCCATTTGGTGAAGTAATCAGTGGCAGTGAAGATCCACTTGTGTTGGGCAGATGAAGTAGGATGGATATCTCCTATGAAGTCCAAACCCCACTGTTGAAAAGGAGCTTCAACACTGATGGGATGTAAGGGTAGAGGTAGAAGTTTTCTTTTGCCATAAAAAATTTGGCACTTATAGCAAGACATGAATAGTTTGTGAGTATTAGAAAAAAGGGTAGGCCAATAATAGCCAGCTATAAGGATCTTGTTGGCTGTAGTCTTCCAATAGAGGTGACCTCCACATTCCCCCTCATGTAATTCATGCATGATTTTTTCTGCATCATATTCAAGCAAAATTTTAAGTAGCAAACCAGCAGAACTCTTCTAGTACAACACTCCATCTAGAATGCAAAAATTTAATCCTTTTTTTTTCAAGAATCTAGCTTTGGTTTTTGACAAAGAAGGGGCAGCATTGAGATAAAGGAACACATAGATGATATCAGCATACCAAGATGAATTTAAAAAAAATTTCTTCAATGGACAGAGCTGTAAATTCTTCTATCTCCTCTAACACATCAACCATGTTCATGTCTAAGGCTTGGAAATTTGATTCAACCATAAGTTTTGCAAGTCCTTGTCCTTTAATCAATTTAGTGGGTCTGATTTCTAAATCATATTCTAAGATAGTAGCAATCCACTTTCCCCTTTTACCATCAGGGTCTTGATTAAGTATGCCTTTGACAACTATGTGTGGGACAAAAGCTATGATATGTGAATGCAAAATATAAACTTTAAAAATATTTAAAAACTTTGATTAAGGTGAAGGCTTGTTTCTCCATGAAGTTATACTTTAGAAGAGCATCCCTTAAGGCCTTGCTGAAGAAAGCTATGGGTCGTTCTTTCCCCATGACGTTATTTTTTAATAATACTGCTGCCACAGTATGTTCAGATGCAAAGGAGAAGATGTAGAAATCCTTGGTGAATTCAGGACTGATTAAGACTAGTGTTTGTGTGAGTGATTGTTTTACTAGCTCAAAAGATTGTCTTTCTTCCATATTCCACTTCACTCCTGCTTCCCTTTTCAACATGTTTGTAATATTCCTTAGGAGTTCAGCAAGGTTGGGGATGAATCTTCTTAGGAAGTTGATCTCCCTAATGAAATATTGCAGCTCTTTAATGTTTCTAGGATGGCTGATTTGTAAGATGCCTTCTATCCTTTTGGTATCTATTTTGATTCCTTCTTCAGAGATGATGTGGCCTAAGAGTTTCCCTTCATGAAGGCCAAACAGATTTTTCTTAGGATTCAGAGATAGGCCATACTTTCTACACTTTTTAAAAACTTTTCTCAAGTGGACTAAGTGTTCTTCATCAGTATTGGAGTAGACAGTTATGTCATCAAGGTATATGAATATGAAGTAACCTATGTCTTCGAAAAAATCTATGTCCATTTCCCTTTGGAAAGTATCCCCTGCATTTATTACCACAAGATGTAGTGAAAGCAGTTTTGAGTTGGTCACTTGGAAAGACTAGAACCTAGTTATAACTCGAGAAGCCATCTAGTAATGAGATTCTTTGTGAGCCAACTAATTTTTGGAGTATGTGATCCATTTTAGGCAAGGGGTAATTGTCTTTCAAGGAGGCCTTGTTCAAATTTCTAAAGTCAATGCATAGCCTAATTTCTCCGGTCTTTTTCCCAACTAACACAAGGTTGGACACCCATTCTGAGTATCGGACAGGGACTATCATCCCGACACCGTACATATTTTTTATTTCTTTCTCAACTGAAGGTAACAAGAAGGGGTTAATTCTCCTAATTTTTTTTTTAAATGGTTTCTGATTTTCTTTGAGAGGAATTTTATGTTGAATTATTTTGATTTCATAGGATTTCAAGTCTTCATACCCCCAAGAAAACACATCTTTAAATTTTTTAAAAAGCTCAATGTATTTCTGTTTTGTGTGAGGCGGGAGAGTTTTGGATAGCTTGATTATTTTGGGCTCTTTCATCCCTCCAATGTTACATTCTTCTACATTTGTTTCAATGGATTCCATCTTGGGTTTTTTAGCTACATCATTAAAATCAAACAACTCTTCTAGTGGTGTAAGGCCTCTTGGCAAGGTGTCATCTTTGCATTGTAAAACCTCAAGTTCTCTTTGGTCTGATTTATCAAAAATTCTTGCAACAAAAGGGTTTTGAAGGTGGTTTATATCATCATCAAAGCACAAATCTGTTTTGGGAGTTTCATTTTCAGCAAAATTATTTCTTTCAAATATTAAACTCTATTTTGTGCTTGCAAATTCATTTTTGGATTGCAGAAAATCATCTATTTTCTCATCACTGTCAAATACTTGCTAATGGTTCAAGTTGTCTGGTATAGTAGGCCTGTATTTTACTTTGATGAGGCATTTTTTATTTTCATAGGGTGAAGAGCAATTGCTGGCAGCAAAAGCAAGCACATTGGCAAGGTAGTTTTGGGCCCTAGGGATGAAAGTGAGCTCATACTTCTCAAAGGTTTTGAGAAGATATAGGGTAGAATTCCTATACTCTCTTAGTCTAGGGTTCTTGGCTGAATATTCTCCCTTTATTTGTCTGATGATCAGTTCAGAATCTCCTTGAACCAAGATTTTCTTAGCTTTGAGGTCTTTAAGCAAGTGTAAATCAATAATGAGAGGCTCATATTCGGTAATGTTATTAGTGCATTGGAAATATAGCCTGTAGGAATGGACTTCATTTGTGTTGTGGATCCAAACCCTAGCTCCTAAGCCAACCTTACCATAATAGCCATCAAATATAATATGCCAAAGAGTGTCAATTTCATATTTGTCTTTGTTTTGCACTTCGGGGCTGCTAGGGTTTTGGGTGTCATTTTCTTGATTAGAGAGCTGGTTTGATTGTTCTGGGGGGGCTTATTTCTCCCTCATTGTTATTTACTTCTTCACTTATGTCATTTTCATTGTACAAGATGAATGATTCAAGGTCTGAGTGAATGGAATAAACCGGCGTGTTATTTGGCCTATCTATGTTACTCACCATATACTTCATGTGGGATTCCCGGTAAAACCTCCTTGTTTGATTGAAGACCGAGATGGTGGCATAAGTCATGTCCATTTGAAGGCTACTCTGAAGTTTGGCACCCCATGATCTAGATAAAAGCATGCCATACTTTGGGGGGATGTCAACAACAACTATATCCATGACTAGACTTTTAGCATGGATTTGTGCCATATTGACACATAGATGCTTGATTATTCCTTGGAACTTAACCATACTTGAATCAAAATAATATAAGTATTTGTAGGGATTTGTGATTTCTAAGACCAATCTCTCCATCACCACATTTGGCATGAGGTTTTATGAGGCACCGGAGTCCAGCATAGAATTATGCAGAATTTTTTCATGTATGTTTAGACTGACATAGAAAGGAGGGACAACTCCTTCTTGATATTTTCCCTCTAATTCAGGGCCAAACAATAGCTCTGGTTTATCATTAGTTAAGTTTAAAGTGTGAGTATCATTTCCTATGTTTAACACTTTGAAAATCTGGGATCTATATACCTCTTGTGTTATCAATTCAGTGAGAGGCATGTTTATGGTGATTTTGGCAATTTCTCTTTCAAAGCTGAAAGGCAGAGGTGTTTTTATTGCATTAACATTAGTTTTATCGGCCATAAACTTCTCTACATTCTTGATTTGTTGATTCTGATTTGATGGTTTGGATAGCAATTTTTTTTCAGGGCCACTAGTTGAAGTACTAGGGCAGCTTGAATCATTATTAGGCTGGCTAGTTTTTGGTTTGTTTAGATCAGTTTTCATAGCCATAATGTTCATTTTTTCTTCGGTTTTTTTTAGAAATAGGTTCAGAGGTTTTTCTAACAACAGTGTTTGGCTGATTTGTTTTAGGAATATCTTGACTCCTTTTTCTCCTAAGGTCATACTGCCTATGGACTTCCATTATGGCATTCTCAAATCCTAGTTTATAGTCTTCAGAATCTTCATATGATTGTTCATTTGGTTTGGAAGAAAACATCCTTTGTTCTTCTGTTGGCCGGATAAATCATTCTTGCGGACAAGACCGATCTCCCTAGTGTCAGAAGACAATCTAGCAACAAACGAACAACTAAGTTTGTCTTTCTCTAGATATATTCGTTTTACAAATAAATGTTATTAAGGTGTCGATCCTACCTTAGATCCAAATGCTTATTTGTAGTCGCAGTGCTTCCATTGCATCAATAATCCTTCATCGCAACACGGGCCCTTTTGTCACAATAAAGTATCATCTTTCGTTGATCTGCAATCACAAACAAGAAAATATCAATAGCACCTGTATAACAAATAATTATAAAACATACCTATCATAGTGATCAAGGAATCTATGAAATAAATGATCAAACGAAAGCTTATTGAATTAAACAATCGAACGACAATTTATTGAGAAAAACAGAACTTGATTGTATTAATCTTAAAATATACAGAAGAACCTTACAACCTTAGCCTTGATGTTCGAAAGGCCTTCCCGGGGTCCGAAGCAGGAATCTCCTCTACTTTGATAAGTCTTGCACTCTTCTTCCAGAAGCATAAGAGGTATGTGATCTTTCCTCTCAAAAGCTCAGCAGAAGGAAATCTAAATCTCAACAGCACTTCAACTCAAATATTTTACCCATCAAAATATTCTTCAATCCTCCATTAGTTTAACTTCTCAAAACTTCTTGAACTTAACTTGTGTTAACCCTTCTTGACTTGACCCCAAAAGGCTACCCAATGCCTCCTTTTATAGAGCAGATGAGGAGGTTAGGATTCCACCTTTAAAGGGATAAAAACCTCCTTCAAAGGGATAGGTTCCTCACATCAAGGGATTAGTTCCTTAAGGTGTGGGATAGATGCACCTTACTAAAGCGTACTCATCCCCAAAAAATCTCATCCAGAACCTTCTAGAATTGACCAAAATTCAACTTTTTTGGTTTAATTTCGCACATTTTTGACTTTACAGGGGTACCACACCTATAACACTGGAAAAATGCGTTCTAGAACGCAGTTTATCTTCACATTACATGCGTACCCAAGCTAAAAACGCATGCAAGCTTCATGTTACCTGCGTACCCAAGGCTTTTTTGAGTTTTAAGGGTTTTTCCTCCAGTTTCAGGGCATGGAATGAGGAACAAAGGTTGTAAGACTTGCAAAGGAGGTAAGTATGAGTGTCAATGAGCTCATACAGTCAGCAAAATGTCAAGGTGACAGTTTTTTAGTGTAACAGATTGCCCCCTAAAGTGCGAAGTCTGAAATAGATGAAGATGAAGTCTGTCATATATGAAGAGTGAAGTACTTTATCATTTCAAGGATCATCCTGTGGACACCCCAGTCGGAACCTGTAAAAACATTCAATGCAATATATATATATATATATATGTAATCATATCATCGCTGAGGTAGGCATTCCCATACTCAGATCAAAAACTAACTAGAACTAACTCTAAATTGTTCTGATACAGGAATGATTTTGAATACATCACAGTATAGACATATGTCGACACAGCATGGACGCAGCCATCTGTTTATAAATAGTCCACTGTATAAATGATAACAAAATTCCTCGCAGCCTGGATGGTGGAAACTAGATCCAGGGTCTTGATTTCCGCATCTTGAACTAGTACGATTCTATCCATGTGAATAAATGTGTTGAAGTCGAACATGGTAGAAACCACTTGATTACCAGTCAATGATGTGAACTGTTAACAAGTGTGAGAGAAACCACCAGTAATGTCAATGGCTCTCCAAGTACTCAGTACAATCCATGAAATGTGAATGAATGAGCTGAAGTCGAACATGTCACGGAATCATTCGATCGAAGGTCAATGATGCAACCTGTCGTCGAAGGCGAGAAACCTGCCATTGAGGCATGTAGATTTCAAGGTACTGACAATTTCTGGATCAACTTCCTAGATAATGTGCTGATGTCGATAGAAAGTGATCTGTCGTAGGCAAGCCCACAACACGAAATCATAGATCAAGTTTTGAAGAAATATATTGGCAAGGACTGACTCAGGGATGGTCAAAATGGATGACAAATATTTTGCAGATGAATGGTTTATTTGAACTGTCCTCTTGAACACATAACGACACTACAGATGGCTTGGTGACAATTGACCCAAAGCTAATACCCAGAAACTGGCTGAAAACTTTCAATGTGGTTTGATTAACTGTTAGGCAAAGGATTTCCCAACCCAGGTGAACAAAAAAGTGTCGTGTTCAAGAGTGGTTAACTGGTTTTCCGAATAATCAAAATGTGACAAACAAGTTCGTTTTTCTCTCTTTTCCCCCACCATTTCTGGCAAGTACCTCTTTATTTTTAACAAGCTTGAGGAGGATAACATTTGCTTGTTTATAAGCTCATCCTTCGGATGAGTCCAACTTATTTTAAGATTCGAACCCTAAGAAGGAGTGGTTCGTTCCTGTTTAAAATTGAACAGGTCCTTTACTGTTAAGTTTTAACGAGTCTAGTATAGGAGAAACTCGGTGTTTTTTCAATTTTAGAGAGTCAGAAGAAAAAACTTAAGAAGACTCCATGGGTGTACTTTTTCATAAATTTAGTCTCTCAAGCCCGAAAAAGGATAAAATAATGCGGGAGAGAACTCTATTGACCGTAATTAGTCAATGTATACCTTTTTCGTAAATAGTCCATTTCAGTCCGTAAAAGGGGTAAACTTATACTGAAGGGACGATCATTCATTTACTTTAACGAGTTCGAATAATCAAGTACTCGGCAATCTTTTCATATTTAGAGAGTCTGAAAAGGGCTTAAAAGAGAACTCCAAGGTTTCACTTTTTCGGTAAGTTTTAATGAGTTCGAAAAAGGGATAAAAATGTACTCATGGTTTTCACTTTTTCGTAAGTTTTAACGAGTTCAAAAAAGGGATAAAAATGTACTCATGTGGCCGACTTTCAATTTAATTTACGAGCAGGAAAAGACGGAAAGAACTCGGCATTTTCATGTGTTTTACGAGAATGAAAAATAGCAAAATGATCTCGGGATTTTCATGAGTTTAACGAGTCTTGAAAATAACCAAAATTGACTCAAGATAGGTTTCATTTTTACAAAAGCTTGAAACAGAGAAAAACTATGCTTCAGAGTGGTTTCATTTTTTCACAAGCTTGAAACAGAGAGAAAACTGTGCTTGATGCCCCCTAAGCGTAACTGCTAGAGCGCATGCCCCCCCAGCTTCATTTCATTCAACTAAGTAAACTAGTAATAAATAGCTGGATGGAATGAAGGTTCATTTACGAGATCATATGAAAGACCCGACCTAAAAACTAACCTAACTATGACTTAACATCTACGAGATCTAGTCAAAGACTCGACTCAATTAGGGGAGGATTTGTTTCATTTTTTAACGAGCTTGACACAGGAAAAGAACTATGCTCATGGCAACGTGTTTCATTTTTTAATGAGGTTGACACAGTAAAAGGAACTATCCTCAGCTAACTACTTATTTCTAATCTACCTACATAACCTACTGATTCATTTTTTAATGAGGTTGACACAGGAAAAGAACTGTCCTCATACCTGATTCATTTGTTAACGAGGTTGAATTAACAACAGGAACTATCCTCTGACCAACTGATTCATTTTTTAACGAGGTTGACACAGGAAAAGAATTGTCCTCATAGAAGCTTGTTTCATTTTTTAAACGAGCTTGACACAAGAAAAGGAACTATGCTCTGACCAACTGATTCATTTTTTAACGAGGTTGACACAGGAAAAGAACTATCCTCATACCTGATTCATTTTTTAATGAGGTTGTTTCAGTAACAAGAACTATCCTCAGCAACTGATTCATTTTTTAACGAGGTTGACACAGGAAAAGAACTGTCCTCAGAAACTACTTATTCTAATCTAACTATCTACTCTCTACAATCTACCTACTGATTCATTTTTTAATGAGGTTGACACAGGAAAAGAACTGTCCTCATGGAAGCTTGTTTCATTTTTTAAACGAGCTTGACACAAGAAAAGGAACTATGCTCGGACGAACTGATTCATTTTTTAACGAGGTTGACACAGTAAAAGGAACCGTCCTCAGACGCACTGATTCATTTTTTAACGAGGTTGACACAGTAAAAGGAACTCTCCTCACACTAACTGATTCATTTTTTAACGAGGTTGACACAGTAAAAGGAACTCTCCTCACACCTAATTCATTTTTTAATGAGGTTGACTCAGTAATAGGAACTATCCTCTGAACAACTGATTCATTTTTTAACGAGGTTGACACAGTACAAGGAACTCTCCTCACACTCACTGATTCATTTTTTAACGAGGTTGACACAGTACAAGGAACTCTCCTCACACTCACTGATTCATTTTTTAACGAGGTTGACACAGTACAAGGAACTTTCCTCACACTCACTGATTCATTTTTTAACGAGGTTGACACAGTACAAGGAACTCTCCTCGGCCTCAACGATTCATTTTTGAGGTTGATCAGGTCTGAGGAACTCTCCTCACCAGGCTATTTCATTTTTTAATGAGGTTGACACGATAAAAAGGAACTCTCCTCACACCAGCGATTCATTTTTTAACGAGGTTGACACGGTACAAGGAACTCTCCTTATTGTTTCATTTTTTAATGAGGTTGACACGGTAAAGGAACTCTCCTCACACCAACGAGGTGTCATGGCCTCCAACTGGAAGAAACACATGTCAATGGACACACCTTGATCATGGCTTCCAAGAGGTCTTCATCAGATGGAAGAACAATTCCTTGGAAGGAACACATGTCAAGGGACTCAAAAGGGATAAGAACATTGCGTTCAAGTAATCCCATAGAGTTTTCCATGTCAATTACCGGATCTAAGTCAAAGGAAGACGAGCAAACAGTGAGAGGCTCGCTTACATCGGTAATTGAAAACATGGGACTAGTTGCCACATAATTAACCCGTGGCGGGGTAGATACCACTTTAGAATTAGGAACATTTAGGGGTGTCATATTATTGGTAGTCGAAACAAGACTAGGGAATGAAAGCTGGTCTACAGTCACAATATTGCCATTGTGAGGGAAAGACATCACGCGAAAGAGTGTCGATACGACAACTTTCATTGCATAAACATAGTCTCGCCCAAGGAGTAAATTGAAATCCAAGGGGCCTCGAACTACCATAAGATCAATACAGACAGTTTTACCTTTCAAAGTAATAGAAAACTTAGGAAGGATCCCTAAAGGTTCACTAATGGTTCTGTTAAAAGCTTTCAGATTCTGCGTAATAGGCACAAGCTGAGGGGAACCCAAAGCTTTCCAAGCAGTTGAGGATAAAATACTAACAGAAGCACCTTCATCTACCGGTGTGCGGTGTATGTCCCTACCACCAAACTTCACAATGATTTGGAAAGGGATGGAGGAAGGAAGACGAGGTTCTGTCAGTCTACTCCAATCAAAGGAAAAGACCTCAGTCCTTGGAGGGGGTTCTGTAGAAACAGGTGAAATGCCCCCCGGCGTAGAAGAATCTGATGTAACAAGAAGAACCTGAGCGGTATGAAGTTCACTCTCTATAGGGAGAATGGGATCGACCGAATGTGAAATCGAATCGACCACTTGATCAACTAATGGATCATCAACCTGAGTGATATGAGTTTCACTCTCCAATGGAAGAGTGGGATCGACTGTACTTGAAATTAGATCAGTCACTCCGTCAGTTGATGGTAGGTTGGGAGAAATTTTACGGTAACTAGTTGGAAATTCTTGCTGTGGAACAGTAAGTTTTTCCAACAATTTTGAGGCTTCATCCATGTGAGGGAAAATGTGAGTTTGATGACTCCCTTTGCATAACTTACAAGGAAACCTAACTTTACCCTTTTCCCCAGGAACCTGACTATCACTGGTTGATGGATCAACGGAAAGTTGATGAGATTTTTCTGACCATACTTCCAAGACCTTTGGAATACCAGGACAATTGACAAGGAAGTGGTCACCCTTACAAAGCCTGCAAGGGTATTTGGGTTTACGATGCATGTTGGAGGTTTCCTCAACACAACTAACACTTACAGCCATGGTTGGTTGATTGACTTCTTTCTTATCCTTCTTCTTCTTCTTCTTCTTCTTCTTCCCTTTCTTCTTCTTCTTAGCCACTTGGTTATTAGCGTCAAGGCTTTTACCAAGCGAAGAGGAAGAAATGGAGGAAGAAATATTAGGAGAAGAAGGTAAAGGGTCAACAGAAGGTTGGTGATGTTGAGATGGTGAACTCTGTTGAGGTGAAGCATCCGGTTGAGGTGAAACAATTGGAGTATTCGGGGCCAACGAAGTTGAAAATAACCATATCGGTAAACCTATTGTAAATCCAGGTAATGACAACGTAGCCATATAAGGAGGACCAACATTTCCAAAGCAAGGAAAAGTACCAGGATTCTCGTTAAGAGGGGTTCCTTGGTTGGTAAATTCCGGAACAGTTGCCATTATATTCAACTTCAGTGAATTTTATTAACAAATTATAAACTAAAATTAACAATTAACAATTCACACCTAACAATTAAAATTCACAATTCACACCTATGGTCTCTAAAAGTAAAAACAAACAAATTAACACGCGCTATCAAATCTAGGAGTCAAACCACACACAAACAGTAACTTCTCGTACTAAAAACACTAGTTGGTGATGAAATCCAACATCGTAGAATTTAATACAGAAAGGGCGGTTGGAACAGTTACCCCGACAACCTGCTTAATGAAACAGACTGGCACAAGTTCCTTCACAAAACCATCTCGAGTGAAGAGAACCCCCCAGAGAGTCCAAGTGAGTCTAGTCGACGTCTGCTCCAGGTACAGTGGGATCTTCCCTCCACCGTCACCTTAGGAAAGAACCCTATAGATTATGGCCACTAAGGTTACCAATCGAAACAAATATACCTGGGGGAAGAGTCTACGATCCGATACACACGCAAGGGCAGAGTAACAAAGCTCAATCCCCTTGAAGGCTCCTTGACATAATCCAAGGTTTACCGACAAGTGACCCCAGGCTCCTCGACAATGGTCTATCCGAGGTTTACCGTTTTTAATACGTGTATATCTTCTATCATTCCCAATGAGGAAGGATTGATTACCTCACTGGTTCAGATATGATCTCGTGCTTGACTCCTTTAGGAGGAGCTTCCCATAGCATATATGCAACAATTGGAATTTTTCCTACCGCAAGATCGACTACTTGTTTGTTTTACTGTCTTGGATAGTTAACTAAAACCTATTCCAAGACACTAGCCTAAGCTATGTTGGTGGAAAGAGCCCTAAAAATGTAAAAATTACTAGATGAATTTTAATTAAGCGCTGTGTTATTTAGGCTGTTATTACTCAAAAGGATAAATGGATATGAAACCAATGGTGTTATGACCCGACCCAAAACTGAATGCAATCGAATATGATAATGTAATCTTTTCAATTCGATGAATCCTACCTAAAGTAAGGAGAGAGTTTCCATTCACTTCCAACAATGCAAAGATTGATAAATAAGAGAAAATATAACAAATTCTCTAATGCACTAATTTCATCAAGAAAAACTAATGCAAATCAATCCCAAAACAATTTTTTTTTTTGTTTTGTTTTGTTTTGTTTTGTTTTTAAAACGAGCATAAAAACATCTAAATTAAAATCAAAGAAAACTGATCTAAATCTACAATTGATTTTTCAGAATGTAAACTATGCAATTGTAATCTATGCACAATTCACTTGAAAATTATGCAAATGTAATCTATGCACATTTTTCATTCATATTCTGAAAATGAGAATTCTAATTATGCAAATGTGATCTATGCAAGAGAATTCTCAAACACAAGATGATTCCAATGTAATCTAAGAACCAATCAAGTGGAAGTCAAGAAAATCGGGTGAGAGTTCCAAAGATCAAAAAACACTCAAAGGCGATTAACACTCATACACAATTTAGCCCCCCCCGGCGAATGAGGGGGAAATTTTTTTGCAAAAACAAAAGCAAAAAGATGCAAAATTGTGAAAAGACTGAGACAAACCTTCAATTAATGACCAAAGGAAATAAAATTAAGAATTTCTCAAAAAAGAGACTCAAAACACCCAATTAACTTAATGGAGATTGATGAGATGAAGAATTGCTGAAAGAAATTTAGAAACAAGAGATTTTTGACAGAAAAATATAGATCTGGGTAGATGCTAAGAATCCTAAATTAAATCTAAACTAAACTAAAAGAAGAAATCTAAGTTTTTCAAGACTTTTAACAAGGTCCGCAGGTCCTAGAAGTAATAGGTGCGGTCCCGCACTGGTTACTTAAGGAAAGTGCGGAGATGCCCGCACTGTGTGTGAAGACAAAGTGCGGTCCCCTGAAAACTTCAAGAAAAACATAAAAGACTTCAAAATTTTCAAAAACAAAGAAAACCTAAACTACCCAGGCAGATATCCATCAATCAAAAACCCGGAAAAACTTTTCCTCAAATCAAAATAAAAGAGAACCAAAAACAACAAGTCTTTCCCCAGCGGAGTCGCCAATTTGTTGGCCGGATAAATCGTTCTTGCGGACAAGACCGATCTCCCTAGTGTCAGAAGACAATCTAGCAACAAACGAACAACTAAGTTTGTCTTTCTCTAGATATATTCGTTTTACAAATAAATGTTATTAAGGTGTCGATCCTACCTTAGATCCAAACGCTTATTTGTAGTCGCAGTGCTTCCATTGCATCAATAATCCTTCATCGCAACAAGGGCCCTTTTGTCACAAGAAAGTATTATCTTTCGTTGATCTGCAATCACAAACAAGAAAATATCAATAGCACCTGTATAACCAATAATCATAAAACATACCTATCATAGTGATCAAGGAATCTATGAAATAAACGATCAAACGACAGCTTATTGAATTAAACAATCGAACGACAATTTATTGAGAAAAACAGAACTTGATTGTATTAATCTTAAAATATACAGAAGAACCTTACAACCTTAGCCTTGATGTTCGAAAGGCCTTCCCGGGGTCCGAAGCAGGAGTCTCCTCTACTTTGATAAGCCTTGCACTCTTCCTCCAGAAGCATAAGAGGTATGTGATCTTTCCTCTCAAAAGCTTAGCAGAAGGAAATCTAAATCTCAACAGCACTTCAGCTCAATCACACATAAAGCTTCAACTCCAATTCTCAATCTCCAAAATCTCAATCTCCAATAGTTTAACTTCCTTCTTGAACTTAACCCAAAAGGCTACCCAATGCCTCCTTTTATAGAGCAGATGAGGAGGTTAGGATTCCACCTTTAAAGGGATAGAACCCTCCTTCAAAGGGATAGGTTCCTCACATCAAGGGATTAGTTCCTTAAGGTGTGGGATACATGCACCTTACCAAAGCGTACTCATCCCCAAAAAATCTCATCCAGAACCTTCTAGAATTGACCAAAATTCAACTTTTTTGGTTTAATTTCGCGCATTTTTGACTTTACAGGGGTACCGCACCTATAACACTAGAAAAATGCGTTCTAGAACGCATTTTATCTTCACCTTACCTGCGTACCCTAGCTAAAAACGCATGCAAGCTTCATGTTACCTGCGTACCCAAGGCTTTTTTGAGTTTTAAGGGTTTTTCCTCCAGTTTCAGGGCATGGAATGAGGAACAAAGGTTGTAAGACTTGCAAAGGAGGTAAGTATGAGTGTCAATGAGCTCATACAGTCAGAAAAATGTCAAGGTGACAGTTTTTTAGTGTAACATCTTCTTCGGTAAGGAAGGTGTTATCCTCATCATCAGAACCTATGACATTTACATGGTCTTCTTCCAACTTCTCAGGCTCTCTTTCTTCTTCATCTACATGGTTATCTTGGAAAGAGGGTCTAATTTGTGGTCATTCTCTCTTTTTCTGATTTGAGGAGGGTCTCTTCTGAAATTTTGATTCCTATTCCTATTTTGAAGATTGGCTTGATTTTCCCTAGGAGGTGTTCTCTCATTCAAACTGATTTTTTCCATCATCCTCTCCATTGTCCTAACTATGGATTCAAGTTTGGTGTTAGAAGAGAAGGGTGTAGGTGTTGTGTCATCTTTATAAGTCACCCTTTTTTTTGATCTCATCCTAACCCTTTTCTCAATTAAATTGGCCTCTACACTCACAACCCCTTTTTTCATGTCTTCTAGAGTTAGGTAATCTCTCTCCCTTAGTTGATAGGCCATATCAGCATCAAAGCCTTTGGGATATTTTAGTAAGAATAAGCCCTGGGGAGGTTTTATGTGAGGTGGGAGGGCATTGTAAACACTGTTGAACCTAGTAGAGAAGTCATGCACACTTTCTCCCTGATTCCTTTTAAGATTGTTATACTCGGAAAGAATTTGAAGGGGGTTCTTCTTGATTTCCCATTTGTTTAAAAAAGTTTGGTAGAGGGAAGGGAGATCATGTATGTTGTTTGGAGGTAAGTTTTTGAACCATGTCTTGGGTTCTCCTCCCAGGCTCTGGGCAAAAATCCTCATTTGCATGGTTTCTTCTTCTATTTCCATGTAGTCAAAAGCATCATTAATTCTATCAACTTGCTTCTGGGCAGTGATGGATTCAGTCTTTGAAAAATGGGGAATTTTGGACTGATAATCATTTGGAAATGGTAATAGTGGTTGTTGTATAGCTAGTGGAGCATACCAGGCTACCACAATGGGAGGAAATGGAAACAAAGGCTGATTTACAAGGGGAGGGTTTGTGAGAGGTGGAGTAGGATGGGATGAAGTGGTTTGCACAGTGGTGGTATGAATGGGTGTAGCTGAGGTGCTTGGACCAGAGAACTGATTCTGAGTAGATTTGAGATAAAAAGGGCTGAAGTGATGGAGAAGTTGAAAGTCAGGTGGAGTGGAAGGAGAAGATTCTCTACTGGAGCTTTGTTGCAAATCTATGGGCTCCAGGTCAGCTTGGTCCACCCTACTTTGTGAATTGGTCCTGAATAGGTTCTTGGTATGGTGCAAGTCAAATTGAGGATCTTGTGAAATTGTGAGATGTTATGGTGTGGAGCTTGCTCTATGAATAGTCCTAGCAGTGGTTTAGTTCCACACTTTAGAATTTTTCCATAAAATATTTTGTGGGTCATCAAATATGGTAGAAGGATTTGGGTTTGGGTGATCCTTTGTGAAGCCAGATCTCTTTCTCAAAATTCAGAGAGGCTGAAATGCTTGGGACTATTTTTGGAAGGCTAACCTCTCTTAGTTTTTATTTTACTTACATAAGGTATAAATTAGGCCCTAAAAATGATTTGGACTGATATGACACAATCCTAGAAAAGGCTATGGGACTAGTGAGATGAAAAATGCCTACTGGAGGCTATTGGAGTCACCAGGTGGATGTTTTTGTAGTTTTGAGGGTATGTATATGATGGTCCACCACCAAATTTTGACAAAACTCAATCTAGGGACTATTTTTGGTTTTCTGAGTTTCTTATGCAGCCCTAAGGTTTCAATGAGTATCCTCTAGCTGAGTCATCATCTTGCTAGGATGGTGAGGCAATTAGTTTTTACTCTTTGGCTATTTAGCTGATTTTATAAGTTTAACCGAGATTTTGAGAATTTCCTAAGGGACACCTAGGATGTTTCTTACTCAAAGGTCCCACCGTGATCACCATTATGTTGGTGTGAGCGGTGGGATAAATCCATAAGATAGTACTCTTAAGGGTTTTTTGAAAGGTTTAGGGAAGTCTAAGTTTGTTTATCACTCAGAGTCCCACCGTGATCTCCATTATGCTAGTAATGGTGATGAGGTGGAAGATTCACTAGATACTCTATTAATAAGGGCTTTTGGAGTTCTACGGAGTACTTAGATTGTCACTAACTCAAAAGGTCCCACCGTGATCGCCATTATGTTAGCTCCCCATAATTTTCTAAATTTATTGAGATACAAATGGGCAGGGGTAACATCAAACCAAACTTTGGAATCCAAGGACCTAGCCTTCCTGGATTCGGATAGGGATCTCTCTATTAGGTGCAAAGATGTGAACTTGTTTTCTAATTAGGGTTGATTTTAGGCTAGATGTTAAGTGCAGGGTATTTTGATTGTTTTTGGTTGGGTATGATGCTCAGATAGATTAGATAGAAAACAAAGAATATTTTTAAGTCATTGGGCAATAGAGTCTAACAAGGTCAAGGTAAGTTCATCAATGGTTTTGAAGAGTATTTGCAGGGAAATTTTAACTTGGTTGGTGGATCTTTGAGGTAGTGAAGGATCATGAGATGGAAATTAAGCTTGAGAACAAAAAAGCTAATAAAGGGCAGAACATAATCCTTTATATAATTTTAAACTGAGGGAGTTAGAATATTTATAAACATAGCAAGAGAATTAAAGGCATAAGCAAAACCTAATCCATTTTACTTCAGACTAAAAGCATATAATTATCCAAGACAAACATTCAAATGAAATATAGAAAGGAAAGAAACTTATTTAACTTTCGTAGATTTCATCATCAAGAGTAGACAATATTTAAGATGCAAAAATAACTATAACAATAGAAGGAGAGAAAACCCTAAACATCTAAATTTACAGCTATGAAGGTTCCTTGAAACAAATTTAGCTAAGTAAAGGAAAATAGCATGATTGAAACAGACTTCTTTGATAAACCTAGGAAAAGATGCTTTAAAGAGATGATTCCAAGAAAAAAGTATTTAGTGGCAAAAAATATGCAGGGCTAGCCATGAATCATGTCGAAACCAACTAAACTAAACCATTCAATAAATAGACGAGCATAAGAAATCATTATAGAGAAAAAAGATTAATTCTCTAATATATCCTAGTAGAAGAAAACATTAACGCAGTGAAGGAAACAAACAGACCTAAGGTGCCATTAGCAAACATGTCTTAGTCTAAATTCTTTGTCCTAATACAACATAGAAAGATGGAAACATATGATAAACTAGAAAAAATGAACAAACAAAAACTTCACCATCAACCAGGCTTATGGATCCTACAAACAGTCCTCCTCCATCAACAAACAAATCAGGTAATGCATGAGCTCCAAGACATCAATTTCCCATAAAAAACTCCAAGAGACTATGTATTGCCCTAGAATAATTCATCAAAATCCAAAAAATACATAAGATCCTCATGCTCTATTTATGGATAAAATGAGGATATGGAAACCCTAAGAGGCTTCCAGAAACCCTAATTTAGCCATAAATGTCATAAATGTGCTTAATGACCATGCAAGGCCCAAGACACGTAATAGATAAGATAATAAATGAAAAACATCAAAACATAACTCCCTAATCAAATCAGGAGTGATTTGTCCAAGAAAATATTAAAAAAAAACCAATTTGTTATTAATCAATGTCTTTTGTTGACTTTTTGGCAAAAGGTTGTCTCTGTGCATAGCGCCATTTCAACAAAAAATAGGGTCTGTTGCAGCTGAGTTTTGGACCCCTTTCCAGAATCGGATTTCGCCCCATGATGGCTCGTTGGAAAGATGGATGAGTCTAATTTCTAAAAATACTTTATTTGTTCTGAATGGATGCCATTTACCTGCTCAAAAATCAAATCTCCCATGACTGCTCTGTGTGCAGCACCTGGCCTAAAAAGGAGGTAGAAAGGTCAATTTTGAGGTGTTTTTTGACCTTTTTAGGGGGAAACATGCTCCAATTGACCTGAAATTTTTTGGGTAGACTATTGGTGACGTGAAAAATCCAAAAATTTGAACTTTAGCAACTAAGGATGCCCCAATTTTGTGCGTAGAGCCTAGGGTGTTGCGCTCCTAGGGTGTTGCGCTCCTAAGGGTCAAAATTTGGAAAAAACAAAAAGTTTCCGGATTTACCTCAAAATTGGTGTGTAGGCCCCTCAAGGGGTTTTAGATACCTGCTGAGAAGAATCCACCAAGATCCCAATTCTTTCATGCAATTTTGTCCTTTTTATCTCTTCTAGCTCCATGAGGGCTTGCTTTAGTTTAGCATTAACAAACATGCTCTTCCTTGCATAGTGTTTGACCATTTTATTCTGTAAGGCAAGGCCCCTCTTCACCTCTTTGAAATTTTTATGCTCCTCTTTATAATATTATATTACCCTTTGTGCCCTCTCAAAGTCCTTTTCCCATTCTTGAAGTTGGGCACCCTTTTCTAATAGGAGCAACTTAGTACTCATCCCTTGGTCCTCATTATCACTGTCTAGATCAACAAAATGTTGGAAATGTTGTCATTGATGGCAAAGGAATTGGCAAAGGAGGAGCCTCCGAAACAGTAACTAGGGAAAGAGAAAAGAAAAGTAGCAGAGTCCAGAGACAGAGTAGGAGAAAAAGGCCATCGAATAGAATAAGTGAATGTTCTTGTAAGTGGTTACATTTGTATATAATGATGAGGGATTGCTTCTAAATTCTCTGTGAATTATATGTATATTCTTGATTGAATTCTGTAGGAAGGATATTTGAGTCTCTGTGGACAATTATGCCTGTGTAGACTACTTGAATTTATTGTGGAAACGTGAATTTCTCTGTGGAAGTGGACTCGTAAGCTCTGTGGAAGGGGTAGATTCGTGAATCTATATAAGATATCGGGTTGCCACGATACAGTAAGCAATGGGGAATGTATAACCTAATGAAGCAGCGCGTTATGGTATGCGAAGGAGTCATGTTGAAACATCGATGAACCAAAGGGTTAGAATATAAATTGATGAAACCTTGAGCCGAGTCATATGGTGGTAGCCCAGAAGAATCGAGGCAATTGTTGTGTATGGACAGAAGCAAGTTTCATTGAAGGCGAAGAGCGGAATTCATATATATAAGAGAGACGGAACCCTGAGCCAAAAGGGAGTGGAACTCGGAAGACGGAACCCAGTAGCAGAACGCGAAGTTAGGTGGAACCCCGAGCCAAAAGGGCGGAACCATGACCAGATGAACAGTGACGACGGTTTATGGTTTTCATCGCACCACCTTTACACGGTGGGTGGTATTTGAGGAGTTGGGAGCGATTCCACAGGACGGACGACGCGTGTCCCAGAGAAAGTTGGCAAAACCACTCAATGCGTGCCATCGCGCATTAACTCTCGACTGAGGACCCCGTGCGATATCGATACAGGCCGTCGATCTGGAGGGAAGCCATCGGACAGTGATCATATTGGGAAGATGTGTGAAGGTTAACTTAAGGTATGGGCATGTGTATTTGATTGATGTCGTCGATTGTATGGTGGGGCCGAGGCCTATAGTAATTTATTAAAAATGTCGGTTATTAATATAAGGGCGGCAACCTTATTATAATACGGCGACTAAATATATTTAAGGGTTTCCATAGTTATAATATGGAAGAGGATAAACTATAAAATGCATATGTATGACTGTGTGTGTGAAATCAAAAGGAATTTGAGGAAGACCACGTAGAGGAGAACGGGGTATAGTGAGAGCTAAACAGGACTGTGGTTGTGAGCATTATCAAGTGATATATTTAAGTGGGAAACATATACATATGCTGATATATATACTACGCTGATATTTAATATAGTGAGCTGTAATATTGCTTTGAAATTGTATTAAAAGATTGATTGGGTTTATTACAAGAGCATATTATGTATTTTATGGGTCTTATAATCGTGAGTATAAGAAGCCTCCACAGTTGATTAAAGTTCCAGCCCAAGAGATTAGAACCTTGAGAGTTTTCCCAGATTTAAAATCAGTTGTTATATTAAAAAGCAGTTATATATGCAGCAGGTGCACAAAAGTACAGTGAATAGGTGAATAAACACAGGGATGAAAATGTGGGCCTAACAGAGGTAAACAAAGAATGTAGGAACTGAAAAAGTCATAGGGAATTTTGCAGGCATGATGAACAGAAATATACAGAACAGTCACTCAACAGCAACAGAAAAGACAAATCCAGTAAAGCCAAAGTCCAGAAAAGGAGCTGAGTGGAATTGAAATGCGTAACTGAAAATGTAAATATTTTTGTTTATATTTTTTGTGATGCAAAGGCAAGTATCCTAAGGAAAATAAAAACTCCCACTGTAATTTGTACATATTGTTATATTTTTTAATAAATTCGACAAAGAATTGAGAAGGAAGAAGTCAAAGAGTCATGGCTGGTCACTCAAAATTCCTTGTGGAATACAAATAGTCATGTGAGGAACTCTATATATATAATTTGATATGCATAAATGAGGAGATGTTAGAGAGATTAAATATAGAGAATGCAGAATATAGAAGAGTGAGGCATATAATATTAAGAAAAGAAGAGAAAAAAGAGATGCTACAGAACAGAGCTGATATCTGAGGTAAATCAGCAAACATTCAGTTTGATAATTTGAGGAAGTTGGAGCTTCTCTATCAAGTTGTAGCTTGATAGCTGTCAGTTGTAGCTGACTGAGGTTGGAGCCTCCTGTAGGTTGGTGCCTGGAGAAAACTGAAGGGAGTTGGTGCTTCCTTGCAAGTTGTAGCTTGCGGAATTGAGGTTGGAGCCTCCTGTAGGTTGGTGCCTGTAGAAAAATAGTGGTGAGAGGGAGTTGGAGCTTGCATTTGCATCACAACAATAATAAGATGTGGTTTTCTCCCTTTATGGGTTTCCACTTATATCTGGTGTCTCTGTGCATGATGTTTATGTGTTGATTTGATTTATATCATCTGCTTAATACCTGTTGCTCTCATATTAAGTCTATTGTTATATTGTATTAATACTTGCTGCTCACATTCTAAGATTACTCACATATTAAGTTGGACATGAAATGAAGGTGTAAATAAGGTTTAATGAAAAGTTTTAAAAGTCCATGAATGTGTTAAACTGATTCACCCCCCCCCTCTCAGTTTAACTAAGGGTTCAACAATTGGTATCAGAGCAGGTTCCTTTGTACCAGTTTAACAACTGAAAGGAGATTCTAGGTTCTCAGAATGGCTAGTAAAGAAGGATGCTCAACCAATAAAGCCCCTTTCTTTATAGGTGTAAATTATGCCTTCTGGAAAATCAGGATGAGGACATACATAATGTCTCTAGGAATAGAAGTTTGGGGTGCTGTGGAATTAGGATATGCCCCAAAGTCAACTGACTCAGAGAAATAATCCAAACAAGATTTTGTAGCTAACGCAAAAGCCATGAATGCTATCTTGAATGGATTGTGTGAAGCAGATTTTATCAAAGTAATGCACAAAGACACTACCAAAGAGATGTGGGATACTCTGGAGAACATCCATGAAGGAGACAAGAAAGTAAAGACTGCCAAACTTCAAGTCTATAGAGCCTAGTTTGAGAACTTAAAAATGAATGATGATGAAGACATTGACAATTTCTTCCTAAAAGTTGCAGAAATTGTTAACCATATGAAAGCTCTTGGAGAAACCATGCCAGAAAGTATAATTGTGCAAAAGATTCTAAGATCTCTTCCATCCAGGTTTAATCCCAAGGTGTCTGCAATAGAAGAAACAACTGATTGGGAAACCTTGACCATGAACCAGCTACTTGGAAATTTAACAGCATATGAGATGAGGCTCCCACAGAAGAAGCCAAGTACGAGAGAGGCAACCTTTAAAAGATAAAAGAATAAAGAAGAAGAGGAAGATATATGCTCTTGTTCGGATGAAGAAGAGGAAAATTTTGTCAAGAAATTGGATAGAGGCTCAGGTAAATACAAAGGTAAACTTCCTTTCAAATGCTCTAACTATGGAAGAGTGGGACACTATGCTGCTAAGTGTCCTCACAAGAAAGTAAGGAATTTAGCTCAAGGAACAGAGAAAAATACATCAAAAAACTGGCAGAAAGGAAAGAAGTTTAGCAGAAAATCCTTTTATGCTCAACAAGACAACAGTGCATCTGAAGACTCAGATGAACCTTCAAGTGAAGAAGGAACCTCTGAATTCTTATTGATGGCCATAGAATAACTTGAAGGTCTACTGCTAGAAGATGAAGAAGAAGAAGGTGAATTCGACCTTGAGGGGGAGCTAAGAAGTGCTCTGGAAGAGATTGATAGACTCAAGATGAAATGTAGAAAACAAAAGGAAATTCTCCTCAAGTTTGTACGAGAAGAACAAAATTTAGAAGCCCTGATGCAGCTAAAAGTAGAGCTTGAAGAAGCCAAGAAGATAGAGGACATGTTACTTAAGCAAATCAAAGAAAAAACTCAGGAACAAGAAAAGTTGGAAGAAGAAGTAGTATGTCTCAGGAAGAAATTAGAAAATGCTTAAAGGAAATTGGTTATAAACTCTTCTCAAACAACAAGCTATAGTAAGTTGAATGAAATTCTGGTTGCTCAAAGATCGCCTATGATAAAAACTGGAATAGGCTATGAAGGAGAATCAAATAAAGGCAAAGAAAAGGTTGACAGAGAGATTGTTTTTGTAAAAGCAAAGAAGAATGATGAAGCAGCTCAAGCAATTCCTACAAAAGAAGAAACTTGTAATAAGGAAGATAGAGATCAAAAGAAACCACTAGTAGCAAAGAATGTAATAAATACTAAGACCCCTGAGTATGTAAAATTTGGAAACCAACAAAGGAGATTCTTCCCTCCTATGAAGAATGCAACCTGTTATGTCTGCCACAAGCTGGGACACATTGCTGCATATTGTCATGCAAGGATGAGTAATTCAAACTAGCAAAAGATGCAAACATTGAAGAGACTTCCTCAAGCAAACAAATGGAAAAGACAACCTTACATCAGGTATGCAAATAGTTTCTATGGTTGCTGTTTTTATTGTAAGGAATTTGGCCATAAAATCATTGAGTGTAGAAAGTATGGACAAAGACTGATGTTCAACACCTCAAGGAGGTTTATGAATCAAAGAAATTTTGTTCATACTCACAATTCTGCAAAAACTATGATCAAATGTTGTATATGCAATCAAGTTGGACATATGCCTTCCAAATGTCCTCTGAAAGGATGTGATTCATCATCTCACAAAAATTACCAAACAAAAGGATGCCTCTAGTGGAAAAAGAAGGAGAATAAATGTGACTTGGCTCTAACTGCTCAAGACCTGAAAATCCAGTGGTATTTGGATAGTGGCTGCTCAAAACACATGACTGGAGACAGAAGCAAGTTTATAGCTCTTGATGAAAGGAAATCTGGCAATGTTACCTTTGGAAATGATAAATCAGGAAAAATAAAAGGAAAAGGCTCAGTCAGCATAGACAATGGCAGAGGAAAGGCCCAAGATGTATTATTTGTAGATGGGCTAAAAGAAAATTTGCTAAGTGTCAGTCAAATGTGTGACAAAGGCTGTGAAGTTCTTTTTAGAGCACAATATTGTGAATTCAGATCAAGAACCACAGGTAATACTCTGCTCAAAGCAGTTCAAACAGAGAGTAATGTTTACATTGTGAAAGAGGAAGATGAAGCATGTCATCTTAGCAAACTTGAGGAGTCATGGTTATGGCATAAAATATTGGGACATCTAAGCTTCGATCACATCATCAGACTAAGCAAGAAGAAAGCTGTCAGAGACATGCCAGAAATAAAAAGGCCTTCTAATACCATATGCAAATCTTGTCAATTGGGTAAACAGACCCGTACATCATTTAAGGCCAAAGATGAGTTATCAACAAGTAGACCACTCCAGCTTGTGCACATGGATCTGTGTGGATCTGCAAGAACTAAAACACCAAGTGGAGAATCCTACTTCATGCTAATAATCGATGATTTCTCCATAATGACATGGGTTTCATTTCTCAAGAATAAATCGGAAGCTCTAGACAAATTCAAAATATTCAAAGCATTAGCTGAAAATCAGACAGGATGCAAGCTAAAATGCATCAGATCAGATAGAGGAGGTGAATTCACAGATTATGACTTTGCAGATCTATGTAATGAATATGGCATAAAACAACAATTTACTATTGCAGGGACACCTCAGTAGAATGGAGTAGCAAAGAGACAAAAAAGATCTATTCAACAAATTTCCAGAGCCATGATGCAAGAGAGTAATATTCCTCAAACCTTCTGGGTAGAAGCAGTACATATAGCAGTGCACATCCTTAATAAATATCACTTAAGGCCAAGCAGTGACAAGACTCCCTATGAATTATGGCATGGAAAGCCAACTTCAATTAAACATTTTAGAATTTTTGGAAGCAAGTGTTATATAAATAATAATGATGAAAATCTTGGGAAATTTGATGCAAGAGCAGATGAAGGGATTTTTCTAGGATATGCATCCAAAATTAAAGGGTATAGGTGCTACAACAAGACTCTTCGGAAAATAGTAGAAAGCATTGATGTGATATTTGATGAAGAACTTCCAAACAATACAGGAGATACAGACTGTTGCAGTCAATCAGACAACCATGAAGAAGAAAACCAAGATGATGAGGAAAAAAGCAAGACAACAAAAGATACAAAGCTAAGTTCTAAAGCTCCCTCAAGATATACTCAGAAGAACCATCCTGAAGATCAGATCATTGGAGACAAGAGATTAGGGGTCCAAACAAGAAGGCAGCTAACAGAACAAACTGAAGAGGTATACATAGCCATGTTATCACAAATAGAGCCAAAGAGATTTGAAGAAGCCAGTAACGAAAAGTATTGGGTGAATGCTATGAATGAAGAATTGGACCAAATTGAGAAGAACAATACCTGGGAACTAGTTCCTAGACCCACTGAGAAAAATGTCATAGGATCAAAATGGGTATTCAAAAATAAAATGAATGAAGAAGGACAGGTAATCAGGAATAAAGCCAGACTTTTCTGCAAAGGATACTCACAAATTGAAGGACTTGATTACGATGAAACATTTTCCCCTGTAGCCAGAATGGAAGCTATCAGAATGTTCCTGGCATTTGCATGCTACCAAAACTTCAAGGTATATCAAATGGATGTAAAATCTGCATTTCTGAATGGAGACTTAGAAGAATAAGTATACATGGAACAACCAGAACGTTTCTCTTTAATAGACAAAGAAGACCATGTGTGCAGACTGAAGAAGGCTCTATATGGACTGAAATAGGCTCCTTGTGCTTGGTACTCAAAACTGGATAAATATTTGCAAAAACAAGGCTTTAAGAGAGGTGGAGTAGACAACAATCTGTACATAAAAGCCCATGAAAATGAACTCTTGATTGTTGTAGTATATGTTGATGAACTTATGTTTGGAAGCAATGGAGAAGAACTAGCAAAAGGGTTTGCTGATGAGATGAAAACAGAGTTTGAGATGTCTATGATTGGAGAGCTCAGTTTCTACTTAGGACTTCAAATTCAGCAAAAGAACATAGGTACATTCATCTCACAAGAAAAATACTTAAAAGAAATGTTGAAAAAATTCAAAATGGAAGACTGCAAACCTGTGTCAACTCCCATGATCACGAGATGCAAGCTATGTGCTGATAATGGATCTGTTGATATAGATCAAAAGCTCTACAGATCCATGATAGGAAGTTTGTTGTATCTGACAGCATCAAGACCAGACATCATGGTAGCAATAGGACTAGTGACGAGATATCAAGCAGCACCTAAACAAAATCACCTTCTTGCAGTAAAAAGAATATTCAGATATCTACAAGGAACATCACTGTATGGGCTTTGGTATCCTAAAGGCAAAAACTTCACTTTGACAACATACACAGATGAAAATTGGGCTAGCTGTGTGGATGACAGGAAAAGTACAAGTGGAGGTGCATTCTATCTAGGAGAAAGTCTGGTGGCATGGTTAAGCTAGAAACAAACATCTATCTCTCTGTCTACAGCAGAAGCAGAATATATAGCAACAACAGCATGTTGTACACAAGTCATGTGGATGAAGCAAACCCTCCAATACATGAAGGTAAGCATTGATGAACCTATCCCAATCAAATGTGATAATACAAGTGCTATAAGTATATTTAAAAATCCTGTGCTTCACTCAAAAACTAAGCATATCCCAATCAAGTATCATTTTCTCCGAGAACAAGTGGCTCAGAAGATAGTAAAGTTGGAGTATGTGCCAACAAAATAACAAACAGCAGATATATTTACCAAACCTCTTGCTAGAGAACCATTTGAATATTTGAGAGATAGAGTAGGGGTAGTATCTGTAGATGCTACTCTCTGATATAAAGAGAAAGCACAGTTTCAAGGGGAGAACAGAAACGAAAATATCATTCCAGGGGGAGATCAGCCAACAAGGCAAGCATGAAACAGGTCCTCAGGGTCAAAGGATTATGGAAGGAATACACCCAGCATAAAAGAGTTAAAGAAAAGGCTACAGGGTCAGAATTTTAGATTTAATCCCAAGTTTGGAGCAGCAGGGTACAAAGTCAGAAGATCTCAGAAAGATGAAATGCAGAAAGAAAACTAGGAAATGAGCAACCCTTTGCCATTGATGTCAAAGGGGGAGGAAAAGAAAAAAGGGGCTTCTATAAGGAAAACAGAGGAAGAGTATTGCCATCAATGCCAAAGGGGGACACTTTTGGAAATGTTGTCACTGATGGCAAAGGAATTGGAAAAGGAGGATAATCTGAAATAGTAACTAGGAAAAGAGAAAAGAAAAGTAGCAGAGTCCAGAGATAGTAGGAGAAAAAGGCCATCGAATAGAATAAGTGAATGTTCTTGTAAGTGGTTACATTTGTATATAATGATGAGGGATTGCTTCTAAATTCTCTATGAGTTATATGTATATTCTTGATTGAATTCTATAGGAAGGATATTTGAGTCTCTGTGGACAATTATGCCTATGTAGACTACGTGAATTTCTCTGTGGAAGTGGACTCGTAAGCTCTGTGGAAGGGGTAGATTCGTGAATCTGTATAAGATATCAGGTTGCCATGATACAGTAAGCAATGGGGAATGTATAACCTAATGAAGCAGCGCGTTATGGTATGCGAAGGAGTCGTGTTGAAACATCGATGAACCAAAGGGTTAGAATATAAATTGACGGAACCTTGAGCTGAGTCATATGGTGGTAGCCCAGAAGAATCAAGGCAATTGTTGTGTATGGACAGAAGCGAGTTTCATTGAAGTTAAAGAGCGAAATTCATATATATAAGCGAGACGGAACCCTGAGCCAAAAGGGAGCGGAACTTGGAAGACGGAACCCGGTAGCGGGACGCGAAGTTAGGCAGAACCCCGAGCCAAAAGGGCAGAACCATGACCAGATGAACAGTGACGACAGTTTATGGTTTTCATCACACCACCTTTACATGGTGGACGGTATTTGAGGAGTTGGGAGCGATTCCACAGGACGGATGACGCGTGTCCCAGAGTAAGTTGGCAAAACCACTCTCACTGCGCGCCATCACGCATTAACTCTCGACTGAGGATCCTGTGCGATATCGATACAAGCCGTCGATATGGAGGGAAGCCATCGGGTGGTGATCATATTGGGAAGATGCGCGAAGGTTAACTTAAGGTACAGGCATGTGTATTTGATTGATTTCGTCGATTGTATGGTGGGGCCGAGGCCTATAGTAATTTATTAAAAACGTTGGTTATTAATATAAGGGCGGAAACATTATTATAAGACGACGACTAAATATATTTAAGGGTTTCCATAGTCATAATATGGAAGAGGATAAACTATAAAATTCATACGTATGACTGTGTGTGTGAAATCAAAAGGAAGTTGAGGAAGACCACGTAGAGGAGAATGGGGTATAGTGAGAGCTAAATGGGACTGTGGATGTGAGCGTTATCAAGTGATATATTTAAGTGGGAAACATATACATATGCTGATATATATACTACGCTGATATTTAATATAGTGAGCTGTAATATTTCTTCAAAATTGTATTAAAACATTGATTGGGTTTATTACAAGAGCATATTATGTATTTTATGGGTCTTATAATCATGAGTATAAGAAGCCTCCACAGTTGATTAAAGTGCCAGCCCAAGAGATTAGAACCTTGAGAGTTTTCCCATATTTAAAATCAATTGTTATATTAAAAAGAAGTTATATATGCCGCAGGTGCACAAAAGTACAGTGAACAGGTGAATAAACACAGGGATGAAAATGTGGGCCTAACAGAGGTAAACAAAGAATGTAGGAACTGAAAAAGTCACAGGGAATTTTGCAGGCATGATGAACAAAAATATACAGAACAGTCACTCAACAGTAGCAAAAAAGACAAATCCAATAAAGCCAAAGTCCAGAAAAGGAGTTGAGTGGAATTGAAATGTGTAACTGAAAATGTAAATATTTTTGTTTATATTGTTTGTGATGCAAAGGCAAGTATCCTAAAAAAAATAAAAACTCCCACTGTAATTTGTACATATTTTTATATTTTTTAATAAATTAGACAAAGAATTGAGAAGGCAGAAGTCAAAGAGTCATGGCTGGTCACTCAAAATTCCTTGTGGAATACAAACAGTCATGTGAGGAACTCTATATATATATAATTTGATATGCATAAATGAGGAGAGGTTAGAGAGAGTAAATATAGAGAATGCAGAATATAGAAGAGTGAGGCATAGAAGATTAAGAAAAGAAGAGCAGAAAGAGATGCTACAGAACAGAGCTGATATCTGAGGTAAATCAGCAAACATTCAGTTTGATAATTTGAGGAAGTTGGAGCTTCCCTATCAAGTTGAAGCTTGATAGCTGTCAGTTGTAGCTGACTGAGGTTGGAGCCTCCTATAGGTTGGTTCCTGCAGAAAATTGAAGGGATTTGGTGCTTCCTTGCAAGTTTTAGCTTGCAGAATTGAGGTTAGAGCCTCCTGTAGGTTGGTGCCTGCAGAAAAACAGTGGTGAGAGGGAGTTGGAGCTTGCCTTTGCATCACAACAATAATAAGATGTGGTTTTCTCCCTTTATGGGTTTCCACTTATATCTGGTGTCTCTGTGCATGATGATTATGTGTTGATCTGATTTATATCATCTGCTTAATACCCGTTGCTCTCATATTAAGTCTACTGCTATATTGTATTAATACTTTTTGCTCACATTCTAAGATTACTCACATATTAAGTTGGACATGACATGAAGGTGTAAATAAGGTTTAATGAAAAAGTTTTAAAAGTTCATGAATGTGTTAAACTGATTCACCCCCCCCCTCTCAGTTTAACTAAGGGTTCAACACAAAAAGAGGCCCTTGAGAATCATTTTTGATCCTTTTTCTCCTTCTTACTTGTACCTTCTGCTCAACATTTTCCATTTTTACTTTGCCCTTGTCCAATGTTTTGGCAGTTTTAGAAGAGATGTCCCTTTTCCTTTTAGAGGTAGCAAACACATTTCTTCTCCCTCTGTGATATGTGCATGTGAGAGGGGTAACAATGGAAGTTTCAAAGGCGGTGCTATCATCATTTTGACCTTTAATTTTCTTGGCATCTTCTACACTTGCCTCACTCTGATTTTTTTTGTCATCCATGGACCGATTTTTGTCAAGACAGTCATGATGGCTGTCATGATAGTCATGACTCTTTCCTTGAATTTCTTGGGCACTTCGATGGCTGTCCTCCTCATCATGCTGCTCTTATTCATCATCTAGCTGCTCTTCTTCATCATCTGGTTGCTCTTCTTCATTATCTTTCTCACTAATTTCATCTCTATTTTCCTCTTCATCAGGCTCACTGCTCTCATTTTAGTGGTTGCCTTCACTAATTTCATCATTTCCATCACTGATTTCTTCATGGCTACTTCCCTCCTCTTCACTTTTTTCTTCATTTTCGTCATCTTCTTTTCCACTGCTCCCTCCTTTCCCATCATTAACTGTCTTAGTTTCCTCTTTACTGCTGCCTTCTATTTGTTCTTCACTAGAGCTACTGTCAGCCCCATCACTTGGAAATTTAGGGGAAGAGATAAGAGGTGAAATTATTTGTGGAGAAGGCACTTGGCGATATGATGGATGTGTGGAGGTATATGGTTGTGAAGTGGAAGGCAAGTTATGCTAGATGAAGGTCGGGGGTCTGTAAACACATCATCTGAGATGAAGGTTTCCCAAGATATTCCTTGTTGCTCTAGCTGATATAGGAAAATAATTTTGATCAAGGAGTGGTGAAAGAGGCTTGACATTTGGTGGTCATAGCTTTTCTTCTTGACAACTGAGGCCATTTTATCAATGATTCAGAAAAGGTAGTAAGGTAGGTTCATCATCTTGACCTTGGTAAAATGCATTAGCAACCTTATATTATATGAGTAGATTCGGGAGTATCTCCCCTCACATGTGAAAAAACTGATAATATGCCTCATCAATGTAGCATACCTCTCTAGAAAATGGGAAAAAGGGAAAAAAACCTTACAATTTTGTTGATAGCTAGGTTTGAAATAGGGCCCATAATAATTCAACTCCAACTTATTTTGTTTGAACCATACCTCACCAATGTCTGGTATACCTGTTGCTTTGGAAATGATCTCGGATGAGAGCTCAAATTGCACCCCTGCTAGATTGACTTGATGGTTTTGAAAGCTACAAACAAACAATCTAGTCAAGTTTGAATGGTTGTTGACTTGATTGACCCTTTCACAAAATTTGTAGCACCCTACATTTTGAAAGCATGAAAGGATCATAGGAGATGAAGTGATTGGAGTGGTGTCTAGGGGCTCAAATATTTTTTCTTTTCCTCCATGATGTTTTGGCTTGGTGGGAGTATGAATCTCATCACTACTGGTGTGACTGTCTCTCTCTGACATGATGACTGGTCCAAAAACAACAGTAGGACCTTTGGAATTTTCTTGAGGGTTTTTTGGCAAACTAGGTGCTTTTAGTGGTTTTTAGGTAAACTCTTTGTAAAATTAAGGCTAAGGTGAAAACGATTTTTTAAATCTTGCACTTGGTGTTGGAGGTTAGCCCATAGTTACCCAGTCTTCTTTTTGCACTCAAAACGAATTTCACTTGCAAACCCTAACTCAAAGACTAAAAATGGATTTTTATATAGACTAGGGTTTGGTCTAACTTTGACTATGGATGAATTCCTTGTTTTTAGAAAAAAGGAAAGCTTGTGAGGAGAAAAAAGGTTCCACCAACCTTAGGCTCTGCTTGCAGATAATTTGAAGACAAAATTTTGAAATTTGGAGCTCTTTGAGAAAATGTGGAGAAGTCTGGTCGGAGCGTAGCGCTAGTGCGTAGTGCCTGTGCACAGTGCCATGCTGTGAAACCAGCTCCAAAAATAGAGGAAAAGAGATATCGACACCTTAGAAATAAGCCACTTCAAGGGGGAAACCTCCAATACATTACATGAATGAACAATTCTTGGATGATAAAAATGACAAAACCTCCTTTCTATATATAGGAGTCCATGGGGCCACAATGTAACCCTAGCTGACCTAACAATAATAATGTAAGGGCACAATAATAATAATATGGGGGTTACAAGGGTACACCAATAACAATAAGGGGGAATACATTATTAATATAGGGACTTAACATGCCCCTCTCCTTCAAATAAGTGTTGTCCTCAACGCTTGATTATTTCTTGATGCTTTTGTATAAAATTTTCATCCTCCCATGTGGAATATTCTACAGGAAAGTTCGTCCACTTGCTGAGATACTCTAAAATTGACCGTAGTTGTCAATTTCTTGTTTCTGTGACTACTTCAGAACTTCTTTCAATGTGATGTTGATCTTCCTATTGTTTCACTAGATTCTGCACCAAAGTTAGGTTATGCTTTGAGAGTTGGAGAACTTGTTGTTGATGCTAGATGTGATATTACACTAATTTATCATCCATATGAGCTATTATTTGATCCTTCAAACCATCCAAATTAGTCTCCATTTCTACTTTTACGCCATCTATGTCATATTTGGTTTCTCTTCGTAAGATCGAAATTTGTTGCACTTGGTACCGTAATTTTGATATCTCATACTGCAATTCTTCCTCTTCATGCGTCATAGTATAGATTTTTGAGGACTTAATGGGTGAAATTATTTTTTGGAGGCATTATAGAACCCAATACTGATAAAAATTCTAAAATATTCCCTTGGAATCACTTCAAAATACTTTTTCAAACAAACGTTATGCAATTTTAAAAACCAAATACACACCTTTTTATTGCTTTTGAGGAGCTCGATATTGAAATTGAATTATATTTGTGATTTAAGATATTCAAGATCTGAAAATTTGGCCCTGTATTAGTCCTCTGAAGCTTCTTTCAAATTCCATAGGTTTGAATTGATTTGGATTCTTCAAGGCAACGTTATGTCCAATCTCCCACAATGACCTAATTATGGACTGGTTCCGTAGAGCGAACTTGTACGACTTTCCACGTGTCATTGTTTTCTCCTTTGGCTCTAAAATTTATAGATAGGAAACTACATTCCGTGTACTTCTAGTCAGTTTTTACATAATTCCAATCTGATGCTCAGAGAGAGAGTTACGAAGATTTTCCCACGATCACCTCTTTAATATGAAATTCGGGAGCCTGAAAAGACCTAACTTCCACAGATCATATATCCAAAAATATTGGGAACCAAGCTCTGAAATTTTGTGAAGATGTTCCTCAGGATTTTAGATTCTATCTCTAAAAATTTCAGCTTCTGAACCTTCGTAGAAAAAATGTTATAGCGAAAATTCTGCGCTGACCTTTTTAAGTGAAATTTAGGAGCCTGCAAAAAGCCCTTACTTTAACAGATCATATCTCTGAAAATATTGCGAACCAAGCTCTGAAATTTTGCGACAATTTTCCTCTGGATTTCGGCTTCACACTCTAAAAATTTCAGCTTCTGAAATTTTGTAAAAAATGTTATAGTGAAAATTCCACAATGACCTGTTTGGAGCAGTGAAACCCTAGAATCCAAAGCTCTGATACCAAATGTTTTGAAACCAGCTCCAAAAATAGAAGAAAATAGATATCAACACAATATAAATAAGCCAATTCGAGGGGGAAACCTCCAATACATTACATGAATGAAAAATTCTTGGACGATACAAATGAAAAAACCTCCTTTCTATATATAGAAGTCCATGGGGCCACAATGTAATCCCAGTGGGGTCACAATGTAACCCTAGCCGACCTAACAATAATAATGTAAGGGCATAATAATAATAATATGGGGGTTAAAAGGGTACAAAAATAACAATAAGGGGGAATACACTAACATAATAAGGGACTACACTATTAATATAGGGACTTAACACGTCGGGCTAGTCAGGTCGTTAGAGCGCAGTGCCGGACAGAATGGGTGGTGTCCTAGGTGCTTTCTGGTCCTTACTGAGCCTATGCGTAGCGCCGGCCCAGGTGCGTAGCACTGGGCTCTGAGCGCGTAGCGCAATGTAATTTTACACTGCCCGCCTCCCTCCTGTGTGTAGCACCGAAGGCCAGGTGTGTAACGCCCAAAAAAATTAACATTTTTGCCTGAAAATGCTGAGAATCTTCTCCAACGGCTTCTTCTTTTTTGAAAAGTGGCAAATGATGCGGGGGAGAGTTTAAAAAGACCCTTTATAGTGTTTTGAAAAATAAATTAAAAGGAAAATACCCACTTTTTTAAAGTTAAAATCTACCTATATTTTCAGTGTGCCTTTTGATGGATATTTGCTGTGAAACGCACTTTTGACACATTTTTGGCAAAAATGTTTACTTATGTCTCTGTCATCTTTTCAAGAACAATATTTTAACAAGGAGGAATTTATTGGGGGTCTACTACTGAGATGCAAATCAGGGGCACACTTGCTTCTTATGCCATTTAATAATAACTTATGCCCATATTTCATTTGTTGTGATCCCTTCTATAGGTCTTTTGATTGTACTTGCAAGCATTAGTCTCCCAAACTGATACTCTTTGTATGTCCTTTTCTTTCAAGAAGGATGTTTTGTCATCTTTAATAGCCTTTCAAAACCTATTTATCCTTTGTAACAAAATCTTCAATTTGTACTTTGATGGGGTGAGGTGGCTTCTGTCTTTGTAGCCTTAGTGATGGTCTCTTGCTTGTCACCACTGTTTTGTTAACCAACCAAAACAAACCCTGATTCTCTTTTACCTACAGGCCTATTGTCTTTGTCTTGTTTGTGTCTGCCTCTCGGTGATGATTACATCTTATTACCTTAACTCTTCTTATTGCTAGTGGCCACCCTGGTTAAAAAATGTGAACAAGGGCCGTTTTCCCTTGCAGTATTTGTGCTCTAAGCCAAGGAGGATTTTCTTGAATGAATTTGGATCAAATTGTTTAATTTTATTTCTCTTTGAATACAATCTCTTCATGCAGTAAGGCATAACTTGTTGGGCACCAAATCCATCCTATGACTCAGTGAAACCTTAGGTGACCTAATGGGGGCTTTCTTGGACTTGGACTTTGGATTGAGACTTATACTTAGGGATCACCAAGTATATGATAGGATCTATGATAAGGTTAGTGGATTTTAAGATTCAAACATCAATCATACTTGACTATTAAAGGTTCTACAAAGATAATTTGAGACCATCAGTGTTTGGAAGTATCATGGGTGACACAACAAAGCTGTTTTATTGGTAGGTTTAGGTGGTGGTGGAGAGTTTTAGGCAAAACAAAAACAGAGGATTTGGGCCAAGGTGAAAATTTAGGGTTAAAATAAATGGCTCGAGCCCATGATGGGTCTTCCTGGAGTACTGGGCCAGTCATGACTATATAGGATGATAAAATAGTGAAATTTTGTCTTAAGGATAATGAAGGCAGTGAGATTTCTAGAACTCACAATGTTCTATAAATTTTGTTTCTATAAATCTGGGAATAATCATTTATTCATCATCAAGGCAAAAAATTACTGATGACTAACACATTCCATAAACCTACTTCCTTCATCTAGTTATCAGTCCATGCAAGTTGGATTTAATAATCTCCAATTGAGATTGAGGAAGGTAGTAACCTCAGAAAAGCAGAAGCAGCCCATGGTGATTATTGAAGAGAAAGGTGAGGAGGAAAATAATGAACATTTTGTGAGAGATTTCACCATTCGTCCCATCCTCGTACCTTCAGAGCCTTTTCCATCCTCTTCAAACAAAAATCCCTATCCATAGAGGCTAGTTGTGGAGAGGAATAACCCCATTCCTAAGTCTATTCTAGCTTCTAATCTTAGGAATATTTTCATAAAGGTACATTTTCTCCAAGCTATCAAAGATATCCCCATATGTAAGAAAATATTTAGGGAATTATGTCTCAAGAAGCCAGGAAGGAGAATATTGGAACCCCAAACTATTCAATTTGTTGAAAGAGCAGCAGAGTTAATGATGGGGTGTGTGCACATGGAAAAATATACTGACCCTATGTTACACTAAAATTTGTCACCATGACATTTTAGTACTCCCTTAGAAGTCTACAACATCAAAGTTCCTAAAATCAAGCCTTGAAATTGAGAGAAAAGCTCATAAAAGTCTTAAAAACACTTGTACTGCACTTTCTCTTAACATTGTGTGCGGTGCCACACCTTTTTGTTCTAAAGCATTGCGGAGCTAAACACACTTTTTCTTCATTAAGGGTGCAGACCCCTGTAAAAGGTAAAATGAAGATGGAAAGTAACATTTAGAAGCCCAGAAGTCAAATCTGGAAGCTTCTATAAGCAATTATCCAGTCGAAGGTTTGCTCCTATCATGTATGTTCATTCGTCCATTATGGGAGCCTACCCCTTGGTTTATGGAACTCAATCCATTCAAAAGAGAATTATATCCCCTCTTATGTGGAGCTGTAACCTCCTCTCTTTTCCTATAAATTGAAGCCATAGTGCAGCTTCAAGGGGAGTTAGAGTTTGAGGTTTTTTAGGAGAAATGTTGTAGAAACTCAAACTCTCTTAACTGATCATTATGTGGGAATGATTACACACCCATGTTCATTTTAGCTGAGAGAGTGCGAATCTTGTCAGAGTAAAGGAAATGCCTGTTCTGGACCCCAGGAAGGCCTGTACGACATCAAGGCAGACACGGTTATAAGGCTCTTTCTTCATCAAAGATAATACGAATGAATACCATTTTCTCAATGAGTTCTTTAATTAAGTAGCTTGTTTATCATGTTTTATCAATGAGTTATTTAATTAATTAGCTTATTTCTTGAATTCCTTGATCATCTTGATAGAGATATGATTCGTGAATTAGTTTATCCTATGCAGGTGCTATTGATTTTTTCCGTGTTTGTGATTGCAGATCTTTGAAGATGACTCTTTCAAGCAACTGGAAAGAATATCATTACGAACAACGCTGGACTATAGGTAGGTCTTTGAAGCCCCTATTATAGCTAATTCTAAATCAAATATTATCTAGAGAAAATAGTTTTTGTTTGGATATTTGTTACTAGATGTCCGTAGGACACTTGGGAGGTTTGTCTTGTCTGCAAGAACGACTTATCTGTCCAACAAAATGGCGACTCCGCTGGGGATCGGATCTTGAACTTTGATTTATTTTATTTTTGACTTGTGAATTTATTTTTCTGATTTTGATTAGTTTATACTAGCTTGGGTAGTTTATCCCTATAGAATCCCTGAAAATGTTTTAGATTTTTTTTATTTTTCTTTTAGTTTTCTGGTATCCGCACTTTTCTTTTAGAAACAGTGCGGGCATCTCCACTCTTTTCTTGTATGAACAGTGTGGGACCGCACCTGTTTACACTGAAAACTGCAGACCTTGTGAAAATTTTTAGAAAACCTTAAAATTCTCTTTTCTGGATTAGTTTTTTAGATTCTCAGTGTATACCCAGACTTGTATTTTCTGTTAGAAAGTTTTGGTTGAGAGTTTATTTCAGTATTTTTAAGTTTTGAATGATTTTTTGAAAGATCTGCATTTTATAGCTATTTTTGCTTTGTCTTTATTCCACTCAAATATTAGAAACCTTGGTATACCTTTAGATCACAAGTATTTCTTTGCTTTCTTGCTGAGTTTGACTTCATAGCAGAAATTGTTTTATGAGATTTAGATCCCAATTTCTCATTTGCAAATCTTTAAAAACATTTTGTTAATAAGTTTGGAATTTTACTTAAAAAACCATAATTGGATGTTTTTTGAGTTCTTGCTAATCTAAGAAAAGAATTTCTTAGTTAGATAACAAGCTAAGAAAAACATCCTCAAAATAGTTAAATTTTTAATTCAGATTTAGTCTTTAGAATTTTTAGATCTCAAAATTAGTGTTTTTTAGTTTTGAGTGTTTTTTCTAGAAAATTGTAGTCTTCTTTTGGAGAAAATTTTGTTTGTAGTTTCGATCTTGAATGATAAGGGGATTTCTTATTGAGAAATTGATCATTTTGAGTTCTCATGAAATTAGATTTCTTTTCATTTATTCTTGTTTGAAGGAAAGAATTGTTTAAAGAAAAAATTTCATTTCTCAACTCTTTCTTTTAGATAGAATTCAATGAAAGGAAAGGAATTTTTTCTCATGTAAGATGCATTTTTAGTGTGTTTTGAGTCAGATCACTACATATCATCAGTTTCACTTTCGCACCTATTTTCCTAAGAAACAGCCTATTAAAAGCAACGCTTAAATTAAAATCAATCTAGTAATTTTTATATTTCTAGGGCTCTTTTCACCAATATAGCTTAGGCTAGTGTCTTGGGGTAGGGAGTAATTAACTCTCCAAGACAATTAAAACAAACAAGTATTCGATCTCGCAGTAGGAAAAATACAATTGTCACTTGTATGCTCTAGGAAGCTCTTCTTAAAGGAGTCAAGCACGAGGTCATACCCAAACCAGTGGGATAATAAATTCTATCTCATTGGGAACGACAGAAGATGTGCATATATTAAAAATGGTAAACCTCAGATAGACCATTTTCGAGGAACCTGGGGTTACTTTTCAGTATACCTTGGATTATGTCAAGGAGCCTTCAAGAGGATTAAGCTTTGTTACTCTGCCCTTACGTGTATGTCGGATCATAGACTGTTCCCCCAGGTATATTAGTTCTTGTTGGTAACCTTAGTGGCCATAATATTTACAGTTTTTTCCTAAGGTGACGATGGAGGAAAGATCCCACTGTACCTGGAACAGATGTTGACTAGACTCACTTAGACTCTCCAGAGTGTTATCTTCACTTGAGATGGTTTAAGTGGAGAAACTTGCACTGGTCTGTTTCATTAAGCAGGTTGTCGGGGTAACTGTTCCAACTGCCATTTCTACATTAAAATACTACGATGTTGGATTTCATCACCAATTAGTGTTTTTAGTGTGGGAAGTTATTGTTTGTGTGTGGTTTGATCTCCTAGATTTTTAGGCGTGTGATTCATTTGTTTGTTTCCTTAGCAACTTTAAGGATTTTCTTTGATTGCGTGTGATTAATAATTTTCAATCGTGGCTAAATTACCAAGACAATCGTGTAGACTCTAGGGGGAACCCCTTGAGTATACACCAAGCCAACTTGAAGGACTGCGAGCACTGGTACCACCTAGTGTCAATAGAGTTAGATCAACAGAACCAGGAGAATTATCCATAGTTATTCATCCTAATTATCAATCACAAACAGAAGAATATATTCAAGATCCAATTTCAATTTCCAAAATTACTGGTATTATTTCTCCAACCAGTGAATTAGCTGAAGAACCTAAAATTTCTAAGCCCGAAACTAAACCTGCTGTGTTGGAACCATCTTCAGGATTTGTTACTCCAACTTCTAGTGATCCTGATTCACCTAGGGTAAGACATCGCATTATTGAAAACATTCCTTCTGATCACATATGTATTGAAGAACTTGTTGGTATTGAAGAAGACGTAGTTCTTCCCGAAAACCAAGAAACTTTGAATCTTAGGGAACGTGAATCAATATTCCACAGTCCTTTTAAAACTGACGCTTGGTATTTATCACTGACAGATTTTTTACAAAACGTAGGTCTTACTTATTCACCACCCCTAATTCCTTTTCACCCTACACCGAGAGGTTATCATCCTTCATCAGCTATGTCAGGTGAGTCATCTACGTTTTCTAAATCTTCGGAAAATTTTTATACGGTGGTCTGTTTGTTCCTTCAGGATACCAGTCGCTCTCTAGTACTTTCCCGGGGGTAGTTCCTCAACCAATTGAACAAATGTTATCATCTATTACAAATGGAAAAAACACTAAAACATTGAACACATAATAGATTTATATGATGTCTGGAAATATTCCAAATCCTCAACCTCAAGGAAGTTAGTTACCGCCTGGGGGGAAACCTCAAGGTAGTTAGTTACCGCCTGGGGGGAAAACTCAAGGTAGTAAATTACTGCTCGGAGGGAAACCTCAGAGTAATGTTTTACCAGGACAAACTGTAGGACAATATTACCTACCTGGGGAACAACCTAAAGGACAGTACATACCTCAAGGTCAATATCAACCTCAGGGTCAACCCCAAAGTCAATTTATTCCTCAGGGTCCACCCTAGAGTCAGTTTATTCTTCAGGGTCAACCCAGGGTCAGTTTATTCCTTAAGGTCAATACCAACCCCAGATTCATTACGCGCCTCAAGGTTATCAACCTCAAGGTCAGTACCCAGCTCAAGGTTTTCAACCTCCTTTAGGTCAACCATTGTTACAAGGAACTGGAACTTTGCCAGTTAATTATCAAACTTATGTTCAACCTGGTTATGTTCCTTCATATGCACAACCTTTTGTGGGTCAATACCCCAGAATGAATATGGTGTGGGATCCATCTCAAATTCAACAGAATTTGCAACCTAATGTGCAGTTACCTAATCAACCTGGATAGCCTATAGGTTCTGGTCCAACCTAGCAACCTATCCAGCCTACCGTTCAAGTCCCTGCACCTGGTTCTGTTCAACAGCCTGGGCCTAGTACACCTCAGAATCCACCTCAAACTTCTGCTACTGCTGCAACTTTTTTTCAACCTACCACACCTATTTATGGAGTATCTGTAGCTCCTGTTTCTACTACTCCTTTATCAGTGAAAATTCCTTAAGTATCTGTTCCATAGTCAGTGTTGAGCCCCAAAGATGTCATTTTCTTTCACCAAATTCCACTTCATTTCCTTTGTCCTTTATCAGTTATAGGCTTAAAAGATCAATAGGATTGATTAAATTCACTTTAGGAATGCATACAATAACTGACTTACTAAACTAATGTGGTCTTGTTGTTGTAGTAATTTTTTACCAAACTTAGCTACAGAATGCATCCATTCTGTAGCTAGTCACCTATTCCGCAGCTATATTCATGTTCACACAGGTTACAGGTGTCACTTAAAGGAAAAATGCATATGGTTGAATTCCAGAACTCACCTACATCATTCATTGCTCTCTACGAAGTCTGAGCAAAAATCTGCAAGTGGCTATGCACGTGGAGGAAACCGTATATTCCTACCAGGACAAGGACTCTACATATGTCTTCAGCAAAGTACGAGGTCTCCACAAGATTTATAATTTGATTTTAATTGAAAAATACACTTCTCCCTATTTCTTCTCCATGGCAGTTATTTATTTCTATTATAAGAATAACTTGGGAAACCGAGAGACAGTTAGTCAGTTAATGTTTTATTGTTAAGTTGTCCAAGACTGTAATACTTTGTTTTTGAAGCGTTTTCCTTTAATGAAAGAAGAAAAACTTTAATACATGATCTGAAGAAATCTTGAAGAGATTCATGCGCTAATCTGGTGGTAGAGGGCCCCTACTGCCCGAGAGGCTCTGTGCATATTGTTTAGATAAGTAATTTTAGCTCTGTTTCGTTCCTAATTTAGGTAGTTTTCTGAACTTTATGTTTTATGCTCACTTACATCGAATGTTACAGTCAGTCCTGTTCTTATGAATTGTTCCAAAATATCACTAACACTGAATAATATAGAGCTGTATTATTTCAGAGATTAATTGCATTTTAGTTCAGCTATAGTATTTCGGAGGTTAATTGCAAATTAGTTCGGTTATGTTTAATGTATTTTAAGTTTTATTAGCTAGTTGTATTCTAGTTCTGTTAAATTAGACTTAAAGGCCTTCATTATTTACAAACTTCTCTTGTTCTTAATCTCTGCTAATACATCATTTTCATAGGAACAAGAATTGGTAATGTCATTTTGAAGTCTTGATTGTTCTGCAATTTCTCATAATTTTACAAACTTGCCTTTTTCCAAAACTATTCCAAAAGATTTCTAACCCTTGAATGAGGCTTAATAGTGACATTTTGAGTTGCAGAATGGATTAATTTTAGTGTCATAATTTAATTTAGAGTAGGGTTCCTTACTATGTTACAGATAATCTTTTCCAAATGTGTTCCAACAAATTTCTAACCATGGATGAGATTTTCTCTGTGATAATTGTAAGCTGTTGTTTACTTGGAAGAACCTCATTGCATTAAACTTATCCTTTTCTCAAGTTGTTCCAACATACTTCTAGTGAAATGAATTGGACTGAGTTCATGTTATGAGTTATTTTTCTTGTCAAGTTTTGCAATCTGTGAATTAGCATTTTCTATTCTTAGGTGCCATACATAGTTTAGAATAGATTTTGCTCTGTTTTAGTGTGACCAACAACTCCTCTTTGCCAATAACTTAGTTCTTTTCCTCTTAGCATAAAAACACAAAACCAAAAACACTAGAAAAACACTAAATACAACGAAGTAGGAAGCATATATCTAGGCACATATAGTGCACTTCACTTCAATAGTTTACTAGCCCTGGTTGACAATTTATGACATCAATTTAGGAACACTAAGTTTAGCAGACATTTTGGCGTCGTTGCCGAGGAAGAGTAACTAGGTAGCCTTGTTTATTACCTCCTAAAAACAATGATATGCATAGAGAAAGAGACTCAAGGGGTAGATTCATAAGAAGTAGAAGCTTGATTCCTAGAACACCACTTGTGCCACCAAGACCAAGAGGCAACACACCTCCAACTCAAACCCACATCCCATACTCCACTGATCACAGAATTCCAGAGGACTTAAGATCAGACATTCCATCAGAAGAACCTTCCACTTCATCCACTGAACCTGTCTTAGAAGAAGATTCAAGGACCCCTGCTAGAGACCTAAACTTTTCCACTTCCACAGGAGAATCAACCATGGCAGAAGAAGGGGGAGGAGGAGTCTTTAATGGATAACATACACTATTTGGAGGGGGTAGAGGTAGAGGTAGAGGAGAAGGAGGTAGAGGTGAAGAAGGAGGCAGAGGAAGAGGTATAAGGGAAATGGGAAGCTCTTTTGGGTTTCCTATAGTAGATGAAGAAACCAATGCAACTATGAAAAACATTTCACCCTCTGTCCTTCCAAAATTTTATGGACTCAAAAGTGAAGATCCTAAAACCTTCCTATTTGAATTTGAAGTCCTATGTATAACCTATGATTACTTACAAGATACCCAAAAACTTAAACTATTCCCTTCAACATTGAAAGGAGCAACATTAAAATGGTTTATGAGTTTGATCAACAGTTCTATTAGGACATGGGAAGACATGAAACATGCATTTATAGAGAGGTATTTGGATTACTGTATGCCAGTCAACCATAAGGAGGAAGTGTTTAAAATGCTACAAAAAGAGGATGAAAATTTGGAAGATTTGTTGGAGAGATTTAACTACAACATCAAAAGAGAAAAAATGGAAAACCTAGACCAAGATACCTTGAAAGCTCTCTTGTTGAAGACAATTAGGGATGAATGGTTAGATATCCTTAACATGATGGGAAAAGGGGATATATCTCAGCTCACATTACCTGAAATAGTTTAATTATGTATCAACCTTTCAAGAGGGAAATCTAAAAATGTAAAAGGACCAAGAGACCCTGCTCTTGCAAGGGCAAGTAAGTCTGCTTCTGGGACAGTAAGTAGGGCAGAAATAGGACATATGCTTGATGAATTCAAATCTGACATTTTAGGGAGTCTTAGTGAGAAAATAGACACCCTCAAGCTACAAAACAAGAAAAAAGCTGAATCTGATGCCTTAGCAATCTTTTGTCCCAAATGTAGAAAGAAGCATGCCTTGAGAGAGTGCCCTTTGGATGCAAAAGTAGTAGAGACTTGTGTAATTTGTTCATAAAAACATGATACCAAGAGTTGTCCTTCACTTCCTAGTCTTAAAGTTGTCTTTCAAGAAGAAACCCCTACAAATTCCACAGAATCTCTCAATTTTGTCTCTAGAAGGCCTTGGCAAGGACCTCAAACACAAGGATTCCATGATCAGTTGTATAATCAACCCCCACCAAATTTGAATTCTTGGCAGCAACCTTGGCCCCAATTTCAAAATCAATCTCAAACTTGGGCACAAGGAGCACAAAATCCCTATGGAAGATACTCTTAGTACTATCAATATCCACCATCCTATCCACCATATCCACATTTCCCTCCTCAACAAAATCTTCAACAAAACCCTCAACAGAATCCTCAAAATCCACAACATCAAAATTCACCACTTCCATTACCATTTCCTCAGAAAACAAATCAGTTGCCTGCCCAACCTATACCAAACCCCAACAATAAAAATCCTCAGAATACATACATGATAGAAGGCCAACAGTTTCCAACCTATTTGATCACTTCTTTAGACCTTAATGATGTTCAACTTAGGTCTGGAAGAATACTTGAAAAGAAGAAACCTTCTGTAATCATACAAGAACAAAACAAATCTGAGGAAGATTCTCTACAGGTAAATAAAAGTCTTGAAGAAGACACATCTTTTCAAGACCCAAACATTGAAAAATCAAAACAAAAAGAACCAATAATTTCAACTCCTATATTAGAGCAGCCATCAACATCCACCTCTACACCTCCCTTTCCAGAAAGATTACAAATTTATAGGGGTGTAGAAAAACAAATTATGGTGCCTAATTATGATTTCCTAGATGAGCTGAGAAATGTTTGCATTAAGATTCCATTATTACAAGCCATCAAGGAAATTCCAATTTTAGCAAAAACAATAAAGGAGTTGAGTATGAAGAAAACAAGAAAAAGAATAAGAGAGACAAAGAAAATTCAACTGGCAGGAAAAATAGCAGATATCATGATGGGTAAGATTGCTATTCCAAAGTATCTAGACCCAAGAAATCCAGTTGTTAAAATACACATCAATGGAACCGAGATCCAAAACACACTTATTGATTTAGGAGCAGCAATCAATATCATGAGTAGACAAATCATGGATAAACTGAAACTTCCTAATCTTCTTTTTACACCCACATTATTACAATTAGCAGACAGATCTGTGATCAAACTTGATGGGGTAATAGAAGACATTCCAGTGTCCCTATATTCTTGGGAATATCCTGTGGATTTTATGATCCTAACTCCTAAGAATAATCTAGGAGGGCATCCTATTATATTAGGAAGACCTTGGTTAGCTACAGCTGATGCTTTCATTAGTTGTAGATCTGGTGATATGTACATCTCTGATGGTAGTTCAACCAAGAAATTTACCTTGTATCCTTCAGCAAGAAAAATTATAGAATTAGATGATACTCAATGGATCGAGGATGAAGAAGACTTACAACCTCTCTTCACAATTTCAGAAATTAGTGAAGATAGCCAGATTTTGAATACCTTAGAAAACTTTGAATCCTCTTCGGAATACAAACATGAAAAATTTCAAGAAGAATCCAACATTGATTTTTTATCATCAAGACAGATGTCTCTTTACTCCATGGATAAATTTGGCAGCTCTACAATTGAGATATTTCCAGGCAAAACTTTAAACATAAACAAGAACCTAGAGAAATCTCAACAAGAAAAGCTAGTCAAGATATTATAGAGACATTCTTCTGCATATGCATGGGAGTACACTGATATGAAAGGGATAAGTCCTAAGACTTGCACTCATCACATCTATATAGAGGAAAATTGTAAACCAATCAGACAACCTCAAAGACGGATGAATCCAAATCTTAGGGAGATTGTTAAAGAAGAATTGCATAAATTGTTAAATGTCAACTTTATCTATCCCATTTCAGATAGTCAGTGGGTTTCTCCTTTGGTAATTGTGCCAAAGAAAAATGGTAAATGGAGGGTATGTATTGACTACTGGGAATTAAACAAAGCTACTCTTAAAGATCATTTTCCTCTACCTTTCATAGATCAGGTGTTAGATACATTAGCTGGCAAAAAGTACTTCTCATTTTTAGATGGGTTTAGTGGTTATAACCAAATTCAAGTAGCACTTGAAGATCAAGACAAAACCACATTTACTTGTCCTTGGGGTACCTATGCTTACCGAGTATTTCCATTTGGACTATGCAATGCACCTGCAACATTTCAAAGGGCAGTACTAGGAATCTTTTTAGATCTAATACATGATTGTGTAGAGGTATATATGGATGATTTCACAGTCTATGGAAACACATTTGAAGAAGCCTTAGTAAACTTGGAAAAAGTTTTAAAGAGATGTAAAGAAGAAAATCTTTCACTAAGTCATGAGAAGTGTTTTATGATGTTTACTGAAGGAATTGTTTTGGGGCATCACATTTCAGGGGATGGGATTAGAGTTGATGAGTCAAAAGTTGAAGTCATCTCTAACTTATCTGTTTCAAGTTGTCAAAAAGATGTTAGGAGTTTTCTAGGATTTACAGGATATTATCGAAGGTTTATAGAAAACTTCACCAAGATAGCATCTCCACTTTTCAAATTACTTACCAAGGACTATGAATTCAAGTGGAATCCTGATTGCTAGTTAGCCTTTGAGACCCTGAAAACAAAAATCTCTGAAGCACCTATTTTAAGGGGACCTAACTGGAAGTTACCTTTTCATATTTCAACAGATGCCTCGGATACAGCTCTAGGAGCAGTATTGGGACAAAAAGACTTGATTCCATATGCCATCTACTATACCAGTAAAAATTTGACTCCTTCAGAGTTAAACTATACTGTAACTGAAAAAGAGTTTTTAGTTGTTGTTCATGCCATAAACAAATTCAGATACTATATAATAGGCTATGAAACTTTTGCTCACACAGATCACTCTACAATTAGATATCTAATGAAAAAATAAATTACTAATGGCAGAGTCATAATATGGTTATTGCTTTTACAAGAATTAAACATTACCATTCTAGATAGGCCTGGAAAATAAAACACAGTAGCTGATTTCCTATCTAGACTCCAAAACATCAAAGACAATACTCCAGTTGAAGATCAATTCCCTGATGAATATCTTTTTGCAATTTCTACTCAAACTCCTTGGTTTGCTGACATTGCTAATTATTTAGTTTCAGGGAAATTTCCTTCAATAATGAATGCAAGAGACAAAAGAAATATCATTTATGACAGTGAAAAATATTCATGGGTTGCTAATGAGTTATACAAAACAGGTCCAGACTTTATCATTAGGAGATGTGTTCGAGAAGATGAGATGCCTGAGATTCTCAAGGCATGTCATGATGAACCTTGTGGCGGACACTTCGTTGATAAAAGGAAAGCTTATAAGGTCCTTCATTTAGGATACTATTGGCCATCCCTTTTTAAAGATGCTAAAGAGTATGTCAAAAGGTGTGACAGTTGCCAAAGGGTAGGGAAACCTTCTCCTTCAGGTGAGATGCCATTGCAGCCTCAGGTACATATTGAACCTTTTGAAAAATGGGTTTTAGATTTTGTAGGACCTATTAGTCCTCCATCAAGACAAAATAAATATATATTAGTTTGCACTGATTATGTTACCAAATGGGTAGAGGCCAAGCCATTACTTTCTGCTACTGAAGCATCTGTAGTTAATTTTCTTTTTGAGGATATTTTTACTCATTTTGGTGTCCCAAGAGAAATTTTTACAGATCAAGGAGCTCAATTCACATCAAGGCTAGTGGAACAAATGGTGGAGAGGTACAAAATCATACACAGAAAATATACTCCCTATCATCCACAAGAAAATGGCCAAGTGGAATCTACTAATAAGGTCATTGAAGGGATCCTAACAAAGACTGTTCATTTACATAGAAGAGATTGGGCAGATAGGCTTCCTGAAGCCTTGTGGGCCTATAGAACTACATGGAGAAGCACAATAGGCCATACTCCTTATGAACTTGTTTATGGAAAGCAAGTTTTGTTTCCCATAGAGTTCTAGATTCAAACTTTCAAAATGGCAGTTCAGCTAGGACTTGATCTAACAGAGGCACAAAAGCACATATTGGAGCAGATTAATGAATTGGATGAGATCAGACAAGATGCAGTCCAGAAAACAAGTATAGTCCAGCAACAAAGGACTAGATGGCATGATAAGTACATCAAGGAAAAGAAATTCAAAGAAGGTGACTGGGCCCTCTTGTTTGATTCAAAGTTCAAATATTTTCAAGGTAAATTCCAAACACATTGGCTTGGGCCATATGAAATTATGAAATTTTTTGACAATGGAGCAATAAAAATCAAGACAATAGATGAAGAGAAGGTCACTTTTCTTGTAAATGGTCATAGATTGAAGCTGTATCATAAGCCACTTTCAAGAGAAGAATTTTTCAAGAGATTCCAGGAAAACAGTAATGTGAAGTTAATGAAGAAGAATTTTTTTTCTTCATCAACTTAGTTAAATTTTCTGAATTCAAATGAAAAAAAAAAGTATAAACATGAAAACTAATCACTGATTAGCATGTTTATACAGAAAAGATAAAGTGAAAATCAGAATCCTTCTGACACTTTAGCTTTTCAAATTTGTTCTTTTCCTGCAAGCAACTATCACAAAATCATAAGTGCAGACCCATTTTATATATCATATTCCACTTATGATCCATTTCACTCCATCATGTCTCACTTCATTCATATTTCATTCACTCCATTCATCTATACTTCATTCACTCCATTCCATGGTCCACTTCATTTTCATCTCAAACTTTTAAATTTGATCTCTTCCTGCAATTGAGTATTACAAATCATAAGTTGTAGGCCACTTTTCATATTTCATTCCACTTTACACCTATGATCCATTTCATTCCATTATATTTCACTTCACTCATGCTCCATTCCACCATATTTCATGATCCAGTTTATTTCATTTCATACTATACTTCATCCATGTTTCAAATCATTTCATTTCATGTTTCAAAGCTCCTACAAGTATATTCTGCAGCCAGATATTTTGCAGCTAGACATTCTGTAGCCAGATACCCTGTAGGCAACTATCCAGCAACCACTTGTTCAACAGCAAATTGACCCTGCACACCTATGTCAACAAGCAAAATCAAAGGGATTATGAAGACTGAAGGATCAATGATTTTCAAAGGAAGACAAAGCATATTAAAACCATAAAAATCAAAGGAAAGGCTAAGGTAAAGTTGTGAAATTATTATGATAACAGATTATGAAAGTTATAGTATAGTTAAGTTATATGTGTGTTTCATAAAGTCATTTTAATTATTCATATTTATCGAGCTTATCATAAAATCCTTGGACAAAATCCCTTCCATTCCGCCATACCAAATCATCATTTATTAAAAATTAATGGTTAGTACTGAAGTGACCTATTAGGTCACGTCACTAACCCTAAGTATTCAGTGATGATTTTGAAATTCACACGAGATTTTTTAGTGGTCTTTTCCTCCATGACAACTCTCAAACTCATTAATTTGTGTGAATCACCCCCACCATATTTCACTCATCCCATAACCACTTCATGTCATATTTCCATAGCCAATTCCTACTACATAAACAGAGAAGTCATATTTGGGGTGAAAACAACTCTCTCCAGCCATTTTTACCGTGAATAGAAGAGAAGTAATGGAGCAGTAAATTGAAGGTTGAGAAAAGAAGCCATGGGTCTCATTGTAAGGTCCGAACCAGTCGAAACCAAATACTTAGAGGGTTACCCACAAATTAGAGAGATTCTACAGCAGGTTGGGTGGTTACAGTTTTTGGAAAATTTCAATGGCTTTCATAAGGAGGTAACCAAGACATTTTCACGATCCTTCAACAGATCAGAAGTTTAAATAGGAGATGTCAAGCAATTATTATTATGTCCTTCATTATGTATAAATATAGGACTGACAAGGCAAGTAGAATCACGTGTTCAAAAACAAGGATTTTCACAATGAGGCATGGAGGCAGATGCTCAAAACACCAGGTATGGATATTTACTCTTCAAGGCATAATCTTTGTATTAGCAATCTAAGAATAAATGGCTAAATATGTTGTTCATTTTACAAATTATAACTCAGGAGGAAGGTTTGAAAATTCTGCTATGTTTATCACATTTACTATGATGCATTTCCTAGATGAAGAAATCAATTTACCCTTTTTCTTACTCCATAACCTAAAGAGAATGGCTTCTAATGTCCAAAAGAGGGTTCACTTCTTGGAGACCACCTTGTATCACCATGGCGTAGTTAAAATACTAATTGAGCATCATTTGAGAAAGGTGGGAGACAATTGGGATGAGTTCCTCTTGAGGAATCACTTTGAAGAACCCAAGGAATCTCCATATGAGGGCAAACTTGCAAGAAGAAGCAGGAGAGGGAAAATTTCCAAATCTGTTGAAATTAAAACTGGTAAGTCCATACAAGAGGACAGTGAGGAGATTATCTCTCATAGAAATCATTCTTAAATTATGAAATTAAATTGTGAGCCATAGCATGTGTTCCTTTGTAACTCCTAATTACCTCACATTAATTGTCAACTAAAGGAAGACTTTGTTTCAAGAGTGTACTTCACTGAAAGGGTTATTTACTCAAGAGCAATGTTTTGCAGTATAGTGCTTAAAATCCAAAAGTAAATGAAAGATTGTCTATAACTAAGTTACTTCAAAAGAATAAATCACACATTCAGAAAACTAGGCAGCTTATCAGTCAAGGGTTTGGCAGTGATAACCCATCCCTTTGGAAACTGATGGAGAGGAAATTAGAGCATAGACCACGGGTCTGGGAGCTAGACAGTGAATGCTGAAGCTCACTACAGCCTTAGATCGTTTCTCACACCAAAACAACAAATGCGAGTAAATAGAACATCAAATAAAGAATTGAACAACAAATCTAAAATGGAACAACAATTGAATAATCTAAGTCCCGCGGGTTGTAACCAAACTTAATCTATTAATTCAAATGCACTCTTTGCAATCAAATAACATCCTTTCACTCTAAAGGAAATTCACACAAATCACACTAATGGAACAGCAATAACGATTAATGAATTATGGAACAGTACTGATAAATCAGAAACGCACACAACACACTGGAATAACAATCTGAATCAACATTAATCAACAGGAATATGACTGTGCTTCCAGACAGATCTGAATCCAACGATTATGAAGAACACTACCTCAAACGAATGTATGACACGAATGTTCAATATAACAGCTCTGTAACATAACAGTAAGAACATGCAATTAACTCTTAAAAGGATTAATAACTTGATGCGGAGTCAACACACCATTCTATCTGTAAAAACCTCAATGATTCAATCTTTAACAGAGCATGTAATATTAACTTATAAAGCATATCAAATTACCAAATAACAACGATAAACAAACCACGCAGAAAACAAAAGAATATAATATACAGCAGCGTAAAATGAATAGTAACTACAATTCATAACCAAGCAATGTTTTAATTCTGTTGACAGTCACACGGCAATCACTAAAGTAATTTATAAATGAAAGGGACAGCAACTGAAATCTGCTTTATAATAACAACCAAATATTTGAACAGCGAATCATGCCTCTTATAAAGAATGAAATAACAATAATGCTGTATTCGATTCAGTTAAAAACCACTTCTGTAATTGCAATGAACATACTTCACACAGCAGAAATAAAGTAATAGGAATACAAACAGCAGATCGCTCCACCCGGGGTCGGGCCCTCAACCACCGGTGAAGCGTTGTTGTGCTTTACTCCAGCGCTTGAGAAATGGAACAACAACGAACTCTTTTATTAATCAGGCATTAATAATGTTACAAACAGCTCTCACTCTCTTAACAAGAGTCGATGCACAGTTCTGCAAATTACAATAAGGAAAGTCTCTCCCCCCAATACACAATACATGTTCTCCTTTTATAATCAGAAGGAGGAGAAATTGAATAGTAAATACAATCTTCCCATAACAATATTGGATTTATTCCAACCAATTGATCAACAAGAAAATAGATTTACATCCATCTTTCAATAACAGCAAGTCGAATTTGGCTTTTTAGCTGAGATTTGGAGGACGGCCGCAACAACAGAACTGAGAAAATCGTGCTTAAAGAACTCTGCGAATCTCTCAACACAGGCCGAATTTGGGCAAACCGTTCTTTGTTAAAGTTAATTGGGTCCGTTCTGGACAAACCCATGTTCTGGATTTTCCAGATTCGTCTTCATTTGCTCAGAATCTCAACCGCAAAACTGTCACTCCTTATTCCAGCGCATTTCTGAGTTGGCACTTTTAATGATCAAATCTTCAATCCGGAAATTATCTTGGAGGCTAAAAATGGTGAATAATGTTATAACCAACTTATTAAAACTATCATTGATAAAATAATTCATAATCATCAATTTATTAGAAATAAAGGAAGATAAATAATTTTCATCCATAAGAGCATAAATCATTTATAAAATGGATTTAAATGATAAATTATAACAAATGATATAATAGAGAAGAGTAAAAATGGATGAAATAAGTGTTACAAAGTGGTTGTATTCACGGCCCAACAAACTTAAAAAGGAAAAGATAATAAGAAAGTATGCTAAGGAGAGGTGAGGGACCATCTAAACTAAGATGAAGCCATAGGCTTAGAGGCATATTGAAGAAGACAACGGTTAAGAAAACAGGCATCATAGACATTGAAGATGAAGAGACACCAACTGATAGATCTCTTGAGTACCAGTACGAAGAGGATCTTGATGAAGGAACTTCGGAGATAGACCCAACACAACAAAAAATCTATAATTATGTTGAGTCATTAGAAAAGAGAGCCTCAGAAAGCAGAGGAAGAACTCCTAGTCCACCAGGATCTGCAATTGAAATACTAAGAAGACACAAATATGAATTAGAAGTACTCAATGGGCATATAAAGGATGAAAATGAAATTTTAAAGGAACAAGTCAAACTGAAGAGTAACATGAACACAAATCTCTCTCTGCAAATGGAAAAATTGTACAAGGCTAGTGAAAAGTTGAAGAAGAAAAACAAAAATTTGAGCAGGGCACTTATAAATTTGAGATTAAAGTTGGTCATAAGGAAACCTAGGATGCCATTGAACACCAAGAAAAGCAGAAAAAGGACGCTAGATGTCCTAGCAGAAGTTTCAGAATACATGGATTGATTGCATGAGGACATGCAAAAGTTTTGCAGTGGGGGTATGTTGAGCCCCAAAGATGTCCTTTTCTTTCACCAAATTCCACTTCATTTCCTTTTTCCTTTATCAGTTATAGGCTTAAAATATCAATAGGATTGATTAAAGTCACTTTAGGAATGCATACAATAAATTACTTACTAAACTTTTATGGTCTTGTTGTTGTAGTAATTTTTGACCAGACTTAGCTACAGAATGCAGCCATTCTGTAGCTAGTCGCCTATTCCGCAGCTATCTTCATGTTCACAAAGGTTACATGTGTCACTTAAAGGAAAAATGCATATGGTTGAATTCTAGAACTCACCTACATCATTCCTTGCTCTCTACGAAGTCTGAGCAAAAATCTGCAAGTGGTTATGCATGTGGAGGAAACCCAAACTAAGAAGTAGATTCCTACCAGGACAAGGACTCTACAGATGTCTTCAAAAAATTACGAGGCCTCCACAAGAGTTCTAATTTGATTTTAATTGAAAAAGACACTTATCCCTATTTCTTCTCCAGGACAGTTATGTATTTCTCTTATAATAATAACTTGGGAAACCGAGAGACAGTTAGTCAGTTAATGTTTTATTGTTAAGTTGTCCAAGACTGTAATACTCTATTTTTGAAGCGTTTTCCTTTAATGAAAGAAGAACAACTTTAATACATGATCTGAAGAAATCTTGAAGAGATTCGTGAACTAATCTGGTGGTAGAGGGCCCCTACTGCCCAAGAGGCTCTGTACATATTTTTTAGATAAGTAATTTTAGCTCTATTTCGTTCCTAATTTAGGTAGTTTTCTGAACTTTATGTTTTATGATCACTTACATCGAATGTTACCGTCAGTCTTGTTCTTATGAATTTTTCCAAAATATCACTAACACTGAATAATATAGAGCTGTAGTATTTCAGAGATTAATTGAATTTTAGTTCAGCTGTAGTATTTCAGAGGTTAATTGCATATTAGTTCGGTTTTGTTTAATGTATTTCAAGTTTTATTAGCTAGTTGTATTCTAGTTCTGTTAAATTAGACTTAAAGGCCTTCATTATTTACAAACTGCTCTTGTTATTAATCTCTGATAATACATCATTGTCATAGGAACAAGAACTGGTAATGTCATTTTGAAGTCTTGATTGTTCTGCAATTTCTCATAATTTTACAAACTTGCCTTTTTCCAAAACTATTCCAAAATATTTATAACCCTTGAATGAGGCTTAATAGTGACATTTTGAGTTGCGGAATGGATTAATTTTAGTGTCATAAGTTAATTTAGAGTAGGGTTCCTTACTATGTTGCAGATAATATTTTCCAAATGTGTTCCAACAAATTTATAACTATGGATGAGATTTTCTCTGTGATAATTGTAATTTTTTTTTTACTTAGAAGAACCTCATTGCATTAAACTTATCCTTTTCTCAAGTTGTTTCGACATACTTCTAGTGAAATGAATTGGACTAAGTTCATGTTATGAGTTATTTTTCTTGTCAAGTTTTGCAATCTGTGAATTAGCATTTTCTGTTCTTAGGTGTCATACATAGTTTAGAATAGATTTTGCTCTGTTTTAGTGTGAACAACAACTCCTCTTTTCCAATAACTTAGTTATTTTCCTCTTAGCATAAAAACACAAAAACAAAAACACTAGAAAAACACTAAATACAACGAAGTAGGAAGCAGATACCTAGGCACATATAGTGCACTTCACTTCAATAGTTTACTAGCCCTGGTTGACAATTTATGACATCAATTTAGGAACACTAAGTTGAGCAGACAGTCAGGACCTACAATTCAGACTACAGTCTAGATGCCTACAAGAAAAGCTGATACAAGTACGATTCTTACTAGTCAACCAAAATTTACTTATCAACCATACTAGGGATAGTATCAATTTGAAGAGGCTACCCAAAATCCAGTATATCAGTATCCGTCCTACCCTAGGTATACTTATCAAGTACCTCAACAACCCCAGTATGGTCTGGTTAATCCTGGCTATTCAGGAGGTTTCATGATTCCCAATGCGCATCCAATTCCAGGATATCCTGGATATCCTCCTCCTGGAACTTCTTTGATCACACAAGGTTATCAAGACCCTAGCCATCGATTACCATTTATAACGACTTTATATTTACCTAATCTATCGCGACTTATGAACGATCCTATATTTTATCTTCTGTATTGGCCGTCGATGCCCAACAAGTTGCCCATTGATATTCCAAAGTTTTAGGGTAAGTCAAGAGAGGACCCATCTAAACACGTTATGACTTATCACCTCTGGTGTGCATCCAATTCACTAATCGGTGATTCGATTCGACTGCGTCTTTTTCAGAGAACTCTCATTGGTCTAGTTGCCAAATGGTACATTGAGTTACCACGAGGCTCTTTTAATAATTTTAATGCACTAGCTACTGCTTTCTTAACCTATTTTCAGTTGCCTGTAAGATACGATAATGGCACAGAATTTCTGACTTCATTAAAACAATCTATGTCTGCGTACATATCTGATCACATTCATGAATGGAGACGTAGGAGGCATTTAGTGAAGGTATTTATTCCGGATCAAATTTTGGCTGAATGGTTTATTAAATCGTTATTGCCAAAAATTACTAAAGATGTGGCCAAAGGAGGTGTTGTTACAGAAGAGCAAGTCATTTCTCAGGCTCAGTACCTTAACCTTGTAAATACCCAGTCAGGTACTCTGTATGATAAAATCCCCAATTTACCAAGACCTGGTCAATTAACTACAACTCCTTCCGGTTCTCATGTCCCTGATGGTGTAATTGGTTCTGTTAGCACTGGTAAAAGTAAGAAGAAATATTCCAAGACAACTTATCCTATTATCACTTTACCCGATTCACTGAAAGGAGATTCTTCCATTGAAACTTTCGCCGATATTCATGTTGTAGAATCATCTACAACCAAACTTAAAACTGGTGGTAAGAAGAAAGGTAAGAATAAAAAGAAAAAATATTCAAAAGATAAAAACGATAAAACTGAACCAACTGACGAAAAACGAAAACCTGGTTATCCTTGTCTGATCTATGATGAGGATCATTTTACAAAAGAGTGTCCATGTAGAGCCGAGGTATTGAAATTCGTTAAGGGTTCACCCATACTTGCTGTCTTGAAGGATCCCTTTCCTGCTCAAGATATTAATATGATTGGATCTTCCTCAAATACGCTAGAGGATATTTTCATGGTTGCGATGTGATCACAATATTACGGTAGTAAAAATCCTGGTAAAGAAGCAAAAACATCTAATTCAGCATCAACTACATCTCCCTCAGTTTATGATCCGCTACAGATCGAGAAACAAAATCCTGACTTAGTAGTCAAACTTCCTGTTAAAGGTGTACTTCGTAAATCAGCTTTCAATCTACATGCAAGAGCTGCTCAGAATTACAATATTGTTGAAGACTTGGAAATTTCCCCTTCAGCAATGTCAGCTTTGGAAGTGCTACAATCATGCCTAGCCCAAAGAAAATTACTATTGTTAGCCTTAGGAGTTGTAGACCTCCAGGATTCAAACCTCATGATCTTTGATTTAGAGAATTTTACACCCTGCCTACCCCATCAAATGGCTTTTCAAATTCCGGTAATAGTAAAAAAAAACGTATCTTTCATATTGTTGTTGATGAAACGACTTCTACGTGTATTATGTCGTTAAAATGTTGGAAATCACTTGGTTCTCCAACAATTAATCAATTTCCGACTATCCTCAAAGCTTTTGATGGAAGAGGTTTTCAGCTGTATGGCATTTTATAGAATCTACCAAAAGAGGTCGAAGGAAAAACCATTAATCTAGATGTGGAAGTGGCTGATGCCCCTCTGGATTACAACCTTCTTCTAGGTCGCAGTTGGTCTTACACCATGACTATTGTTGTATCATCGATATTTCGTCTCATCATGTTTCCTCATAAAGGAAATATCGTTAAAATAGATCAACTTTCATATTATTCATCCGACCCAGCCTCTACTGATAGGATCCAGCATATCAGAAAATCGACTATCCCTTATAAGGATGTTGGGGTAGGGTTAATTAAAGATTCTGCTTTATTGTGAACTTTTTCCATGCATGCTCCCAATGTACAACCTCCTATTGCTAATATCAATATGATTACATCAAGTACTATTTCCTTTGATGATCCTTGGATAGTACCTTCATAATCAGAACTGGATTCTTTCAATGGCACGACGCCTTTGAGTCCTTTTGAGTTAGCATATCAGACAATATAGTCATTTTCTGATACTCTTTCAACTGAATCTGATCCAGTGAATGTGATCAATGAGGATTCATTTTCAATATCGAGCTCAGCATCGACATCAATTTCAGATCTTGGTCAACAAGTATTCAATACTGATGAAAAAATTCATGAATTCTTGTCTGTCAATGAATTACCATGGGAAACTATAAAAATAACCTAGTCTATGCCCCAGGGGAATGCGCTCTGCTAGGGTTTGGTTTTCCACTGCAACAGAGAAACCCTAATAGCTTACGGATTGTTGTTGCGCCCTATTCTTGCTTGTCTAAGTGACGCAACGGGGTTCTGCATATAGGCATGGCATCTGTAACGGGTGGGGGGCGGCATTCCTCCCCCTGTAAATGAGGAACGGATCAATACAGCTTCTAACCAAAGTAAAATAGTCGCTGACAAGGAGTAGGAGAATAACGCATCACAGGCACAGGCCTCAGAGAAATTTCCGGACGCACCTGCTATTACTTCTTCCACGTGCAAACCCATCGCAACCGAAAGACCCAAGATCAATTTTCCCAACCATCGTATAAATGCTCAGATCCAGTATATGAAATACCATGCACTCATCAGAAAATTCATTGGCTTCTGGCCAACTGAGAAAGCACTGCAAGGGTGGATTTCTTCCAAATGGAAGCCCAAGGGACATGTTACCCTACAGCTTGGGCCGAAAGGCTTCTTCACCGCCATATTCAACTGCATAGAGGATCGAAACAAAGTAATGGATGGAGGACCTTATTTTTTCAATTCTGTTGGGTTATACCTCAGGAACTGGATAGAAAGATTCAATCCAGACAAATAAAACTTCAATTGGGCACCGGTCTGGATATGCTTATATTCGCTACCGCTCGAATATTGGGATGAGGAATCACTCCAAGAGATTGGCAGGGGACTGGGAGAGTTCATCAAGATAGCAGAAGAGACCAATATCAGAAGATACACCTCTTATGCGAGGATCTATGTATACATGCATTTGGACAAGGCCCTACCAGATGCAGTAAGTCTGTTTCATGATGATTTTGAATGGATTCAGCCTTTAGATTATGAACATGTCCCATTCAGATGTCGTAGGTGTCATTCCCATGGGAATCTATTTAGAGATTTCCCTCTCAACTCTCAGTCCTTGAATAAAGAGGAAGAAGACAAGACTGAAGCAGATGGGTTTACTAAAGTTCCACCCCGCAGAAAGCACAGTAAGAAACCCTCTTCCTCAGGAAAAAAGCCTAGTCCGTCTGCTAATACCCCGTCTACCAGAAATAGCTTTGCCCTCCTATCCCATTCTGATCCCTTGAATGATATTCCCCCAACCTCCCCTGATCCCACTCTCAAACCCTCTGACCCCTCGAGCACTCCCAACCTACCTAACCCTAATCTGATTCAGAGTGAGGCACAAAATGCAGAGTCTTCCAATCCCAAGCCCACCTCAGCAACAGAACTTGTCACCTGGAAACCCAAAAATATGGATATTGATGGACCAACGCTTAGCCCTAGTCTCGCCAGCAAGGAAAACCCAAAAAGCAGTCAGCCATGCCACATGGAAGAGGACTCTGAATGCATCGATCTGGGTGAGCTTGATCTTTTGGGATTAGAGGATGCCTGCAGATGAAAGGAATATGATAAAATCAATCCTCGACAGATCGAAACACTTGAAGTTGTTCTCACCAAAGTTCAACAACAAAAGAAGCTAGGCATTCAACCAGGTAGCCATTGGGACAGCCTGAAAATTATAAAAGAGTCCAAGAAACAAGGTCGAAAACCAGATTGGGAACACACCATCACTTTAGGGGAGATGCTATTGGAGTCAGGACGATACCCCAAGTTAACCCGGTTCTTCAAACCGCTTACAAATAGTTCTCCATGAAGCTCATCTCATGGAATGTTAGAGGGCTAAACATCCCTAGGAAATACAGGATGATAAAAAACATGATTCAGAAAGAAAGACCACAAATCCTCTTTCTTCAAGAAACCAAATGTAATAGTACGGAACTGGGCACAATCTTATCAAAAGCTTGGCCTAGCTTCCATTCAGTTGCAGTTGATGCCTCAGGCTCCTCGGGAGGCCTAGCAATAGCTTGGGATACTCAATCTATAATGCTTGTGAACTTCCATGTTGCGCACAATCTCATACAAGCCACCTTCCATCCCATAGGTACCAATATACATGGGCACCTTTCAAATGTCTACTTCCCCCAGGAACAGGCCAACAAGATAGCGCTCTCAAACACCGTGGAAGCTCTCAAATCTAATAGGACTCACCCCCTATGGATAATTGAAGGGGACTTCAACATGATTACCAGGCTGGAAGAAAAGACAGGAGGAAGGCCAATATTGGAACCTGAATGCTCCCACTTCAGATATTTCATCAAAAACAGTTGGCTCATTGACCTACCATTTTCAAATGGCATATACACATGGAACAACAAAAGAAATGGAGGACAACAGATAGCTTCCAAGTTGGATCGATTCCTCATCTTGGACAATTCCATACATATGGGGGGGGGGGGGGACCTCTCTGCTTCCATCCTACCTTTGGCAGGTTCGGATCACTGGCCCATCTCTCTTCAGTGGCAAAGCCCTTATGCCCATCTAAAACGACCTTTCAGATTCGAAGCCTTCTGGCTTAGCCACTCCTCCTTCAAATCCATGATCTACTCTGCTTGGAAGAGCTTCATCCTGCCCAAAGGTTAAAAAATGTACCAGTTCCAGCAAAATATTAAATACCTCAAATCCCAAATCAAGGCTTGGAACCACTCAGTTTTTGGGAACATATTTCAGGAGCAAAAGGTCCTTTTGCATAATATGGAATAATTTCAACAAGAATTCATCAATGAGGGAAGAATGGAACTCCTTGCATCTAAGGAACAGGACCTTCAGAAGCAGCTGGATGAAAGATACAGACAAGAGGAAATTCTCTAGAGGCAAAAATCAAGAATCCACTGGTTAAAGGAGGGCGAAAGAAATACAAAGTTCTTTCACCGCTCCACAGTCCAAAGAAGAATGCATAATCGCATCAATCACATCACTAATCAGAAGGGAGAGCATTTTGAGAAACATGAAGATATTGAACATGTTCTAGTGGAACACTTTAAAAGCATACAATAAGAGCCCCCAATCGATAGACAACCGGCCATAGAAAAAATAACTTAGCTAATTCCCAATTTGGTAATGGAAGAGCACAATCAAATGCTATTGTAGCCTATTACCCTTCTGGAGGTCGAAATAGCAATGGCACAATCTAAGGATGGCAAGGCTCCAGGTCCATATGGCTTTAATTCTAACATCTTTCACCACTTCTGGGATCTTATCAAGATAGAAGTTTGGCAGCTAGTGGAGGAATCAAGATCAACGCATTGGCTACTCCCTTCCCTTAACACAACTTTCATTGCTCTGGTTCCAAAATACGATCAAACAAGCACACCAAACAAATTCTGGCCCATAGCTCTTTGCAATGTGATCTACAAGGTAATTTCAAAAGTCATAGCCAATCGACTCAAGCCTCTTCTTCCGCTTCTAATCTCGCCCAAAAAAACTGGTTACGTGGAAGGATGTCAAATCTTGGATGGTATAATCTTAAATCACGAGGTTATCCATTATTTAAAGATCAGCAGGAAGGCAGGTATGCTCCTAAAAATTGATCTATCCAAGGCCTTCGACAAATTAAGTTGGAATTACATTCAGCAGATTTTGGGTGCTTTTGGCTTTAATCAAATGTGGATAAGATGGATTATGAATCTGATATCCTCCACCTTTTACTCTATCCTGGTCAATGGGGTACCCTCTCCTCCATTCTCTCCTTCGAGAGGTATCAAGCAAGGGGACCCTCCATCCCCCTTCCTTTTTTTTCTCATGCCTGAAGGTCTCAGCAAGTTGATTCATAATGCTATTCACACCCAGAAATTGCATGGCATCTCCCTTCACGACACCCCTGCCATCACTCACCAACAATTCATGGATGATAACATGCTCTTTGGCCACCCTTCTGTACAAGAATCCCATTCCTTTAAATCCATCCCGAACCTCTTCTCTAAGGCCTCTGGTATGTCCATCAATGATACCAAATCCAAGATTTTCTTTTTCAATACCCCTCCCCAAACCCAAGCAAACATTGCGTGTATTCTGGGTTTTTCCATTGCGTCTCTTCCGGCTAAGTATCTGGGAGCCCCCCTTATTGACTCCGCCATCAAGCACTCCTCCTCGAACCTTCTCCTTAAAAAATTGGAGGTCTGGCTCTCATCCTAGACCTTTAGGGTTATCAATATGGCGAGCAGGCTAACTCTCATCAAAGCAGTGTTGCAATCCATGCCTCTCTATCTCTTCTCAGTTCTATCTGCTCCGAAATGGGTCCTCAAATAGATAAAAATTTTGCAGTGAAATTTCCTTTGGGGATCCTCTGGTCAAAATTGAAAATGGGCTCTGGTCAATTGGAACACGGTCTGCACTCCAAAAGAAGCGGGGGGACTTGAACTCAGAAACCCAAATCATAGCAATGAAGTCATGGGAGCACAAATATGGTGGAAATGGTTATCGAATCCACACATGCCATGGGCCAGATTATGGACAGCAAAATACACCAAAAACAGACCTCCAGAGGAACTGATAAGACTCTCCCTCGAGGAAACAGGTTCATTAGTCTAGAATGCGGCCAAACGACACTGTGCACTAATACAACAACACAACTTTTGGGAAGTTCGCAATGGAAATACAGCTAGGTTCTGGGTGGAATCTTGGCAGCAGAACCCTAAAATATCTGACACTCTCACTCAAATTAACATTGGAAATCTAACCGACTCCATGGAAGACAAGGTAAATCAGTTTTGGCTACCCACAAGCTGCAATGAGTTCAGGCAATGGAAACACTCAACTCATATTGCTCCCCAAGCACAGGAATCCACTTGGGAAGCCCTCAGCGAAGAGCTTCAACACAGGACAGTCAGATGCTCGGAGGATCCATACATTCTTAGGTGGGGATACACGACAAAAGGAATGTTCTCAACTAAATAGGCCTATATTCTGATGCATCCGACGCCTCTCCCTCGCGACCCACTTTGGCAGCTAATTTAGTCTCTAGGAATTTGGCCAAAATTTTCCACCTTTCTTTGACTACTCAGTCACAAAAGAATTCTCACGTGGGAAAAATTGATTAAAAGGGGGTTCTTTGGACCCTCTCGGTGTCCCAATTGTAATCAAATCAATGAAACTATTCAACACCTCATGGTCTCCTGCACTCTTTCCAATTCACTTTGGGAGAAAAATAGCTTTCGTTGCCAAAGAAGTAAACCAGTTAGGGAAATTAATAATATCATACGCAACTGGCCCAAGCAACCTTACAGCAGCGCTCTTCTCAACACCCTTTGGTAACTCATTCCAGGTCCACTCCTATGGTCTCTTTGAAAGGAGAGAAACAAGAGAACTTTTAGAAGCCAAACCACTCCTCTGGAGACTATTTGGAGCATCTTCAGCAACAATTTCCAAGAATCCCTTGCTCTCCACTCGTGGCAGGAAGAAGAATTCCCTAATAAGGCAAACGAAATCGCCATTTGGGAGAACTAGCAACTTAAAATCACGCCTACGCCAACCTCTAAAAGCAGGAATTCTCTTGAAATTCCTCAACAATGGTCTCCTCCACCGACAGGGCTAGTAAAATTGAATTTCGATGGAGCTTAAAAGGGAAATCCAGGACAAGCAGGGTTCGGAGGCATCTTCAGAAACTCTAAGGGCGACACCCTGGAAATTTATTATGGCTCAATAGGATGGGACACTAATAACTCAGCCCAGCTAGAAGGGCTATGGCAAGGATTACGCATAGCCCAGCACTATAATTTCTCCATCATCCTAATTGAAGGAGATTCACAGATACTTATCACCATGGCCAATCAAATCCTTTGGGGTACCAATACTACTAAGGTAGCCACTAGCTGGCGGATGGAAGCAAGGATTGAACTGATTGGAAAATGGTTAAAAAATAACAAGGTTGTCTTGTTTACTCACGTCAAATAGGATGGTAACAAAGTTCTAGACCTCTTGGCCAATCTTGGAGCAGACAATGTTTGAAACTGCAGAAGTGTCCTTAGACACACAACTTTATTGATCAAGCAAAAATATTACATAGAAAATTACAGAAGTTTACACACGTAAACTCACACTCTCACATTCTCTCATTACACACTACAATGAAAATAGGAAACTAACCTATTTATAAGCTCTATGTTCTAACTTAATCTAGTTATGGATCACTTGGAAAATAAACAAGTGTCCATTTACAATAAATGAGCTTCTAACCATTTTACTAACTTCACTCCTAACTTAGAGCCTAGGAAACGACTCTTTTCTAGAGTCCTAATTTTTAATAACAAATTTATATTTCTAAATATCTCAAAGATTTATTAAATATTCTAGAATAACAATTATTAATTTAATATCTTAAATTAATAATTATTTTATTCAAACATTATAACCTATGATAAAATTTATTTTGGATCATCTAACAATGTTAACACTCTCAATCATGGCCCCCTTAACATTATCCATGAGAGAGCCATTTTGCAGAACTGCACCATGTTGGTGCACAAAGATAACACAGTTCCCAATGCGGATGGAATTTAAGAGAGATGGGACGTCCATCCCTTGGCAACTCTCGATGGAGCTCACATGGGGTGGCCATATGGCCACCTACAATTTCATTAACGCAGCATTTAATCTACCAACCTGGATGCCATTATCATTTTTCGCCCGACTTCTTTACCACTTCGCTTTGCTCGTCTGGTTTCCTATGGCATTTGTGGATGGTCGTTCGACCTGCTCCTGTGCCGCTTGCAGCTCTCCTCCTCCACTGTGCAGTGCCTGCCATCCTTCCTGTGCTAAGCCAAGCACCCGCACTCAAACTGGGCACCACTGCATGCTTCTATGCTACCTTGAGACGCTGCCAGGTCACCATTTCTCCCAGAGTGCTTTTTGTTGCTTGAATTCTCATTATTGTGCTCAGTCTGTCGAGTATTTCTGGTCACCTTTGCATCCTGCCTGCCCTCCTCTCCTTTGGCCTTGCCCACCTGCTTCTGCAACCATGCCGCGGCTCCGTCATAGAATGAGGTGCCGACGTGGTAGCAGCAGGGGTCGTGCAACTCGCTCTCAGCCTTCTACCAACTCCAACTCCTCCTCTAAGGACGTCTCCTGGGGTCATTATCCAGAAACACACAGTCTTAGAGGTAGAGCCCGTCAAGCAGGGCATGTGCACTTTCCCTAGGCTCCCCCGCCTCCTCACACCGAGACTCCCCTGCATCCTGAACCCCTTTCCGTCGTTTCCCCTGTCTCCCGAGAGTCGGCTCATCTTCCCCTTCGTCAATCCTCCCAAAGAGCGGAATTCCGCTTCGAATGCTCCCTTGATAGGACCGTCATCACTGCTTTTGTTACTGTCACTCTCAGAGAGGAAACGGTTAACCCAATCCCCTCCCCTACCCCTTGCCCTCATCCCACTCCGATTAAGTATGAAGCGATGAACTCTGAGATGCCGATGGAGACTGTGCGTGCTGACCAGAGCAAGGAACACATGCAGGTGGATGTTGTCAACAAGGCTAGTGCACCCACTGAAGAAAATGATGGCAGAGGGGACAAGTACTGGTGCAGAATTGTGGAGGAACCTCCATCTCCAACTCATGACCAGTGAGCTTCACAACCCTCGGGCCACATCGGTACTGCTGCTCAATCATCTCGGGAGATTTTTTGTTTTTATGTTTTACTCTTCTACTAAAAGAGCTGAATTCTATTATCGTATGTTTATTTCTTCTTTGTTAAACTGTATGGACAATATGCCAGTTTCCCTTGCAAGGGCAGCAAGACTTATTCCTAAAGGAATGGTTTCCCACTTAGGGCAGTCCAGAGTTTTTTTTAATCATGGATATCAAGCCCAACTTTCAGGCTTACACAGTTGAAGCTGAGGAAATTTTGTATCATTATGTTATATAAATAGAATTAGCTTTATTCAGACAAAAAAAAATGAATTACCATGGGAAGATCTACATCATAGGTCTTCGTTTTTACCTGATCTCGATCATTTTGAGAATAATTTTTCCTCTATTTGTACTACTGATTACGTCAAAGAACCTCAGAATCCTCTCTCATCTTCTGATTCTGAATTGAATTTAGAAAACATGTCTACAATGGTTCCCATTGACATTTCAGTAAAACCCAGAATTTTTGAAAACATTCATATAGGTGCTTCTTGTACACCTGATGAAATCCAAGCATATAAAGCCCTATTTTAGGAATTTCGTGACATTTTCACCTGGTCATATGAAGAAATGCCAGGAATCAATCCATCGATTGTTGTTCATGAAATTAAGACATACTCGGATGCCAAACCCATCAGACAAAGATTACGTCAGATACATCCAAGAAAAGTTGTTGTTATTAAAGAAGAAGTTGAAAAATTAATTTGTTCAGGTTTTATTTATCCAATTCCGTTAACGGATTAAGTGTCTAATAATGTTCCTGTCAATAAAAAAAAGGGACAATACGAGCATGCATCGATTATATGGATATAAATCGATCTTGTCCAAAAGACAACTATCCAACCCCTTATATCGATCAAATTATTAATGATTGTACTAGAAGTGAAATGTTTTCGTTCATGGATGGATTTTCCAGCTACAATAAAATCAAAATACTCCTTGCAGATCAACCTAAAATAGCTTTCATTTGTCCATGGTGGACTTTTGCTTATCCAAAATTACCTTTTGGACTTAAGAATGCTGGTGCCACTTTTTAGAGGGCAATGTCTTATGCATTTCATGACATTAAACACATTGTGCAACCCTACCTCGATGATTTTCCTGCTTATTCATTACGCAGAGCAAATCATATCATTCATTTACGAGCCATTTTTATACGATGTAGGCATTATAAGATTCGACTCAATCCTCACAAATGTGTTTCTCGTGTACAATCTGGACGATTGTTGGGATTTATTGTATCAAAGGAAGGCATCTGTGTCGATCCGTCAAAGGTTGAGGCTATCATCAATTTACCTCCTCCTTCTACTCTTCGCCAACTCCAAAGTTTGCAAGGGAAAGCAAACTTTTTATGTCGATTCATTCCTAACTATGCCGAGTTAAAAAAAGGTTTTACCAGGCTGTTAAAACAAAATGTTCCTTTCTTTTGGGATGATATCGCTGATCGATCTTTTGATGCTCTTAAAAAAACGTTGACCCTTGCACCGTTACTTCATCCTCCCAATTACAACCAGGATTATTTTTTGTACCTCGTCGCTTCCGATTCCATGATAGGAATGGTTCTAGTTTAGGAAGATGAATTCAATGGTGAACACGTGATTTACTCTCTTAGTCGTAATTTGCATCCGACTGAAATCAAATATTCACATGTGGAGAAATTGGCCTTGGCAGTCGTTCAAGCTGTCCAACGTTTTCGTCATTACATACTTTTACACAAAACAACAGTGATTTCTGATTGTAACCCTATGATTTATATTTTGACTAAACAATCGCTAGGGGTAAAATACTCCAAATGGATTTTTATCCTACAGGAGTTTGACTTGAAATTAAAAAAATCCAAATCAAATAAATCATTGATATTTGATGAACTTATGTGTGACTTCCCACGTACTGATACAGAAACTGTGGCGGAACAACCAATTGCGGACGAATCCTTGTTTCTTATTAGTATCATTGATTCTTGGTATGGAGATATCATTGTTTATCTTCAGACCCAATATTTTTGGCCTGAACTTTCACAATCACAATGACGTAAAATCCGTTTCCAGTCTCAACAATATCATATTTTTGGCAACACACTATATCGTCATGGTGCAGACTCTATTTTTCGACGTTGTCTCACCCATGAAGAAACCGAGAAGGTTTTAAATGACTGTCACTCTGGAGCATGTGGTGGTCATATGTCTGGGTATGGCACCGCCCAAAATATATTGTGCGATGGTTATTTTTGGTCGTCCTTATTTAAATATTGTATTTATGTGATCCGAAAATGCCATAATTGTCAATTTTTCGATCAAAAGATGTGTGCACCACCCGCTCCTCTTCACCTTATAATTGCTGTCGGTCCTTTTGCAAAATGGGGCATTGACTTCATTACATTTAACCCTCACTCGGCTGGGGGGCATGGGTATATTATTCTCACAGTAGATTATTTTACCGAATGGGCCGAGGTGATGCCTACATTTACGGTAGATGACAAAACTGCAGCTACTTTCATGTTCAATCATGTGATTTCTCGTTTCGGTGTGCCCCAAGCGATAATTACTGACCATGGGAGCCATTTTCGAAACATGATGATGACCGAGTTAACCAACCAACTTGGCCTGTGCCATGACAGTTCTACACCATATTATCCACTGGCTAATGGTCTAGTTAAAGCGATTAATAAATTTTTAGTCACCATGATCAAATGAATCATTGAAATTCATAAATTGAATTAGCATACCATGCTTTTTTCAGCACTTTGGGCATATCAGACCTCAGTAAAAACATCAACAGTCTTTACCCCTTTTCAACTGGTTTACAGTTTAGAAGCGGTATTACTAATTGAATGCAAGATACCGTCACTCAAACTAGCCATAGAGTTACTATCAGCTACCTCTGAGGAGGAAAAACACTTTTTGTACTTAGCTCAATTAGATGAGAATCGGCGCACCGCTGCATTAGCCATCGAGACTCATGTGAAACGAATTAAAGCTCAATATGATAGAAGTTTTACACCTCGTATTTTTTCAGAAGGAGACCTAGTTTTGCTATATGATCAAGCTAATGATAAGCTAGGGGCTGGGAAATTCAAACCCATGTGGCATGGTCCTTATATTTTCAAGCGACAGCTTGCAAAAGGGGCCTATGAATTGATTGATTTTGATGGGGTTTCTTTAGGAAAACCCAGAAATGGGCTTTATCTAAAGAAATATTATGCTTGATTTTTGTGTGAATATCTTTCCTGTATATTAGTTAGTTTTTAACTGGTGTGCTGTAGATTAGAAATGTTTGCCTAGCTTAAGTGTGCTTTTACTACTATTCCTTCTTATCTGGATTACTCTTGATATTGCAGTTGTCGACATTATATTGAGTATCAACACATTCCAAGAAGTTTAAACACATTAGCAGATGCAATACATTCTAGTGTTATAAACAGATATTTGCGATAATAAAAGCAGTAAATCAAAATAACATTCGATAATATGTTGAACACGTAACTAGAAATAGTAGTATATCATAGCATACAGTAGTGTTTCAAAAAATAGTACATCGTCCTCGATCATAGGTTTAAAACGCCTTATGATCGGGAAAAAAGTGATACAAAAATGATATGAATCTATACAGTCGATCATCCACTATTCGTGGTAATGATCATGATAATATACTACAGCCCGTGCCACCCTACTCATGAATCTCCTGAATGGTTCAGGAACCCTAATGACATATCTCTGCAAATGAAATGGAATTTCGTCTATGGTAGTCTCTGGGATCTTCATATTCAGTCACTCCAGATGGTGTTCCAAATCAGTAAGGATCTCTAATGTCTGATCATGTGGTGGTGGTGTTGCTACAGCTGCATCCCTTTGCTTCCTCTCGAAGGGGCGGAGAGTGACTAGTCGGCGTGGACCCACATTTGCATTGGAAATTTTTTTTATCATTTTTTTCATGATTTAAAAAACAAAATAAAAAATTAGAAATTAGAGCATGTCAAAATGATTTTTTACCTGACTCATCCCATTGAGCTCTTGGAGGAAGTGGCATATCTAAGTCGCTGCGGAAATCTATACCCACATAAGGAAAATAGTCTATCACGAAAAGTTGGTGCTCTAACCAACGGAAGTATGCCAGGGGAAATCAAACAATCTCTCCACCCTCACTGTGACGAGCCATCAAAGCAACCCATCGAACCATCCAAGGCTCTTGGAATCTACCAGCATCAACTAGAATATGTTGCAGGGCCAGTAGAGGAATCCTCTCTAGAGCAAAAGTAACTACGATCGATCCATTTCTGAAGTTATTTAACTTCCCGTTCTTTGCTCTAGTTAGTTGGCCTTTGATATTAGCCAACACTGCCTTGCACCAATTTAATATGGTGCCTCAGAAACAGTCCACTGCAATCCACATTTGAGATCCAGTACCAACGTGCAAAGCCGAACTTCCACATAACTTGGTTACGGTAAATGCAACTACTTTTAACTCAAGACAGATGATAGTTTTGATATCAATTTGTTTGTCTTTAAGATTGGCCTCATCATTACAGAACTCTATTTGTAGGCTAGCGACAGAATAGCCACCTGTCCTAGCCCCAAACAGAGAAAGTGGCTTGCCTCTTTTAGACAAACCAGTCAAAAATTATATGTCCTCTAGCTCGATTTCCAGCCGGTTGTCTCCAATCACAAAACATTGGTCCTGTACGTCCCACTTGTTTACCAACCAAGTGAGAAGGTCTACTTGAGCTCTCATGCCACTTATAGCCCAGAATTTAAGTAACCCGCATGCTCTCAAAACTTGTAATGTAGGTGGATGAATCATTGTAGCTTCATCCACCTCCTCATGTTCACATTCCCGCCAGATAAGCATTGTAAATATCCTACAATGAAAAAAATGAAAGATTAAAACCATTTTAAAAAGAAAATTTTGGGTAATTTGGAAAGAAAAATATGTTTTTAAATTATTCACGGTGCCCCTGCACTTTTGTTTAGAGACAGTGCGTAGCTCCGCATGGGCTATATACTAAAAGTGCAGGACCACGACATTTTTCTTTGTAAGAAAATGTCAGAGTCCGCAGGTACCGTGTGTCTTACCTGCGGACCCCCGAGAGCGGAATTTTGAACCTATTTATTCTCAAAAAATGAATTTTAAACCCTAAATTAAGGAAATGAATGAATGAAAAACAAGGAAAAGAGGATCTGGATTACTTGGAGCAGACAATTTTTGATTTGAATGGTCGGTTTGTCTGGAATCTTCTCTGGAGCGTTTTTTGCCAAAAGCTCTCAAATTTTCACTCTGAACTCAAACGATAAAAATGAATTTGGAAAAATCATTTTTATAAGTTTTTTCGAATAAATGAAATTTAAATTTGTTTATTTTTCACTTTAAAAAGATATTTTTTCAAAAAAAAATTATTATTGAAAGCAAGTACGTTTAATTTTTTGAGTTTTTGTGCAGAATACCGGATTTTTCAGGTGAAATGGTCATTTTTGATGAAGAGTATACTTTTATCACTTTTTCGGGCTCTTTAATATTTACGAAAAAGAGAAACCATGGAGTCCTCTTTTAAGCCCTTTTCAGACTCTCTAAAGATGAAAAGAATGCCGAGTACTTGACTATTCGAACTCGTTAAAGGAAATGAGCAATCGTCCCTTCAGTATAAGTTTACCCCTTTTCCGGACTGAAATGGACTATTTACGAAAAAGGTATACGTTGACTAATCATGGTCAATAGAGTTCTCTCTCGCATTATTTTATCCTTTTTCGGGCTTGAGAGACTAAAATTACGAAAAAGAAAACCCACGGAGTTTCCTTAAGTTTTTCTTCTGACTCCCTAAAAGTGAAAAACACTGAGTTTCTCCTATACTGGACTCGTTAAAATTTAACAGTAAAGGACCTGTCGATTACAAACAGGAATGGACCACTCATTCTTAGGGTTTTATTTTAAACTAAGTTGGACTCATCCAAAGGATGAGCTTATAAACAAGCAAATGTTATCCTCCTCAAGCTTGTCAAAAATAAAGAGGTACTTGCCAGAAATGGTGGGGGAAAAGAGAGAAAACGAATTCATTTGTTACACTTTGATTTAAAAGCAGTACACCACTCTTGAACACGACACTTTTTGTCACACTTCTACCTGGTTTGGGAAAATCATTTTCCTATCAGTTAATCAAACCACATTAAAAGTCTTCAGCCGGTTTCTGGGTATTAGCTTTAGGTCAATTTTCACCAAACCATCTGCAGTGTCATTATGTGTTAAAGAGGACAGTCAAACAAACCATTTTTTGGGGCCCTTGTTTTGAATTTTGCATGAAGAGTAGATTTTGGGTTGCTGATTGGCACATGGCAGGTGCAACAATGGTAGGCAGCGGAGTTTCTGAGGTTGCGGAGGAGCAGGAGATAGGTGACGAGGTTGGCGCAGACAAGTGCAGAAGAAGGGAAGATGCGGCAAAAGAACATATAGTGGAACTCATGTGCAACAGGAAGAAGCCGAAAGCAGCTAAGTAAGAATAGAAGAGAAACTAATAGTTGCACTAGCGGGTGAATAAATAGGCCGTCACCCAGTAGAAAAGGGATTCATGCACTGATACAGAGAGATCAGAGAGGTTAGAGCAGAATGAGGCTGAAGAGCAGACACCGCAGAAGAGCTCTGTTTTGAGCGCGACATCCTTGTATTTCTTGTGTTTCTATCGATCTGTCATGGCTGTAGTATCTCTCTCTCTCTATCCTACGGGACCTCTGTAATAGAATTTGGAAAGCTCTTTCTGTCGAGCAATGCAACTTTGGATCCTGCTGAATGGTTATTAATATATTTGAAGGTTGTTGTCTTACCGTATGAGTTAAATGTGTTGCATGATGTCTTTGGTACTTTAAATTTTTATTTTCTTAGTATCTGCATGATGTTCTGAGAAGATCTTCTACGTATGATGTTATGTATGCAAATGATCCTATGTTAGCTTCGAGTTGCGGATCCATCTGCCAATACTGAACTGTTCCCCTCCTTCATGTGGTTGCGGCATGCCTCAAGTGAGACTCTCTGCTCTTCGGAGTAGGGTGAAAATGCCGGCGTGGTGCTAGACTACAACGGACTCCTTTGTTGGCCCAATCCCAAAACTTGGGTCTTGCCCACGATACTTGTTTCCTCACCAACACCATTCATCTGCAAACATTTGTCTCCATTCACGTTGACCATCACTGAGTCAGTCCTTGCAAAAAATTTCTTCAAAACTTGATCTATGGTTTCGTGTCATGAGCTTGCTTACAATGGATCAATTTCTATTGACGACAACTCATCATCTAGGAATTTGATCTAGAATCCATCAGTACCTTGGAATATGCATGCCTTAATGGCAGGTTTCTCGCCTTCGACGACAGGTTGCATCATTGACCTTTGATCGAACGGTTCCGTGAAATGTTTGACTTTAGATCACTTATTCACATTTCATATATTGTACTGAGTACTTTGAGAGCCATTGTCATTATTGGTGGTTTCTCTCACACTTATTAACAGTTCACATCATTGACTAGTAATCAAGTGGGTTCTACCATGTTTGACTTCAACACATTTAATCGCATGGATAGAATCGTACTAGTTCGGGAATCAGAAATCAAGACCCTGGATCTAGTTTCCACCATCCATGCTATGAGGAGTTTTATTATTCATTATGCAGTAGACTATTCATTATAGATAGCTACGTCCATACTGTGTCTACAATATTGATGTAGTATTAAAATCATTTCTGTATCAGAACAAATTTAGTTAGTTTTTGATCTGAGTATGGGAATGCCTACCTCACTGATTATATATATATATATATATATATATATATATATATATATATATATATATATATATATATATATATATATATATATATATATATATATGTTTTGCATTGAATGTTTTTACAGGATTCCGACTGGGGTGTCCACAAGCTAATCCTTGAAATGATAAAGCACATCACTCTTCTAATGCTCTCAGACTTCGCACTTCAGGGGGAATTTTTTTACACTGAAATTTACCACCATGACGTTTTAGTACTCCCTTAGAAGTCTACAACATCAAAGTTCCTAAAATCAAGCCTTGAAATTGAGAGAAAAGCTCATAAAAGTCTTAAAAACACTTGTACCGCACTTTCTCTTAACATTGCCTGTGGTGCCACACATTTTTGTTCTAAAGCATGCGAAGCTAAATGCACTTTTTCTTCATTAAGGGTGCGGACCCCTGTAAAAGGTAAAATGAAGATGGAAAGTAACATTTAGAAGCCCAATAGTCAAATCTGGAAGCTTCTAGAAGAAATTATCCGGTCGAAGGTTCGCTCCTATCATGTATGTTCATTCCTTCGTTATGGGAGCCTACCCCTTCGTTTATGGAGCTCAATCCCTTCAAAAGAGAATTATATCCCCTATTATGTGGAGCTGTAACCTCCTCTCTTTTCTTATAAATTGAAGGCATAGTGCAGCTTCAAGGGAAGTTAGAGGATTTTTGAGGAGAAATGTTGTAGAAACTCAGACTCTCTTAACTAATCATTATGTGGGAATGATTACACACCCATTTGCATTTTAGCTGAGAGAGTGTAAAGCTTGTTAGAGTAAAGGAACGCCTATTCCGAACCCCAGGAAGGCCTATACGACATCAAGGCGAACACGGTTGTAAGGCTCTTTATTCATCAAAGATAATACGAATGAATATTGTTTTCTCAATGAGTTATTTAATTAAGTAGCTTGTTTATCATGTTTTATCAATGAGTTATTTAATTAATTAGCTTATTTCTTGAATTCCTTGATCACATTGATAGATATATGATTCGTGAATTAGTTTATCCTATGCAGCTGCTATTGATTTTTTCCATGTTTGTCATTGCAGATCTTTGAAGACGACTCTTTCAAGCAACTGGAAAGAAGATCATTACAAACAATTCTGGACTACAGGTAGGTATTCTAAACCCCTGTTATAGCTAATTCTAAATCAAATATTATCTAGAGAAAATAGTTTTTGTTTGGATGTTTGTTGCTAGCTTTCCATAGGACACTTGGGAGGTCTGTCTTGTCTGCAAGAACGACTTATCCATCCAACACCCCGAAAACCCTGTTGTCTCTGTTCAGATAGGTGATGTCATTGTCTCTAATGTGCTTATATGCCTGGGGGTAGCCTTTAATGTTATGAACAAGCAAACCATGGATCAACTTAGGTTGGTCCATATTCATCCTACTCCCACCATGCTTGAATCGCCAGACAGATCTAAAATCAAGCCGGAACGGGTGTTGGATGATGTGGTCATTTCATTAGATTCTTGGGAATATCTGGCAAACTTCATTATGCTTCAGCCAAAGAATCCTATGGGAGGAAATCCCTTGATATTTGGACGACCATGGCTTGCTATTTTCGATGCCTACATTGGATGTCATTATGGTGAGATGTATATCTCCCATGGAGATTCTAAGAAGAAGGTCACCTTATATCCACCCGCTAGATCCATTCGGGAGCTCCGAGACACTTTGTGGCTAGATTATAGTAGTGAAAAGGAGACTCAATTTGTCTCTATGCTACATCACTGTGCTTAGTCATCTCAAGAGGGTGAGATACGAGACTTCCTGAGCAATCTAGATATCATGCCCAATTTTGATCATTGAGCCTGTTGGTGTCCCGTGTTTTGATAGTTTGGCAAATCAAAAGACAAGGCAACATTAGAAACAATATTTAGAGTTCCAGGATCTAGTCTTCCTATTCTCAGAGAGGGATCTCTCAATTGTTTTTTTGTAAAGGTTTATCTTGTGTGCTTTGAGTATTGGTTTTAGACTAGTTATTAAGTGCAGGTGTTTGTTTGTTTGTTTGGTTGAATTGATACAGCATAACATGAAAGGTCTAGGAAAGATATATAGAGTGGATAAACATCTGGTTCATTGGGCAATGGAGTCAAGAAGAGGTCATAACACACTCATTAATGGATATGGGATATCAGAGGTAAAATCTAACTTGGCCGCAGGATCCTTTGGTTTTGGAATGAGATGGACATCAATGATTTGGAAAGAGAAATTTAATTCTCAAATAAAGGGAATTTGAAAGCACAATTTGAACAATAAAGAGCTATTTGGTAGACAGGGCTAACCATAAATTCTACAAATCACACCTTTAAGAAAATAATGATTTCAAAACAAATTTTAAAATGAAATCTAAGATTCAGGGAACACCCTATTTCCTCAAATATTTGATTTCAAATGACTTAGAAAACATAAAAGATTCATTGATAATTGCAGTCATAGAAGAGGGAACACCTAACACATCTATGATCGCAACTATAAAGACCTTTAATACCATTGTTTAAGCAAGGACAAAGGGAAAGATCAGAACAGACCTCCTTGACTTACTCTAAACAAGAAACTTCAAAGGGAGACTTCAGTAACAGTTTTTAAGTGGTAGCAGACAAGCAGGGAAAACCATAAACATGCTGAAACAAACTATTCGAACTATTAAGGAAATAAAAAAGCATGAAGACTAAAGAGAGAGGTTAAAGACTCTAAAATACTTCAGCAGAAGAAAACATAAAATAGTGAAGGGTGAACAGGTCTAAGGTGCTTCCAGGAGTCATTTCTTAGCCTAAAACTTTCAACCTACTGTAGTAAGAAATTATGGAACATAATGAAAACAGGGAAAAACATTAAACAGTTCAGAATACTTCACCAACATCCAAGCTCATGGATACAATGATAGAGCCTTCATAGTAACAAGCATGCAACAACATCATCAAGGCTTCAAGACTTCAATTTCTTCTTCAACTTCAACAAACTATGTATTATTTCAGAGAGTTCCAATATTACAACTAGTGATCAACAAACACAAACTCTTCTTCTGCAGTAGTATTTATAGAAGAAAGAGGAGGTGGAATCTGATAAAAATATCTCTAAAAATAATCAATACAGACTTAAATGGCTTCTTGGCCTTTGGGGGCTCAATGAAGCAACTTACATAGGTGTCCTCTGTATAAAATCATTTACATTAACTATTAGGTTTGCTGGAAAGAATTTGTTGATTTCAAGGCTCCTTGTTATCCTTGTAATAACTTTTGCTGACAGTTGATCATAAGTTCCTTTGGTTGAAATAACTGTTTAGTTGTATTGATTCAAAATACCTCCTAGTCTGGTAATAACTTCGACCCTTTTTTGATTGCTTTGAGGCTGCAGGTGGCTCTACGGTGGCTGGGAATTTAATTAGCCTCTGATGTTGCAGCGTATGCTTTCTGTCTGATATAAAAATTCACGATCTTCTTTAAACCGTGTTTTAGGCTTATGATAATCCATTTTTTAGCCGTAATCCCTATAGATCTGTCTTCAATTTTCTATCCTGATATATTTTGTCTTCGGCACTAATACTTTTGTGACTGTGCTTGATTTACTGTTTTTTTTGCTGGTGTGCAGGGCTGCGCAGGGGTGATATGGCATCAATGCCTCATGAATCACTGATGAAACGTGAATTTGAAATCTGCAGATGATTTTCTTTGATGGATCAGAGGCTGGAGGATCGTTACCCTCTGCTTCTGAAATTTCTTCAGACATAGCGAAAAAAACCATTAAACCCTGCAAAACATGAACAAATATTATAAAATCTATGCATGTGTAGGTTTATTGCTTCAGAAGGCACGTGGAGGAAGCATGGCCATTGGATGGCATCATCCAATGGTCGAGATCGATTTAGAAGAGGTCAGAGGAGAGCGAAAATAAATTTGAATCAGAGCTGTCGATCGTGCAGAGATCGACGGCCGGGAGCGGAGGCGAAAAGAAAAAGCGGAGGAATCAGGGCGATGAATTGTGGGCCGTCGATCTGCAGATCAGATTGATGGCGGAGATGCTTTAATTATCACGCCGTATCTTGGTTAACCATCGGGCTTCTTCGGTGAGCGATCACCGTCCGATGAGCGGCCTCAGATCGGACGGTGGACGTCAATATTGCGTCGGGTCCACGTCCGATCTTTAATGTGCGATAGATGGCGGTTTTGTGAATAATGCTCAGGCCACGCATCAAGCAGTGTATGGAATCGCTGCAAAATGAAAATACCTCCGCACACTCAAAAGCGGAGTATGGAATCGCTGCAAAATGAAAATACCTTCGCACGCTCAAAAGCGGTGTGATGAATACCGCGTAGTTTTGCAACAGTGAGTGGTTAGCGGGGACCACCGGGGTGATGGATTGCACGTCGTCAATCTGCATATCAGATCGACGGTGGAGAGTGCTTTGAACTTCGGATTGGCGGAAAACCTTAGAAAATAATAAAACGCCCAAAGTTTCAAAATAACATAAGGTTTCAATATTTTCGGGGGCGGGATATATATAAAATATGGTTAGACACCCAGCTGCGGGGCCATGGGTTACATGGAAAGCCATATGACCGGGGGGTTATGGATGAAGGGCTAATCGGAATTGGGTGATGCGATAAGCGCTTGGAGGGATGGCACTCGGTCCCAAAACCAAGGCGCATGAAGGGTAAGGGTTTAAAGACTTAGCCCAAAGGGGCTTAAGTCTACCATATATGGGAAATGCATTTTTATGGATTTTCAAGGATTTTTAAAGGATTTTGAGGGTTTCTATAAGGGAACGAAAATGTCTTAAAACCTTATCAAAGGGATTTTGATGAAGGGGATAGGGGAGAAGCATTAAAATGAGGGTTTTTCATGGGAGAGGAAGGGGTTAAAATGAGGTTAGTTTTTGGAAGAAGGGGGAAAGGAAAATGGTACTTGCAGCAGTTTTTCTTCATGTAATGACAACAAGACTTCTGAGTTGAAAAGAGGAAAAGCAGTGACGATTACCCAAAGGATATGATTTTATTAAAAGACTTTAAGCATCAACAATTTTTAGTAATGAAATTATTTCTTGAAGGCTGTCCAAAAATCATTTAGCCACCACTTGATATGACAGAATTTATAGGTGGCTAATAGAGCCAAATCTTTAGCCTAGATTATTAGGAAAGTCGTGATTCCCAACCCTCCTCACCACCATATTTAGAAGCACCTCTGTGTACTCTTGAGCCCGATACTACTCCTATTGATATTATTCCAGACAAATATTTTCATATTAGTTCAGACTTGGATTCGTCCCAACAAGAGCAACTTGTGAATTTTTTGTGAAACCATCTTGATGCCTTTGCATGGGGTTATGAAGATATGAAAGGCATCCCTCCTGAAACCTGTACTCACCATATCTAAATTCATAAGGGAGCCTGAACTATCTGATAAACCCAAAGGCATATGAACCCAAATCTAAGAGATGTTGTAAAGGAATAATTACAAAAACTCTTATATGATGATTTTATATATCCCATTTCTGACAGCCAGTGGGTCTCTCCATTGGTATTAGTCCCAAAGAAAGATGGGAGATATTGAATACAGAGAATTGAAAAAATCCACTCTTAAGGATTACTTCCCCCTTCCTTTTATCGATAAGGTGCTTTATACCATTTCTGGTAAGAAGTACTTCTCTTTTCTAGATAACTTTAGTGGTTATAGCCAGATACAATGCAATATTCCCAAATGGGGAAGCAGCAATATGAACAAAATAATGGAAATAGAAGTGACAAATCAACACATGTAATGTAAGAAGATCATATAGCCATCACATTAAGATAATAATAGAAAAATGTATACAAGTCCTTGAGAAAATAGTCACTCAGGATAGGCAAAACCAGCCTCAAAAGAACATGTACAATAATGATCACTACTACACAACAATTCCCAAGGCTATGACAACACAATTTTATTAGATATAACTACTACTATAGAATTTCAATACATGGATATGAAAATATATGGCTCATACAATGCTGGGAGTAAATATCTAAGCTCCCAAATACATTTTCAAGACAACCCAGGAATGATTTCCTGAAATATGCAAAAAGTACAAAATGTCGGAGTGCAGCCCTAAGGCTAAGTAGCAACTGCAACTCAAGAACTAGATGGATATGGCTAAAGATGATTCATAATATTAATAGACCTCCTCCAATGGATCTTTCAAGTGAAAGGCTGATCCTAACACTGAAGATCTCACCCTTCAATCAAACACTGCAACCCCTCACTACAGATGCTCACTGAAATAATGCAGTCCATGAGGTACACTGCGTTGTAGGAGATAGAAAATATGTTGGCCAAGTGAAAATATGTGAAATATACTCTATAATATTCTTCACTGATCTCCCGAAGGAAAGAAAACTTCCTCCTCTGAAAAATAAGCTTCGGAAGTGGTGTTATCAACCCTCCACTGCAACACCCTGCAACAAAACCCAAATCTAAATAGAAACTGTGCTGTAGCTGAAGGAGGTAGCTTGGCCTCAAGCCTGAATGTGGAGAAATGAAGTACAAGCTCCATCAAGAGGCCTCTCAAGAAAGGATATGGAATTCCTAAATAGGAATACCATGTTCTAAGCAGCACAACAATCTCAAGTAAATAGCTGAAGAATGCACAATAGCCTTACAGACCACAAATTAAATAATCCAAATCGTGTCTTGCTATGGTTCCCTTGCCCTCCTTATATACAAGTGGAAGCCTTCTCACCTTGGTTCCCACTCATTAGGGTTTCCCCCACCAATGAATCTACCTCCCACTATCACTGCGTTGTCTCCATACATGATCTCCACCTTCCATTCCAGCGATGTTGACTTGGTAAAACTTGACCTTGTCCACATGTAATTGCCCCTTTTCACACATGAGGGTGTGAAATACAGCCATAATAATGATCCCTTTTCACATCATAAGAGATTTTATTCCTATTTTATAAATGTATGGTCCTCCTTACCCATTTATTCATCTCCTAGGTGTTAAAATCAAAAATCAATATTCCAATTAGCTGCATGCTAATACTGGAATATTACACACATATCGCACTTGAGGACCAAGACAAAACCACCTTTACATTCCCATGGGGTACATTTTCTTATTGAGTGCTCCCATTTGGGCTATGTAATGCCCCATCTACCTTTCAAAGGGAAGTTTTGGCCATTTTTTATGACCTTGAGTGTGTAGAAATCTATATGGATGACTTTTATGTGTTTGGTGATTCATTTCAGAAGGCCCTAAAAAATATAGAAAAAATTGCTTCTTCATTGCCAAGAATCTCATCTTTCCTTAAGTGACAAAAAAGAGTAGATTAATGTGCAAGGTAGGAGTATTTCTTGGCCATCTTATTTCTGACAAAGGTATCACGGTTTACCTCACAAAGATAGAGATTATTTTGAGTCTTCCTACACCCAAAACTCAAAGGGAAGTGAGAGGTTTCCTAGGACATGCGGGCTACTATAGGAGATTCATTGAGAACTTCTCTAGGATAGCTACCCCACTTTTTTGACTTTTAGCTAATGATAGTAAGTTTTCTTGGTCCGCAGCTTGCCAACAGTCTTTTGAGATATTATAGGAAAAACTAGTACATGCACCAGTTTTGAGAGGACCAAACTAGCCCCTGCCATTTCACATTTCCTCTGATGCCTCAGATACCGCCATTGGCACAACTTTAGGACAGGAGGAAGACAAACATTCTTATGATATCTACTTCATCAGTAAAAACTTGTCACCCGTCAAACTAAACTACACAGTCACTGAGAAAGAGTTTTTAGCTGTAATTTTTTCTATTAATAAATTAGGACACTACATTATAGGGTATGAAGTATTTGTGCATACTGACCATTCTGCAATAAAATATTTGATGGTTACTATTGTTGCAGGAATTTAATATTATTGTTGTTGCTAGACCAGGAAAATCTAATGTTGTAGAAAATTATCTTTCAAGATTAAATAATCTTGGTGAAGTAATTCCTATTGATGATAATAATCATGACGAACATATTTTTTTTGTGTCAACATAATCCGCATGGTTCGCTGACATAGCTAACTATTTAGTCACTGGAAAAACACCACCTCACTTATCTACTCGTGAAAAGAAAAATATTATACCAAAAAGTGATAAATATTCTTAGGTTCAAGGAGGCCTCTTTTACACTGGGCTAGACCTCATTATCTGTAGGTGTGTAAGAGAGGAAGAAGTGATTGAAATCTTAAAATATGCTCATGAAAAACCTTGTAGAGGCCACTTCGCTAATAAGTGAACCGCACACAAAATTTTACGAGTTGGATATTTTTTGACCTCCTTATTTAAGGATGCCAAACAATATGTCAAGCAATGTGAAAGTTGTCAGCGAATGGGCCAACCCAATTAAACCAATGAAATTCCTTTATGTCCTCAGGTTGTGATTGAGCCCTTTGAAAAATGAGTTATTGATTTTGTAGGACCAATAAATATGACATCATTAAATAAAAGGCATATCTTGGTTTGCACATGTTTCGTTACAAAATTGGTAGAATCTAAATTTGTTTCTTTTGCTACTGAAATAGTTGGTGTTGATTTTATTTTTACTGAGATATTTAATAGATTTGGTGTGCCTAGAGAGATTTTTTCTGACAATGTATCACAGTTTATTTCTAATCTTGTACAAGGTGTGATGGAGCAGTACACAATTCGGCACAGGAAATATACACCATATCACCCGCAAGAAAATGGGCAGGTGGAGTCCACAAAAAAGGTAATTGAGTCCATCCTTATCAATACAGTAAACATGCATAGAAAATATTGGGCTATCAGATTACTAGAAGCCTTGTTGGAATATCGAACCATTTAGAGAAACAACACGAGACACACACCATATGAGCTGGTATATAGAAAACAAGTCCTTTTGTCGATATAATTCCAGATTAAGACCTTCAGGACTACAGTTCAGTTGGGACTAGACCTCTCAAAAGAAAAACAGTAGTGCCTCCTATAGCTGAATAAGTTAGATGAATTTCAAACGGATGTTGTTCAGCAGAATACATTGGTTCAATAGCAGCACAAGAAATGGCACAACAATTCTATCCAGAAAAAGTAGTTCCAACCAGGTGATTGGGTACTCCTTTATCCCTCTTGGTGGTTTCACTCTTGGAATCCCTTTCATAATATTCCTTCCCATTTTGGAAATTACCCCTTTTCCACTTCTTTTTTCCACATGGATCGACTGCGGGATATGATATGAACTCACAAGTCAGATCATAAGGCGTGCTCAACACCAAATAATGGCGAATAAAACTTCCCTTGTATATTCAAGCAAATTTTTTAATCCAGCCTATGAATTGTATTATATCAAAATTTATTTTGGTTCCCTTTTTCTCTTCGATGCCACATAAATCCCTAATGCAGGAATGTGTGTTCAGGTGCAGGCATTATCAATGTAGTCATGTTTAAGTGTAGGCAGGTTCAGTGCAAGCACGATTAGTGCATTTAAGTTAAGTACAAATATCCAAACCACTGAGCATGCCAGAATGTGAAAACATATGGTCCCAGTGAAATAATGTTTAATACAGTGCAGGAACACTTGGTGAAAAAATGCGCACTGGAAAGTTTATCTTTGTCTCATAATTTTTTTGCAGACAGAATGACTGCACCACTGACAAACCATGGCATCTAATAATTTGAATTATGGTTAAAACTTTGTTTTATCATTTACTTATTTAGGAAGAAATCATTTAAGTACAAGATATTTTAGGTTATAAAATCTCATCTATTTAATGATTACTGAGTACATCTTATGTGAATCATGAAGTGAATGTGGGATACTATGACTCACCCGAAACCCAATACTCACCTCTTTTTGAAAAAATTTCATCACCTATCAATGATGGCATTACCTCATAATTTTATCATACATGACCATTACACTACATCACCACCTAAAATTGCGCCTTCTCTAATCATCATTACCTACATGTACTTGCACCGATACGTGTGTGCATCCATCCCGAGGGTGAAATTTTAATCATGCAGCATGATTGAATGGAATATGGTGTATAAATTATACAATATGAATGTATATCTTGGATTCACCCAATCTAAAAATGTACTAAATTTAAATATTGAATCTCTTCTACAAATATTTTGCGGAATTAAAAACAACACGTTTTCCAATCACATGAAGAAAAGAAGAATATATCAAAACCACAACACCAGATATTCCCGGGGGAAGCTTACTGCTCAAAACCCCTCTATCATATATTTTATATTCCACAAAGAATCATGAAACAATTACATACAAAATTCTTCTCACAAGAGCTCTCAGTACATCTTCTAATTGTATCACATTGTCATACAAAATTGGAAAATCCCTTAGCCAATTTACTATCTCCAAACAACCTACCTTGCTCGTGCACAGTTATCAATGAATGAAATCCTTAATCACAAATAATTTCAGCCTTTTCAACTGCACTGAGTATCATGGGCATCCTGTGGTGTTTTAACTACACCTGGGTAGCCTGCTAATATTACAACTGATAGTTACACTTTCCTTTCACTTAGATCTCAATTGGGTCTCCACTGGAACTGAAATGCATGCAATTAATAATAGTAAAAACATCAGTTGCATGTGATATCACTAAATTTGAATTAATTAATATTTAATTGATTTTATCTCTCACTAGTGTGTCTGCAGTTACAACTAGCACAACTAAATTTAACTCACTTAACTGAGTTAAACTAATTTACAACTTGCACTACTCATGCACCACTACACTTCCAACTCTGTTACAACTAGAATCACTCTGTTACAACTAAAGTCACTCTGCATGTCCCACCAACCACCTCTTAACTCGAAATTTCTTTAGTTAATTGATTTTCCACTTCAGTTAACTATTTCCAAGTGCTCATTTAGAATAGATTATTGTTTATTGTACAACTAATATTAAGGGAGAATAATAGTCAACATGCATCTATAAATAGACATGTAATCTATAAATAGAACTTGAACATACATTTATATATAGACATGCATCTATAAATAGAAATCCACCTAAAAATAGCCTGTGTGGGCCGCACCTAGTGTAGGTGCTTAATTTTCACTAGGATCAAGGATGTTGTTTCCAGATGCCAATTTCATTGTTTCTTGTTGCAAACTTCAACACTCCCTCTCAATAAGAAAGGAATGTCCTTGCATGTGACATGCAACTCCATGCATGCAACAGTTCTCTAGTGTTTCTCTCACATGCAACCTTTGCATGCAACACTTCCAAAACTAAATAGCCTCCAAAAAACTGAATCAATATAATGCATATGTCATCAAAGTATTCTGACTTCTACTTAGCTAATGCACATTTCTTCAGGAAGCACTACGCTACTGACACCTGCATCCATGCACTCTGCACTTGCTTCCAACTCTGATTTGTGCTCCAGTATCCGACACTGTCACTTTGATTTCATGTCCTCATGACATCTGACTGCATCAATCAAATTCGATTCATGATATCCACACCATCTGAATGAATCCTTCTCAAAATTTCTTCTTTTCATGTTGCCCCACCTCTCACCTGGTGATATAGCTGCATGCACTCCCTCTGCCCATCTAGCTCGAAATTTCTCTGCATGAGTGGTTGATCCCACTCCATAATCCTCCGCATGTGGCTATTCCACATCTTGAGGTTCACTCTTACCTGCATGCAAACAGAAATCCCTCTCAAGGGTCAATTGTATGGCTTTCTCACACTTCCCAATGGTAGGAAGCTTTGTAGAAATTGCATCTACATCAAATCTATAGATATTCTTCTGCATTTCCAGTTGTGGCTGCTCCAAAACCTTTTGAGACTACTTCTCAGGCTGCATGTTGAGAGGCTCCCTCTCACCCACCAAGTCACTAACCTATACTTTTCTCTTCAAAGCTTTGCATGCATATTGTACCTCAATGCATGTAGGTTCTTGGCTTGCCCACATTGTAATTGTCCCATAGTCGCAAAATTTTCTAACAGAAGAGCTCCCTCATCCGAGCTCCGATTCGACCGATTTTTTTTTTCAATTTGGGTATGTTTTCGCAAGTAATCCAAATATGCCATTTGTGTCTAAAAAATTTTCATCAAAAGTTTCATATATTCTTTGCAAACTCGCAGACCCAAATAATTCATTCTCTCATACCATGTAGAAAATTTATAACACAGCTTTGATACCATGTAGAAATCATATAATATGCAAGTATATCTTGGATTCACCTGATATAACAATGTGCTAAAGTTAAATACTGAATCACTTCTACAAATATTTTGTGGAATTAAAAACAACACATTTTCCAATCACATGAAGCAAAGAAGAATAGATCAAAACCACAACACCTGATATTCCCGAGGAAAAATTACTGCTCAAAACCCCTATATCATATATTTTGTATTCCATAAGGAATCATGAAACAATTACATACAAAACTCTTCTCACAAGAGCTCTTAGAACATCAACTAATTATTTCACACTATCATACAAAAATTGGCAAATCCCTTAGCCAATTTACAGTCTCCAGACAACCTGCCTTTCTCACGAAGTTCCTGATGAATGTAATCCTTAATCACAAAGAATTTCGACCTTCCTCAACTGTGGTGAGTATCATGGGCATCTTGTGGTGTTTTAACTACACCTAGGTAGCCTGCTAATATCGCAATTGATAGTTACACTTCCCTTTCACTTAGATCTCAACTAGGTCTCCACTGGAACTCACATGCATGCAGTTAATAATAGTAAAAACATCAGTTGCATGTGAGATCACTATATATGAATTAATTAATATTTAATTCACTTGATCTCTCACTAGTGTATCTGCAGTTACAACTAGCACAACTGAATTTAACTCACTTAATTGAGTTAAACTGATTTACAACTTGCACAACTCACACACCATTGCACTTCCAACTCCGTTACAACTAAATTCTCTCTACATGTCCCTCCAACCAACCTCTTAAATCGAAACTCCTTTAGCTAATTGATTTTCCACTTCGGTTAACTATTTCCAAGTGCTCATTGAGAATAGATTATTGTTTATTATCCAACTAATATTAAGGGATTATAATAGTCGACATGCATCTATAAATAGACATGAAATATATAAATAGAACTTGCACATACATCAACATATATAAATAGAATTTTCTCATGCATATATAAATATACATCAACCTAGAAATAGCCTGTGTGGGCCCCACCTAGTGTAGGTGCTTATTTTTCACTAGGATCAAGGATGTTGTTTCCGAATGCCAATTTCATTGTTTCTTATTACAAACTTATACAGATGGCTGATAGGGCGGTGGGTGGATGGCTCTACCATCATAAATTTCTCAGTAGACCTTTTGAAATATTGATTGTGATATTTTTCTGAGGTTTAGACAGAGAGTTGGGGTGAATTCAAACATAAATGGTTCCCACAAGGACCGAACCATTATTCGTGAAGGAAATAGAGAAAATGACCGTGTATAGAAATAGTCTTGCAATACTACAGGAATCTAGGTTTTTCCTAGTTCTGCAAAAATTTGACGGATTTGATACAGTTGTGGCACTAGAATTAGCTATGATATTTGATGGAAGTAGAGCCAAGGTAGGCTCACTGGAATTTTCGGTCACAGAAGAATCCATATCTCTGGATACAAGCTTAGCGAAAGTGGGTGAACAATGGTTTGAGAAGGAGAAGATAGAGAAGAAGTGATGGCGTCGTTTTGTGTTTGATCAGAAGCTAAAGGTGAACTAGAAGAAAGAGCTTCCACGCAGTGTTATGCTCGGGAAATGGAAAGGCCTCCTTTACATATTGCAGAAATTTCTTACCTACGAGGGTCATTATTCATTGACTTTCTTGTATCATACACGTTTTCTTTTGCATTTTTAGTCAAGAAAACTCATCAATTTCCCCTATTATATGCTAAGGAGCTTGGAGAAAATGGCGAAAGGTGTTTAGAGAGGGATTTCAAGTCAGGTTTCATGCAATTTGTATCATCACAGGCTGATCGTAATTTTAGTTAAGGAGTTGGAGGTCAAAAATGTGACTTGGAAATAATTTTTGAAGGAATTTCAAGGATGAGGTGCAGGGAAGTCATCCGGGAAAAATAATGCAAGCAAGAAAGGAAAAGCAGAGACCCTGACCCCTTTCCCTACCGAGACAAAAAGAAAGGACAGACTGGTGCAGGTAGAGAAGTGATCTATCAAAGAAACTCTGTCCTCAGTAAAAATAACGACCAAGAGCTCAGCTAAGAAAAGGAATACCTCTTTGGGGGCGGGTCATGTTTAGTCGACCTCCTCGATATTGTTGGACAATACACCACCTGCTTCACCGAGTGACCATAACCTCTCGGTTATCGCTGAGGAAATGACTCATACAGTGTTTAATGAAGGCTATGTAGAGAAGGAGGATGACATACCCCTGTCGGCCTTCCTCCATAAGAGGAAGAAGAGAAAAATGACACTGAGTGCAAGCAGAGACCTAGAAGAGGATTAGGTAGATGATGAGGCACAACATATTGAAGCCCTCGATAATTTTGAAGTGCAGAGTACTGCAACTCCTGGTGAGATGGATGCGTAGGGTACTAAAACCCCTAGTGAGATGGATGCGCAGGGTAATGAAGCCCCTATTAAGATGGAAGTTCCTAGTGCCAAGACCCTTGGTGACTTTAAAGCTCTAGGCACTGAAGCCCTTCATGATATTGAAATGTCGAAACTAGGTGGCCCAGATAACTTTGACCCTGGTGATGATGGCATGTGTTTAGAATCTATTGCAAAAAATATGCTTACCCCCGGAGAGTTGGAAACATAAAATTCCTCCCTCTATCTGAATGGTTGGATAGAAGAACTTGAGCAACGAGTTCCTGGCTTGGAAGCATTAAACCAAACCATGAAGGAGCAGGATACAGTGCAGAAGCAAGACATTACAGAATTGGCATAAGATGTCAAGGAGCAGAAAAGATAAGTCAAGATATGGAAGTTTCGGGCCTCAAGGTGCTTTAAAATTCTTAAAATGGTGACCAAGTGACTCAAGAAGTCTTGAGGTAAGAAGATGAATACAGTGAAAGCAGGGATCAACATACAAGTTCAAGATTCAAGGGAGGCTCCTTGTTTTGATTTTTTGCAACAGATAAAGGTTGTGTGAGGACACACAACAACTTAGGGATGGGAGGATGTTGGTAGGCTAAAATACTTCATTTTGACCCCCTTCCTACTTCAAAACCACAACTTTAGACCTCTATTTTATCCTCACAAACCTCCTTATTCCTACACTATTCCAAGAATCACGTATATTCCTGCACTAGATTTATATTTCATATTTAAGGTTTACAAAGCACTTAATTAATCATTTTAATATATTTTATACCTTTAATATTTCATGCAACTAATAATTTCTCTCCTAAAATATTTTATAGGAAATTTTATTAATCGTTTCATTAGCATGGTCGAGTGCAGGTTTATTCCTACACCATTGGCAACCGCTCGCTCCTAAACTCCCGTGAAAACTCACTACCTAATGCAGGTATCTCATTTCAATTTGTCTTGTTCAGCTGTGGTCATCTCGAGTTGGACTCGGAGCGGAGGAAAGTCAGGGATATGGTCGAGATTAGGTCATTGACCAATGAATAGATTATCACTTTGTTACAACTGCGGGCTTATTTTGTAACACTATTGTTTTTTTGTTTCAGCCGAAAGGCTTGGATTGGAATGACTATATGTAATTTTGTTATGGCCACGGACCTAAGGGTTGTATAAAATTTATATTTCAGATAGAAATTAGTTATCTAGTGATAAAAATGCTACTGTAAATCTGGTTGTTGTTATCGCCCTCATTCTGGCTTGGATCCGAACTTATTATGTACATTTGCTAATTTGAAATTAATACAAAGGAGCTGCACCATGTTCTTTTCATCATGCGTTTTAATTATTTACTGATGCGTCACTGAGTGTTGAAGTTTCAAGTTTCCTAAAATTGGAAATGATTTGGTTGGCTAGGGCCCAACCAACCCAACTCATTCTCCCTTTCTCTTTCGTTTCGTTAAAGGTGTGCATTGATTTAATTTACATGCAAAGGGTGGACTATGCTTATGTTTCATTCTTTCACAAGAGTTATGGTTCTATTTCATTAGTAGTCAATGTGTGACAGATCCGTGGTGTGAATTTTAATTAATTTTGATTTACCTTCAGTAATTTTCTTTTCAAAATCTTAGTTTACTTCTGCCTGGATCGTGCAAGCATGTTGTTCCTGCACTAGTGCATTTAAAATTCAGCAACTTTATTTCGTTGGTTCATTAGAGAAAATATTTTTCATTCCTTTCAATCATAGAGTTTCGATACATTTCTTCAAGTGAGTGTTCATTATCAAATAGAAGTATTTTTAATATAAAGATTTAAAATCTTAGGGATTAAATATGCTTTGGTAATTAAGGAATCAACACTGTTACAATGCATGAATTTTGTACCTACACTTTACAATTTTAAGGAAATGATTAAAACTCATTTTGAATTATTAAAGTGAACCTTTCTGAGTCAAAAAGGGAGAACTGATTTATGTGGGTAACTATTATAGGGATAAAGCCTATTTTCATACTTAGATAGTTTATTTGACTACATGAAATAATTCCTTGATTGAAGAAAGTGTGCTTTGGTTTCTGAAGTTCATTTTTATTTCAAAGTTTATTTTAATTTTGAAGTTCATTTTGGTTGAATCATTATTTTGTCTGTGGAAGTTATTTCAAATTTATGTTCACCTTTGCAAATTATTTTAATATTTAACGCACTGTTTAATTTTTCCTAAAAGTAATTGGAAAACTTGATGCAGGAACCTTTGTTCTGGTACAAGAACCAATATCTTGATACAAGAACAGAGTACTCTAGTACTAAGTTTGAAAACCCCTGCATAAAGAAATAAATCTCCAGTATAAGTGTAAAATATACTTCCAGCACATAAGCCTTGTGCTTGTAATAGTGCAAGTAGATTGCATGAGTACAAGAAAGAAACATAGTGCAGGAAGGAAAATCCTTAAATAAGGAAAATCTCTTCAAGGGCCCAATTGTTAATATGTCAACAACTATACTAAAGATGAACATATAATTTTACTTCCATAATTAGGATTTTTTGCATTAGTTTGAAAATTTCCTTTTATTGGTTTCTTTGTAAAGTACTTTCTTTCATATTCCAATACTACAATTTCTTTGGTGTAAATTGTTGTGTGATCTTTCTTTTTTATTCTGTAAGATTGAAATTAAAGTAGGAATAGAGATAGGAAAATTTCATACCATTTTTGGCATTTCCTGTGCTTCGTCTCTAAGTTTACAAAACCCCCAGGTTGGAAATTAAGTGTTGAAGGATTTTAACTAACCACAATTCCTGCACCCAAAAGCCATCAAGCACCCTTTGAGATACTTTCATGAGACAATAAAATCTGATATGAGATATTGATCATACTAAATGTGGATTCATGAATGTACTAATTATGTTTAGATTATTATTAATGATTTCAACTGGGTGTTGCTTTATTATGGTATATTCCATGATATTTCTGGATGAGTTCCATATTATTTCTAAATGAGAGGTCCATATCTTTACACATGACTGAGATTGAGCATGATGTTGCTAGCATGGCTAGCTATGAGTCAAGATGAATAAGTTTTTTGAAGAGATGTTTGAGAAAGTTATGGATAAGACATGGATACACTATTATGACAAATATTGGGATCCGATTGGCAAAAAACCCCATCTATAATAGGTAACAAGATAATTTCATATAAGTAGACAGTGCATATGTAAGAGACAATATTAGGCTTATGGTTGGAACCTCCTTGAGAGGGAGGATGAATATGGTATCCTTTTTTGTTTTATGTGATTATTTATATTCTAATATGATATTCAATTTGATGTCATTTATGAACAGGAGAAAAATTATATTGATACATGATGATCAAGTTGATACCTTATATAAGTATGATGATAACAACGATGATCGAGGACATTGAGCCAACTCTTCCTCCCCTGTCTGAGATCCCAAGATGTGGAATTGAGATGAAGGGATCTTGGGGTTGAGGGAAATATGGACAATAGGGTCGTAGAAGTTTCTCCCCTATATTTCATTTGTGGGATGTGTGTGATCCTTGTCCATTTTGAAAAGTCAAGTATCTCCCCCACATTTGGTCATTGTAGAGTATAACCGAGTTGGAATCATACCCATAAGCAGGGCTTGTTGGAATTTTCCCTCCCTGTTGATCTGAAAGGATTTTATTAGTTATTTTTTGCTAAGTGTCCTTTCAATTAAATAAACATGTACAAATTGTATCCATAAGTTTTCTTAAGGTATGAGAGTTTTAACCATGAAAATTAGATGAATTAGTGAACTTTAAGCATGTAAATAAGCCTTAAAAACACTGAACCATAGTGTATAACAGAGAAAAACATTCACACAAGTTTTACACAGTAGGCATGATGAAGTAGTTCACCCATCTTGGGCTACATCTATTGATCTAGCTCCCAATGGCATGCCCCTCTTTGTCATTATTCTCAAAATTGTAAATTACATATGTGTATAGGCCTCTAATGGCTATTTTCTCTCCACCAATGGCTCCAGAATGCTCAAATTATTCTAGGTAGACTCTTGTTTCACCAAAATTAGACGAAAATTGACCTCCTAATGCATTTTTCCCAATGAAAGCTAGAAAAGCTCCACTAAATGTGGAGACTGGAAGTTTAACTGCAGATAAATTAATAGTTTATCCCAAATTTGGGGGCGTGCTCCAAAACTGGCGGGCGGCTAAGTCTGGCAATAATTGTGAGTGGCGGGGTGGTCACATGCCACCCCCGCTGAATACTCCGCTAACAGTTTGAACTCTATGTCGTTAAAGTTGGAACCCCGCTTAACATGATTCCATAACCCGCCACATAATTCATCGCATTAACCATTCCTCCGCATGTGATCACAATTCGCAAAAAACCTGCCGGAGGTCTTGGAACCTACAATGTTATGAAGCCTTTACATTAAACGTCACGGTTACATGTGAACGCCTCCCATACTCCATCGGTGGTTAAGTTTTGATGATGTGGATAATCGTGTGGGCCATGGTTCTAGGCGGATGGACATGTGATAGGGGGGTTGGCCCTTAGGGGCTAGCCTCCCTAAGCCCTCAACACAAAAACTTTAACTCCATAAAACCAAGAAGAAACCCATATATGTAAGTATAATTGCATAGGTGGATTGGTAGCATGCAAGCTTGGTGGATAGGTGGATGCAGGTTCAACCCCCATCGACTCCACAAAATTTTACCCAACTATTATGAGGACACGTGGCGGCCTGTGGAATTTTTGCGTGTCACTCAATCATTTGCCCACCTATAAACACATCCAACGGTCCAATAGATTCATACCTTCATCATCCAATGACCCATAATGTGCCATGTAGCGCCACCACATTGGCTTAGAATAAAATGGAATATTCCCAGAATATTCTGCTGACTGTACCTGCAAGCTGATTCAGCATCTAGTCACAAAAATTTTACTATTTGGGAAAATGAACAGAACGCGATATCTTCCTCATACGACATCGGTTTTTCAAACCGTTCACAGTGTCAGAATCGCAACGACGAGACCTTTTCGATCACTCACGTTTGGACCTGTTTCGAGCACTTTCATTTTTGAGCATATGACTTGATCTCCTGATCACACCTCCCCATTGGGAAGCTTTTGGACCCCAAAAGACTTTAATCACATGTTCAGAAGATGAGGGAACAACTCCCTCACCTTTTTCACTTCCATCCATCTTGCCTTACTTGGTTTGCTGCCCTTGAGCCCAATCTGAAGATAATCAACACTTCCTCTTTTAGAAGTGTGTGTCCTCCTGTCAAGGATGGCATCCTCCTTGAGCTCGTATATAAATTTTGGCGAGAAATATTCTATTGATTGCAGCTGAATTTCACTCCCTTGATCATCAATCAATGGAGGCTCATATAATGTAAATTCTCCACATTGAAAACAAAATACATTTTCATAAATGAAGGCAAGTCAATTTGAAATGCATTATTACCAACTTGTTTAATAATCTTGAATGGACCATAACAAATAGGCTTGAGCTTTTTACCTTCTTCTTGCATCCTTTCTTTGCTTATGTGCAACCATACTTCGTCTCCTTCTTGAAACTTGTGATCAACTCTATGTTTGTCATGCCTCTCCTTGTACTTTCTTTGACTCTTCTCAAGCTGTTCTTGAACTTGATGATGAATAATCTGAATTTTCTCAATGAAATTTCGAGGCTTGTCAATATCACTATGCCCATCAATTGCAACATCCTTCTCAAAGATGAAGTCTAATGGCGATTTCGGCAAATACCCAAAGCAGGCTTCAAAAGGTGAAGTATTTGTAGAAGAGTGCTTGGCCCAGTTGTAAGCGCGTTGAATGTAATGCAGTTATTCATCCCACAACTTGGGATGCTTGCTGAAATATCCTCTCAATAGATGCACAACGATCCTCTTCAACACCTCGGTTTGGCCATCATTTTGCAGATGAAAAGAAATACTCTTTTTCAACTTTGTGTCCATCATCTTCCAAAGATTGGACCAAAAATTCCCAAATAATTTGGAATCCTTGTCACTAACAATAGAAGTTGGCAAACCAAAATGAACCCATACATGTTGAAAATAAATTTCAATAGTTTGTTCAGCGGTAATGGTTTTCTTACATGGAATAAGTATACACATTTTACTGAATCTATCCACAACTACATAAAGATAATCATTTTGTTTTCTTGACATAGGTAGACCTCCAAAAAAGTCCATGGAGACACTCTCCCATGGCCTTGATGGTATCGGTAGTGGCGCGTACAACCCAAGCTTCCTATTTCTAGGCTTGCATGTTGCAGACATAGAACATCCTCTTATAAAACGTGACACACTATCTATCATGCAAGGCCAATAACAATACCTTTGTAGATGCGCCATTGTTTTTCTTACCCAAAAGTTACCAGAAATAAGAGACGAATGAGCCTCTCTCATGACACTAAGTCTCTCTCCTTGTGGTATAAACAACTTGCCCAAATGAAACAACAAATTGCTATGCAAGTGATAATCGTTTTCCTCAACTTGATTCCATTCACTCAAACTAGCATACACATATTTAGTATCAACATCAGATGCATACTGTTCTATGTAACTCTCATGTACCATAGAATAATTTTTAAGAAAAGTAGAAGCACTTATAATAGGCCTTGAAATAATATCAACAAATTTATTGAAAATACCTTTCTTGTACTTTATAACCAAGTGAAATCATTGAAGAAATCCCATCCACCTGAAATGTCGTGATTGCTACAATTTTTTTGCAACTGCAAGTACTGTAGTGGTTGGTGATCGATATGAATAATCATCTCTTTACCCATCAAGTAGTGTTTCCACTTCTTGACGCTATGTACCAATGGATACAGATCTTTGTCATATGTTGGATAATTAATTACAACACCATTGAATGTTTTATAATGAAAAGTGACAGGCTTACCATGTTGCAAAAGTACTGCGCCCATGGCATAATCACTAGCATCGGTCTGTATCTCGAATGGCTGTCTCAAATCTGGTAATGAAAGAAACGGAGCTGAACTGATCTTGTCTTTTAAAGCTTCAAAATCTTGCTGCTGTTTGCATCCCCATTGGAAGCCCTTCTTCACACTTGTCATTGCATGCATAGGAGATGCTATGGCAGGAAATTTAGCAATAAACTTTCTCCAATATTGAGTTGCGCCTAAAAAAAATCTTACCTCAGTTATTGATTTGTGAGTGGGCCAATTCACAATGGCTTCCACTTTATAAGGATCAATTCTCAATGCGCCTCCTCCTACAATGTGTCCCAAATAAACCAAATAAGTTTTTCCAAATTCGCACTTAGATATCTTAAGAAATAATTTCTCTTTCTTCAAAACATCAAGTACCCTCTTTACATGCAAGACATGCTCTTCTCTTGTTTTTCTGAAAATGAGTATATCATATAAATACACAATCACAAATTCATCAAGAAATGGACACAAAGAATTATCCATCCACGCATGAAAGTCATCGGTGCATTACACAAACCAAACGGCATAACCAACCACTTAAAGAGTCCTTGTTTGGTTTTGAATGTCGTCTTCCATATGTTGCTTTCTGCAATTATTACTTGATGATATCCACTTCGTAAATCTAACTTAGTGAAATACTTTTCTTCTTTTAGCTGATCTAACAAATCATCTATCTTTGGGAGTGGGTATTGATTTTTTACCGTTATCTTGTTCAAAGCTCTGAAATCGACACACATGCAACAAGTCCCATCTTTCTTCGAAATCAGGACTATAGGTGAACCGTATGGAAAAGTTCTTGGCTTTATGAGTCCCTTGTCCAAAAAGTCCTTAATTTTCCTCTTTATTTCAACATTCTCCATTATCGACATGCAATACATGTCAATGTTTGGAAGAGGACAATCTTGTTGAAACTGAATCTCATGTTGAATCTCCCTTTCAGGAGGAAAACCTATTGGCTCCTGAAACATCTCATGATGTGCATCAACTACATAATATAAATATGATTTCAACTTAGGATCAAAATCTTCAAATGACTCATGATTAACATTAGTTTTAGGCTTAATCATTAGAAGAACATAACTCTTACTTGAATTCACTGCATTTTTACCTGTCCAGCATTTACCATTGCAATATTCGTCTTCTTGCGATGTGCACTAACAATGTACTCCTTTCCCTCTTTGAATAAATGGTATTTGTTATCATGGATATGTAAGACAACTTTCTTTTCATACAAGTAAGGACTACCCAACACAACACCTGTAATATCAAGCGGAACCACATCTAATTCAACTATGTCAACAAAATGTGCAGTTATTTAAAAGCGCAATATGCACTTCTTTGAAACCTATAAAATGCATCCTTACAAATCCACCCAAGTGGATATGGTTTTGGATTTGGAATGGTCTCAATATTAATTTTCTTGACCAATACTTCAGAGATTAAATTCACATGTGAACCACTGTCAAACCGTGTATCAATCTTGGTATGTTTTGATATGACCCTCACATGAAACAATTCAATTCTCTCTTCTTCATTTGGAACTTCTATGTGATAGCTTGAAGTACTAGTACTGGGTTTTGTTTTAGTTTCTTTCACCTTCATGTTCTTCAATCCCATGGCTGTAATTTTACTTTCATCACCTGAATCTTCTCCTAATTCATGTTGAGTTATAGCTGCAGTTTTCTGCTTCCCTTTGTTATTGTTAAATTTGGGTCTCTTTTCAGGATTTAGTTTCCAACAATTTTTCTCTTCATGGCCTTCTCTTGAACAATGTTTACAAACCACTTTCTCTCCCTCTTTCTTGAAAGATGCATTCTTTTTTCCTTTTCCTTTTGAGGTCTTCTCTTTGTTTCCCCCTTAAAAGGCTTGTTTATACCCTCTTCAAAAATATTTTTCCCTCTTGCTTCTAAAAGTGTAGCTTGAACACATACCTCATCTAGGCTTGTAGGATTAAACATGAGGATAGTATGTCTAAGGTAGATATGTAAGCCTCCTATGTACTTGAGAAAAGTATCTTGACTTTGAAAATCTACCACTAATCAGAGAGCTCTTCTCCTAAATTCTTGGGTGTAGTCTTGTACAATTTGTCAAAATTTTCCAGTTCATTATGGCTTTCTACATGTGAGCTAATGGATAAAACTTTTGTTTTATTGTAGTAATGAAATCAGTCCATGATAGAATAATATTATCATGTTTTTTGATCTCCTCCTTTGTCTTGGCTTCCCACCAAACAAGAGTTGCACCTTCCATCCTCAATGAAGCTAGTTGGATTTTGGTGTCATCATCATGAAGGTTCTGAATTCTCAAATAAACCTCCAATTGCTTAGTCCAATTATCAATATTTTCTTCATTGAGTTCACCATTAAACATTGGAAATTCAAATTTAACATCAAGTTTTAGAAAAGGACTTTTACCAATGTTCTTTGACTTGTGTGACTGGTGTACTAAAGATGAAGTAGAGGATAATGATGATGAGGGTGAGGATGGTGACTTTCCACTGCCTCCATTTCCTGCATTGCCCTTATTTTATTTGTCTTCATCATTGTGACCTCCTGATGATCCCTGGCCTTCCTTGTGAAGTTTGGATCCTTCTCCTTCTAGTCTTTTATTCCTTTATTGATAAAGGACTCTCACCATTTCAATCATGTCAAGGAATTCTTTCCTGAACACTCTTGCTTCCTCTTTGGGATCCTCCTCTTCATGAGTTTATTCTTCTCCTAGAGGCATGCTTGATGCTACTTTTTCTTCTCTTGGAGGTTAACTAGGTGGTGGAGAATGTGGCAATCTTGCCCTCCTTTGCTGTGCCTCACTTCTGAAAACATATTGCTTCCACCAATTTGCGTTCTCCTCTCTTAAGCTTGAGCCTAGTAAGCATGAAAACCCTTGCAAATAGTTAACAAATCCTTGCACATAAAAAACACCAGAAATAAAAACTCTAGCTCTCTTGATCTGAAAGGATTTTATTAGTTCTGTTGTGCTAAGTGTCCTTTCAGTTAAATAGACATGTACAAATTGTCTCCATAATTTTCCTTAAGGTATTAGAGTTTTAACCATGAAAATTTGATGAATTAGTGAACTTTAAGCATGTAAATAAGCCTTAAAAACACTGAACAACAGTGCATAACAGAGAAAAACATTCACACATAAGTTTTACACAGTAGGAATGATGAAGCAGTTCACCCCTCCTGGGCTAGATCTGTTGGTCCATCTCCCAATGACATGTCCCTCTTTGTCATTATGCTCAAAATTGTAAATTACATATGTTTTCAAGCCTCCAATGGCTGTTTTCTTTCCACCAATTTCTCCAGAATGCTCAAATTAGTCTAGGTAGACTCTTGTTTCACCAAAATTGGTCGAAAATTGACCTCCCAATGCATTTTTCCCAATGACAACTAGAAAAGCTCCACTAAATGTGGAGACTGGTAGTTTAACTCTATATAAATAAATACTTTACCCCAAATTTTGGGGCACGCTCCAAACGTAGCTGGTAGTTAAGTTTGGCAATAATTGTGAGTAGCGGGGTGGTCACATGGCACCCCCGTCGAATACTCCGCTAATGGTTTGAACTCTCTGCCGTTAAATTTGGAACCCCGCGTAACGCGGTTCTATAACCCGCCACATAAGCCGTCTCAATAATCGTTCCTCCGCATGTGATCATAGTTTGCAATAAACCCACCGAAGGTCTTGGAATTTGTGATGTTATGAAACCTTTACAATAAATGCCACTGTTACATGTGAACGCCTCCCATACTCTGCATGTGGTTAGGTTTTGATGTTCTGGTTAATCATGTCGGCCACGGTTGTAGGTGGATGGACATGTGATAGGGGGGCTGGCCTCCCCAATCCCTCAACGCAAAAAATTTAACTCCACAAAACCAAGCAGAAACCCATATATTTTAAGTATCATTGCGTAGGTGGATTGGCAGCATGCGAGCTTGGTGGATAGGTGGTCGCGGGTTCGACCCCTATCGACTCCACAAAATTTTACCCAACTGTTATGAGGACACATGGTGGCCTGCGGGCTTTCCATGTGTCACTCAATCACTCACCCACCTATAAAAAAATCCAATGGTCCAACAGATTCATACCTTCATCATCCAACGGCCCACAATGTGCCACATGGCACCACCACATTGGCTCAAAAGAAAATGGAATATTACCAAAATATTCTGCTGACTGTACCTGCAAGCTAACTGGGCATCCATTCACCAAAATTTTGTTGTTTGGGAAAACGAATAGAACATAATATCTTCACCATACAAAATCAGTTATTCAAGCCATTCACAGCACCAGAATCGCAATGGCGAAACCTTTCTGGTTGCTCAGGTTAGGACCTGTTTAGAGCACTTTAATTTTTGAGCATATGACTTGATCTCCTAATCACCCGTCTTTCCAATGGATTGAGGAGACTTGGATGCATGTGATCCTTACCTCTTGGTAACTCGTGTATCTCGTCCAAGCTGTATTATGATGCAAGTGCTCTACCACATGAATATTTAGGGTCATTGATGGGAATATCAACAGACAATAGGATTGGGTTGATATTTTCTCCCCTATGAAATTCCAGGTTGAGAATGAGATCCCTGATGCGATTCCATAGTTGAGATGTGATCCCCTGTGTGTTTTGATATCCTATTTCTCGAAATGGGGTCATAGTAGTAGCTCCCCCATGATATTTTGGGTTGAGATATGCTCCCCGATATGATTCCTGATTGAGATGTGCTCCTAGATGATATTCTCTTCGATGATGATGATTAACTCTCAATTGATGTGATTTCGGGTAGTATCTCGATGACAAAGATTATAGATAGTAACCCAATGAATAAAGGGTGGTATCTTATGCTCCTCTTCGATAACAAATTCTTCTTCTTTAATATTCAACAATGTTCAACATATGAGCAGGGAAAATCAAGAGATAAACAACAATAAGAAAGGGATGGATCGAGATGAAAATTGATGATTTGAGATGATGAGATACTTGATATGGTAACGACATGATGACAACATCAAAGGATGATGTGTTGATCAACAAAAATATATTGACAGGTGGAATTCTTCCTAATTTAGAGGGAGTGTTAATTTTTTCAACTAGGTTCAAATCCCACCTTGGACAACTCAGATGATAGATATCATGTTTGCATTGTATTCCTATTTTACAGAGAAACAAAATCGACCTAAATATCATCTCATTTGGACAGGTAAAAGTTTGTTTTTAAATTTATGAACCCTATGATGTACATTGGATCAAGTTAGCCTCACACACATGTACAATTGGACACGTTAGCGTTAACATCAAGTGGACCCTCATGGAAGCCTATAAATACAATTGACCATGTTATGCGGATTAATCCCTCTTGCAGACAAGAGCGATCTCCCTAGTATTCTACGAATAGCTAGAAACAAACATCCATTTGTAAACCTTTTTCTCTAGACTAATTGCAATTCAGAATTATTATAAACAAAGAAAGAGGACATGCCCCTACCTTGAAATCCAACGTTCAACGTAGTCTTTTATCCAGTCGCTACAAAGAGGCTTCTCCAGTAAGTAGAACCTGCAATCAAAGACAACACAAAAGAATCAAAGCACCTACAACATAAAATAATCAGGAAAATCTAATCCAACTTAGTGATCAAGGAGTCTAAGTATTGATGTTATTCAATAAGAATAAGAACAACTCAAAGATAAAAAGAGATCCATATGTATTATCTTGAATGAAAAGAGTAACTTTACAACCTAATCATACAAGTTTCTCCCGAGGTCCTGAATAATCGTTCCTCCTTCAGTTTGACAAGTCTTCCTCTCTAAATACCAGCATGGACTTATGGACATAAGGGTGTGATCATTTTCATGCCAAAAACAAATAGTGTAGAAATTATTATCTCTTGGGAATTTCTTCAGCAACTACCATATATATACTACCCTTGAGACTGAAACATGAGCTCAATTTATAGGAAAATGGAGGTAGTTTCAATTCCATGAAGAGGGGGGATAGATTCCTCTCATGAAGGGATTTGAGATCCATGGACCAAGGGATGAGCTCCATGAGAGGAGGGATAAAGCTCCATGAGTGGAGGGATAAAGCTCGGATTGATCATGCCTCTAGAAGCTTCTGGTTGGGAGAATATTCGACCCATTGGGCTTCTAGAATTTAATTTTTCCTTTATTTGAATTTTTATGGGGGTCCATAGGTTTTAATAGAAGAACATGCGGAGGCTGCCACAGGATATAGAACAAGTATATGGGAACCCATAGGAAAAGGCTAGAAAAAGTGTGGAGGTAGAATTTTAAGGGTTTTAATGAGCTTTTCTCCAATTCCAAGACTTGGTTTCGGAACATTAAGGTTTTTGACTTCTAAGGGAGCACAAATATAGGTAGTGATATACCTATATGGATAGTCAAATGTCATGGTGACAAAATAACACATAACATATTGCCTCCTAAAGTATGAAGTCTGAGGTTGTTCTGAAGAGTGAAGTGATTTAACATTCTAAGGACTAGTTATGAATATAGATCGAAAACGTAAAAATATTCAATGCAAGCATATATATATATATCATCGTTGAGTTAGGTATTCCCATACTCAGATCAAAAGTAACTAAATGTTTTGGCACATATATGATTTTAATATTACATCAAAAGTAGACATAGTATGGACGCAGCTATATTTCATAAGTATTCTAATGTATCATGAATAATAAAACTCCTCGCAGCCTGGATGGTGGAAACTAGATCCAAGGTCTTGATTTCCGCTTCATGAACTAGTATGATTCTATCCATGCAATTGATTGTGTCAAAGTTGAACATGGTAGAAAACACTTGATTACCAATCAATGATGTGAATTGTTAACAACTGTGAGAGAAACCACTAATAGGCTTTCAAAGTACTCAGTACAATATATGAAGTGTGAATTAATGATTTGCAGTCAAACACTCATAGAATCGTTCGATTGAAGGTCAATGATGTAACCTATCGTTGAAGGCGAGAAACCTACCATTAGGGCATTCAGATCCCAAGGTACTGATAGGATTATAGATCAAATTTCTAGATGATGAGTTGTCATCGATAAAAAGTGATCCATCGTAGGAAATCCTACGACGCGAAACCATTAGATCAAGTTTTGAAGAAATTTTGCAAGGACTAACTCAGGGATGGTCAACGTAAATGGAGACAAATTTTGCAATGAATGGTTTATTTAAACTTTCCCTTGAACACATAATGACATTGTAGATGGTTTGGCAACAATTGACCTAAAGATAATACCTAGAAACCGGCTGAAGACTTTCAATGTGGTTTGATTAATTGTTAGAGAAAGGATTTCCCAACCCAGGTACAATTGTGACAAAGTGTCATGTTCAGGAGTGGCATGCTGCTTTTTAAACAAGGGTGACAACTGGATTATTTTTCTCTCTTTTCCCCCCACCATTACTGGCAAGTACCTCTTTATTTTTGACAAGATTGAGGAGGATAAAATTTTCTTGTTTGTGTAATCTCATCCTTCGGATGACTCCATCTTAGTATTAAAATCAAACCCTAAGAAGGAGTGGTCTATTCCTGTTTGTAATCGACAGGTCCTTTAAAGTTAAATTTTAACGAATCATGTATAGGAGAAACTCGGCGTTTTTCAGTTTTAGGAAGTCAGAAGAAAAACATCAGTAAACTTCGTGGTTTTAATTTTTCATAAATTTAGTCTCTCAAGCCCGAAAAAGGATAAAATAATATAGGAGAGAACTATATTGACCATGATTAGTCAACGTATACCTTTTTCGTAAGTAGTCCATTTTAGTCTGGAAAATGGGTAAAATTATACTGAAGGGACGACTGTTATTTCCTTTAACAAGTTCAAATAGTCAAGTACTCGGTTATATTTTCATATTTAGAGAGTCTAAAAAGGGCTTAAAAGAGAAATCCAGGGTTTCACTTTTTCTTAATTTTCAAGAGCCCAAAAAATTGATAAAAGTATACTCAACGTCAAAATAATTATTTTCACCAAAAAATCTTGTATCCTGCACAAAAACCAAAAAGGTTACACATATCTGTTTCCAAGAAGTAAAAATATTGAAAAATAGCCTTTTAAAGTGAAAAATAAATAAAATATAATATTTTATTCGTTCAGAAACTATAAAAAGGAGTTAAAACAAAATCATTTTCACCTTTTGTCTTAAGAGCAGTGAATTGAGAGCTTTTGAAAAGAAAAAATCCGAAGCTAATATCGGGACCGACCATCCATTCTGTGAATCGTCAGAACCAGGTAATCCACATCATATTATTCTTCATTTCTGTCATTTAATTTCTTCTTTTTAGCTTTAATTTCATTTTTTGGGAGGAATTTTTGTTTAAAACTGCACTCTCGGGGGTCCGCAGGTCATGCGCACGCTACCTATAGACCCCGATAATTTTTTAAATAGAAAGCTATCGGGCTGCCATGCCTTTTGTGTGGAGCCCATGCAAACATTCCCACTGTCTCCTCACAAAAATTGTAGAGGTGCCGTGACCGTTTTAAAACTCACAAATTCTCTTAAAAATGATTCAAGTTTTACACTCCAATTGTTTCTAGCTTTCAAATGTGTTTATTTGTAGGCTATTCCACCATGTTATAGTGGATATAACCTAAGCATGGTGCTATATAAAATGAAGCTATGAATGATCCCGCAACGATGCGTGTGCTAAAAAATTGTGGTCTATATAATTTTTGGGCCATCCAAGGTATGAAAGTACAATTAGAGTTTATGACATGGCTAGTAAATACATGGGAAGTTCAAGACCAATGCTTCATCATTGGTGATCATCAGCTCGAAATTGCGCTCGAGGATATCGATTTCCTCACTGGATTTTCCTGGAGAGGAGAAAACAAATCCTTTTTTGGAGCTAGATAAGGTGGCCTACCGATTTCCAGCTACAAGCAACAGTATTGCAGTGATGAGGCAGATCTAAAGGATAATCGCATAGACATTAAAACTATCCTATGATTAGATCTCAATTTTATTTCATTTACAGTAACCAGATTGTGTGGGAGTGTAGCTCCACATGTAGCCACTAAATCTCAAATGAAGACTGCAGTAGAGTGTTTATGAGGTGTCATATTTAACTAGTGTGAAGGGGTATTGGCCAACATGAAAGGAAAATTAACTAGAGAAAAGAATGAAAAGTTAAAAAAAATTGGTTATGGTGCCATTTGATTTCATTTGCTTTAGAGAGAATCCCACTTCTCACCCCTAAGCTTATTCCAGCAGATAGTGGAGAACCTCGGGAACCTCGTATGGTACGTTGGGTGGCATTAATGGTCCGCCATGGTGGTGATGTAAGTTTATTTACCTCACTCTAGCATACTTTATGTGGCTAAGGAACCAAGTCTTCACCATCGAAGACTTCCCCTATGCAGGTATGGATTTCAAAGGTGATCCTGAGATGTCTTTGCCTCCAGGGGCATATTGGGATGAATCAGGTAAGCGAACTATTTTGATGTTTTTAATCTTTTTTTTTTTTTTTATCGTCCAATACTGATAACAAAATTTAAATGCAGATGTTAATCCACGATGACCAGCTACACTCCATCGCTTTGATGTGCAGTAAGCAGAGCCTATAGCACCACCACATGATCAGGAAGTAGAGATCCTAGTAGATATGGAACACAACCTGGTTGATGTTAACCATAGACATTCCTAGGACAGGGACAGCTGACACTCCTCTCCGGCTTCAGAGACATGTTACAGGTGTTCCAGGACTGTTTAGGAGATTCTTGTGCAAGGTGGTGCATTCCATAGTCTATTACCATGATCATCATCATGTATATTGGATGATCATTGTGGATTGACATGTTTTTTTTGTATTAGTATCTATTATATCATAAGGTATTTGAACCTATGATCATAGACGAATTAATACTTTTGAAAACAAACATATCTATGATATTACTACTTTCTCTAAGTATCTTGTTCAACATGCATCGAATGTTGTTTTGGTTTACTATGTTAATGTTGAAAATTTCTATTTAGAACACGATTAGCTAATGCAGCAGCCAATGTGTTTAAATTTCTTGAAATGTGTTGATATTCTATGTAATCAAACTGTCGTTCCAAAAGATGAACCTTTAAAAATAATCTCAATAACACTGGATTTTTAATTGCATATAACCTATTTAAATGTAATACAATGAGTTTTGAATCCAACCTAATGATCAAACGTCGAATACCAAATGAAATTGCATCAGATAATAACTCAATGACTGCGCTATATTCTATAATATTGTTCATTGTTTGATCAAGGCATATCCCGTGCATAGAAACTAACTCATCGGTGGGTGAATAGATAACCCAAGCTGCGGAAGAAATATTTCATGTACTACGATAGGCACCATCATAAAAACCATTGTACGTTTGAAGGGTTGTTGACATCTGCAATATCAAGAGTAATCAAGATAAGCATTGGTAGTAGTAACAACAAACTTAAACCAGGCACACTCATCTAATCTAAGGCACACTATCTAAAAATTAACTAATGTACAGGTGAGATCTTTACACGAAATTCAAGCATAATATCTCTTAAGATAAAGACCATTTCTGGGCTTATCTAAAGAGACCCTGTCATAATTAGTCAATTCATAGGCACCTTTTGCAAGCAGTCACTTGACAATGTAAGGACCATCCCACATCGGTTCGAATTTCCAAGCACCTAGCTTATCATTAGCTTCATCATATACTAAGAGTAGGTCACCTTCTGAAAAAACACGAGGGGTAATACTTCGATCATACTGAGATTTCACAAGTTTCTTGTGAGCTTCAGTAGCTAATGCAGCGGTGCGTCAAGTCTCATATAATTGTGCTAAGTACAAAAAGTTTTTTTCCTCTTCAGAGGGAGCTGGTAGTAACTCAATGGCTAATTGGAGTGACAATATTTCGCATTCAATGGGTAACACAACTTATAAACCATAGATCAGTTGAAAAGGAGTGAATCCTGTAGCAGTTTTTGTTGAGGTTTGATATGCCTAGAGTGCCGAAAAAGGCATGGTATGCCAATTCAATTTGTGAGTTATGATAATCCGTTTGAACATGGTGGTTAAAACCTTGTTGACAACTTCAACTTGACCATTAGCCTTCAGGTAATATGGAGTATAATTATCATAGTGCAGGCCAAGTTGATCGGAAATTTTGGTCATCATTATATTTCGAAATTGACTCCCATGGTCTATGATAATAGCTTGAGGTACACCGAAACGCGAAATCACATGATTGAATACGAATGTAACTACATTTTTTCCATCTGCCACGAATTTAGGCATCACCTTGGCCCATTTGGTAAAGTAATCTACAGTGAGAATAATATGCCCATGCCCCCTAGCCGAGTGAGGGTTACATGTAATGAAATCAATGCCCCATTTTTCAAAAGGACCGACGTCAATGATTGGGTGAAGAAGAGCTGGAGGAACACACATATTTTGATCAAAAATTTGGAATTTGTGGCATTTTTGGACCACAATAATACAATCTTTGAACAATGATGGCCAAAAATAACCAACGCGCGATATATTTTGGGTTGTGGAAAACCCAGACATATGACCACCACACGCTCTAGAGTGGAAATCATTCAAAACTCTTTCAGCCTCTTCGTGAGTTATACAATATTGAAAAATAGAATCCGCACCACAATGATAAAGAGTGTCTCCAATAATATTGTATTACTGGGATTGATATCGAATTCTCCGTCGATTTGAACGTGAAAGCTCTAGGCGAAAGGTCTGGGTTTGAAGATATATAATGATACCTCCATACCATGGATCTAATTTACTGATAAGAAACAGAGATTCATCTGCAATGGGATTCTCTACCACGGTTTCTGTCTCAATATTGGGAAAGTCACACATGAGTTCTGAAAACACCAGTGATTTCTTTGATTTAGATTTCTCAAATTCAAAATCAAACTCTTGTAGGATGACAATCCATTTAGAGTATTTGCCCTCAAGTAATTTTTTTTGTTAAAATATGCATCATCGGGTTGTAATTAGATATCACAGTGGTCTTACATAACAATATGTAGTGATGGAATCGTTGGATAGCTTACACTGCTGCCAAGGCCAATTTCTCCACATGTGAATATTTGATTTTCGTCGGGTTAAGATTATGACTTAGATAATAGATCACATGCTCATTGTGAGATTCATCCTCTTGAACTAGAACCATTCCAATGGTGGAATCAGAGGCTGCTAAGTATAAAAATTAGTCCTGGTGGTAATTGGGTGGAAGCAATAACGGTGTATGGGTCAACTCATGTTTTAATGCATCAAAAGATCGATCAAAAATCTCATCCCAAATAAAAGGAACACTTTGTTTCAACAACCAAGTAAAACCTTTTGTTAACTCAGCATAGTTCGAGATAAACCTACGTAGAAAATTTTCTTTCCCTTGCAAACTTTGGAGTTGGTGAAGTGTGGAAGGAGGAGATAAGTTGATGATAGCCTCAACCTTTGAGGGGTTGACATGAATGTCAGCTTTCAAAACGATGAATCCTAGTAATTGTCCTGATTGCACAAAAAAACACATTTGTGCAGGTTCAAACGAATCTTGTAATGCCTACATCTCGTAAAAATAGCTCGTAAGTGTGTAGGATGATCGTCCCTGCATAAAGAGTGAGCAGGTAAGTCATCCAGATAAGGTTGTACAATATGTTTGATATCATGAAAAGCATAAGACAACTCCCTTTGAAAATTTTCACCAACATTCTTTAATCCAAAAGGTAATTTGCAATAAGAAAATGTCCCCCAAGGACATAGAAATGTTTTTTTTGGTTGGCTAGTAGGGAGTACATTGATTTGATTATACCCAGAAAATCCATCCATAAATGAGAAAATTTCATTTCTGGCACAATCATCAATAATTTGGTCGATATAGGGAGTAAGATAATTGTCTTTTGGACATGTATTCTTAATATCCCTATAATCGATGCATACTCGTATAGTCCCTTCTTTCTTGGTAATGAGAACTATATTAGATACCCAATCTGTCAATAGAATTGGATAGATAAATCATGCTCGCAATAGCTTCTCAACTTCATTTTTTATAGCAGTAGCTTTTCGCAGATGTATTGGATGTAATCTTTGTCTAATAGGCTTGTTATCCGAGTATGTCTTTATTTCATGAATGACAATATTAGGATCGATTCCTGGCATCTCTTCGTAAGACCAGGAAAATATGTCTCGGAATTCTTGAAATAGGGCTTTTTATGTATTAATCTTGTCAATATTACAAGAAGTGCCTATATGAATGTTTTCAATAATTCCAGGTTTAACTAATATGTCGATAGGAACAGTTGTAGAAATGTTTCCCAAATTAGTCTCATTATCCTACGATCCTGGAGTATTCCGTATGGATGAAATCCTCTTCCATCAAAGGCTTTAAGGATTGTCAGTGATTGGTTGAGTGTTGGAAAACCGAGAGTGATCTAGGTGGATATTGGTGGCCACCTTCCTATTCCACTTGGGGCCCCACCATTATCTCTTTCAGTTTTTCAGTTTTGGAAAAACTTACTATTTTTAGCAGTTTTTTAGGTCCTAAACTTCGGGAGCCGTTTTGAGGCCCTAAACGAAATTTTTTGGGCATCATTCCTTCAAAAAAATGATTTCTTTCCAAAATCAATATTCATAGTATCACTTTTAGTCCTCAAATAGATATTTTTAATGATGTATCATGTGCATCAAATAGAGATAGTATGCCAAAGTTACGTCCCTAGGAAGTTGAAACAACAATTTAGCCAAACGGGGCCCATAGTTTTGGCGCTTCATCTCCTAGGGTTAGGTTTTTGCATGTTTAGGGTTTTCCATTGTTTCTAAATAATAAATAGGCCCTCAAGCCTCATTGTAATTGAGTTCAGAGGCTTGTCGCTACCACATCTCTTCTCAGAGATAAGCTACCAGTGCCCTAGCTAGTTTATTTCCATTCTGTCTGCAAGAAAATTTCAGTTCTTTGATATTAATGAAATGAAGTGTTATTTCCACTGCATATTTATATTTATGGTTATATATGTATTCTGTTGCATTCTTTCATAAATCTAGATCAGTGGTATCAGAGCGGTCTTCTTTTTCTCGATCCTTCTTTGCATGTCCCCAATGAGGTCGGGGTATAAGGAGCTAGGGCTCGATCTGGTGGAACCTTTGCAAGATCAGCCTCGCAAACCTTGATGGACGCCCATGGGGGACAAAAATAAAGATGAGGGAGTAGGAGAACTTATCAAAATATTTCTCTAGGAGGCCCTCGAAAAACAAAGGAACGCGATTATGGATAAATTTGCCCAGATTCTTCAAGTGATCCGGATTTATGTAGGAATGCAACAGAATAAAAATATAACCATAAATACAGAGCTGCAGCAGAATTAACACTTCATTTCATTAATATCAAAGAATTGAAATTTGCTTACAGAAAGAATGGAAATAAAACTAGCTAGGGCACTGGTAGCTATCTCTGAGAAGAGATGTGGCGGCTACAGGCCTCTGAACTGAGTTACAATGAGGCTCGAGGGCCTATTTATTATTGAGAAACAATGGAGAACCCTAAAAATCCCAAAAACCTAACCCTAGGAGATGAAGCGCCAAAACTATGGGCCCCGTTTGGGTAAATTGGTGTTTCAACTTCCCAGGGACGTAACTTTGGCATACTATCTCTGTTTGACGTATATGATACATCATTAGAAAGCTCTATCCAAGGACTACAGCTGTCGGGACGAATTTTATCAGAAAATTCGCTGGCGCTTTCATACCCAAAAAACGTCGTTTAGGGCCTCAAAACGGCTCCGGAAGTTCAGGACCCGAAAAACTGCTAAAAATAGTAAGTTATGCCAAAACGGAAAAACTGAAAGAGACGATGGTGGGGGCCCAAGTGGAATAGGTGGGTGGCCACCAATATCCACCTGGATCATTCCTCCCCCCTTAGGAAGCAATGGTCCCCATTGCGTTAAGTTCCTCCATGAGATGAGGAAATTTCTGCTGAACTTGGTCCCTGGTGAACCACTTTCCTTGGTGCAGGAGTTGGCCGGCTTTGACAACCCGATACAGTTGGATCCTCTGTTGGCGAGTGTTCTTAATTTTCATGTCCATGATACAATCTGTGGTGGCATGTTCCATGCAGTCTGGGTTTAACTCTGTTGGTGTGAGTTGTTCTGCAATGTCTGAAGTGTCCAGTAGAGGTGGGAAGTAAGGACGAAGGCGATCCACATTGAAGACTGGGTGTAGACCAAGGAATGGTGGAATACTAAGCTCAAAAGCATTGTTCCCTATAGCCTTGGTGATGGTGTACGGCCCGTATCAGAGCGGGCGAAGCTTGCGGTGAGGTCCAGTGAGGCGCTCCTTCTGCAAATGTAGCCATACTTTGTCGCCCACCTGGAAGTGGTGTGGCACCCGGTGTTGATCATGGCGCTGCTTGTACTTCGCATTGGCTTTGTCCAATATATCATGAACCTGTTGGCGGATGTGTTGAATGCGCTCGATGAAGCTACTTGCTTTTTCAACTTCAGACTGGACGTGCGCTGAATCGGCCTGAGCAGCTGCAAATGGCATGGCTACGTCAATGGGACATAGTGGCTGGAATCCCAAGCCCACCTGAAAGGGGCTATGGCCGATTGAATTGTGGAGAGCCCGGTTATAACTATGTTGTACATAGGGGAGGCTCTCGTCCCATGTGCGGGGATGCTTTGAATTGTACATGCGCAGAATGTGTACAATCATTCTATTGACGACCTCTGTCTGGCCATCTGTTTGGGGATGGAAAGTTGTGGACTTGGAGAGATTTGTGTCCAACATTGACCAGAGGCTGGACCAAAATGTGCTGAGGAACCTGCTATCTCGATCTGATATGATAGACTGTGGGATCCCAAAGTGTACCCATACTCGTTCAAAGAAGAGTTTAGCAGTAGCTTCTGCTGTGATATTCTTATTACAGGCCGCCATAATGGCCATCTTCGAGAATTTGTCAACGACCACGAAAACACAGTCATTGCCATTCTTAGTAGAGGGCAGGCCCGACATGTAATCCATGGAGATGGATTCCCAAGGTCGACTAGGGGTAGGTAGTGGAGTATATAGGCCTTTCTTCTTGATGGTCAGTTTGGCAATGGCACAAGCAGTGCAGGATCTGATGTGCTTCTTGACATCCTTTCGAAGGTTCGACCAATAGAAATACTTCTGTAGTATTGCTACTGTTTTCTCGACCCCGAAATGCCCAGCGACTCGACTGTAGTGTGCTTCCCATATCATCTTGGCACGCTCGCTTGAAGGAACACGAAGGTGTCCCAGGTGACATAAAAGTGCATCTTGGAGGTGAAAATTTGGAACTTGCGTACCCCCCAAGAGTGCCTTGTAAGTGTGGCCGAATTCTGGGTCACTCTCATATAGAAGCGGCCAATCAGAAGTCTCGTGCCCACAAGAGTTGAGCACGGTGGTGAGCGCCACGATCGGTGGTCGGCTGAGGCAGTCTGCAACATTATTGGTGCTACCCTTCTTGTACTTGATGTTCAAATGAAACTGTTGCAGATATGTGGACCACTTTTGATGGCGATCATTCTGCAACTTCCCTTGTGTCTGTATGAACTGCAGGGACCGGTGGTCTGTGTGGATGATTGTTTCCTTCCCCAAAATGTAATGCTTCCATTGTCGGCAAGCTTGCACAATGGAATACATTTCTTTGTCATAGGTGGGATAATTGCGAACTGTCTTAGATAATGTCTCACTGTGATATGCCACTGGATGTCCCTGTTGAGTAAGAACCAACGTTGCACGAAGCGGGGACGTTTTTTGGAAGCGGGGACGCGGAAGCATCATTTCCAAAAAATCTAGGAAGCGAAGCGTCTCGGAAGCATCTACTATATATATTTTGCACCTTGGAGTTGGTCCAAAAGGTCATCAATCCGTGGGATTGGGTACCTATTCCGGACAGTGATCTTATTCAGCGCCCGATAGTCAATACAGAGTCTCCACGTCCCATCCTTCTTTTGTACCAACACGATCGGACTCCCACAGGGTGATGAACTTGGTCTGATATGACCTTTCTGCAATAGCTCCTGAATCTGCCTCTTGATTTCATCATTTTCCAGAACAGAGCGCCGATAGATCGGTCCATTGGGTAGCGGCGCACCTGGGGTCAGATCAATCGGGTGCTTGACCTGACAGTGCAGAGGAACCCCTGTGGGCGAGGTGAAGATGTCCCCGTACTCCTCCACAACCTTATCCATTTGTTGTTGTCGTGCAGAGGGGCCCTGTTTGGAGGTCGTGGCCACAATCTTCTTCTTGCCCTGGGGGCGGATCATCAGGAAAACGAATTTCCTGGTTTGGGAAATGAGCTTACTGCATTGTTTTGCAGTAACCAAAGAGATAGTCGTAGGAGGTGGTACCTCTGGTATCCTGTACAACTTATTTCCCAAAGTAATAATAACGGCACGAGGTCGAGACTCATACACAGCATGACGCTTCCACAAGTATGGTTGTCCTAATAATACATCAGAAACATCAATAGGAGCAACGTCACATAATACCTCATCCGTGAAGGGCTTGATGCTATAGGGAAGGCGGCACTGCTGGCTGACGCGGAGATCTCGTCCTTAGTGAAGCCACCCGATGGTGTATGGATGTGGGTGAGCTGTGGTCGGCAAGCCCAACCGCTTCACGGCGTCTGCTGAAATGAGGTTCTTTTGGCTCCCATTGTCGACAATGAACTGTACAGGGGAGCCCTTTACCCACATATGGGAGTGGAAGAGACATTCCTCCTCCTCTGGATCTTCCGGTTCCTCCTTCTGGACCTTTGTAGTGGCAACAGTGGCGTTGGGCTCCGCATCAATAATCTGTTTCCCTTTTTCATTCTCCTTTTCAGGTTCTAATTCGGAGTCGGAGCATGCATCTGACTTAGAAGCCCTCATCTCGGCCACTAGTGACTGCTTGGCCCGACACTCACTTGTGTTGTGAGTGGAGCTCTTATGGAACTCACACCACTTTCCCGTGTCCTTCTTTGGCTTTGAGGTGTTTTTCTTTTCCTGTGGCTTTGATGGGTTGTCTTTAGCCGCCATGCCTTGGCTCTGTCCTTTGTTCTGTGGTTTGGAAGCACCTTTCCCTTGCTTTTGATTCGCAGATCCAAAGTCTCACTTCTTCTGTTTGAATTTCTGCTCAATCTTGGCAGCATACCGGTATGCCGTACCAAGCGAGGAGATGTCTAGGAACTCCATTTCCTCCTGAATGTATCTGTGCAGACAGCTGCGATACTTTAGTACCAAATGTTTCTCTGAATCTTTGATACCCAACTTTGTGCGCAGGGTATGGAACAGATTCATCAGCTCATGCACATCTTGATCCGTTTGTTGTCGCAGCGTGGTCCATTGTATGTACTTGTCCTCATAGCTCCCCACGGGATAGTATTGTTCCTTGACGGCGTCTCGGAAAGAATTCCAAGTTGGTACGGCCGAGAATAGAGAGGGTTCTCTCTGGTCCTTGTTCTCACAGTAGGTTTCCCACCAGTCCTTAACATGGGGGGTAGCTTTGAGGAGTGCAAAAATAATCTTCTCCCGATCTGAAAAGTCATGAACCGAGAAATATCCTTCTAACAGATTCAACCATCTATCTACGGTATCTGCGTCTATTTGACCCTCAAATATGGGAATGTCAAAATTTACTTGTACCTTAAAAGGAGTCGCGCCTCCAGAGTGGCTGCTGGATGCAGATGCGCCGCCTGTGGGTAGTCGTTGAAGGATCTGAGCAAAGTTATCCATCATCACGTTCCTTTGTCTTTCGAGGGCCTCCTCGAGCAATATTTTGATAGGATCTCCTGCTCCCTCATATTTATTTTCATCCCCCATGGGCGTCTGTCGAGGTTTGCGAGGCTGATCTTGCAAAGGTTCCACCAGATCGAGCCCTAGCTCCTTATACCCCGACCTCGTTGGGGACATGCAAAGAAGGATCGAGAAAAAGCAGACCCCTCTGATACCACTGATCCGGATTTATGTAGGAACGCAACAGAATAAACATATAACCATAAATACAGAGATGCAGCGGAATTAACACTTCATTTCATTAATATCAAAGAACTGAAATTTGCTTACAGACAGAATGGAAATAAAACTAGCTAGGGCACTGGTAGCTATCTCTGAGAAGAGATGTGGCGGCTGCAGGCCTCTGAACTGTGTTACAATGAGGCTCGAGGGCCTACTTATTATTGAGAAACAATGGAGAACCCTAAACATCCCAAAACCTAACCCTAGGAGATGAAGCGCCAAAACTATGGGCCCCGTTTGGGTAAATTGGTGTTTCAACTTCCCAGGGACGTAACTTTGGCATACTATCTCCGTTTGATGCACATGATACATCATTAGAAAGCTCTATCCGAGGATCTTCGTTTAGGGCCTCAAAACGGCTCCGGAAGTTCAGGATCCGAAAAACTGCTAAAAATAGTAAGTTATGCCGAAACTGAAAAACTGAAAGAGACAATGGTGGGGGCCCAAGTGGAATAGGCGGGTGGCCACCAATATCCACCTGGATCATCAAAACTGCCCACCGGCGGCGCATCTGCATCTAGCAGCCACTCTGGAGGCACGACTCCCTTTAAGGTACAGGTAAACTTTGAAATTCCCATATTTGAGGGTCAAATAGATGTAGATGATGTAGATAGATGGTTGAATCTATTAGAAGGATATTTCTCAGTTCATGACTTTTCCGATCGGGAGAAGATTATTTTTGCACTCCTCAAAGCTACCCCCCATGTCAAGGACTGGTGGGAAACCTACTGTGAGAAAAAGGACGAGACATAACCCTCTTTGTTCTCAGTCCTACCCACTTGGAATTCTTTCCAAGATGCCATCAAGGAACAATACTATCCCGTGGGGAGCTATGAGGACAAGCACATACAATGGACCACGTTGCTGCAACAAAGGGATCAGGATGTGCATGAGCTGACGAATCTGTTCCATACCCTGCACACAAAGTTGGGTATCAAAGATTCAAAGAAACATTTGGTGCTAAAGTATCGCAGTTGTCTGCATAGATACATTCAGGAGGAAATGGAGTTCCTTGACATCTCCTCTCTTGGTACAGCATACCAGTATGCTGCCAAGATTGAGCAAAAAATAAAACAGAAGAAGCGAGACTTTGGATTTGCGAATCAAAAGAAAGGGAAAGGTGCCCCCAAACTACAAAAAAAAGGACAAATCCAAGGCATGGCGGCCCAAGACAACCTTCCAAAGCCAAAAGCAAATAAAAACACTATGAAGCCAAAGAAGGACACAGGAAGTTGGTGTGAGTTCCATAAGAGCTCCACTCACAACACAAGTGAGTGTCGGGCCAAGCACTCGCTGGTGGCCGAGATGAGGGCTTCTGAATTAGAACTTGATAAGGGGAATGAAAAAGGGAAGCATATTATTGATGCGGATCCCAACGCTATTGTTGCCACTATGAAGATCCAGAAGGAGGAACCAGAAGATCCAGAGGAGGCAGAGCGTCTCTTCCACTCCCAGATGTGGGTAAAGGGTTCCCCGCTACAGTTCATTGTCAACAATGGGAGTCAAAATAACCTCATTTTAGTAGATTTCGTGAAGTGGTTGGGCTTGCCAACCACAACGCACCCACAAAAATACACCATTGGGTGGCTTCACTATTTGCTTGAGGGATCCTGACCCAGGTTCGAAGTTCAAGGTTTGCCCACAAACCCCTATACTACTGGCCCTTTCGGCAATGAACTACTTGCACAGGTCAAAGTCTCACACGAAGTAGTATGGGTGGGTGTTGGAACTAGGTTTCTGTAGCCTAAGAAAGGATAGGTAAGGCAAGCAGAGCTGTGTTCATCCCTGTGATACCCAGATCGCCTTGTTCTGTGCAGGGCCAAGTAGGTCTCTATTCACATCCATGTGTGCTAGATATATAATTATATACTTTTATGATAGTAGCACAACATCACATAAATAGAATGGATCAGATCAAAATACAGAAAACACACCTACACAGGTCTTTCACAGCTTAAATATAGAAAGCACACAATGCAGTAATTACCAATGATTCACACAAAGAGTACTCACAGATTCAATTCTCTATCAACCTTTCTTATTCATTAATTCATCAATTCTTTCTTACAAGCCCTTCCCAGCCTGCACACACAAAAATAGGGTCTGTACATAGCTAGACTCTGGATCTCCACGCACACAGCCAGCAACAGTCTGTTCCCCAAAAACCCAAACAAACAACTTAAACCACAATTCTCATAAATAGCTCTTCATTCCTCCTCCTTACAATACAAAATGTTCCTCTATTTATATTAATCTAGCCTATACTTTCCTATGGTTCGCAAACCATGGTTTTCGGACCCCTGGTTTACCCCTTTACCCATTACAATGCTTTCGAGGCTTTGACCTGCCCAAAAAACCCTGCGCTAGACTAAATATAATCAAAAGTATTCAAAATTCGACCAGTTTTGCAGCTCGTAGGAGACCCTGTTCCAATAGTCCCCCAACACAATCTTGTGACTCGTCCCAAGTCATTGTGGTGGTGCAACCTCGATCTGCACACCCAAGGTATTGAGAGAGATGATGAGCAGAGGGAGCACCTCCTTAATCTGGGCAGCAGCTCGTTGCGCGATACTGACAAGCTTCAAGGAGTTAGGGTCTTCCGAAGCCACCGTAACATGCTCTAATATTTGGTGGAGGTGTGTGATGGGGGTAAGATAATCTTGGGAGATCTGGAGGGTAGTATCACCCCATGGTTTCAACCATTTCCTGATGATGTGCTTTGTGCAGTGGAGATTCCCAATCATGTCTATAAAGGCTAGGTGCTGCGCAAAGATGGGAAAGGTAGCTCTAACCTGATCAAAAGAAACCTCTGTCTATTGTAATTCTTCCTGGACACGCTAAAGCATGGGGTGGAACCGGACTACTGTCTAGAGTTGCATAGTCGCCTCAACCAACTAAGTGCCCCGAGTAAGCTACTCCTTAATCATATTCGTTGCTTCCACGATCAACGCAACTCGTTGTGCTCGAACTTCCGAGTTTATTTCTTGCTGCTGCTATGAAGTTCAATCACGGTTACAGATCTCTTGCAACACAACAATGTATAAAATTCGTAATGCCTCTTGGGATAGCTGCGCCAAATCTATTTGTAGGTTCGAATATGTTGGGGCGTAGTCGTTAACTATGATAGTGCGAGGGAGCGAACAAATATGGCTTTCACTGGTTGGTAATCTGGGACTACGGAGAAGTCGCAACATATCCCTACATCTCTTCATTCCTCCCTTGTGTAGGACTAGCTGCGACTTGACTGCAACAGTGTTGGTGGAGAATCGTGGAAATTGCATACCCTCCTTCGTGGTATCATCTGAGGCCATCCGACTGGGCCCTGTGATCGTGCCCAGGTTGTGAAGGTCGGGAATTCTCATCGTGAAGCTGTGGTGCCTCTTCACGTGGGGTGCAAAGTCAATTCCCTCTGTAGGGAGCTAGCAACCAATCATTTGATCAATTTCAGCATTCCTAGACCCTTTTAACATGATGTCTACAGGTGCCGAACTTGTGGGTGCCGACGCATTTGGCAGGTTAGGGACCGCCATAGCAATAAACAGACAGGCTTCCCACAAAACATCACTAGAAAATTTGGTGGAATTTCCGACAGCCAATTCGTCGCTATTCCGACACATAGTCGTCGCAAGAGCGACATTTCGAGGGCGGGCAAAACGTGCTTTGCCATACCGTCGCAGTTCCGACGCACTTAAAAAGTGTCGCACTATCGACACTTTTTCCGTTGCTTCCAAACAAGCGTCGCTCCTCCGATGTTTCCCAAACCGTCGCGCTTCCGACGTTTGTAAATTGTCGCACTTTCGACGAAATGTGGTCTGATGTTTTGAACGTCGCTCTTCCGATGTTTGTAAACTGTCACAATTCCGACGAAATGTGGTCCAACGTTTTGAACGTCGCTCTTCCGACGTTTTTAAACTGTCGCAATTCCGACGCAATGTGGTCCGACGTTTTGGACGTCGCTCTTCCGATGTTTGTAAACTGTCGCAATTCCGACGAAATGTGGTCCGACATTTTGGATGTCGCTCTTCCGACGTTTGTAAACTGTCGCAATTCCGATGAAATGTGGTCCGACGTTTTGAACGTTGCTTGTCCGATGTTTTTATACTGTCGCTCTTCCGAGTTTTTAATTTGTCGCAATTCTGATGCTAGCAAGGCGTCAGTATACCGACGACGGGTTCAATTTTAAAAAAAAAATGAAACTTTAAAAGATGAAAAAATTGTTTTGAATATATTATATGAAGTAAAACAGTCCATGAAGTCATTAAATTTTCGCATCTAAAGATTGGAACCCAAATATCCATCCAGAAAAGTGGAAGTCCCACCCCAGACAATGATAGAAAAATACCCCATGTCACATACAGGGACATGATATAAAACCCAATAACGGTCCACATGGAGATTATCGACAATCTGAGAAAGCATCCAAATATGCCCGAGGCATCTATAAGAAAGTGAAATAGCATTATGTAGAATAGTAAAGCAACAGATAGAGTACCGACGTCCATTGTTCCAAATACAAATTAAAGTACCTAAAATCCTTGAACAGAGAAAAATGCTAATCATGTGAGGAGTGTGATATGTCCAAAATATAAAAAGACCATCAGACCATATCAATAAACCAGCAACATAGACCAGCATCGCTAGTTTTGAAGGCAGAGTGATAAACATTAATCATTTTTTTTTCACAAGAGAAAAAACGTTGTTTTGAATATATTATATGAATTAAAACAGTCCATGAAGTCATTACATTTTCACATCTGAGGATTGGAACCCAAATATCCATCCAGAAAAATGGAAGTCCCACCCCAGAAAGTGATAGAAAAATACCCCATGTCACATACAAGGACTTGATATAAAACCCAGTAACGATCCACATGGAGATTATCGACAAATCTGAGAAAGCATCCAAATATGCCCGAGGCATCTATAAGAAAGTGAAATAGCAGTATGTAGAATAGTAAAACAACAAATAGAGTACTGACATCCATTGTTCCAAATACAAATTAAAGTACCCAAAATCCTTGAACAGAGAAAAACGCTAATCATGTGAGTGTGATATGTCCAAAATATAAAAATACCATTAGACCATATCAATAAACCAGCAACATAGACCAGCATCGCTAGTTTTGAAGGCAGAGTGATAAACATTAATCATTTTTTTTTCACAAGAGAAAAAACGTTGTTTTGAACATATTATATGAAGTAAAACAGTCCATGAAGTTATTACATTTTCACATCTGAAGATTGGAACCCAAATATCCATCCAGAAAAGTGGAAGTCCCACCCCAGACAATGATAGAAAAATACCCCATGTCACATACAACGACTTGATATAAAACCCAGTAACGGTCCACATGGAGATTATCGACAAATCTGAGAAAGCATCCAAATATGCCCGAGGCATCTATAAGAAATTGAAATAGCAGTATGTAGAATAGTAAAGCAACAGATAGAGTACCGACGTCCATTGTTCCAAATACAAAGTAAAGTACCCAAAATCCTTGAACAGAGAAAAATGCTAATCATGTGAGGAGTGTGATATGTCCAAAATATAAAAAGACCATCAGACCATATCAATAAACCAACAACATAGACCAGCATCACTAGTTTTGAAGGTAGAGTGATAAACATTAATCATTTTTTTTTCACAAGAGAAAAAACGTTGTTTTGAATATATTATATGAAGTAAAAAAGTCCATGAAGTCATTACATTTTCACATCTGAATATTAGAACTGAAATATCCATCCAGAAAAGTGGAAGTCCCACCCTAGACACTGATAGAAAAATAACCCATGTCACATACAGGGACATGATATAAAACCCAGTAACGGTCCACATGGATATTATCGACAATCTGAGAAAGCTTCCAAATATGCCCGAGGCATCTATAAGAAAGTGAAATAGTAGTATGTAGAATAGTAAAGCAACAGATAGAGTACCGACGTCCATTGTTCCTGCAAATACAAATTAAAGTACCCAAAATCCTTGAACAGAGAAAAACGTTAATCATGTGAGGAGTGTGATATGTCCAAAATATAAAAAGACCATCAGACCATATCAATAAACCAGCATTGCTAGTTTTGAAGGCAGATTGATAAACATTAATCATTTTTTTTCACAAGAGAAAAAACGTTGTTTTGAATATATTATATCAAGTAAAACCGTCCATGAAAATAGTATCATAAAGCAGATACAGGAAATGTGCAGAGACATGTACTGTTGATATACGCCTCACACAAAAACATTTCCCAGACTCATCGAAAATTTTTCATCAAAAAATCAAAAAACTAAGAAGACTGCCCTCATACGGGGAAACCAGTCTTGAACGTTTACAGAATTCAAAAATATTACAGAGGTCCAGCACAGTAATATAATCTAAAAGCAGCCCAATTAAGTGGTCCGTGAAGCAAGAAAAACAAATTAACCAAACTACTCCTCTGGTGGTTCCTCCACGATTCAGCACCATCCTTCATAAGGTCCAGGATCACTAGGTGCTACCTCCACATTCATGCCACGGCTCCCCTCCTGAAGGCCCCAATGCTAGCCGGCTTTTTCTGAGCTCAGACCCGCCGGACGGGTGCATTCTTCCTCTGTTTGGGCCTCCTCGCAGAAAACCACAGTGACTGAAGCTGTGATTCATGGGCGGTTGAGAGAGAAATTAAAGGAAAATTTCGCAGTACGCGTCATGGGAGAAGGTGAACTAGCGGTGGGGAAACGAGGAGCAGGGGAATCCATACAGTGGCCAGATCCTACAACCCGACCCCGCCCACTCCTAGTCTTTGGATAGCGACCTGCGTAATAATCACTGGACTGGACGGAAGATGACTCGGTTGAGGGGCTGGAGGGAGCGCGCAGGGGTTGGACTCTAGTGCTCCCCCTGCGGCAACACATCCTTTGATGCAGGTGAGGCATGGGTGTAGTCTCAACAGTGGGCACAAGAGGAGACGGAGAAGCAGAATTACAAGAAACAGAGGAACATAGACACAAACGAGACCGAGAGAAATGCAGATATGCAACAAGGTCTAAGCAGCGGTTCAGCTAGCCACTTCTCCTTCTCATCACAGTGAGCAGGCAGTGTAACCCAACAACCAGCTTGTCTAAAAAACCATAGCGAAACACCATTTTATCGACCCGACTGCAATGCAATCGAAGGACGCTCATCATAATTAATCTCTGATCATTAATGATAGCCGAAGGCCGGATCATATTGGAGCATGCGGAATCGCTAACAGAAGTGGAGGTCCGATCTTTAATAGTATTAAAACTTAATTAATGCGGATTTGATGTGAAAACCTTGGAACTTAATTGAACAGCGTTAAAACTTAATGCGATTGATATGAAATCGCCACATCCATGTCCCATTGCCTTAAACGCCATCGAATGCACCCACAGGCGGGAGCAAGGCAAGTTTTGATTGAGGACACGTGGCAGAAATTGATTGGAGCGGATCTTTGTTTGGGCCGCTCGCGTAGTGGAAATCCGGACCTGAAAAAGATTAGGGCAGAATTCATTTGGTTTTCGCGTCACAAAATTTCCCGACGTCAGCAGGCTATTTTGGAACACGAATTTGGTTTGAATTATGGTTATCGCCGTTTGAAGTCCGGAGGGCTCGATTTAAGAACAATTTTGTTTGATCCCATCTTATAAAATTTGTGTTTGTTTTCTTTGATAATACACATATTTATAATAAATCATGGGAATACCACACTAAACATGTGGAAAAGTTATATAAATTATTGAGAACAATCATTTTTTATGTAAAAATATCCAAATGTTCTTTTGGGAAATAAGAATTCGAGTATTTGGTTCATATTGTTTTAAAGGAAGGAGTGAAGTTGGAGCCTCAAAATATGCAAGCTATTACAAAATGACCTATTCCTAAGAAAATCAAGGTTCTTAGAATATTTTTTAGACTTACATGATATTATTGATCATTTGTTAAGAATTATGCATGCATTTCATGTCCACTCACATATCTCTTGAAGAAAATATCATTTATATGGAATGATGAGGCTACTTTGGCATTCTCTCTTTTAATGGATGCCATGTCTTCTACACCAACATCGGTTGCACCTAATTTTGGTAAAACATTCATAGTAGAGTGTGAGGCACAAAATAAGGGATATCATTGGCTTTTAAAAGCAAGGAATTCAAAGAAAATATTTGGTGAAATCTACGTATGAAAAATAAATGGAAGCAATATTACATGTAATAAAAAATGGGGATAGTATATCATTGGGAGGTACTTTAAAGTCAAGATATACCATGATAGCATAAAGTATTTTTTGAAGCTATGGATTTCATTGGAATATTAACAAAAATGAGGAGAAAAAATGCAAAGTTTTAATTTTGAGATAATCTGCAAAAAGGGTAAGGAAAATTTAGTACATGATGCTCTTTCTAAAATAGAACAGGCCTCAAATTTATATCCAATTACATTTTCTATTCCTAGGTGGCTAGAAGAAGCTTGCCATAATGGAAAAATGACAATATTACTAAACAAAAACTAAAATTTATAAAGGATGGGATGAACTCTGTGGAGCATTGGGAGTGAAAGAGAGATATACTTTGGTGTAAATGTAGAATATTTTTATGCACGAAAGCATATTTGAATAAACAAATATTAAGGGAGTCCCATGTCTCTCTGATGGTAGGACGTAGGGTTCCTTAAAACATCTCAAAGGATCAAAAAATATATTTTTGGAAGGAATGAAGAAAGGTATTCAAAATTTTGTAAGAGAAGGTCAGGTTTGCATAATAAATAAAAGAGAGATAGTAAAATCTCTAGGGTTACTTCAACCATTCCACATACATATTCAAATACTAGAAGATATATCAATAGACTTTATTACAAGGTTACTGGTAAGTATTACATTTTTGTGGTCATTTATGTAGACAAATTTTGTAGATTTTTTTGGTAGAGCTCAAAGTAGATAAAGAACAAGCCAAGTGGTAGAAGTGTCTGTGAAAGAAATTCATAGTATTCATGGTTTTCCTAAAGTAATAGTAAATGTAGAATATTTTTATGCACGAAAGCATATTTGAATTAAAAAATATTAAGGGAGTCCCATGTCTCTCGGATGGTAGGATGCAAGGTTCCTTAAAACATCTCAAAGGATCAAAAAATATATTTTTGGAAGGAATGAAGAAAGATATTCAAAATTTTGTAAGAGAAGGTTAGGTTTGCATAATAAATAAAAGAGAGATAGTAAAATCTCTAGGGTTACTTCAACCATTCCACATACATATTCAAAGACTAGAATATATATCAATAGACTTTATTACAGGGTTACTGAAATATAAAGGTAAGTATTACATTTTTGTGGTCATTTATGTAGACAAATTTTGTAGATTTCTTTGGTAGAGCTCAAAGTACATAAAGAACAAGCCAAGTGGTAGAAGTGTCCGTGAAAGAAATTCATAGTCTTCATGGTTTTCCTAAAGTAATAGTAACAAGGAACTTTTGGAAATAATTATTTAATATGAGTGGAGAAACACTAGCTGCCATGAGTTCTACATATCAAACACAATCAAATGGTCAAACAAAAATAGTTAACAAATGTTTTTAAGGTTATCTACAATGTTACTCTTTAGAAAAGCAATCTTAATGGATGAAGTGGGTTCGTCAAGGAAGAATGGCAATATGATACTACCTATCACACATCTACTAAAATTTCCCCATTTAAGGCCCTTTATGGATATCCAACTCCTAGTATCTCATACTTTTTGCAAGATAAGTCCAAAGTATAGGAAACAGAGTCACATATGGAAAATACTAAAGAAACTTTGAAAATTGTTATGGAAAACCTTCAAATGACATGAAACATGATAAAACAACAAGGGGAACAATATTGAAGTGAAAGATAATTTGAGGAGGGTAATTGGGTATTTTTTAGATTATAGCATTATAAGCAATCTTCATTATTAGCTCAAAAATGTTATGGCCCTAAATAATTATTCATAGGATTGCACAAGTGGTATAGAATTTATATTTTCCTTCTTCTTGCATTCATAAGGTTTTTCATGTATCTTGCCTAAAAAAGGTTTTGGGAAAAAATATGCCAATGTAAATAGAACTTCCAAAATTAGATGAAGAATGAAAGTTGATTCTTGAACCACAAAAAGTTATAGATAAACATTTTGTATCTCTTTGACATATAACCATTATAAAGTACCTAATCAAGTGGAAGAATATTCCTCTAGAAGAAGGTACATGGTAAAATGATCAATTCGTGATGAAATACCCACAGCTAAAGGGTTCATTTGAAGTTTTGACAAAGGTTTTGTTATATGTTTTATATAACGTGCGGCGGAATAGTTTTATTGTTTGTTAAGGTCCCACACAATGATCAAATTTGAAGGGCAGGTCCGAATTTCAATTAGAAGGGCATATATCTATGTTGCCCTTCCATAATGAAAAGCTTTAAAAAAAAACTTTTCAATTGACCACAATAAATTATTTTTACATTTCATTTTCAGAAAGACAAAACCATCAATCTTTATATTAATAAAAGACTGTTACATATACAGCAATGAAGAAGGCTCCATCTTTCATTGCTTAAATATCTCATTGGCAATGTCAACATAAGTCTTGAAGACACTATTATAAGAGTTTGGATACATACCACAGGGATATAGGAGATTCTTATGTGTCAGATTGTGTAATGCAATTTTGACTTTGTCTCACAAGGAGAAACTGACATGGAAGTGCGGACGCTAAATGGCTGCACTTTTATTATTATTTGAAATGTTGTTTATAGATATGAAGAGAAGAGAGAGAGAGAGAGAGAGAGAGAGAAAATTTTAAGCCATGTTAAACACACATGGTGTATGAGAAGAATAAACACACACACACAAGAGACTCAACACAATGAAGGATAAGCGTGAGGCTTTCTTATTTTTCCATTATACATGATGTACATTTATAATACAATGGTGTGTTCTTGGTTTCATTCCAAGGTCACTTGGACTCCATTGTGACTTTTCGCATTCCACACCTACCCATGTAGGATTAGGTGTTCCAACATCCCCCCTTAATCTGCAGGGGTATGTGTGAGTCCAAGAAGAGAGTTGTAATACAAATCTGCAAAGTATGCATGGCAGCACTTGGGCTGAATCAACTCTCTGAAATGTTGGAAAAAAGAGGTGGTTTAAGAATGACCACCAACACTGGAACGTAATACTTGTTGTAGTTCCCGGAACTCTTCCAGAACTGGCAAGAAGCTGAAGGCTTCTGCTAGAGGAATTTTCCCTCATATGAAAGGGAGACCTTCAACCTAAAATAAGGGAGGTCTACTACCTGTGATGGTTTTAGGATTACCAACAACTCTGGAATGCTTGAAGCATTTCCTGGAACTCAACCAAAGCTGGCAAGAAGCTGAAGGCTTCTGCTAGAGGAAGTGTTCCTCATATATGAAAGGGATACCTTCAACCTAAAAGAAGGGAGGTCTACTACCTGTGATGGTTTTAGGTTATCCATCAACCAAAGATGATGGTTTAAGGTTGTCCATCAACCTAAGGCATGCTCATGGGCATTTGTGTCTTTGGCTACATCTCTGAATCTGGAATGAGAGATTGTGGCTCAAGCTCACTTGAACTGCTATGTCTCTGGCTACAAATCTTAATTTGGAATGATATATTGTGGCTCAGGCTCGCTTTATGTGGCTTTGAAGCTTGTAGATGACCACCATTTCCTCCCCTGTCAGGTACAAGGTGAGATGATGGCGAAAACGCAACTGCAAGTTTGTTCAATATTCTAGAACAAGTTCTGACATGCGACTTAAACATCTTATTGGATTTTGATGCCTATTGCCAAGAAGCGATCGATCCAAGATGAATCTTTGTTCAAGAAGAGGCTTGTTTCTCGAAGCATCCATTCGAAGAATGAGTCTCGCCACTCACAAGAAAGCAGAAGGATGAAGATCAAAACAACGATCTTTCATATGGCCAACTCGATCACAATGTTGGCATTTCTCAATCTGATGTTGTTGTTGTGGAACAGGATCTAAAATAGCTACATGTGAACTGTCATATAGGAATCCGGCACTATGAAATTTGATGGGCTTTGTGTATTCTAGAATATGAAAGGACACATCCTTGTCATATCCAAGACCAGTTCGGTGCTTTTTGTGGACAAGCTCTTCCCAAGGTCTGATGATGGGTTTATAGCGGTGTTGAACCGTCGCATCCGCATGTAAATCTTCTCTTTCTTCTCTAAAAGGAATCGAAGGTGATCAACCGTAACTTTATCTTTTCTTCACATGAGAGTCTTTCTCATCTTTCCAACAAACAAAGTTCGGTAATGGTGACTTTGGCCGGGGTTCGGCCTTTTGCTGAAGCTGAGATTCCAACTGCAAAAACTCAATCTTTTCTTGTGCATTTTGCAAACAACTTTGAATTCTACAAAGAGCATCCTTGCTCATTTTTATCATATCATCAACATTTGAATGAATGAGGTTATTCAACAACTCTAATGCCTCATTGATTTTAGCCATTTCAACAACTTAGGCTCAAAAATGAAATGGTGTCAGCTACAACAAAAAATGCACCCATTTACAATGTGATTCAACAACAAATAAAAATGACTCCAAAGAATTTCCAACTATGGAAATCTCAAAGTACAAAATCTGCTCCTCAAATGATGGAGGGCAATCAACAATTTTTCAACAACTCAAGTATTGATTGAAACTATGAAGAAGCAATATCAATGTCAATTCAATACAATATTTCTGCAAATTTTTGTATGAGTGTGCAACAAAAGACTTGTGCAAGAGGCCTTTAAGGCAGCTGAACTTTTCTTTTCAAAGCGCTGTTTTCAATGATGGCAAACTTGTATTCAAATGTCAATTTCTTCAGAAAATCACCCTTATGCTACAAATCATAAAATGTCAAATCTACAAATTTCTCTATATATTCAGTCCATCTGCTCACATGTCATTTCTTCAATTCTGCTATTCATTTCCTCTTCTTCCTCTCTCTCTCTGCTGTTTTTTTTTTTAATTAAAAATTAATTAAAAAATGCATCAATTGAATTGGGAAATAATTAAAAGGGAGGGAAAAAACAAAATAAAGGAAATTAATTTAAAAAAAATGGATTAATTAAAAAGGGAAGGGAGGAAATTTTAATTTAAAAGGAGGGGGAGTTATTATATGAAATGGGAGGCGGATATTAAAAAATTAAAAATATAAAAATCGATTTTAAAAAAGCAAGGGCAGTATTGTATATGTGTTGGGGGTGAGCGGTATTAATTATATGGGGAGGGCGGTATTATAACATGGAGGGCAGTATTATAAAAATTAATGCAGAAATAATAAAGGAGGAATGGTCGAGTAGAGGAAGGGGCCTAGGGAGAGTTGAGAGAGCGCGCAGGTTGTATGGAGTGTGAGAGGGGGAGCTTGTGAGCGGAGTGAACGCTGCAGTGAGGGGGTGGGGTTAGCACGAGTGATATATAAGCGGCAAGGATGGTATGGGGAGGGCAGAGGATGGTATGGGGAGTGGAGAGGAGGATCAAGGTTATGGTTCTACGCAAGGGGGATGTGTAGGGAGCCTAGGGAGTGCCGTAGGGGGAGGGCGTAAGGCGGGTTGAGTGTGGCTACGTTAGTGAGTGCGCAGAGGGCGTAGTCGGCATAGGAGATGGGGTGAGGGGAGAGTTGTAAGTGAGGTCGATTGGAATGATAGCGCAGGGTGAGGGGTCTACGCAGGGAGAGGCATAGGGGAGGGCCGACAACATGGGCTGTAGAGGCGTATTGCAAGAGTAATGGCATAGGGGAAGGGAAGAGCCGCTGTGTGAGGTTGGAGCAGTTAGCATGGGATGATGCCGTGGGGACAGAGTAGGGAATGGGGAGATAGGGAGTTGTGCATCGTGCTGGGTTAGGGAGTGTAGAGCATGAGGGGAGGTCGATAGGTATTAGAGCTCGAGTAGGGGAGCTGTGATGTGAGAGGAGGCAAGTATGAGTGATGGGAGGATAGGGGATACCGCAAGGGGGAGCTCGAATGTGAAAATCGAGAGGGTAAGTCGAGGTGTTGGGCGAGAGAGAGCGGGGGCCGCATGAGGGAAGGGGCGGCTGGGTGAGCCGGATGTTGGAATGTGAAAGGCCGAGTTGCAGGGGCGAGGGTAGGGCCGAGCGACCGAGAGTTAGAATTTTTTTTATTTTTATTTTTTTAAATTACAGCAGAGAGAAAATATAGAGGCTTTTGAAAACTTATAGAATGAAGGAAATTTGTAGGAAGCTATAGAAAGGAGCAGGATTTTTTTCCTCCAAATATACAACAGAAGAATTTGTAGAGATTGCCATTAAAACTTCGAAATTTTTCCAGTAGCCCAGCAACAGAGAAATGGACTTTAAAAATGCAGAATTTTCCAGAAGATTTCAGCGGTAAAAACCCAGAGATTTGCAAAAAAATTTCAATGAAAAACTCAGAAAATTTTCTTTCAGAAACCCTCTCTAAACAGTATTTTCCAGTAGCTCTTTGAAATGCAAAAACTTAAAAGTGGGCAGCAAAAATTGCATGGAAGTCAAAATGAAAATCTTCAGATGCACAATTTTTCTCTTCTTCAAAACCAGTGCTGCCAATTTCTAAATGCTTCTTCTTTTCAAAGCAGATTTCTGAATGCTACAGAAAATATTTGACCGATGAATGCGGAAAAAAGGACTGCTGCAAAAACTCTCTAAAATGCTACAAAAATGCCAAGAATTTTTGCAGATATGCACAGGCCATAAACACAAATGGCTCACTCAATGTGGAGATGGTTATGGACGTATCAGCTCTGATACCATGTTAAACACCATGTTAAACACACACATGGTGTATGAGAAGAATAAACACACACACACAAGAGACTCAACACAATGAAGGATAAGTGTGATGATTTCTTATTTTTTCATTATACATGATGTACATTTATAATACAATGGTGTGACTCTTGGTTTCACATTCCAAGGTCACTTGGACTCCATTGTGACTTTTCGCATTCCACACCTACCCATGTAGGATTAGGTGTTCCAACAGACAACAATGAAATTATGAGCATGGTGGACAATTAGTCAAGCTCATGATGCCAAACCATGATGATGTAAGTTTGGAATTTAACATTTTTACATGTTAAAGACAAATAGTCAAAATCACTGACAACTTAGTATGCTATAATTAATAATCATTCCCTGTTCACATTTGTTAATAGGTTTATGTCACACGATGATCTCTCTTCTCTGGCATTTACTTGTATTGAAGATCACTATTCTAGGAATAAGGAGTTATTTTCTCCAAAAATAACCCTAGCCAAACACTGACAATGCATCAAGGATATCTTTCTATGCTTCATACGTACATATGTTCTACTTCTAAATCATGTCTTGGAAGTGGTTGTTTTGCTGGAAATTATTCACCAGTTGGTTTCATACCAAAGTCTTTTTCTCATTTTCAGCATCCAATACATGAAAAAGAAAATGGTTTAAAACAACATAAATATTTGAAATTTTGCAAGAATTGTCTGGCACACTTTGAATATGAATTTTGAAGTCAAGTGCATGATTCTATATAGGATCAAGTGTCATTTTGAATACCAAATGTTTCACAAGAAACTTCTCAACATGCTACCTTGCAGTAAGGATTAAATGACAATATTGCATCAACTATTTCCATAATAAAAGTGCACCTCGACCATAAGACTAAACAACTACAAATGTTGTAGATCTAACAATACCACACAATCAATTGTATTCCACAAGGCCAATACTGTATGAAAAATGAAAATATGTTTTCAACCAAAAATACCTTAGGCAACTAATTCAATTAGATACACCAAACCATCAGCAAAAAGGAAAACCAGCCTACTCAAAAGGCAAGCGTTTACCTCATTTGAAAAAAATTTGAGTTCTGAAACAAGGGCCTTTATTGTCTTGTCAATGCCCCTAGTAATTTGAACGGGGTTTGCACCTGCTGCAACAACCTAAACAAAAAGGTTTCATTTCAAATTATTTTCCACAAATTTAAGATACAACCATTGTCAGTTTTGTATTTCCTAACAAGCTCATAAATTTTGACAAAAGAACCAAATTTCTTTAATACCTGATAGCAATTTTTTCACTCAAAAACTATCTTAGACTCAATAAGCCCAACCCAAAAATAAAAAACCAAACACAATAAGACCCTACAAAAATGAATAGATGATATTAATCCAGTACTATCGACAAAAAGTTACCTTTACACCCTCACTTATTAAACCCTGTGCTGTTGAATTTTAACTTCAACTGCTGCAGTAGAAGGACGGATGCAGCATCAACATTGTTTTTTGGAGGTTGCTTGCACGCCATCCAGAAATTTAATTCAGCATTTAAAATTCCTGCAAGTTTTTTTTGTAGACGACCGTAGCCATATTTCTGTACTGGATTGTATTTAAACACAACAACCAGCATTAACGCATTTCACCAACCAGAAATTAAACAAACAAAAATTTACCCCCAGTTTTGTAAAGTCAAAAGGAGGACACGTGGAGCATTAATATTGGATCGCATGAAATTGAAAGGAATCTGAAAACCTGAAAACCGAACCCGAATTTTTTATAAGGCACATTGGATTGAGAATTCGCGTTACAAATTAGGCAGACATTAGCATCCCATTTTGGAACGTGAATTTGGTTTGAAATTCAATCTATTCAGACTTTTGAAGTCTGATGGAAAGGGTTCTTTAATGTTTTGATAGTTTAATTTTATGTATGCTTTAATATATACATATGTTATATATATATCATATGCGAAATGAAAGGTGGGCCATAGAATTTAGTTTTAATTTTATTATTTTAAAAAGAGGTTTTATTATAATATGTTTTATATGTTACAGCATATAAAAATAAAAAGGACAAAAAAGCTTGGTAGTTTTTTTTATAGACAGTAGGTAAATTTTTTATTACATAGCAGTGTGTAAAAAGTGAAAGACGGAGTGTAACTTTTTAAGTGTGTATGCACAGCAGTGCGAAAGTGAATAACACAACATCGTGTTTTAGAGACAGAGTATGTTTGTTTTGAACAGACAGTGAGTTGGTTTTATGCACTGCGTTTTGTAGCAATCATAATTTTGTAATCCCTCTCAGTGAGGAAGAAGTGTAATAGTTTTTTTTTGAGTTATTGAAGGGAATATAAGTTTTTTTTCAAACTATTGAAACTCGGTCTCCTGTCAAAGAAATTTTTATTTTCTCTGTGTTAGAGGAAGGGAGATTTATTCTCCATTCATTGTTCTAGAATTTTTCAATATTCCAACATGTGTTGGAAAAACAGATGTCGTGGTTCCATCCCCAGCTAAATCATTTGTCTTTGTTGCAGCTTGCCTTACCAACTTGGCCCCAATATTTTCAACTGGGTCCTCTAATTCAACCAATAAAAAGGCCAAAACCATAGCATTGAGATACATTTCATTACACTGTCAATAACAATAAAATTTGACTCAGCCATCACCCTTTACTTTTATTTTTGTGAAAATATTTATGCATTACTCTAATGTGGCTAGTCGATAGGCCAAGTAGACCACTGGGTAAAAAATATGTTTCCTTTCACCTTTGAGTTTTCAAATTATGCCTACCAAATCTAAGGCATTTAAGAGGGGGAACTAATACAACATTAAAAAGAAAACCAAAGCACACATCTAAAAATTACCTCCTTAGCTACTGTCACACCATCATTAACTATTTTTGGAGAACCATGCTTGCTCTCCAAGACAACATTTTGCCCTTCGCCCCAAGGGTGACTCCAACAAGATCAGCAAGTTTGTTCACACCGCCTGCAAGACAAATTGACAATGCTTTCAGTAAGTGTGCAATTGAATGCCAGACCATATGCCAAAACAACCCTCCATGAAAAATTAAAATAACACATTAAAATCGAATATAAGTGGAAAATGAAAGATCCACCGCAGTGAAGTTTCACGTGCAAGTGACCTTCCTTTAAACATAATTTTTTCTCTGGCCTGCAATTTTTTTGTCACTAAGCCATCCTTGTTGAAGTACAACTCCTTTTCCATAGCTCTTGTATTAAATACCTTCTCTCTGTCTCATGATCTCAGAGTCCCTCTTCTTCTTGAGCGATTAAAGGAAATGGGTGAAAAAACTGAAAGAGAAGACAATTGTCTGCCATAATTATCAAACATTGCACCCAACTTCTTCCCCTTTCCATTGTTACCCAATGAGGTAGATGTGGAAATTGTTGTCATACCGCCCAAAGCAGAGGCCATATTCTCTTATGCTGAATATATAATTACAAGATCTTCATATTAGTATGAACCTTAAAAAACATGACTCCCATTGCTAAAAACCACTTTTAAGTTGTAACATGCAAACTAAACAACTATCGCAACTTTTGGCAACTTCTGGAGAATTAAGAGAGAAACAACCAAAGAGAAATACAGCCACAATCCTCATTTTAATGAGACCGGACTATATATTTGCATTAAGATAATAGAAAGAAATCACGACTATATTAAGGCCAGCACAAAACAATCTTTAACCAGTGTCTCTCGCGGCCTTCAGGTTGCCATGCTAGAGGTTGCATATATTTAATTTAAATTCTTGACCTCTCGTGCCCATCTATGAATGCATCCAATGGGATATCTACATCAAATGCTCCTTTATATCCCCAAAAACAAATTCCCTACTACAATAGCACCAGTATTGATGGATCACCCCGCAACATCCCACCCACTAGAAACGGTGAAAAAGGAAACTCGGGAAAACTTCTGAAATATCTCAAGATGATTATATGGGTGGTTCTTATGAATCAACCAACCATTCAGAACATGCTCATAAATCCAAACCATGAGTATTATGTGACGATATTCAAGCAAGCACTGAATCGGATTTCTAAAGCTATGTTAGAGAAACCCTAAACTCTCACTGAAAATAGGTGAAATGTGGCACCACTCAGAGATTGACATGTGCCAATTGGTACAAGTGGTAGAAAATTGGCATGCTCAAACAACGAGGTGATGCGGGAATGACATGAGGGATAAAATATCAGAAAAGCCCCAAATCTGGAGAACTAAAGCTCATCACCAACTTGAGATTGACAACTTTACATGATGTAACCTATGAAATCGTAAATGGAGAAATCATAGTAACAATAAAGTAACCTATGTAACAATAAAGTCGGATTCATCCTGGGAGTGGTAATGGGAGAAATCATAGTGAACAACAGGAAACATGCATTGTTGCTTACAATCAAATAGATGAAAAAACACATACAAAAAAACCTAGATAATAATCATGAACAAGCTTAATATTGAATTATGAACTGTAAAGGAACTTACAAAATGTGACATTACGAACCTGGTCAAGCGCACAAGCAAAAATATCCTGGACATGACCCTGGTTGACAAGTTGTATTGGTCATGATGCAAGAGGATTTGTACCTGCACTGCCAAGTCAATCAAAATCCATCATTATCTATACAATAAATACAAGTAATTGATGTAGTATTTTTTACTCTAATATGCATTCTTATGATAATGTTAGAACATATGTTGAAAATTTCAAAACATACCTGAATAAGCTCCTCTTCGTTTCAAGAACAATTTATTGGAGTCGCATGAACTTGGAACAAACCTCCCACGATCTGAAAGAGTAGCAACTAAGTCAACAGTGACTTTTTTGTTGCTACGCTGGATCGAGGGAGGTTTGCTCCAAGATTAAATCGCTCCAATAAATTATTCTCTACTAAACAGGGCCAACCACGTGAAGGTGGAAGCTCTTATGGCCCCTACACCCCCCCTCACATCACTCTCAATTCCTCAATACCCAATCTATATTTCATTTTTTACTTTCATGAGCATAAAAAAAAATATTCAATAACTAATAAAAAAACAATTCAACAAAAAGTACACAAGGAAACATTGCAATTAATGTTTGACATAAAAATAGTATGATAAATGAGTTTTTTATATAACGCAAAAAACGTTCCAAGTATGGTAATGTTTGTCTTATAATAATACAATATTTTACATTATGAAATTTTCTTTTTCTTCTTCCTATTTTTAAAGCTCCTAATTACATCATCTATATCATCGTGCTCTGCTCCTGTTTCGTGCCTTTCGACCCGCACTGATGACCTAGTTGCGTAGTCACAATGTCTGGTCTCATCCTGTGACGGGGCATCGCCTACAAAAATAGATAATATTAAATTTTAATTGTCAGTTTTTAAATATCATTAAACTAGTTCAGTAATATTAATAATAAAAAAATTGCAATGAGATTATTTACCTGGTGCACCAGTTGTCGCTGCTAACCTAGTTGCATAGTCACGATGTCTGGTCTCATCCAGTGATGGGGCATCGCCTATAAAAACAGATAATATTAAATTTTAATTGTCAGTTTTTAAATATCATTGAACTAGTTTGGTAATATTAATAAAAAAAATTGCAATGAGATTATTTACCTGGTGCACCAGTTGTCGTCGCTGACCTAGTTGCATTGTCACGATGTCTGGTCTCATCCGGTGACGGGGCATCGCCTCCAAAAACAGATAATATTAAATTTTAATTATCAGTTTTTAAATATCATTGAACTAGTTCGGTAATATTAATAAAAAAAATTGCAATGAGATTATTTACCTGGTGCACCAGTTGTCGCCGCTGACCTAGTTGCGTAGTCACGATGTTTGGTCTCATCCAGTGACGGGGCATCGCCTACAAAAACAGATAATATTAAATTTTAATTGTCAGTTTTTAAATATCATTGAACTAGTTTGGTAATATTAATAAAAAAAATTGCAATGAGATTATTTACCTGGTGCACCAGTTGTCGCCGCTGACCTAGTTGCATTGTCACGATGTCTGGTCTCATCCAGTGACGGGGCATCGCCTACAAAAAAAGATAATATTAAATTTTAATTGTCAGTTTTTAAATATCATTGAACTATTTTGGTAATATTAATAAAAAAAATTGCAATGAGATTATTTACCTGGTGCACCAGTTGTCGCCGTTGGGACTGTTGCCCTGTCTTCCTCTCTGGTGGTAAGATCCTCAAGGGAAAAATTCTCTGTCATTTAAACAAAAAACGTTATAAGGACAACCATCAAGGTATAATTAAAAAAAATTATAAGTGGAAATTAATTACCGTCACGGCCCTCACTGATAGTAGCATTGTCGGCCTGGTCCCCACTACAATGATCAGGTTGCACGTGAGGATCATCTACATCTGACTCTAAAACTGGGTTATTTGCCTCGTCGGTAGTGCTACTACCCTGATTAAACAAAGTTGTTAGACATTAAATTTATGGACGAAAAAAAACATATTGAAAGGTTAATGTTTTACCTTATCAGGCATTTTGGATCTTGGGACCTGCCCCAAGCTTTTGCGACGTTCAACTAAGGCTTGATAGCCGAAATGGAAAGCGATATTTTTATCTTCCTCTGTAGTTTCTATTCCGAATTAATCACCCCACATTACATATGATTGTGTATTTTTAATCATATTTGATAGGATTACAAAAACGTTGGAAGGCGATACAATTAATTATAAGATGTTTATCTACTTAATTACAATTCTTGCGGCTAATTTCAAGTAGCCGCCCTGGCCTAGCTTGTGATGGCCCTTTTTTTCAATCCTAGCTTTGGTTGCTTTTGAGGTGTCAGGCAACCTAGCATCAAAAGATTGAAGTCAGATATGACGTAGCACACTTTTATTTTAGACATAGATAAAATTAAAGCTATTGAATTAAAGTTGTAATTTACCTTGCGGGTCCAGTTGGCATTTTTCCTTTTTTCTTTGCCCTTTTCTCTTTTCCGTCATGGATGAGTGCTCTCCACTCACTCTCTGGAATTGTGAGAGGACGCTCGTATCTAGGGTTAAATTGCAATTGCGTCCTATAGGTGTCCCTGGTATATTTCAAATATTTGTCGGCTACCCGAGCCACCGCTGTTCTATCAAATGTGTCGACCCCAAAAAGGGCTTCTAGATAATCTAGAAGTTCTTTTTTCAGGTTGGAATTTTGGGAATTCCACCCTATGCGTATGGTTGGGCAAAAAATTACCAACGCATGGCTCTCCAAAAACCTATAGAACTCATTGTTTCCTACACAGAAAAAAAAAAAATATTATCATTAACTTAAAAATAAAAATCATGATAAACATGTTTTAGATAAAGTAAATGAAATAGTTAAAATATTAAAATTTACCTGGGAGCTGTACGTACTTTATAGGGACACCTTCATCGTTCACCAACAACGTGCCATTAATGGTCCCTGTGGAGCTGACACGTGTAGCTCCAGGAAACGCAATAATGTAGTTGGCCATGTCAGCCTCATCATTGCCAACACGTTCAGCGGTTGGCTGGGTGTCTGCTTGGGCAGGGTGTGTTTCTTGGCTGGCACCTAAAGGAGTAGAAGGTGTACGAGAGGGTTGTTGGGCAATCTCTTGCCCTTGTTTCCCACTACCACCAACACCGGGTTCAGCAAGTGCCATAAAACGCTACATACAAAAGAAATTTTTGTTAGTTTAGTCAATGTAAAAATTAAAAATCAAACTATCACAATTCATCTCATGCAGAACAAAAAAAATATCCTTTTGACTTTTTATTGTTACCTGATATGTTTCTAGCTGGCTCATAAGTTTTTTAATCCTCTCTTCTATTTCAGGTGTTTGAGGTGCGTCTATCAAAGTATTAAATTCTGACCTTGCATCTCATGCCTTTTTTCGCAACAAGAACACTGGAGATAGGGATGAAGAAAGGTCTTCCTCAAAGAGGGAATCATCAGGCGTACCATGGCTAGGTGTCTGCATATTTGAACAAAATTAATATTATTTCAATTATGTAAATAACTAAAATACCTGAAGATAGAGCAATGTTGGCACTTTACATGTTCTTCCGTTGGCCTCTTTCCGCGATCATCCCGTCTCGGGGTTGTTCCTGCACTGCTCTGATCAGTCTGCCACATTGCAATAAAATTATAAATGTAAAAACTTGAAAACAATATCTAACTTGATAACACAAAATGAAAACTGAAATAATTTCTAATAAGACACCGGAAGACAGAGTTAGAGTTTCAAATATGCCTTGCATTGAATTCAGTCCTGGAAACATGTCATTGCACATTAAGGCACCCAAACAAGAGACGAGTTGACAATGAAGGCCTTATTGAATATATTGTTGGAGCAACTTCTAGTAAAATTGTTGTGAAGACCTTGAGGACATTTTTGGAGCAACATTTTTGAAGCTGATGGTATAGCATTGTTGGAGACGATCTTGAAGGGCCTTGAAGTGAAGCTTTTGGAGAAACTATTGAAAAATCCTTAGAGCATTTAAGTAAGGCACTTTCTATCTTCCATCACCTTTTTCCTTTCAATATCCTTTAAACGATTTTGTTGATATTTAATGTTTGAAACTATGTTGCCAGGAAACGTGGGTTCAGGGATGGGGATGGGGACGAGGACGACATTTTTTGAAACAGGGTGCATGGGTTCGTCTGGGTATTTTTATATTAATATATATTATAATTTATATATCATATATAATACTATATTTTCTAAATTATAATTTATAAATTATAAATTTAATGACACTAATATAGTAATTTGTAAATTACTAATAATTTATAAACTTTAAACTTTAAAGATTTAAACATGCACATCATTCAACATTCAAGTTTCAACATTCACATGTGACATTTGTCATTGAAATTTCAAAATTTCTAGTTTGATAATATCATGATTCATATATGATATCAAGTGCAAATTGGAGATCAGTTTACATATTAATAACTTATAAGAAATTAGAATCATGATTCAAAATTTCAAAATATATGTCCATTTTCATACTAAATTCAAAATTTGCCTCAAGGCATCTCCAAATGGCAAACTGTAAACATGAACTAGGAAATTTTGATATACTAAAATAAAAATAGCTAAAGCCTAATAGTGAGCAATGGCTTCCTCAAGCCATATCATCGGCATCACTTAGATCTTCACTTAGCATGCTCTCCAAGTAGGAATCACTCTCATCTTGAGGCTCTGGCTCATCCATAGCAATTTGAGGATGGATGCTTGTGGTAAGTCTACGCTTTCGCTGGGTAAGTTATGAACTTATGATTCATGGATAGGTAGGTATGTTTTAAGGTTTAATTTTTTTTTTTTTAAAGTTTTAACTTCCCCCTTTATAATTGACTATAGCCTATGGGGTTGGATAGGCTACTTTGTCCTCCCTTGGGAAATTTAATTATAAGAGAAAATTACAATTGGAATACTGTTCACTTCCACTGCTGTTTTGTATAATATTTCATAGTAGTCCCAAGGCAGAAAATTCATAGAATTAAGATCCAGGAAACCTCTGGTTAAGAGATTAAATTTCTGTTACATTTAAAGTCAAAGCCAGCAGAAATTTCTTCACCAGTAACTACTCTGTCTAAGCCATGCCTAGTATGATAGATATGCTATTTGTCCAATTTTGCATCATAGTCATAGTAGCTACAGCACCTTTGGTGTGAACAAATAATCCCTCTTGGAAATTAGGCTGTGTATGTCCAGATTGTATTCGATCAACCCCATGCCAATAAACCTGTAGGAAGCATTTTATACATCTACTATAACAGAGTTGTAACTTTAATGTCTAAGACTTCTTTACCATTAAAAAATAGTCATGTTTATTTTTGAGGTTTGATATTTCTAAATATGCCAAACCAATTCATCCAAATAGCATACCAATTCATTTGAATCATTTAAGTTTTAACTCTTAAGTTTTAAAATTTAATTGTAATTTGTATGTTTTAAAAAATAGTTAGAAACAATACCATTTAAAAACTAGGGTTCTCGGTCCTTGGCATTCCTTCACCCGGGCCTAGGGGCACACTAGAATAATTTCACACTAAACCATGCAAACTTAAAAGTAACTTAACAGATCCATAAAGTAATAATAATCATAATTCCTAATTTCCTATTGTACGACATGATGCAAATTATTCAAACATGAAGCAATGAAGACATGCAATGTCTGAATTTCAAGATTGATGAACCAATACAAGAAGTTAGAAACTAAAACTTTGATTCAATACTCTGTGTCCTAACTCTAGGAAGGAATCTAGTTTGTAGTACAGAACATGCATCGTGTATTATCAATTCTTAATTGACAACAACTAAAGGACATATACCTCATCAATTCCTTCCCATTTTGTGTTTTTATGTTATATTCCTTATAAAAGTGTCAAATTTCTCTCAAAGTAAGCAACCACTGAATAAAATAAAAAATAGTTGAGATATGATTGAGAAATGGTCATTTATTTCTTGAAAGGATCTTCACAATTTCTTTGGTTGTTTTTCATCTCAAGAAACAAGAAATGACCCAAGAAACTATCGTGATGTAATATAAGAAACAACACGGTGCAATGGCCATTTTCAAAGCCAAATGATGTCCATTGAGGACATGGCCTTTATTTGGTTCCTGTTTCACAGGAGTTTCGGGTAGAAATGGAACTTTGTTGTACCATTTCCAGTAGTAAAAAGGGAAAACCTTCTTTTTCCATGGGAAATAATTTACCTTTCCTTTTTCAAGATAATCTAAATCACAAAAAATATGAACTATACTGCACACATTCTTGGACAATGTGAAAGTGGAAAAGGAATACCCTACACAAGTGATGCACACATGTACATTTGAACACTAATAGATTTTTGTAGTTGAAATGCAATGTTTGTTTTCATTTAAATGTAGGGTTTTTAAAGCAGGGAGAAATAATGGCTGCCAAATTAATAAGTGTTTCTTTGGGAAAAATTTAAATCTTGTATTGGGTGATGAAGATAATAGAGGGTATTGAATCTTGATTCTCGACATCTAGAGAGAACCCTACAGCCTAACACAATCCAATGGAATTGACCAAAAAAACCCAAATAGAGTCAACCCTACTATAGGAGGAAGGGCTTGTAGTAAGAACTTACCATTTTGCAAGAGTTGAGGGCGAATGCTGTTCTGCAAGAGCTGAGGGTGAATGCTAAGGGCGAATGCAGGGTGAATTCTATTCTGCAAGAGCTCAGGGCGAATGCTGTTTTGAAAAAGCTCAGGGCGAATGCTGCTCCGCAAGAGCCGAGGGCAAACGCCGAGGGCGAATGGTTATTCTCGCAAGAGCTAAGGGCGACCGTCGGTTTCTGTGAGCCGAGGGCGAATGCCGAGGGCGAATGCTGTTCTGCAAGAGCGGAGGGTGAATGTGTGCGTGATATCAAATGTTAATGTAGCTATTGCGACGGATATAAGTTTCGCATTTTTAATAAAATCATTTTTATGTAGCGCACATATAAGTTTCGTATTTTTATGTAGCACGCATATAGGTGTCGTTATACTGACGGCGAAAAAAGCGTCGCTATTGTGACGGATGCCTCCAAACGTTGCAATTACGACATTTAGACATTGTGTCGCACTTGCGACGTTTGGAGGCAGTCGTCGCAATAGTGACGCTTTGGTGCATAGTGTTGCAATTGTGACGTATTCCTCTAAACGTCGCAATTGCGACACGTTGTCTAAGTTTCAGTATTAAGACACTTTTCTATAAACGTCGGTATATCGACGATTTCGGGCGGGATTGAAAAAATTTGGGGAAATTTCCGACATTTGGTCAAAAGCGTCGGAACCAAGTGTCGGAATTTCCCCCAAATGTAGTAGTGCGTCAACAATCCCTATAATCCAGCAAGAGAATAGCATATTCAGGGTGCAGATACAATATGGAGCCCGTCACGACATTATTCTGTTGACCTTATACTTTCCAATGCTATCTAATGGCAGAGTAACCCTTACGTGAAACTTACCATCGATCGTTCGGAACAAACTTACCATAAATTGTTGTATTAATGACCAACCACCCATTTTTTGTAACGATAAGGCTCCCTTCCTATCAAAGTGCAGCGGTCTGATAGTCGTTACTCGTACCTGAGGTCTCTCCCACGAATCTTCAGACTCTGTAGGACACCTTCGTGCTATTTGCATAGCCCGAATTAAAGCCGACGCCAAGTGTTATGTAACTCGATTCAGGTACCATTCCATCAACTTGGCCACCAAACATCTTGACAGGCGCAATTCTCCTTTGGTCAAGGCCTCCGTGTGTGGCAGGGCTGAGTCAAGCATCCTTGTTCCATCTGTCACTTGATATGTTTGCAAAGTCTCCCAATTTCACGTGGGCTGGTGCAGCTCCGCAGTCGAGCACAAGCCTAGGTCATGGGTAACCAGGTAAGCTTGTTCGTGCGGGGTCCTATAGCAGCCTTGTGTTTCCCATGTCAGCAAGTATCTATGTGGGCCCTCTATCCTTGGGATCTGTCTGTCAGCTGGGCTTCCCAAGCGCAGGATCATCCCACTTCGGCACTCCTCCCAACTACTAAATATTAGCCCATGCGTATCCCACCAACGCGCAAGTGCTCCGCACAGGGCTAGTGAACGTGCCCCTAGCCTGTGGTCCCTGGGAAATTCAGCTTCGAATGCGCATAAAAAATCCTTAATTTTAACCCCTTCCTCAAGGTAGGGAAGGTCTCTTACCTCAGTGGAGATGCAGTGAAAGTTCTTGGTGACCCGAAGACATTGTAGTGCCGAAACCTCGTGCAACAAGCCTTGCCAATTCTCCAGTTCCTCATTAGAGTCGAAAACCATTCACTGTCCTTTTCCTATCAGAGTACCCCTTCCTCCGTAGGGTTAATCTAGTCCTCATCCTACGTATTCACTCTGTAAATGTGATCTATTGCTTCCTCGTCGTGTGTTGGCTCTGTATACCGCACACCCTCTGCGGGATCTAATGGAACTATTACGTGCATACCGTTATTTTGAAACACCATGCTGTGATTTTTGAGATTGATGAAAACCCCCATATCTATAGCCCAGTCCATTCCTAGGAGTGCAGGGTAAGGATCTGTATCCTCCACAATTTCTATGAATTCAAATTCAGCTAGGACTTTTACTCCTACGATATCTACCATGACTTTTGGAAACCTTCCTAGAGGGATGATCTTCTGTTGATTCACCATGCGCAACTGGATGGTGGACCACACCAATCTAGGCTCTCCCATTCATTTCCATGTTTAATTTGGTAATACATTCACATCTGACCCAAGATCGAGAATAACTTGATCCATCTCGCAGTTTCCAATCTGCGCAGTCAACCGCATTTCTCTTCCGGTGCATTTTTTATAGCTGTATAGTTTGTGTACATCCTTGGTCCCAGGAATTGTATCAGGCTGGATTACGCAGCTATGCATTAATACTCAAAGGTTTTCTACAGCCTGTGGGTTATGTAGCAGCTTCAGACATGCCTTCAGAAAGGGTTCAACCCCTTCCTCTATCTTGAGGTGTGTCGGCAGCTACGCAGGAGCTGCTAGTGTTTCTTGCCCTCTGATGTTCAATCCTTCCTGAGATGTCGTAGGATCCCCTGAAAGCGCTTCCTTGGCTCCTTGGGTGATCATCCCGCTGCGTTTCATGACTTTCACACTCAAGTCTTCATTCCTTAGCTCAGTTTTAACTCTTTGCACATTCTGCGTAGGGGTGGGTTGTTTTTCCTACATTTTGGCTATTAAAATTGGGCAATCCTCAACCACATGGTCCAGCTGCCTAAAATACTTGCACGAAAACCTGGTGGGATTTGGGCATTCTCTGGCGAAGTGTCCTATCTCTCCGCAGTTATAACAGATTAGCTGCCCACGTCCTCTTCCAGTGCTTCCTCCCCAACCTCCTCTGCCTTTGGCTGGGGAGCCCCTAAAGTTCATGGAAATTCTTGGTGACACAAGGTCTGATTGTACCCTATAAAAGTTCCCATGATCTATCATCAAGTCATAAGTGCGATATTTCTTCCCATCGTGCCCCACCGGCGGGTAGAATCTGCACCATTGTTGCTTCAGTTCTGGGACATACACACCTAGCCGAGGGAAATGGTTCATATCATGTAGTCCTGCTACACGCCATTCGTCGCACCACAACACAAGTCCGATCGAGCCTAGTCATGACAGGATGGGTTCCGCACTTGTTCTTGGGCGTACCGGACTAGGTCCTCCCACTTGCATGTAATTCGCCAATAGAGGGCACTGATCCTTTGTATGGCCAGATACCCAACATCGCATGCACCATAGATCTGTGTGGGCATCCTTTCCTTGCTCCTTTCGCAGGTTTTGAATTTCCATATGCATAGCTCCAAGCTACTCTTAAATTTTCTATACTTCTACTAACATATCTTCTCTAGGTGTAGCTTCTAGTTTCATAGCAACTTCCACAACTTTTTCCTACGAGTCAAAGGTTTGGTGAATCATTGGCATGTGTAGGTGAGGTAACAACATAGCGATGAACCATTCTGTATGTTGTCTATCATCATACCCGAATCCTCCTTCCCTGATTTCCCTTTTCAATTTCTGATCAGCCTCCCACACTGATTCAGATGCACCTTGCTTTAATTCCTTCACTTCTGCTACAAACTGAGAGTAAGATTTTGGCTTTTGGAACTGTTGCTTCAGAGCGCTTTTGATATCTTGAATAGATACACTCCCATTCTGGGCAATGTACCTCAAATACCAGTTCAGTGCTCTGTCCTCGAACGTCAGGGACAGTTGTGCCCTCTTCACCGTATCATTTTCCACATTTTGCGCAGTCCAGACAGAGTTTGAAACAAACCAAAATCGGTCCATATCCTCATCCCCTACCCCCTTGAAGGTAGGTAGTCTCAGGTGCGCAACCATATCGATGTTCATTGGGGGTGGTGGTACAGGTGAGTTCTTACCTTTATGCTACCTGGGCGGCGGTGTAGCCGGGGGATCTTGCGCAACCGGTTCTTGAAATAGGTTGTAGGCAGATCTCCCCCCGTCGAGGTTGGTCCGATAGTATTTACCACTACGTGTCTCACTTTCATCTAGATTCGAGGTCATTCAGTCAGTATGACTACACAAAATGCTCTTTTCACACACTAATACTTTAATCAGCAATGGTAATGTCCTCAGAAATTTGCCTCAGAACCCTTTAAATAACCATCGTTCGGCCTCAGAGTATGAGAAAAACTGATCAATGGAAAATTCTGTCACAAATCCTCCTAGCACACTGTCCACCCAGTGATCTACTGTGTGCGTGATAGTATTATCAGTCCTCCCTAGTTGTTGGACCAGTTCTGGGGTCCACTGAGTGACTTGTTAGTCCTTCTTGCACTTCTGGAACTCTACGATTCTGGCCATCCACTCCTGAAGCTCGATCGCAAATGTCACAAAGAATATTTCGTAGCTTTCGGTAAGGATGTACCTATTTTTCCACCTTTCTGCCGTTAACTTCCCGCTGCGATTTTCCTTTACCACGAACTCCTGGATCTAATTTTCGAACCATTCCTCAATTTCATTCCTTTCAGGCTTCTAATACTCTCTTGTCATTACCCGGTCCCTTTCTCAAAATGCTCCAAGTCCCGGCAATGGAACCATTTTTTGGCTCGAGGGGTCCTGACCTAGGTTCGGAGTTTAAGGTTTTCCAACAAACCCCTATACTATTGGCCCTTTCGACAATGAACTACTTGTGCAGGTCAAAGTCTCACCCGAGGTAGTATGGGTGGGTGTTGGAACCAGGTTTCCGCACCCTGAGAAAGGATAGGTAAGGCAAGTAGAGTTGCGTTCGGCCCTGTGATACCCATATCACCTTGTTCTGTGTAGGGCCAAGTAGGTCTCTATTCTCATCCACGTGCGCTAGATCTATAATTATATACTTTTATGATAGTAGCATAGCATCGCATAAACATAACGGAGAAGATCCAAATATATGAAAAAAACCTACACAGGTCTTTCATAGCTTAAATATATAAAGCACACAATGCAGTAATTACCAATGATTCACACAAAGACTACTCACAGATTCAATTCTCTATCAACCTTTCTTATTCATTAATTCATCAATTCCTTCTTACAAGCCCTTCCCAGCCTGCGCACACACCAGTAGGGTCCGCACACAGCTGGACTCTGGATCTCTGCGCACACAGCCAGCAGGATTCCATTCCCCAAAAACCCAAAAAGACAACTTAAACCACAATTCGCATCAATAGCTCTTCATTCCTCCTCCTTACAATACAAAATGTTCCTCTATTTATAATAATCTAGCCCAGACTTTCCTATGGTCTGCAAACCATGGTTTTAGGACCCCTGGTTTACCCCTTTACCCATTACAATGCTTACGGGGCTTTGACCCACCCCAAAACCCCTGTGCTAGACTAAATATAATCAAAATTATTCAAAATTGGACCAGTTTCGCAGCTCGTAGGAGACCCTGTTCCAAAATTCACCAAGGACGAGATCTCCGCGTTAGCCAGCAGTGTTGCCTTCCCTATAGCATCAAGCCCTTCACAGATGAGGTATTGTGTGACATTTCTCCAATTTATTTTTCTGGTGTATTAATAGGCCAACCATACTTGTGGAAGTGACATTCTATGTATGAGTCCCAGCCTCGCGCTGTTATTGTTTCTTTGGGAAATAAGTTGTACAGGATACCACATGTACCACTGCCTCCCACTATCTCTTTGGTTACTGAAAAACAATGCAGTAAGCTCATTTCCCAAACCAAGAAATTTGTTTTCCTTATGATCCGCCCCCAGGGAAAGAAGAAGACTATGGCCATGACCTCTAGACATGACTCCTCTGCACAACAAAAAAAAATGGACAAGGTTGTGGAGGAGTACGGGGACATCTTCACCTCACCCACAGGGGTGCCTCTACACTGTCAAGTAAATCACCCCATTGACCTGACCTCGGGTGCGTCGCTACCCAATGGACTGATCTATAGGTGCTCTATTCAGGAGAATGATGAAATCAAGAGGCAGATTCAGGAGCTGCTGCAGAAAGGTCACATTCGGCCAAGTTCATCACCCTGTGGGAGCCTGATCGTGTTGGTACAAAATAAGGATGGGACTTGGAGACTCTGTATTGACTATCGGGTGCTAAACAAGATCACTGTCTAGAATAGGTACCCGATCCTATGGATTGATGATCTTCTGGACCAACTCAAAGGTGAAAAATATTTTAGCAAGATCGAATTGAAGTCTAGGTATCACCAGGTACCAATTGAACCCTCCGATGTGTGGAAGACTGCCTTCAAAGCCAAGGAATTCCTTTTCTAATGGTTGGTCATGCCTTTCAGGTTGACGAATGCTCCCACAAGACAGCAAGACTGACATTTTGAGGCCGGAAAAAACGTGGTTAGACTTAGAGTCGCAATTCTGACACTTGACTAAAGTGTTGGAATAGCGACACTATTTTCGACGTTTTCCAAGTCGTCGCTCTTCCGACGTTTTTAAACCGTCACTCTTCCGACGTTTTCCTAAGTGTCTCTCTTCCGACGTTTTCGAAAGAGTCACTCTTCCAATGTTCTCCAAACTGTCGCTCTTCCGACGTTTTTCCAAACCTTCGCTCTTCCGATGTTTATCAATTTTTACACGATTGTTGAAATTTCGACGATATTTCATATGACGTTATAAAGTGTTGCTCTTCCAACGCTTATTAAACATCGCTATTCCGATGAATAAGTAAAAATATTTAAGAAAAAGGACCGCCGCTCTTCCGACGCAAATTTCTTCCAATGCTTTGGAGGCGTTGCTCTTCCGATGCTTTAGAGGCATCGGTCTTTTGACGCTTTGGAGGCGTCGGTCTTTCGATGCTTTGGAGGCGTCGGTCTTCCGACGCTTTGATAAAAATATTAAAAACTAAATAAATATATTCTCTAATTCTCATGTTATAAGATATCACTGCTTTTCTCTATCATGCCGTTTGGGGTTGGTTTGTTCAGGCTCGAGTAGGAGCCTGGCTTTTTCTTCAATATGAAGTATTTTGAGGACCATGTGCTTGGTGGAGAGTGGAAGAGGTGGAGATACACCTTTCTGGTTTTACGAAAGTGGATGACAATCAATACTCCATGAAGATATTTTTTGAAATCAGGAAGCAGAAATATTTAGAGGCATTGGACAAGTTAAGACAACACAGTCAAATTAACCCTTTTCTGTGTTTTATGCTTTCTAGTCTATCTCTTTCTATGGAAAATTGGAAATTGTTGATTTTATAATAAATATAGATGCCTATCATGGAGAATAGATTGACTCATGTTAGATGCCTATCACCAAATGCATGTTAGATTGACTCAGCCAATCTGAATTGTGAGTTTTACAAAGTAGACTTATTTATCTCTGTGAATAACACAAGAAAACCAAAACTAAACACTCAGTTTTCTTGTTTTCTGATCCAATTTTACAACCGACAACCAGTAGAACTATCAACTGTCAAGAATACACAGGGAATTGTAGTATGTAGTATCATCTACGTAAAAACTTAACATTATATGGACATTGAAAACTTCAGTATTATGTAAAAATTAAAATGTATTATTTTATTATTTCTTAATATAACTTTCATTTTTTTGTATTCCTGAGTTAATTCCCAAGTTTTCCCTACTCTGAGCCAACCCTTACTCTTCAGCCTCACCAAATCATTCTTCAAGTAAATTCTGGTAACTTTGCTCCTTTCTAAATGCAGAAATTGGCAAATTAATTCGGGTTTATGTCTTAGGTTGATGTTCTAATGCAATTTTTAAGCAACATGATGATATTGAGAAAATATTCAACCGTTGACTTCCTATGAAAATGCATCAAGAATTAATTTATGTGTATTTTGAAGACTAGTTTTTCTGTTTGCACCTAGAAATAATTTTTTTCATGGATCTCTGTTTTCTTAATATAAATCATTATGTCATTAATCCAATGATGAGCATCATGAGTGGGATGTTCTTTGCTTATAATATGGATGATCAGTTAATTAATGAGGTATAGTGTTAAGGTGTGAAATAGATATCATGTATATATAACCTTTTTTCAAATGGATGTCTTTCTAGGGCAGACCGAGCCAAAGCTGTAGAAATACTAGTAAAGGACCTAAAAGTATTTTCTTCCTTAAATGAGGAGCTGTATAAGGAGATAACACAACTTCTGAATTTAGATAATTTCAGGTGCTTGTTTGCTATATATAATAGGTTCTTAATTTTAAAGTTATAACATTCTGAATTGAGCAGGATTAATTTTATCTGTATTCGCTAACGAACCTGTATGTGAATCAAAGAAAATGAACAACGTTCAAAGTACAGGGATACCAAATCAGCTAGGAAAATCATGTTATTGGAACTCAAAAATTTTATAGAAGCTAATCCTCTGTTCCGAGAAAATTTACAGTTTCCTACACTTAAAGCATCTCGATTGCGAACACTTATCAATCAAAGGTTTGTATCAAGCCTGTTTATTTTGGAGATGCCAGTATATTGCATGTATTTCTTCACTGAGTTTTAGAAGGTTGTGATATTTCTCCAACAACGTGAAAGTGTCTTCAAAGTGGAGCATGGCCTGCACTTGCCTCTATTTATGAATTTACACCACTTTAGGATCCATTTCTAAGGGAGCATGAGTGGAAGTGAGGATGTATGGATTTGGGTATTTAGGTCTAATCCACAGTGGCCCCTTCAACTCTCCATCGATGACCCTTTTTACTACTTTAACTTTGAACTCCTCATGCCTTATCGAAGATGATAGGGCCAATAATTTGGCATCTCCCAAATATTGGATTGGATCCCATATGGTCAGATATGGAAGAACTAGGTTGTGAAGGTAAAATTCAACAACCTTGGCCTAGCTTTCTATGTTTCATTGTAGGAAAAATTCAATGCTTATCTCAAACTAGCACCATTGCTCCTTAAGTAATAAGGACTGGGTATTTGATGGTTGCCTACAATTTATTGCCTCTAAAGGTGTGATCGGGTTTCTCGTAATGTTGCTCTAGAAAATTCCCCATGTGTATTCTATTCAGAAACAAAGAAGTATAAGCATGAATGTGAGGACACAAGGTATACCTGCCCATAAATATACCTTCATACATAATAGATCTTAGGACAAAAAGTACTTCGATCCCACATGATTCTTTAATTTTAGAGATTAGGCTTCCATGTTTTCTGGATGTTGCAGTTCATAATGATGTTAAGAAAGGTCAAGAAGTTCCTAAAATTGCTTCGGAAGGCGTTAATCATGCAGATCAAATGAAATCAGTCTATGATGAAAATGCAGCAAAGTTTTTGGAGAAACCATTGAATGAATCTATATCAGAGAAAATTAGAAATGTCTGATCAAGTTTTTATATGAGGTATTTGTTGCCCATGTCCATAAATATACCTTCATACATAATATATCTCAGGACAAAGGTATTATCTGTCAAAACTAGACATATCAACAGAATTGGCAGGTCCAGATCTATATAGTCAATATATCAACAAGCTTGGCACAAGACATACTATGAACCCTGATGAGGCCAATTTCACTATAGATAAGGCTTATGAAGACCACCAATTAGAAGTGGATACAGATACTAAGGCTTTCCTTTCAATTATCGATTTGCGACGAGCATTTTTCCCATGTTTATCAGAGAATCATATGCAGCGAGCAATGGAAATTTACAAACACGAAAGGCAACGGTCTAGGGATGTTGCCACTCTTGATACTCTCATGAATGCCCAAATTGCTGCTAAAAACTAACCAGATAAGTCTTCACCTTTTGGAGACAGTAAAGAGGAGTTGTGGTATGACCTAGATAATGGGCATCTGGTTGATGTGGATATGGAACTAGTCCCTAAAAGCACTTCAATCCCACATGATTCTTTAATTTAAGAGATTGGGCTTCCATGTTTTCTGGATGTTGCAGTTCATAATGATGTTAAGAAAGGTCAAGAAGTTCCTAAAACTACTTCGAAAGGTGTTAATCACGTAGATCAAACAAAATCAGTCTATGATGACAATGCAGCAGATTTTTTGGAGCAACCATTGAATGAATCTATATCAGAGAAAATTAGAAATGTCTGATCGAGTTTTTATATGAGGTATTTTTTTCCCTTGTCCATAAATATACCTTCATACATAATATATCTCAGGATAAATGTAATATGAAACTCACATTCGGAGATCCTATTCTTTATGTAGTCTCCACTACACAATTCAGGACTGAAATGTGGAAAAGAACAAGAGCCAGAATCACATGTTGATCTAGATTTGTAATTGCAACTATTGTTCCAAATTTTTATAAAGTCTCCAAATTGTAAATCTACACTATTTTGGATTTATGCCTCCAAAAATTTTTCTCAATTGAAGCAGAAAATCTTAGAGAAACTGGGCATTCCAATGCACCATCAAAGTCTGATATGCAATAGCAATTAAATGCAAGAAGATGGGAGTGATGCAGGAGCATTAGGCTCAGAAATCTCTTTGTATTTTAATATACTTAGGGGTTTTCTTGTTTCAAGGGAGTTGGTTTCTTATGTGATGTTTTAATTGATTTTAATGAGAATTAATTAAATGTTGTGAGGAATTTTGTGAATGTTCTTGAATGTTGGAGAACATGAGAGAATTAGGCTAGTTGAGAACTCATAGGGATTGAGAGATTTAGGAATTAATTATAAATCCTAAATTAGAATTGGTTCATGATTTTAGGATGAAAGAGGATCCTTAGGGATTACTTGAGTCAAGTGAGGACTTAGAGGATATTTAGGATTTTGTTGAGAAGATGGAGGATCTGAAACCAAAAATAGTTTCAGAACCTTTTGTATAAATTTTAAGCCTCAAAGGCATAAAAATTAGAAAATAGGTAGAGAGAAATTCAGGATTTAGATAGATAGGAGTTGTGTTTGTAAGCCTACAGGAAATTTAGAGAAAGGCCACTGATTAGAACATCAGGCCAGTGAAGAAGAAATAATTTTAATTATTTGTTTGTATATATATGGAGAAAATTCGATCTTAAAGTGTGTGATTATATGTTGATTGATTTAGTTTCTAACTAGTGTGAAAATCAGAGTTGGGCACAATATATATATGTGCAGGTGATTCGAATAAACTCAAAATATTTTTTATTATTATGAGACTATGTGTTTAAGAAATTGAAAATTCAGTTTGTAATTGAATTCTGGATAGATTTCATATGTGCATCGATCACAGAATGGATCGATGAAAGAAATTGGTCCTTCAAGTTTATGTCAATCTCATATTGCGAGTACACGAAGAAGAAGGTGATGATGATATTTCCATTAACTTATTCTTGGAAAATTTTGTTGCAGTCATGCGAACCAAGCTCTTAAATGCTTATGCAGATGCGGGCAGAGAAGTCATTAATGGTGTAACTAGAAAACTCTTGAAGGATTTGAAAATGTACTTTGCCGAGCAGAAAAGATCAAAATTTGAGTTTTAAATAATGGATCAATGGCACAGTTGAAATCTCGAGTTATCTCCAGAATCGTAAGCCAATGGTATAACAGAAATTTGAGCCAAGAAATTCCATGAATAGAAATTGATGAGTTGAGCATTTCACTAAGCATGCGGTAGAGCTGCATTGCATAATTTAACGCGACTGTTGAAATTAATTTTAGTCTGTATTGTAAAGTAGAAACAAGGTTAGACGTTGAACCAAGGGTCAACGGTACCACAAAATGGTGGATGGTTTTGAAAACCAACTGGTGGTTTTCGCGTAGCACAAAGCTGGTAAGTGGTAATTTGTGGATTCTGCGTGATACACCCCAGTAGATGACACATGGTGGTTTAAAACCACTTATTTCGCATGCCTTGGAGCTTTTAACTATCGAAGTTTATTTGGATGCAATATCCGTTAGATTGGAAATTCAATTGTAATAACTGTTGGATCACAAGTGTAGATCTATGGTGGAAGAAAGGTAAGTTTAATAAAGCTGTGGGCCGAAAATATTAATGTGTGATTGGTACTTTGGTTTTTAACCAAAGTCAAAATTGTGATTAAGCGAGATTTTATTTCTGCTTCTAAGGTACATAAAGGGTTTAAACTTTGATTAAGGATCTAGAATGGTATTAAGAGGAAATACTTCCGCTTATGAAGTGTACCTATGTTTGAGGTTTATTTTAGCGCAAGAATGAGACAAGTATTTTGTTTTTAAGGTGAGAATGTGGGTGAACACAACCAAGGCTACATCAGGGAGTCTACAAGAATACAATTCACTTCCTTAATCCACCATCATTCTCAACTTGAGGCTAAGAGGTGGAGATGCTAGATTAAGAAAATAAAAGGGAGGAGGAGGTGGTGTTGGATCTATTTTTCCCAAAGGAACAAAACCGAATCAAGAACATATCTATGGTGGTCTATATTTCAAAGATGTACTTCAAGGAAAATTGGTTTCAACAACAAAACCTACAAAAACATACAATATCCCTAGCCCATACATTGTGGAGCAGTTGAATCATGTACCAGAACTGACTATATACCTTCTAGTAATGGACAATATTTGCACAACATATGTATCCCAAGTCCTTATATGTAGAATCTCTTCTGTTTGATTCCAAAATGTTGATGCTCCTCTGACATTCTTCCATGCATTTAATATATGGATCCTATTGCTATAGATGAAGCCCTTTTCAATGAGTGATAAGATAAGAATCTCATGCTCTCAAGGTGGACTAAAATTGATCAGGTTTCTTAGGGCTACTGAGGCCCAAGTACTTTGATAGGTTTGACCTTAAAAATAACTGTGAAGATATTCTTAAATGGCCTGAAAATTTATAGTGAAATTATACTACACAGATGTTTCCAATACAAAAATATCTAATGAAACCATTATTTATAAAAATCAAGCATTAGAATACAAAGATACAACCATGAAAAAATATGAAGATAGTCCACAGGGACTCAGATTAACTTCAAAAGTATTATATTTCAGACCCTTGATTACTCGTCCTTAGAGTAATATCATTACACCTCACTGAAGGATGTTTTAGGTGGCCTAAGGAAACTGCAAATTGATGTAAACACTTACCTAAGAAATTGGACAAAAGTCTTGAGAATGGTCTACAAAATACTTCAGAAACCACCTATGTTTTTCCTCAGAAAGATCTCCCTCAAAGGCTTTTTGACCACAATTGGGGTTTTAACTTTAAGAATCCATATCTCCTCAACCAAGAGGACCCACGTGATGTGCCACCTACCATTAGAATGAACATGACAAGGAGAATCAAATGAAGATGGTTATGGGACAAAATTCATTAATATTCATCCTCAAATTCTTCAACAAGTGCATGAAAATAAGATCAGGCTGCACCCAAACTCGGTTTTATTTGTTATTCAAGAATCTAGTTCTGAAATGATTAGAAGGCTCATACATATCGCCTAGAAAAACCCTCAGCTCCTGTGGCTTTCTTTCATAAGTATCTGGACTCCCATGATAGAATTGAAAACCCAAACAAAATATTCCCAAATGCCTCGGCCTCTTGCTAGAAGAAAACAGCCCATTAGGGATGACTTCAAGCCTCTCCCTTTGCTGAGGATCTTACTGCGGCCTTTTTTCAGAGAGAAAAAACATAAGATAGTTCTCTCTCTCCCCACCCTGGTAATCTGATGGTGCACTGAAAAGAACATTAAAAAAGTAGAAAATTATGTGACCTAGAGTTTCTCTGTCTCCCCGCCCTGGTAATCTAATGGTGCAGAGGCCATAAGCTCTGACTCTAAAGAGTCGATCTTCCCTCATGCAACCAGATGGAGAAATCAGAAAAAAAGGGAATATCATTTTCCTACAGGGTCGAGATATGCATAGTACTACACCATATCATGATCCAAAGGCATGCCTTGGTTTTGTTCATGCCTAAGATATAAAATACACTGTCTGGGAAACTGGATCGAGATCGCAGTTGGGTATTGTTTCCCTGGAGAGGCAGATCCAAGGAAAAGACACCTGGATTAGGCTTATAAGCTCCCACAGAGGCCACTGTGCATTTGTTTCATCAGATCAGGTTGGTAATGGGTTGCATAATATTTCTTTCAACATATCGGGTATGTATATTATTGGATCGACGGAACAATCAAGGAATGAAATTGGAACAGAAATCAAAGTGAAAAGTAATCTTCAATTCTTGAAACTAAGATAGTCACTAAAACAAACATTATAGTATCAGAAAGTGAAGTAACCAAGATTTTTTATGACACACGGACATACAACCCTTCAAAATCCTGGAAATTTTGTTGTACACAGGTCATAAGCACTAATTTTAAAACAACCTTAATGAAGCATTAACAAAAACATACAGATAGAATCACCCAATACAGAAAAGCCTTCCAAGACCCTGATAACCAAAATGGGTATAGACTCCAAAAATCTGCATATTTTTATTTTATTAATGCTTCGAATGTACCACCAAAGGCAGTCCCAATAGAACAAATTACAAGCAGACCCATGAGACAAGATCCTAAAAAAGAAGCTAAAACGCCAACCAAAATTCTTGTTGTATTGAAGAATAAGAGTACCTATTTTTGGAGTTGTGGAGTTGAGAGCAATGCAGAGATCCTCACATTGTCCATGGTGTCAGGCTCTAGATCCATGAGCACAGCTCGGGGCACAAATCTCCCACATCCTTCCTCCAAACCTGCAATAGTATGGCTGCATCCTTCCTCAAAACCGACGACAATACGACCGCATCCTCCCTCCTTCCCTGGACAAACCATACAACCAGAGGGAAATGAACGAGGGAAATTAAAACTTTTGATATTTGAAATTTTTTGACATTTTGAAATGAAACACGTGTGTTTTTTTTAAGGCCACTCAAATTAATTTAAAAATATATATTTTTTAATAATTATAATAATTTTTAAATAATTAAAATAATTTCTAAATAATTAAATTTTTGGTTATTTTGACTGTTTAAAAATATTTACAATCAAAAAAATAAAACATATCTTTTTGAGAAGCAATTAAAATTATATCAGTAAATAATGGACTGATTTTTGCATATAGTAACCCTTCTACCCTACTAAATCATCATGCTTTATTAAAAGGAGTTTTAAACTTTACACTATTAAATTATGTTGTATTTTAAATATTTGGAGTTTTAATCTCTTTCTTTTTATATATTTTTTCTTTATAGTTTATGTATTATTTTTTCCTTATTTGTAAGTATTACTTTAAAAGTGAAATTTACATTTTTTTTCTTTAATAATAGTAATATATGTTTTCATTCATTCAAATTAGATACATTTTCTATAATAAATAATAGTGTAGTCTAATTAATAGATGAAATAGTTTTTTTGATTAAAACCTGACAATATCAAGATTGTGATTTCTTATTGTTTATAATCATTTTTTGAATACATAAATGAATTAAACACCTTAAAAATCGCTTTAGAAATTAAAACTTCATAAATTAACTAATTTAAACTGGTTTGGGTAAATAAGTGGTATTGTTGATTATAAATAATTATTAATGAGATTAAATCTAAGACATTTATTTAAATTATTAATTATATAAAATTGTTGAATTTTTATTTCATAACTAAGGATTTTGGTTGATTTTTTAATCTAATTATGTGATATTAAAGATGAATTATGGTAACTTAAAAAGAAGTTTTATGTGGTTAAAATGGAAGTAGTAATGTTATGGTATGAATGATATCCTCAGGTATCATATCAGAGAAGAAAGCAATTGGCAAAATTGAGATCAAAAGCAGTGGAGTTAGCCGAAAAGCAGCTTGCCCCAAGATGGAGCTCTTAGCTTCAATAAAGTATTAGATAAGCTGCATTTTGTGCTCAATGAAGAAATCAATTTTGAAAATGACAAAAAAATAATTTTCTGAAGATGAGGTTTTTGACTAGAAAGATATAACAGCACAGAAATAATCACAATGTTGATACAATAATAATATAATCCGAAAAAAACCTTCTCACATTCATGATCTGAGTATATAGTGAATTAGACAGAAGTAAGAACCTGATAAGTAGCAAGGAAATGAACGATTTGGGGTCTATTCAGCAAACCCTTGAAGCAGCAATAACGCAATAACGTGCCCTAAACCCTGTATTGCAATTTTCTCCTTCAGGAAACCCTTGAAGCAGCAAATACTCGTATAGATATTGAGCTTCAAGATAAAAATCCCATAGACATGAAGAGTGTCATACACCTTGTTCAAAAATTAGTAAATGAAATTGTGGATCTAAAAAAGAACTCTAGAGAATAAACCTCTATTTAAATAACTTACAAACCATATTACAAAAAACAATTACTTCTTCAAAGCTAATTCGTCAAATTTGGAGGGCTTAGGGGATTGGGAGTTAGGGGTTAGGGGATTTAGGTGCATTTAGGGGTTAGGGGTTGAATAATGAGTTAGTAGTTAAGGGGTTAAGGATTTGGGGCTTAGGGGGGCCGACCCGAACGCGTTTGGGCGGGCACACTCAACCGAAACGACCCGACCCGAATGGGTTTGGGAGGGCGCCCTCAAACGAAACGACACATCGCGCCTGACTAAACGAAGGCACAAGGGAGAAAACAACAAACGGGCTGCACGAACGTGCACAAGGCACCCTGGTGGTTACAACTTAGAAAAACTGATACAGGCGCCCTCGAATGAAACGACCCAACCTGAACGTGCCCGGTCGGGCGACCTCACATGGGCTAAGTGGTTCTGCCTTGGATCTTTACCTGTAATTGAATGTAAATAGTAATTTAGATTTGGTAGCTTCCATTGTAATTATGAATACTATTTTAATTTTTCATCATGTTTCAGGACTCCAAATTAGGTTAGGAAATTGTGATGACAGACAGGGATCACTTAATAGGGCCATTATATGGATTCTATGCACAGTGCTTAGTAATGCCAATTCCTTTGATTTTGTTCTATGAGAAGCCTATTTATGCTCCTTAAAATTCAAGGAAAAAATTCAAATTGATTCTTCTCCATACACTCCAAAAGAGGGGCATCCCTATTGGTAATAGAGCTACAAGCCTGTTTGGTAGTTACACTAAAATTCTTGGGATTTAAAGACTTATATGATCCCAAAATTGGCTTGTTTTACAGTTCACTGAATGGAAATTTTGGCAGCTTGTATGTCACAGGTTATGTACCCCATGAACAATGGAATTAACCCTTGCTACAGTTCAGGCTTATATTTGAGCTTTGGAATCTAGATATCAAAATGTGGTTTAAAATTTAAATTATCCTCCTATAGGTGACTGACCAAACTACATGTCTAATAGGGAATATTTTGTAATCATTCAATATTTAAAAGACTTGGCATGAGTCAATTTGGGGAATTGAAGCTAGTATGAACCCCCCTCTTCTCAAACCAGATAAAAAATCATGGAGGTCAAGGGCGATGGTAAGAAGAGAAAGCTAGATGAGGAAGCCAATGCCACCGCTCTGCAACTCTCGAAGGACAATCTGCACTCGTTGTTGGAGCCACTGAGAAAAGATCAGTTGATCTCTTTGATGGTAAATGCAGTTTCTTCATACCCTGCAATTGCAGAAGAAATTAAAGATGTTGCAAGCAAGAACCCTGCTCATCGGAAGTTGTTTGTGCGTGGATTGGCTTGGGAGACTTCTTCACAGACCCTATGTGATGCATTTGAACAGTATGGGGAGATTGAAGAAGGCACAGTTATTATGGATAAGACATCAGGAAATTCACAAGGATTTGGCTTTGTCACATTTAAGCATATGGATTCTACTCAAAGGGAATTGAAAGAGCCTAGCAAGAATATTGATGGGAGGATTACTGTAAGCAATATGGTAGTGGCAAGCACAGGTCTTGGTCAAAGTACAGATTAGGCTCAAAGGAAACTTTACATTGGTGGTCTTTCATATGACACGACCAATGATAAGCTTCTAGAAGTTTTTTCCAAATATGGAGAGATAGAAGAATGTTCGGTTGCATATGATAAGAATACCAACAAATCCAGGGGATTTTGATTTGTGACTTTCAAGACTGTGGAGGCTACAAAGCGGGCTCTTAAATAGGTTAGGGGTTTAGAGGTTTATGGTTTAGGGGGTTAAATGAGTTAGGGGTTGGGAATTAGGGGTTAAGGGGTTATAGGTTTAGGGTTTAGGGGGTTAAATGGGTTAGGGGTTAAGGTTTTAGCGGTTAGGGGTTAAGGGTTTAGAGGTTTATGGTTTAGGGGTTAAATGGGTTAGGGGTTTAGAGGTTTAGGAAACCCTTGAAGCAACAAATACTCGTATAGATAATGAGCTTCAAGATAAAAATCCCATAGAAATGAAGAGTGTCATACGCCTTGTTCAAAAATTATTAAATGAAACTGTGTATCTAAAAAAGAACTCTAGAGAAGATACCTCTATTTAAATAACTTACAAACCATATTGCAGAAAACAATTACTTCTTCAAAGCTAATTCGTCGAATTTGGAGGGCTTAGGGGATTGGGGGTTAGGGGTTAGGGTATTTAGGTGCATTTAGGGGTTAGGGGTCAAATAATGAGTTAGTAGTTAAGGGACTAGGGATTGGGGGCTTAGGGGGCCTGACCCAAATGCGTTTGGGCGAGTGCACTCAACTGAAATGACCCGACCCGAACGGGTTTGGGCGGCCTCCCTTAAACAAAACGACACAGCGTGCTCGACCAAATGAAGGTACAAGGGATAAAACGAAAAATGGTTCGCACGTACGTGCACAAGGCACTTGGGTGGTCACAACTTAGCAAATTTGATACGGCCTCCCTCAAACAAAACAACCCAACCCGAACGAGTTTGGGCGGGTGCCCTCAAACGACGCGACACGACGCACACGACTGAATGAAGGCATAAGGGAGAAAACAGAAAATGGGCTGCATGAATGTGAAAAATGCACCCGATGATGACAACTTAGCAAATTTTATATAGCCAACCTCAAATGAAATGACCCGACTCGACCCGACCTGAACACGTTTGGGCAGGGGCCCTCACAATATGGCGTGCCCGACTGAACAAAGGCACAAGGGAGAAAAAATAAAATGGGCTACATGAACGTGCACGAGGCACCCATGTGGTCACAACAGGTACTTAAGGAATGTGACAGATTTGGTCGGGCGCCCTCACATGGCGTGCACGATTGAACGAAGGCACAAGGGAGAAATCGGCAAATGGGGGTTAAATGGGTTAGGGTTGGGAAATATGGTTTAAGGGGTTAGGGTTTAAGGGTTTAGAGTTTCAGGGTTTAGGGGGTTAAATGGGTTAGGGGTTTAGGGGTTTAGGGGGTTAAATGGGTTAGGGGTTAAGGGTTTAAAGGTTAGTGGTTAAGGGTTTAGAGGTTTAGGGTTTAGGGGTTAAATGGGTTAGGGGTTTAGAGGTTTATGGTTTAGGGGGTTAAATGGGTTAGGGGTTGAGAATTAGGGTTTAATGGGTTAGGGGTTAAGGGGTTATAGGTTTAATGGGAGAAAACGGAAAACAGGCCACCCAAACGTGCACAGGGCACCCGAGTGGTCACAACTTAGAAAAATTGATACAGGCACCCACAAATAAAACGACCCGACCTGAACGCGCCCGGTCGGGTGACCTCACATGGCGTGACACGTTGCACCCGGAAAAACAATGCCACAAGGGAGAAAACGACAAACAGGCCGCTTGAACGTGCAAAGGGCACCCGGGCGGTCACAACTTAGCAAAACTGATACGGGCACCTTTGAACGAAATGGCCCAACCCAACCTGAACGCGCCTGGTTGGGCAACCTCACACGGCGCGCTCAACCGAACGATGCCACAAGGGAGAAAACGGTAAACGGGCCACCTGAACGTGCACAAGGCACCCGGGCGGTCACAACTTAGCAAAACTGATACGGGCGCGCTCGAACGAAATCGCCCGACTCGACCCTAACATGCCCGGTCAGGCAACCTCACATGGCGCGACACAGCGCGCCTGATCGAACGATTCCACAAGGGAGAAAATGGAAAACAGGCGGCCCAAACGTGCACAAGGCACCCAAGCGGTCACAACTTAGCAAAACTGATACGGATGCCCTCGAACCAAATGGCTCGACCCAAACGTGCCCGGTCGAGCTACCTCACACGGCACGCCTGAAAAAATTATGCGACAAGGGAGAAAACTGCAAACGGGCCACCCGAATGTGTAGAAGGCACTCGGGCAGTCACAGCTTAGCAAAATTGATATAGGCGCCCTCGAACGAAACGTCTCGACCCAAACGCGCCCGGTCGGGTGACCGCACACGATGCGACATGGCGAACGATGCCACAGGGGATAAAATGGAAAAAGGGCCACCTGAACATGCACAAGGCACCCAGGCAGTCACAACTTAGCAAAACTGATACAGGCGCCCTCGAACGAAACAGCTCGACCCGAACGCACCCAGTCAGGCGACCTCACACAGCACGACACGGCGCCCGTCCGAACGATGCCACAAGGGAGAAAATGGCAAACGGACCTCTCGAATGTGCACAAGGCACTCGGGCGGTCACAACTTAGCAAAACTGATACAGGCGCCCTCAAATGAAATGGCCCGACCCGAACGCGCCCAGTCAAGCAACCTCACACGGCGCGACATAGCGCGCCCGAACGAACAATGCCACAAGGGAGCAAATGGAAAATGGGCCACCCGAATGTGCACAAGGCACCCGAGCGATCAGAACTTAGCAAAACGGATACGGGCGCCCTCAAATGAAACGACCCGACCTGAACGTGCCTAGTCGGGCGACCTCACATGGCGCGACACAGCGCGCTCGACCGTGGTTGGGGGCACACATTAAAATTGACCCAAGGAGTGAGCACATCATGTCTTTAATATTTTATGAAACTCCTTAGAAGTCCCATCATAACCACCTTCCATCTTCATCACAATGTGATATGTCAACTAAAGATATCTTATTATGTTGCTCCAACCATTCAAAAAGGGGAAGAAGGGAGTCCAAATTTCCCAAAGGAGGCTACCCCATAATACTATGGTTCCAAATATTAATTGATCATCCATTTCCTGGGACCCAAGTTAGATTATTATTTATTAAAGGAGAGGCCAAAGAAATTAATTTTTCAAACAGTTGCAATAGCGACGCTTTCCTCCAAACGTCGCAATAATGAAACTTCGCTCTAAGTGTCACAAGACCGACACATCTCTCCAATCCATTGCAATTTTGACGCTTTTTCCCAAACTGTCGCAATAGCGACACTTTTCCCCAAACTATCGCAATAGCGACGCTTTCCTCCAAACATTGCAATAGCAACACTTAGCTCTAAGTTTCGCAAGACTAACACATCTCTCCAATCTGTCGCAATTCTGATGCTTGTCTACAAGCGTCGCAAGACCGAAACTTACCTCTAAGTGTTGCAATACCGACACTTGTCTCCAAACTTTGGTATAGCGACAGTTGTGGGCAGGATTTGAAAATTTGATAAAATTTGGGGAAATTTCCGACATTTGGTCAAAAGTGTCAGAATTTCTGCCAAATGTACTAGTGAACCATTTGAGATTGAGACAGATGCCTCTGACTATGATATTGGGGCAGTTCTTACTCAAGAGGGGCATCTAGTGGCATATCACAATGAGACATTGTCCAACAGAGTTTGAATGTATCCCACTTATGAAAAAGAAATGTAATCCATTGTGCAGGCTTGTCAACAATGGAAGCATTATATTTTGGGGAAGGAGACAATCATTCACACAGACCACTGACCCCTGCAATTCATACAAGCACAAGGGAAGTTTCAGAATTATTTTCGTCAGAAGTGGTCCACATATCTACAACAATTTCATTTGAACATCAAGTACAAGAAGGGTATCACCAATAATATTGCAGACCACCTCATCCAACCACTGATCATTGCCATAACCACCGTTCTCAACTCTTGTGGGCACAAGACTTCTGATTGGATGCTTCTCTACAAGATCGATCCATAATTCAGCCACACATACAAGGCACTCTTGGGGGGTACGCCAATTCCAAATTTTCATCTCCAAGATGCACTGTTGTGTCACCTGGGACACCTTTGTGTTCCTTCAATTGAGTGTGCCAAGATGATGTGGGAAGCGCACTACAGTCGAGTCGTTGGGAATTTTTGGGTCGAGAAAACAGTGGCAGTACTATAGAAGTATTTCTATTGGTCGAACCTTCGACAGGATGTTGGGAAGTACATCATATCCTGCAGTGATTGCACCATTTCCAAACCAACCATCAAGAAGCAAGGGCTCTATACTCTGCTACCTACCCCTAGTCGACCTTGGGAATCCATCTCCATGGACTACATGCCAGGCCTTCCTTCTTCTAAGAATGGAAACGACTGTGTTTTCGTGGTCGTCGACAGATTCTCGAAGATGGCCATTATGGCGGCCTGCAAGAAGAATATCACAGTAGAAGCCACTGCTAAACTCTTCTTTGAATGAGTGTGGGTGCACTTTGGGATCCCATAGTCCATCATATCAGTTCTCGACAGCAGGTTCCTCAGCACATTTTTGGTCCAGCCTCTGGTCAATGTTGGACACCAAGCTCACCAAGTCCACAACTTTTCATCCCCAAACTGATGGCCAGACAGAGGTTGTCAATAGGATGATTATACAAATTCTGCGCATGTACAATTCAAAGCATCCATGCACATGGGATGAGATCCTCCCCTATGTACAACCCCGTTATAACCGGGATCTCCACAGCTCAACCGGTCACAGCCCCTTTCAGGTGGGCTTGGGATTCCAACCACTATGTCCCATTGACGTAGGAATTCCATTTGCGGCTACTCATGTCAATTCGGCTCATGTCCAGTCTGAAGTTGACAAAGAGAAAAACTTCATCAAGCGCATTAAGCACATCTGCCAACAAGTTCATGACATATTGGACAGAGCCAATGCTAAGTAAAAGAAACTACATGATCAACATCAGGTGCCACACAACTTCTAGGTGGGCGAAAAAGTGTGGCTACATTTGCAGAAGGAGCGCCTCACTGGACCCCACCGCAAGCTTCACCCGCTCTGATATGGGTCATACACCATCACCAAGGTTGTAGAGAACAATGCCTTCAGGCTCAGTATTCCACCATTCCTTGGTCTGCACCCAGTATTCAATGTAGACCACCTTCATCCCTACTTCCCACCTTTACTGGAAACCTCTGACATTGGCTGGATAATTTACACTAAAATATTGACCTCCCTGAAACAATTGATGTTCTTGATAGAACTGCAGCCCTAATGGAGGTCTTTTTCCTTGGAAATAATGTTTCTCTTGCATAGGGTATTGTCCTTGAACAAGTTGCGGACCCTAAATAGAGTACTGCCCTTGAGGTTGATATTGTCCTTGAGGCATGTAATGTCCTTGAGGTATGTACTCTTCTTGAGGTTTGTACTATCCGTGAGGTATGTACTGTCCTTGAGGTGTGTACTGTCCTTGAGGTTTCCCCCCAGGAAATAAATTACTACCTTGAGTATGCCCCCCAAGCAGTAAATTACTACTTTGAGGGTCAGGGTTAGGTATTTTTCTAGACATCATGTAGACTTGTTCCGCATTTAAATTTTTCGGTATAAGATTCATTTGGACCAAGTGATTGTATAAGTTTTTTGGGAGAGAAAGATGCTCCTGAGAATTTACCAAAAAGCGACTGGTACCTCGGAGGAACAGACGGACCACCATACAAATAAGTTTTTGCAATGCAGAAAACATGGATGATTCACCAGACATATTGAATGAAGGTCTATAATTACCTCTTGGCATGGTGTAAAAAGGAATTCGAGGTGGTGAATAGTTGACACCAGAATTGTGTAGAAATTCAGTTAAATGAGAATACCAAGGATCTTGTTTGAAAGGGCTATAATATTAAATCGATTCACTTCACCTAAGATCTAAATATTCCTGATGTGAAGGAAGAAGAACTTCTTCTTTTGTGTCAGTAATCTCTTCAATGCTAATGAGGCCAAGAGGAAGGTTCTTAGTGATCTGAAACTTCACTCGCGGTGAATGAGGAAGACCAGGGGTTGGAGTGATGAAATATGAATCAGGCTTAGACGTAGCAGGTTCAGTTTTTGTTCATAAATTTCAGGCTCAGTAGCTAATAATTCACTAGTTTTGGAAGCAAGTTCAACTAGTTCAAAAATTGTAAGTTTTCTTTGAGAACTTTCTGTTGTTTGAGGTTGATCTACTTCTTAATCAAGATGTATAATTACTGATTTTTCCTCTTATTCAGTTGATCCAGTCCCTAATGGTTGTCCTTTCTCAGATTTAATATTTTCTAACTAACTTAGTGTGTACTCAGGGGGTTTCCCCTACATTCTACGAGATTGTCTTGGTAATTCAGCCACGATTAAAAGTTTAACACACAATATCAAAGAAAATTTCAACAAAATATCCTAAATTCTATAAGGAAACAATCAAATTGATCACACACCTACAAAATCTAAGAGAGAAATCCACACAAAAACAATATGTTTCCACACTAAAAACACTAGTTGGTGATGAAATCCAACGTCGTAGAATTCTAATGTGGAAAATTGGTAGTTGGAATAGTTACCCTGACAACCTACTTAATGAAACAGTATGATGCAAGTCTCTCCATTTATGCTAGCTCGAAGTGAATATTACCCTCCGGAAAGTCCAAGTGAGTCTAGCTGACGCCTGCTCCAGGTACACTGGGACCTGCCCTCCACCGCCACCTTGGGAAAAATCCTAAATTTTATAGTCACTAAGGTCACCAACGGCAAAAAATGTACATGGGGAAACAGTCTAAGATCTGATATACATGCAAGGGAAGAGTAACAAGTTCAATCCTCTTGAAGGCTCCTTCATATAATCCAAGGTTTACCAACAAGTGACCCCAGGCTCCTCAAAAATGGTCTATCCGAGGTTTACCATTTTTAGTATGTGCACATCTATTATCTTTCCCAATGAGATAGGTACGATTACCTCACTGGTTCTGGCATGATCTCATGCTTGGCTCTTTTAAGAAGAGCTTCCCAGAGCAAAAATGCTACAATTGGATTTTCCTACCGCAATATTGCTACTTTTTTGTTTGAACTGTCTTGGAATGTTAATCACAACCTATTCCAAGACACTAGCCTAAGATATGTTGGTGGAATGAGCCCTAGAAAATGTAAAATATCTAGATTGATTTTATTAAAGCGTTGTTTTTAATTTGGTTGTTGCTTAAGACAGAAGGTATGGAAGTGAAACTTCAATGATGTTTGTGACCTGACTCAAAAATATGCTAAATGCATCTAAATGAGAAGTGCAACTCTTTTCTTTTCAATGAATATTATTTAAGGGAAAGATTGAGAGATTTAACAATTTTCAAAGCCCCAATTCTTTCATTCATAAACAAAATGTTTGAAAAGAAGATGATTTCTAGAGAACTCAATTTGCAAAATGAACAATTACTCATTTGAAATGAAATTCCTTTAACAATTAGATAAGAAACTACAAATAAATAAACAAGCTATTTCCAAAAGAAAACACTATCTAAAAAACTCTAAAAACATAAATTTAAAAATCAAAGAAAAAATATAATTTTGAAGTCTATATAAAAGTTTGGGGACACTTTCTCCTAGCTTTTGATCGAACTAAGAATAATTTCTTCTTATCTAAGCAGAAATGAAAACATCCAAAAATGCTTTGGTGTGAAAATCAGGCTTTAGTAAGCTAAAAGCTCTTCTAAATTTGCAAATGAAAATGGAATCAATTTTCATAAAAGTAAAGTTTGCAATGGTTTTAATGGCTCAAAAAGAGAATATCATCATACCCGTAAGCTGAGGTATATGAAGGTATCTTGTATGGATCAGCAAGAAAGTAGGGAAAACACTCACTCATAAAATGCAAATAGGATGAAAAATCACACAAACGCAAAATTTGTTGAAAAGAAATTCACACACATAAGATTTAACAACTAAGATAGACTAGGGAAAACACAAAGAATCGAGTGATCTAGCTCCTAAAAAGAGAATTTTTATTTTTCAAAAAAATTCCACAAGCTAGCAGTTTCTAATGAAGTACAGAGCGATACCGCACTATTGTGAACTAAAACCTTCAGAGGCTACCACACTGTTTTTAGATAAAAACTGTGAAGGCAAGGAAAAATACAAAAAAATAAATATTCAACTTTTCTTTTTAGGGATTCTTAAAAGTTATATACCCAACCCAATCTCATACAAATCGAAATCAGAAAACTTTTAAAGTTCAAACTGAAAATAAAAAATGAAAACTAAGCTCTATTCCCCAGTGGAGTCGCCATTTTGTTATGCGTATTAATCCCTCTTGCAAACAAGAGTGATCTCCCTAGTATTCTACAAATAGATATAAACAAACATCCATTTGTAAACCTTTTTCTCTAGACTAATTGCAATTCAGAATTATTATAAACAAAGAAAGAGGACATGCCCCTACCTTGAAATCTATCGTTCGATGCAATCTTTTATCCAGTCGATCCAAAGGGGCTTCTCCAGTAAGTAGAAACTGCAATCAGAGACAAGACAAAAGAATCAAAGCACCTGCAATATATAATAATCAAGAAAAGCTAATCCAACTTCGTGATCAAGGAGTCTAAGTATTGATGTTATTCAATAAGCACAAGAACAACTCAATGAGAAAAAGAGATCAATATGTATTCTCTTGAATGAAAAGAGTAACTTTACAACCTGATGCGTTTTTGTCGTACAAGTTTCTCCCGGGTTCTTGAACAATCATTCCTCCTTCAGTTTGACAAGCCTTCCTCTCTGAATACTAGCATGGAGTTATGGACATAAGGGTGTGATCATTCTCATTCCAACAACAACTAGTGTAGATAATATGCTCTCTTGGGAATTTCTTCAGAAATTACCATATATAAGCTACCCTTGAGACGGAAACATGAACTCAATTTATAAGGAAATGGAGATAGTTTCAGTTCCATGAAGAGGGGGATAGATTCCTCTCATGAAGGGATTTGAGCTCCATGGACCAAGGGATAAGCTCCATGAGTGGAGGGATAAAGCTCGAACTGATCGCGCCTCTAGAATCTTCCGGTTGGGAGAATATTCGACCAGTTGGGCTTTTAGAATTTACTTTTTCCTTTATTCGACTTTATATGGGGATCCACAGGTTTTAATAGCAGAACATGCGGGGGCTACTGCGGGCTATAGAACAAGTATCTTCGAACACGTAGGAAAAAGCTAAAAAAAGTGTGGAGGTAGACTTTTAAGGGTTTTAATGAGATTTTCTCCAATTCCAAGACTTGGTTTAGGAACATTAGGGTTTTTGAATTCTAAAGGAGAAAAAATATAGTTAGTGATAGACCTATATGGATATTCAAATGTCATGGTGACAAAATAATGTGTAACAGACCTCTACCTTATTTGGGCACAATGACGAGAAAAACTTTTATCCTAGTTTTTGGCTCGCATAGGTATGAGGCTCATCCGTGGAGGATCAATTTCAATATTAGGTGAAATTGCAAGTTCTGAAGCTTGCATCTCTGATTCATGGTTTTGGGCCTTAGTTGTAGGAACAACACATGAAGGATTCAACCGTATTCGCACACACAAAAGCTCATCCATGCGACTGGATCCTTCTAGTCAAACAGAGAACTCTCCATCCATGTGACTGTGGGTTTAGGGTTTCTGCAGTACATGTATGATTCTAGTCGCTCGCATGCTAGGCTCAAGGGAGTGACTGAGATGCCTTAGTCACTCGCACAACTCCTCCTTCATGCGACCGAGACCTAAAACATGAAATCCCAGTCTTTTGAAGATTTCACTCAATGAACGCATTGTTCAATAGTTGACCACAGAGACCGTAAATAGTGTGTTATCACCCTGTAATTTGAAGGTTGTAGGAAAAATCATAAGAATGTAACATAAAACCACTTTGGGATGGGAATCTAGCCCTTCCAAACCCAGAGAGGGCTCTCTCTATAAAATTTATCTTTTTTGCTTGAAAATCTTAGAATAGTTATGATTGTACTTCGGTTTTGGGTTTTGATTTAAGTTTGGAAGACTGATTATATTCAATTTATTAGCATCTATTGGGAAATGGAGTCAAATGGTAAACTGGATGGTTGCATCAATTTTTCACAGAGTAAACTCAAGGCAAGGTAGGAATATTTACTGGATTTTTCAAAATAATAAGTGGGTGATGGCAGAACAATGAAAACCTTCAGCAGAACTAAATAGAAATTAATAATTCTTTAGTGTGGCATTCAATCGATCAGGAAAAACTAAAGAGTACTGAGCTTATTTTCACTTATCTAGTTACTCTAATTTGTTGATAATCTTTTTGAATCAGGTAATACAAAAATGCCAATGAAGCCAGTCAAGTAGATGTAGAAATGTATGGATAATTTGACTACTTGTCATCAAACTTGGAATCATAACTTGATCATGTGTCTTCATAATAGAATATATGATGTGTAATGGAAAATTTTGATGTATTTGATCCTCATAGAGAAAACATGTTTGCAGACTTGAGCTAAAAATAATCTCCATATAATCTTTTATAGGATCATCAAAAGCATGATGTATAATTTGTGCTTCTAGGCCTTCAATGACTAATTGATTAGTTGTATCCTCAATATTAAACCCTGAAACTATTTCTTCAGTCTTGTACTTGAAAGCATAATCATCCTCAATCTGCAAGTCAAAAGGTAGTACAATTTCCTCTTGCTTTGGAGAAGGAAGATTTTCCAAGAATTCTTTAGGATCTTGGAAATTATAAGACTGAATTTGAGAATTCAAAAGTTTAATTTCATTTTCATATTTTTTAGAAAATAACTCAAGAACACATATTTTAAGTTCAGGAGAAAATTTTCTTGATTTCAAAATAAGAAAGACAACTTTTAGAAAATCCTCATCAAGCTGAAATTATGATAACCTATCCCTGAATTCATTGAAAATATCTTGAGATGAAAGGTTTGCCACAAACCCTGTCATCTTGTATCACTATTAATTCTTTAGAATATGGATTCTTTTATTATGGAGTCACTCTGAACTTTGAATCTCTAGATCTTGGACAATGGATTCACCAGGAGAAAGGTAGAACCTTCTCGTGTCTGATTGTTTTTCACCATCAACAATCAGATCTAAACTTTGATGCATTTTTCTGAGGAAGATAAAACGTTCTTCCCCTGTGGAGTCACCATTATGTTATCACCCTATAATTTGAAGGCTATATGAAAAATCACAAGAATTTAACATCAAACCACTTTGGGATAGGAATCTAGCCCTTCCAATCCTAGAGAGGGTTCTCTCTACAAAATTTATCTTTGTTACTTGAAAATCTTAGACTAGTTATGATTGTACTTGGGGTTTGGGTTTTGATTTAGGTTTTGGAAGATTGATTGTATTCAATTTAATTAGCATCTATTGGGAAATGGAGTCAAATGTTAAACTGGATGGTTGCATCAATTTTTCACAGAGTAAACTGAGGGCAAGTTAGGAATATTTACTAGATATTTCATAATAATAAGTGGGTGATGGCGGAACAATGAAAACTTTCCACAGAACTAAAGAGAAATTAAGAATTATTTAGTGTGGAATTCAGTTGATAAGGCAGAAATAAAGAGCAGTTAAGAATTCTTTAGTATGGCCTTCAGTAGAAAACATTAAATTGCAAAAGCAGCTAGAATAAGATACTCAAAAGCAAATCCTATTCATCAAAGTTTCTATTTAGCAATTTTAATTTAGATGATTACAGTGAAGAGATGGCAGTGAAACACTTTAACATAAGAAAAACATCACCAGTTTTCAAGCCACAAGAAGCCTGTGAATGTTCTGCTTAGTATTGATGCACCAGTGCTTTGAAAAAAGCTTACAATGCTCCAATAGATCACTAATATTTCTGATCTCAAACAATCAACCCCTAATACTTCAAAAACAAAAGTATTTTTACAAAATTTACATATTGTTTACAATAAATGTTGTCTCTAACAGACACGAAATTTTTAGACTATAGATGAACTAAAAAGCTCTAACTGTTGCAGATTAATAGTTCTGGTGGAATGTGTTGTGCAAATGTTGTTGTTGTGGAAGTGGGAGCAGGTAAGATGTGGACCCAAATTTGTGGTTGTGCTGGCAGATGAACTAGCAAATGAAAACATATCTCTCTTCCTCTTAGTATTTCACTCAACTGCTTTTTGATCCTCTAACCCCTACTGTTTTATTTTCCATTAGTGTCACAAAATATTTTGGAAATATATATATTTAAATAATATTTCCAAAATATTTTAAATTAAATTTATAATTAAATTTCTACAAAACCATGTGTTGTTTCCAATCCGTGGTTTTGTTTTCTCTTTCCATGAATTCACAAAAAGATGTGTAGTTTTGTTTCTATTACTCCCTCTGTAAATTCATTTTATTTGCATGTAAATTCCTTTTACCCTTGTAGAATACCTGGATGGTTTTGAAAAACCAAGTGTTGATTTGTATGGTTGAGAGGGTATTCTCACTTTACTCTTTTACTTTCACCTATACATTAATTTTATATGTAATTTTTCCTTTTATTTTCTCTGATAATTTCATGGCATCCTTGAATTTTATTTCATGTGTTGATTTAAAACCATTTTACCTTTGAATCTCATTCCACAACCTTAGTCTCATATTTCCTGTAGCTATATAATTTTAATCCACCCTACATTCCCACCACAATTTCATAATATTTAAAATCAAAACAGTTAATGGCTTTTGCATGGGTAGCAAGTAGTATGTGGTATTTGGAGAGGGAGTGCGATAGAATGTGGGAGTGAGTAAAATCTGGTAAAAATAAAACTTCCCATTTTTCACTCATTTTTGGTGTTAAATGTTGGATGAGGTGGGGTTCGAAAAATAATTTTAATTTGGATAGTTTATAATGTGTGAGAATGAAGGGTTTAGCAAGGTAAAAGGGGTTTTTCAAAGGGGAAAAAATGGGATTTTCAATGGGAAAAAGGTTTTTAGGAGGGGAAAAAGATTAGGGAATGAAATGTAATGAAGGGGTAATGAAGGGAATATGTAAATAAGGGGTAAGTTAAAAAACAAATAACTTAGGGAATGATTTTGAAGGGGAAAAATGAATGGAGGGAAATTAATAAAATAGACATGTAAGGGGTTTAGTGAATGAGGGGAAATTAGTGAATGAGCTTTGATATTTAGAACTAATATTACATAGAACTTTAGGGTAAATACCCAAAGTAATATATAACCTTTTTGAATGTCCTCCTTCATTGATAATTCCTCCTGCACATGAAACATAGGATTTAAGCATGATGAAGGTGCATTTGAGCTAGCAACCTTATGCATTCCAAAACCTTTTACTCTTTTTATTTAGTTTCCCTAACATTTTATTGTGCCTTATTTGTTTACAACAACTAACACCTAACATTTTTTTTTATTCTTTCTATGGGTTTCATATATATATATATATATTTGATCTTTTTCTTTTATTAGTCCTTTGATTTTTCTTTTAGGACACACCCTCTTTTATTTTTTAATATGGGAAAACATTTGCTGAAATTAAAAGGTATGTAAAATATTACAAGACTTAATCATATTCAATTCAAAATTATGATCCCTATTATTATAGGAACATAACATAGTGAAAGTTCATTACAGCCTTCAGAATCAGAGTTTTTGGGTATATACATTGTTGGGTTCATTTCATGAGTGTTGTAGTTGTTTTTTTGGTTAGTTACATAAATGAATATATGTATCATTGTACTTTACTTTTCTTAATCATTTGATGACGATCTAAAAAGAAGAATAATTTGAAAGGGTTTTCCCCATAGCGGGTTTTTCCCTGGTCTCTTACCAATCCTCTCTATGTGTGAATGCTTTTCTTCTATTGTTCCTTTATGTTCTGTTGCATTGATGATGATGATATTGTTATTTCTACATAGTTTTTGAAGTAAATATGAATAATGTTATGATTTTATGGGGTGAATTTAATGTGTTAATGAATAAATTCAATTATCAAATCAAATAACAACATAGCCCTATGAAAAATTAAAAATAACAAAGTTCACCAAGATGGCTACATATATGGCTTAGCTTGAATTGATGAATCAAATTTATTGATTCTCCTTCAAAATATGGATTTTCCTTTTACAAAAATGGGCAAAGATTCAAAAGAAATCCTACAACTTACATTATCTCCTTTGAAAGGGGCTAATGAATCCACCTATAAGCCTACAACTTTGTTTTTATCCTTTTCAAAGCAAAAATGAATTCACTAGTAATCCTAAAACATACTTCTTTTCCTTTACCAAGGGCATGTGAATCCACATGCAAGCCTAAAACTTGCTTCCGCTCCCATTATAAGGTCTTAGTGAATACAAGCTTATTCTTCTCTCTATAAAAAGGGTTTAAATAAATTTTCATTTAAGAACTAGCTCATCATATCAAGGAGAGAATATATCTTAGGATACCAAAAATTAGGATCTAACACCATTCAAGGGATTGGTTTGCAGAAATATATCAACCATTCCCATGAAAATCTCAAGTCTCCATGAAGATATCAACTTTTCATGAAGGTCTCAACTCTCCATGAAATTTTCATCTTGCCTTTAAGAAGAGGAAACCACAATGTTATGTATATTTTTCACTAATGCTACATATTCCTCACATTTTTATTAGTTTCCCATTACAAATAAAAAAAAATATAGTAATACATGAGCACATAACTTAACTTTCGGGGAAAATTCTTCTTTGTGTGTCTCTGAGATCATCTCCTTATTTACTTTGAACAGCTCCTGCTTTATATGTTTGTTCTCTTCTTCTAGTTTCTCATATTTCTTTTGTCTTTCTTCTAGTTAAAGAGCTAAGTCATCTTTACTTTTAATGGCTTCTTCAATTATTTATTTTTAATAAACAAATTCCTCATTGTATGAATTATACATACCTTATTTAGCGAGTTGTAGCTACTCTTTTAGTTTCTTTTTCTTTCTTTTGGATTTCTTTAACTCATTAAGAGCACTGATGAGTTTTGTGGTGCTAGGCACTTAGAACAACAGATGAAATACTTTTCTATCACTTTATCTAAAATAAATAGACACAAAAAATGATATAATAACCTACTTGTCATCCAAGCGCTTCTTCTTCTCCTTTTGTCGCTTTTGTTTTCGCCTTCAATCCAACTAAGATCGCCAAATTGATTCCTACAACCATAAACAGAGAACATAAAGTAGATTTCAATATGCATATGCCTACTTATCTTAATCACTCAAATTGATTAGATGTGAAACATATATATCATTGAAGAATCCATTGCATGAGAAATAGAAACATAAACAGATACATTTATGGGAAAATGAAAAATAATATTTATTAAAGAGTAGAAGGGGGAGGTTACAACCAATGATCGATTTGATGCCACTGGCTCCAGCTTCATCCTAGCCTCATCACATCCAACATCACACCAGTAGCATATAAGTACTTTCACTCTCTCAAATGAGAATCCAACATAAATTCTTTACCAAAAATTTTCCTTCCCTAGCACTAAGATATGTGCTCAATTTATAGGGAAACTAATGGTATTTTCTTAATGAATGACTTTCTAATAAAAGGTAAGACATGTTCCCAAGTTCAGAGGTGTTAGATGGACACTTGGATTCGAAGTTTGACACATGTGGAATCTTCTAGAAGGCACTAGCCATGTGGATATTCCCAGAACAATGAGAATTCCGCTCCCAGGTGACCAGCGCACTCTTGAATGTCAGGAAGTGCATTGCAGTGCACCCTTGAATGGAGAATGTTGCATATGCAACGCAGTTAGTCCCTTTAGAGGCAGCGTTGGTGAGTTCATAAGTGATATAACATATACTTCAAACCTTGGAAATATCACAATATAAGCCATGAATGAATTGTTCTTCTCTTGGGGCATATAGCAACTAAAATGTAAGGGGATGATAGACCCTATTTCATTGGTCCCGGGGATGATGTCCAGTTTGAATAGATCATGGGGGATGATGCCCAAATTGACCTATAACAGTTGCCCCCTAAAGCATGAATTCAAAATAATAATAATATTTTTTGAATGAGATTCTTGACGAAGTGCTGAGATGGAACTGAAGCGGAGTGGCGACCTACATCAATATTACAATACATTACATCATAATATTTTCATCCTGATCACGAATTTCTGAGGGAGGCATTCCCATGCTTAGGACATAAACTATCTAATAACATGTATGCAATGCATAAAGTCGTCTACATTGGAATGTTTCACAATACAGACATGCCTATAGATATAGGCCCATTTTTGTATGGTGATCTGTATGTAAGGTCACCGTACAGATGATTTGTGCAATAATCTTAAAATCACAGCCCGAATGGCTGAAACTAGATCCGAGGTCTTCTTATCTTATTCACTCGATCGCTCGGGTACAAGTCTAGCCATGCGAATATATGATTTGTAGTCGAACATGGTAAGACATTGTTTGATTACTAGCCAATGATGTGAGCTGTTAAAAAACGTGAGAGAAACACCATTGATGTTAATGCCTCTTAAGGTACTGCAGTACATTTTGTAAGGCATGAATAGATAATTTGATGTCGGACACCAAACAAAATATTCCGGTCAAAGTTCCGGAAGCGAGGATCTTTTCGATGTTGTAACAAGCCTCATGGTACCGGAAGATTATGTTTCTAAGTAAACTTCCTGAATGATTATTTGATGTCGACAGGAATGATGATTTGATGTCGACAGGAAGCCAGTTTATTGTGAAACAGGAGTTACTGATTTCTGAAACAAAATGTGACTTGATATAGAAATGTTCAGGGTTGTTATCACAAAATTGTACTTGATTGGTTTTTGATCAGACAACTCTATGTAACTATTTCAAACCAGCTTTTGACTAAAGCTTAGCATCTTTAGTCTGAGAAGGCTCTCTCAAAATGGTTTATGATATTTGATAATGGTATTACTAGATGGCTAACTCTGTTTGAAAATTAATTTTTTTTTTATGATTGCAGGTTGAAAGAATGGAAGTTTGCTACCATTGGGCTTATGGAGTCAAAAAATAAGTAAATTCAGTGGCAAGGTTTCTTGACATGGAAGCCGAGGAAGATAGGGCCTTTAACAAAGGTAATTCACTCATTAAACATAGGAAAACACATTCATCTCATTACTAAAGGAAGTCAGAGCATAGAGTTATGAATTCTGAGTAATAGCAATGAAATCTACTACAAGTAGTAAAACATAAAATGTAGATCAATAAAACATTAAAAACCCATGAGAATCTCAAGTCTATCAAGAAGAAGTCACTCTATATTACTGATATGAGTCAAAATACATAAAGCAGCAGTTTAGTGTAAAAAGTCTCCAACCCCTTACTACTTCGATGGTTTGCCTTTAAATAGACATTTTTATAGCAGGGATGATCTGCCTCTTGGCTAGATTCATTTAATTCTTCCTATGACACATCATATAACAAAAAAACATGTCTTTTAATAATAAAATGACAGTTATACCCTAAATATGACTTTTCCTAATAGGACTAAAACTCCTATTTATTACATCAGTCTACCTTATCTTCGAAACAGTTACATGTCAGTTACAAATAAGCCTCACATGCTCAAATAGGCTATGACATAGTTCATCACCACTTTTCATATTAAAAATATTCCTAGACATGTGGAACAAAACCCTATTTTTCAGGAATACAAGACATTATCTTCAACAAGAGCTTTAGCTGATGAGCTGTCTCCACAGCACTTTCTTCAAGTCATAAATGTTTGATGATAAGGTTCCTTGACATGTTGGAAGAGTCCAATTGTCCAACTCTTCCTTTAAAATACTCCAAAACCTTCAAAAACAGCTCGCTACGAAAACAGGACAGTTTCATAGCGAGCTTTCGTAGCGTCCAAAAAAATAGCTTTTGCACCCAAAAATTTTGCTCCTTTTCTGTTCCACAGTGTCCACCAAGACATGACACAACATCACCACCATTATCCCTCCTTGAAAGTTGGAAAAAATGGTTTTAGAGGCAAAAAGACAGCTACACATATTTTTGTAGCATTTTCTTGGCTTTAAGCCTAGGAAACACTACGAAATTGTGAAAAACTGCAGAATTTCTAGATTTCCATACTAACTCAAAAAGGTGACCTCTAGCTATAAAAAATTGGTCTTCAGCATGCCATGAACCTTCTAAAACTCATTGAAATTTAACTTATGACCCTTGTGATGTTTCCTCTTCATTAAGGATCAGTTGGGCTATGGGCTCCTCAACCACAGTCATCCTTAAGCCCTTCTTCTCAAGCTCTTCATGAATCAATTCTAATTTATCTTGAAGGTTTTTGACTTGGTCCTTCAGTGTCCTATTCTTATATTTTAAGTGTAGGTTCATTTTTTTGATATGATTCACCTCTCCTCTCAATCACTAAGTCCATTTGATCAATTATTGTGTGTTATCTAAGGTCTTTGACACACTATTAACCTATTCTTCCCAAATTTCTTTCATTTTCTCAAACTGTACCTTCTAAATCTGATGCTTCCTTGCCTATTTCTTCAAGACTAATATTTCATCATTTTCCAGCTTCAATTGCTCCTTAAGGACCTCAATCTCTTTTTCTTCAATGATTTTCTCTTTTCCTTTCCTTTGTTTAATGACTGATTCTTCTTTTGCAGGTGAGGAAAGGTCAATGATGCTTGGTGGTGGTTGGACAATTTTAGTGACCTTCTGAGCTTCTTTACTGCTTTCCAAGACTATTCTAGCATGTCTTGTCATTGGTTTCCTAGCTTGAAACATGAATCTTGCATCTTCACCTTCAAACTCTAACTTCTTAGATGTTTTAGCTTTCTTGAGCTTCTTTCCTCCCTCATTTATATCTTTAGCTTGAACTATGGGAGTTTCTTCAGTATCAATAGCATGCATAATTTCTTCTAAGTTACCCTTAGCCATTTTTTGGCTTCTTGTAACCCTCTTGCTACCATGTTTCCTCACTATTTTCTTTTGTTTTGCAGGTGTAACTTTGGGTGTGTCAGCTTACTGCAATGTTTTTGTCTCCATGACCACTGGCTCAATTTGTTCTACCACTGAAGGTGATGGGATATCTCTAGGTTTAGGAGTTATTTCAGGAGTGATGGCATCTAATTCAAAACCACTGACAAACATAAAAGATGACCAGTCTCTGCCTAATCTCTTTAACTCCTATAAAACCAGCAACTTGATTAAACCATGATGAAAGAGTGAGTTTTCATTTCCTTCAAATTTAGCTTGAAATTTTTCTGACATTTTAGCTAAAATTCTGTATAAGTAAAAAGGTAAATCAAGAGACCTCTTACCAACAAAATGTAGCAGAAGCTTGAAGTGGTAGGAATAAACCATATGATACCTCCCTTCACAGGTGAATTACTTCTAAATGATTAGCAACAACTTTGATAAGTTGTCTTTCATGTAGCTCCTTGGGATGACATTTGTGAGATCAATCTCATTATGCTCTGGCTTGATAAATTCCTTGCATTCCTGCATGGTGAACTTGAAACCTTTGAACCATTGTTCTCCTACTCTAGGGATTATTTTTGCTACTGCAATAGTCTCTAGTCTTACAGTGAGGTTCAACATTCCCACCTTTGAAGCTGTCCCATTGAAACTGATGGCAAACTCCTTAGAAACCTACATATGGCACCTTTGCAATATTTGGAAAAAATGAAAACACCCTATTCTTCTGAAAACTTCTAAGGCACTTGGGTCTTCATTAATCAAATTCATGTCTGATGGCTCATATCTGAGGTAGTGGCCTCCTTTGTTGACCTTCCTCTTTGCATCCATGGTGCTTTTATACCTTCTCTGCCTCGCTTGATCAGTGACACCTACAACTTTCGAAAATGCTAGCAACCAGCTAGGCTTGGTGAAACAGCTCTCCAGAACTCAGTAGCATGCAAAGATGGAGCGGAGAATGACAAATGACTCAATTGGGTAATGTTTTAAACTTTCGATGACAACCCATAGCTTAATCATGACTCATACATGCTAAAAACAGTAATAATGACCTCAACCATGACCATTATACCTTGATTTAACCCTAACTGACTCGAATGAAATCCACCCTAAAAATTCTAATCATTGACTGACACCTAGCACCGAATTTGAAAAGACGGACAGAAAAACCCCTTTTCATAGCATAGTTAGTTCATTTCTAGGCAATTTCACTATGAAAGTATTAGCAGTTTCGTAGCAAAAACTGCCTTTTTACTATGTAATTCGCTACGAAAACAAGAAATCTTGGCTAAAGTGACCTTTTCAAATTCAAAAGCTTGGGAAATGGAATATGTCAGCAAATTATTACTGATGAGACATGATGTGACTATAATGGGGGTGGGTTTGGACCTTAGGATAGGCTAATATGAAAAATTTTAAATTTTCCTAATGAACTCTATGACCATACCTTTGACAAATAAATTTCTAAGACTATGTCAAATGATGTTTCACTTTTTCTGAGTGATAAAAACTGTCATGAAAATGAAGGTATATGAATATTGCAGAAGGATGAGTATTCACTGGATAAATTTTCTTGAACATATCGGTGACACTGAGATGAGTTGGCAGCATTGACCCAAAATTGAAGTGAAGGTATGATGAACCATAGGTATGAATGAACCATCAAGAAGATTACCCAACCCAAACAATCGCGATGATGGAGTGAAGTTTCATGTTCAAGAGCGACCTGCTACTGTAAAAGTTATGTTCACTTTCCCAAATTTTCCCCGGTCATTTGTCGACCAGTACCTCTTTATTTTTTAACAAGCTTGAGGAGGATAACATATGCTTGATCTATAATTCAACCCTTCGGGTGAATATGCATCTCTATTTAATAATTTAATGATTCTAGCGATAAATGAAACTCATTTCTTTCCATGATCGACAAGCCCATCACTATTTTATGTTTTAACGAGCCTAACGACAGTGACAGCCCGGTCATTTTTCATATTTAGAGATTTTGAAACAGGACAAAAGAAAAATCAGTGGGTCCTTTTTCATAAATTTGTTGCTCAGATCTGAAAAAGTGTAAAATAATATCTAAGAGAACCTCCTAGCCATGTTCGACTAAGGTTTTCCTTTTTCGTAAATAATCTATTTCAGTCCAGAAATGGGTTAAACTTATACTGAGTAGATGTCGTTTCATTTATTTTTATGAGCTCCAAAAGAAAAGTGCTCAGAAATATTTTAACATTATTAGAGTCTGAAAAGAGCTAAAAGAAGACTCCATGGGTTCATTTTTTGTTGTTATCGAAGCTCGAAAAAGAGATAAAAGTGTGCTTTAAGTCCTTTTTCGTTTTTATCAAAGCTCGAAAAATAAGGATAAAAGTATGCTTTGTGGTCAAATCATTCTTGAAATAAATGTGCATGACTAATCTTCTATATCATTTGTAAACCTTTTTAGAACAACATAAAATGGATTAAAAATACTTGTTTCATGATAAAAAATGAATAAAACCATAGTCACATCAATAAATACAATTTGCAAATAATCAAATGACTAATTAAAAGAATTTTACTATTCATTTTTACCATTTGAAAGTTACCATTTTCCTTTTGCAGCTCCGAACCTGTTTTTTCCCACGAACTTAAATTGTTGATTGCGATCAATTCTGTTTACGGTTTTCCTTGCCATTCAATTCATTTTGGTGACATCAACCTCCTCTTTCCTTCAGCAGTATTTTTGTTTCATTTCATTGCAGTTTTTTAGGTATTTGGGCCCCTTAGGGTAAATTTATTTTTCAAACAAGGAAACACACCCTTGAGTGTCGAAAGGTGTGTTGCAGTGCACTGGAATTTAAGGCCAAGTGCACTTGCAATGCACTGTCCCTTGACCAAGGGCCCATTGGGTGCATTTTAAATTTTGGTTCTTTGTAGTGTGCTCAAATTTTGCCTAATTTTTTGCATTAAATGGGTGCTTGTGAATCCTATGATTGTGTTTCAGGGATTCAACGGACCAAAATGAAAATTACTTTGATGGAAAGAGAACATGAGGAACAAAACATGATTTCCCTAAATGATCTGGGTATTGTAACAACCCTCAGAGACTGTGGGTTTCTGAAGTACTTCAAATTATCTGGTATGAGACAAAAGATGGAACTTTTGGAGTTCCTTGTTCATGCATGGGATCCAGTGATTGAGGAATTTCATATTGGGGACAAAGTGGTCCCAATTTTAGTGGAGGATATCTATTTTCTAACAGGCTTGTCAAGGAGAGGCCTACCCATTTCTCTCTGAGGGCTCTTGGAGGAGAGACAGTGAGAGAAAATATATTGTAGTATTGCAATCCAGGGGCAAATCCTAGCAAGGATGGGAAAATAAACATCCGCGATGTTCATGATTTTCCATTGAGAACCATTTTATTCACGATCACAAAGTTTGCTGGTACCTCTACACTCCATGTAGCAAGCATATCTTATATGAAATATGCACTAGAGTGCATGGAACCAACAGTTTTCAACTTGGTTGAAATTGTACTCTCTCAAACGAAATAACAAATGAGCAAGGAAAAGGGAGGAAGGAATACAAATTTCAATTATGGTTCGATCCTCATTTATTTTTCCTTAGAGTGGATTCCACTGATGTAGCCTCAACATGTGATGCTAGCTATATCTAACCCTAGAGATCTAAGGATGCAGAGATGGGTAGAACTAATTGCTTGAATTGTTGGTCAATCGACCATCATGTTCTCTACTACATTCTTCACCTGGTTCAGGCAACATATTATTGTCATCAATGGCTATGCATATGCAGGCATCAACTTCTGAGGAGATCCAGTTTTAGTTTTACCAGAAGGCGCTTAGTGCGGTGCAACTGGTAAGAATTTTTTGACCATGTTTTTTTATTTTTCTAAGGTTTATACATGTTTTTTTATTTTTATTTTTTCCCAAGACTAAACTAATTTTTTTATGTATGCAGATGTGGGTTGAGCTCGACTAGTGGGAGGGCCAGAGCATGGAGCAGATGAGCCGACAGAGAGGGCTATCGGGAGAGTAGTCCTTCAGGATTTGTATATGGTTGATACTCTTGCTGAGCTTCACATATATATGGGTTGACCTTTAGGATTTTGGATTGCTAGATCAAAGAGTTATCCATGCGACTGCAGCGCCATACTATTGGTGTTCCTAACTGCTGGATGCAGTTACTATGTAGGATAGCTAGATCAGTAGCATGTTATCATGAGCACCACTAGTTTAATTTTGACATGTTGCATACATTTTGAGGTCATATGACCAATGTGTCTTGGCCACAAATTTTGTGAAAACCTATAACTATCTATCTATATGATTTCAGAGTTTTCCTATGTTTATTGTGCAATCCTATTCAATTATGTGAATGTATATTTACATGTGTCACAAATGTCTATTTATAACATAATTTGATAAATAATTAGTTAATGTGTTCAAGTTTTTGGAAATGTTTTGATATTGAATGAAATCAGAATGTCTTTCCAAAAGTCGAACACTTAGGAACATACGATGCAGTGTTGGATTTCTGACATTATAAACACTAGTAAGTTGTAATACCACAAGTTTTGAGTCTAACCTAATGATGATGTGTTTTATACCAAATGAAATGGCATCAAAGAGAAGTTCGATCAACACGTTATACTCAGTGATATTGTTTGTAGATCAACTGATACAAATACCTTGAAAACACAATAACTCGTGGTTCGGAGTAAAAATGGGCCATGCTGCAGAGGATATATTCTGTGTACTATGACTAGCACCATCAGCATACCCAACGAATGGGTCCAAAGATTTAGACATTTGCGATGAAAGTGGATTACTAACTTCAATAAAACTCTCATAAAAACAAACTAAGATGGTAAATGAAAATAAAAAACATATATACAACATAATAAAACATTTTACTACACTCATGTTTAAGCATAGTAACATTTGAGATACAACCCATTTCAAGGTTGGGCCAACAAAATTCCATCGTAATCTACCAAATTGTAGGTACCCTTATGTTGGCTTTAGGGGTCCTGACCCAAGTTCGCACGTTAATGTTTGCCAACAAACCCCTATACTACTGGCCCTTTCGGTAGTGACCTGCTTGCATAGGTAAAAGTCTCACCCGAAACAGTATGGGAGGGTGCTAGAACTAGGTTTCCGCACTCAGAAAGAGAGCAGGTAAGCCAAGCCATGCACAACGCACAGATCTATGGAAACAGAGCTAGTTTGCAGGCTTAAATAGGTAATCGGTGTACACAGTATTACAGATCTATAACTTAGGTCCACATCCACGTGCGTTCGACCAACACAGATATAAATTACAAAACGCGCAGCAGACCAGATAGCATATATTATAGATAAACATGTTAAACACCATGTTGAAGCACACACATGGTGTATGAGGAAGAAGAATGCACACACAAGAGAAACAACACACAATGAAAGATAAGCGTGAGGCTTTCTTATTTTCCATTATACAAAGATGTACATTTATAGTACAATGGTGTGACTCTTAGTTTCACATTCCAAGGTCACTTGGACTCCATTGTGACTTTTCGCATTCCACACCTACCCATGTAGGATTAGGTGTTCCAACATCCCCCCTTAATCCGAAGGGGTATGTGTGAGTTCAAGAAAAGAGTTGTAATACAAATCTGCAAAGTATACATGGCAGCACTTGGCTGAATCAACTCTCTGAAATGTTGGAAAAAGGAGGTGGTTTTAGGATGACCACAAACACTGGAACGCAAAACTTGTTGCAGTTCCCGGAACTCTTCCAAAACTGGCAAGAAGCTGAAAGCTTCTGCTAGAGGAATTGTCCCTCATAAAAAAGGGAGACCTTCGACCTAAAAGAAGGGAGGTCTACGACCTGCGGTGGTTTTAGGTTGTCCACCAACCAAAGATGATGGTTTTAGGTTATCCACCAACCGAAAATGATGGTTTTAGGTTATCCACCAACCAAAGATGATAGTTTTAGGTTATCCACCAACCGAAAATGATGGTTTTAGGTTATCCACCAACCAAAGATGATGGTTTTAGGTTATCCACCAACCGAAGGTATGCTCATGGGCATCCGTATCTCTGGCTACATCTCTGAATCCGGAATGACAAATTGTGGCTCAGGCTCGCTTGAACTGCTGGCTACAACTCTGAACATGGAATGAGAGATTGTGGCTCAGGCTCGCTTGATCTATCGTCGAGGCTTGTACATGACCACCATTTTACCCCCTGTCAGGGACAAGGTGAGATGATGGCGAAAACTCAACTGCAAGTTTACTCAATATCTGTGAACATGTTCTAACATGTGTCGTAAACATCTTCTTAGCTGTTAATGCCTATTGCCAAGAAGTGATCCATCCAAGATGAATCTTGGTTCTTGCAGGAGGCTTGTGTCTGAAGCATCTGTCTGAAGAATGGGTGTACCAACCACAGTTCTTGCATGGTTGAAGATCAAAACAGTGATCTTTCATATGGCCAACTTGATCACAGTGTTGGCATGTCAAAATCTGTTGTGGAAGCGGAGCAGGATCTGGAACAGCTGCAGGTGAACTGTCATACAAGAATCTGGCACTCTGAAATTTGATAGGCTTTGTGTAGTCTGGAATATGAAAGGACACATTCTTGTCATATCCAAGACCAGTTCGGTGCTTGTTGTGGACAAGCTCTTCCCAAGGTCTGATGATGGGCTTGAGAAGTGCAGGTTGATCTGCTGCATCTGCATGTACATCTGCTCTTGTGCAAGGAACTAAATGGGAATCAACTGCAACTTTATCTTCTTTCTTCTAATGAGAGTCCTTCACAATATTCTGAACAGAAACAGGTTCAGAATGGTGATTCTTTTGTTGAAGTTCTTCTTGTTGGAGCTGAGATTCCAACTGCAAAAACTCAATCTTTTCATGTGCATCTTGCAAACAACTTTGAATGTTACATAGAGCATCCTTGCTCATTTTTATCATATCATGAACATTTGAATGAATGAGGTCATTCAACAACACTAATGCCTCATTGATTTTGGCCATTTTCAACAACTTAGGCTCAAAATATGAAAGGGTGTCGGCTTCAACCGAAAATGCACCCGTTTACAATGTGACTGAACAACAAATACAGTTGACTCAAGAAATTCTCAAAGTACAAAGTGTGCTCCTCAAATGATGGAGGGTAATCAACAATCCAACAACTCAAATACTGATTGCAACTATGAATGAAGAGGCAAATTCACTCACAATGTGAGTTCAATACAAAATCTCTGCAAAAATATGTGCAGCTGAAAACACTATGAAAGAAGCCTTTAAGGCAGCTGAATTTTCCTCCAAATAGCTGTTTTGCAATGATGGCAAAATTGTCTTCAAATATGAAATTCTTCAAAAAAACCACCCTTATGCCAGAAATCACACAATGTCAGATTTCACTTTTTTCTTCTATATGTATAATCCATGTCATTTCTTCAATTCTGCTCACATGTCATTTTCTCTTCCTTTCTACTGTTCATATCTGCTCTTTTCTCTCTCTCTGCTGGTTTTTTTTTTTTTAAATTAATTAATTAAAAATTAATTAAAAAATGGAAATAATTAAAAAATGTGGGGAATGGGATTAATTAAAAGAGGAAGAAATTTAAAAAAGATGGGAAATTTATTGAAATGGGAGGGGAGGGAATTAATAGAGAGGGAAATTTAAAAAAAATGAATTTAAAATGGGAGAGGGAAGTTTAATTGAAAGGGATGAGAGGATTTAAATTATATAGAAAGGGTGAATATTAAAAATAGAGAGAGTATTATATAGAGGTGTTTTATTAATGGAGGGATTAAAAAATTTAGAAGTCGATTTTTAAATTAAAAAAGGGGAGGGAAAAGACTGTCGTGGGAGGGGATATGCAGCGGTTGTGAGGGGGTTGTTTAAATATATGGGACAGCGGTATTGGGTGTTAAGAGATTGCAGTTGTAGGGAAGAGGTGTTAGGTGGGAGCGTGGGAGGAGCGGAATGTAGCAGAGGGCGGGTGTGTAGGTGAGAGCTCGCAGGTAGCAGGCGAGCGTGGGCGGCGTTTGCAGAAGGTGGCTGCCGTGGAGAAATGGGAGGCCGCGTTGGAGGAGCGACAGGTGGGAAGCGTAAGGGAAGGGATGCGTTGGAAGGTGAGCGGCCAAAGGCGCGTGGGAGGGAACCAGTAGCGCTGGTGAGTATTTCAGTGATGAGTGTGTTGTGTGTGGCAGAGTCGAATTGCAGAGGTAGGTGTGGATAGGGGGCAGGGCATAAGAGGTAAAGGGAGAGTAGCGTTAGTGTAGATGTAGGAAAGAGCGTTAAGAATAGAGAGGCGGCCAAGTGAGGGGAGCGGGTGCGTAAGGGCAGGAGGAGTGTAGAAGGTTGGGTTATGCATTGTAGCAGTTGGAAGGGTGTAGAAATGATGCAGAGAGGGTGCAGGCTGTAGCGTGGGGATAGAAGACTGTTATGTAAAAAAATGCAGGGGGAGGAGGGCCGAAAGGCCTGGAATGGCAAAGATTTTTTTTATTTTTTTTATTTTTTTTTATTTTTTTTAAAACAGCAGAGAAGAAGACCTTTGAAACAACAGCAGATTTTTAAGCACTGAAATATAGGCAGCAGATTCCAGAAATGAAGGCAACAGTACAAATTTCAAGTACTGAAATACAATAGCAGATTGCCAATAAACCCAGAAATTTTTCCAATAGCTCAGCAGCAGAAAAACTCAAAATTCGTTTCCATTAAAAAGCCAGAAACTTCTACTTCAGAAACCCTCTTTAAACAGTGTTTTCCAGCAACTCTTCAATGCAGAAATTAATAGGAATTGCAGGAAAAATGAAAATGAAAACCTTCAGATGGGCAGTGCTGCCTTTCTTCAAAACAAATTCTGAATGTCGCTCTTTCTTCTGAATGCTGCTCCTTCTCCAAAACCACTTTCTAAATGTGGCAAAAAGAGCTGCTGCAAAAAGTCTCTAAATGCTGCAAAAATGCAGATATGCGCAGGCCATAGACACAAATGGCTCACTCAGTTTGGAGCAGGGCCAGCAATCGCCCGCTCTAATACCATGTTAAACACCATGTTGAAGCACACACATGGTGTATGAGGAAGAATAATGCACACACAAGAGAAACAACATGATCTAGGACTCAGTTGCGCTGGGCTTTCTTATTTTTTTCATAAAAGATGTTTATTTATAATAAAAATGGTGTGAGCTCTTAGTTATATTCAGGTCACTTACAGGACTCTACCATTGTGACTTTTCGCATTCCACACCTATGTAAGGATTAAATTAATTAACAAACAAATCAGAATACATACAGATCATTCCTTTCTAATCATAGGTGTAACACCAAACACAGTTCTTCAGAAGGATGGGTCATGGCAAATGTGGGCAATGCTTCTCATGTAATGTCCAGTAAGTTCTTACATAGCCCCAAATCCCACTATACACAGGCCTTGACAGATTCACCGCTGGTTGGACAAAGGATCTTTGGCACAGCCGAATGGGTGAATTTGTTAATGCAAGAGCCAGACTAAAGAGTCCTTTTGCCCAGCATTGCTTCTATTGAAGGTACCTGCTATCTATAAATGTAACACATATTGCCCTGGTTAGCTGTTTTACCTATTTACCCGCTTACAACATATTGGGGTTTTTATCCACCCTGTCACCCCTGCGCTAGACTAAATATAATCAAAATAATACAAAATTGGACCAGCTTTTATCAATGTGGGAGACCCTGCTCCAATAGTCCCCCAACACAATCTTGTGACTCGTCCCGAGTCACGGTGGTCATAGGTCTTCCTTCCTCTTCCATGCAACATCTCTATTCCAGGAAAGAGGTACCTTCAGTGTCTGCACAATCGTTATCCTCCATTGTCAAAGGGTTGTGTTACAAATTAGTGTTCCAGATATTTCTTCAGCTGACTCTTGCGTTCGAAGTCCCCGATGATACTGCTACGGCCTAGCTGAAAGATTTCAGCTACTCCGGCCATGTATTCATTTGTTATAATATGGTTTGAGTCTACTACCATTAAAGTATCCTGGAAGCATATCACCCTGTAGGGTGGCCAACAGGACAACTCCTCCATTCGTGATTTCCTTGACAAGCTAGGGACCCAAAAAATGTTGTCGAAACTTACCTAGGTGCTTTGCAAACTGGCTATCATATAAGAGTACCAGGTTATCTTCTGCAAACGTCTTCTGGCAGATATGACGGTCGTGCCATGCCTTATCACGTGTTTTATGGACTTGCTAATGAAATTTGGCCATAAACCAGTCTTCCTCTAGGGTGGTGAGCTGCATCAGGCATTCTTCAAGGACATCTGGGTCATCCATGTTTGTTGAAGGTTGCAATATGGATACTAAGAACAATATACTCGATAGGCATGATGGCCTCCTTGCTGTAATTCAATTGAAAGGGGGTTTGTCTTGTTAACTTCTTACAAGTGGTTCGATAGGCCCAGAGAATTGATGGGATGCGCACGTCCCAATCACTGTGGTTAGCATTGTAGACCTTGGTTAGTGCCTGTTCCAATATCTTATTGAATGCTTCAATAGCCCCATTGGCCTGTGGATGATAAGGAGTGCTTTTTGCATGATGAATCTGGAATTCTTCAGCCAAGGCTTGGATGGTTTCATTAACAAAGTGTGTGCCCCGAACTCATGAGGATCTTGGGGCACCCAAAGCAGGTTAGAATATGCTAAAAAATGAAGCGTGCAGCAGTCTCCACAGTACAATCTCTTAATGCTTGGGCCTCTGCCCATCGGATCACATAATATGTGGCAGTGATTATATAACGGGCGCCTGTTTTATTTCCTAGCAGAATAATAGGTCCCACAAAATCTATGGACCATTTATCAAAGGCTTGCAGGGCCATTTGCAGTTATAAGGGCATCTCATTGTGCCTTGATGGTCATCTCGTTCGTTGACATGTATCATAGGCTCTGCAATAATCCTGGGAATCACTATGTACAGTAGGCCACCATAGCCCAGCCTGTTAAATCTTCTATGACGTTGCTTTGCCTGCATAGTGCCCACCTGCTATTCCTTCATGGGCTTCTGTTAGGATGGCTTGTCGCTCGTACTCCAGAACATACCTGCGTAGTACTTCGTCTGCACCTAACTTATATAGGTGGTCTGCGATGATAGTAAATTCTACCACTCATGTGACCAACTCTTTCTTTTGCTGGACCGAGTAGTCTTTTGGCACCATACTGGTAGTTAGGAACAGGATGATATCAGCAAAGTGTGCATCGACAACCTTAATGGTGAACATTTGTGCATCGGGTAGGCCTTTGTCCAGACTAGTAGGTTCTTCTCCAGTATCAATACGGGATAGGTGATCTAGTCCTGCGTTCAGCTTACCTGGTTTAACTATGATTTCAAAGTTATATTCTTGGAAAAAAAACAACCATCGGCAGATTCCCCCCCTCCCCCAACACAGGCTTATTCACTAGGTATTTTAAGGCCGAATGGTCAGTATACATTTTGAAGTGACCTCCGAGCAAGTAGTGGCGATATTTTTGTAGTGCGTAGACCATGGCCAGTCCTTCCCTTTTTGTTGTGGCATAATTGCTTTCAGTATTTGAGAGTTTTCGGCTAGCAAAGGCGATTGTATGATCAATGTCCCCCTCGCCCAGTTTCATAAGGATGGCTCCTAAAGCGATGCTCAAGGCATCTACGTGTACATGAAATTCCTTCATCCAATCAAGAAAGACAAGAATAGGTGTCGAAACCATCTTTTCTTTGAGTAGTTCAAAAATTTTCTGACATTCCTCGTCCCAAAAAAAAGCAACATCCTTCTTAAGTAGCTTCTTGAGTGACATTGTGATTAGTGTGTACCCCTGAATGAACTTTCTATAGTAGCCTGTATGTCCCAGAATTGAGCGCAGCTATTTTTCAGTTTTGGGGACAGCCAAGTTAATGATAACAGCAATCTTGGTGGGATCCATCATCATCCCTTGCTGGCAGACTATATGCCCAAGTAAAATGCCGAAAGGCACATAGAAAATACACTTCTTGATGTTGAGGGAGATTTGGTATTTGCGGTAGGCATCTAACATTAAGCGCAAGTTCGAGACATGCATTCGTACTAAGCCAAATACAGTCCAATCATCAAAGTAGACTTCTACAAACTTGTGGACGAATTCTTTGAACACTGCAACCACGACGCGTGAGAAGATAGCTGGAGCATTCTTGAGTCCAAATGGCATTACAGTATACTAGAAGGACCCCCATTCAGTGGCAAACGTAGTTTTACTGCGGTATTCTGGGGCAATGCGGATCTGATGATAGCCTGAGAACCTATCGGTAAATGAGTACACCTCCTAACCACCTACACTATCTAGTATTTCATCTAAAAAGGGCATCGGGAACATGTCATGTATGTGGGCATCATTTAACTTGCATAGTTCAACGCAGATCCAAATTTCCCCCTTTGTTTTCTTTTCCTGAACAACCATCAGGCTGACCTAGTCTAACTGTTCGACTGGCTCTATGATACCGACAGTGAGAATTTTATCCAATTCCTCCTTCACTTTTTGTTTGTACTTCGGGTTTAATCGGTAAGGCCACCACTTGATTGGTCAGGCATCGGGATTGAGCGTGATGTGCATAACTCCCAGATCACCATTGATCCCCTTGAGTTCGGAGAATTTGATTGGAAAGAGGTCCTGATATTCTGTCAGCAACTCCGCCACCTTGCTGATGGTGTCATTATCCCAATAATCACCGATATTGGCCAACTTGGGCTAGGTTTCCATCCCAATATTGACTTCACGCAACTTTAGCAGTTTCGTTACATCTACCATTTGTAGTGAAGGTCTTGAAACTGCGTAGTCACCTTCAGATTCTGGAATAGAGACATTGCGCGGATTGTCTTCTTCCTCAGTGATTGTAATATTTTAGAAATTGGCGATGTCTCACATTTGCATATCCCAGGTTGGTTCCCTGACTATAGTAGATGGATTAGAGTTACCAAATATATATGCATCCAGGTCCTGCAAAGCTTCGTCTAATGCTTCCAAACCTCCGACCAACCCAAAGGTCCTGATAAAGTCCTCCTGCAAATTTTTCTAGAGAGAGGTCCACTGATGCAGCTCTGCGTCCAAGTACCAGGTAGTCAGGATTGGGCCTCATGTGTGGATAAATGAATGAACCCATTCCTTGGAGGTCTGATTCTGCCAATTATCCATCCATGCTTGCAAATGTTTGTGCGGGTTTCTTGGGCCGAAGGACTTTGCAATTCTTATCTGAGGCGGAGCTTTAAATCGCAAGACCATAATTTCCCGACATCTTTCCCAATTTGAAAGTGCTGCCTTGTGGGTTTCACACCATCTCACGGGTGTGGCATGTAGGGACAAATTAAGGGCCCATAACTGCCTTTCTTCTGGGACCTCTTCCTCAAGTTTTTGCAAAAATGTCTCAACTTCTCCTGAACCATCAAAGAAGGGTAGTTCCCTTACCTCTGTGGATATGCAACGTAGTGCAGATACATCGTGTAACCTGTTTTTCTAGTTTTCCATTTCGTCCTCAGTATCAGATAAGTATTCACTCTCCTTTTCCTAGCAAAGCATACCTTCATCTGTAGGGTTGACCCACTCCTAATCCTGGGCGGTCAACTTATAGATGCGGTCTAATTCGTCCTTTTTCTGTAAAGGTTTGGTGTATCACTCTCCCTCCATCGGGTCTAAAGGGATGACCACCCGTGTCCCATCGACTTCAAATATGATGTTGCATTTTTTAAGTTAATGACACTACCCATGTTGATGGCCCAACCTAGCCCTAGGAGTGCCGAATAGGGTTCTGTATCCTCCTCAATCTGAATAACCTCAAATTCTGCTCGTACATTAATCCCAACGATATCGTCGACTACCTGCGATAGCCTCCCTAATGGGACTATTTTATGCTAATTGGCCATATGCAACTAGATAACTGACCATTCGAGCTGAGGTTTTCCCATCCGTAACCATTTTTGTTTAGGGAGGACATTTGAATCATACCCCAAGTCGAGGATGACCTACATCATCTCATAGTCACTGATTTTTGCTGTTAGTCGCATCTCTTGCCCAATGCGCTTCACCTGTTTATACAGCTTGTGGACGTCCTTTAGTCTTACAACCAAATTTGTTCCACCTGTACAGTTATCTATTAGAGCCTGGAGGGTTGCCACAGCTCGCTGATTGCGAAGGAGCTTCATGCATGCTTGCAGGAATACTCCCACCTCCTCATTTTCCTTAGTGTGCGCAGGTACCTTTGTACTATCAATCTCCTGGCGGGCTATGACAAAAGCCTCCTTTTCTTTAGCCAAATCTAACCCGTCATGCTTAATGGGTGCTTTTCTAATTAGCAGCTCAGCTTCATCCTTCTCCATACTCCCACCTGTGGCCATGCCACTACGGGTTACAATGTTAATATTGGCCCCTTTTGGTAGAGGTTCAGCCCTGACCCTCTGGATATTCCGCGTAGGTTTCTGTTGCTTCTCTTTTATTCTGGCTATTAGGACTGGACATTCTTTGACCACATGATCCCACCCCGTGCAATATCTGTAGGCTGGTTGAGACGGCTGCGCATAGTCTCTTGCAAAATGACCTACCTCCCCATAGTTATAATAGACTAACTGTCCTCGTTCTCTACTTGCGCTTCCCCATTGCTCCATGTTCCTACTTCTAGTAGGGGAACTTCTACTACTAATGGATGATCTGGGCGATGCGGACTCCGATCTCATTTGGTATATATTTCCTCGATCCATCATTAAGTCATATGTTCGGCAGTTTTGTTCATCGTGGCCTATAGACCTACAAAATATGCACCATCGCTATTTTACTTCTGGGACGTATGCTACTAGGCGGGGACAGTGATGAGTATCATGCGATCCTTCAACCCAGCAGTCATTGCACCATAGTATAGGTTCCCTCAGCTTCCTCGTGTCTGGGGATTGTAGCAGACTAGAGCCTGTTTCATGCTTCTTGCGTATACTTTGGATTTCAACATGCATAGCTTCTAGTTGACCCTGTATTTGTTGTACGCCCACCTGAGTCTCATCCCTTGGCGCAGCTTCCAGCTTCATGGCTACTTCCAACACCTTCTCCTGTGTGTCAATAGTTTAGCGACCCATTGGTATCCATAAGTATGGCAAGAGCATAGAAATAAACCATTCCGTATGTTGCTTATCGTCATACTTGAACCCTCCTCGGATTGCTTTTTTTAATCGCTGATATACTTCCCATACAGACTCAGATGGTCCCTACTTGATGTCTTTTAGTTCGTGGACTATCTGCAAATAGGACTTAGGTTTTTTGAACTGCTTCTTTAGTGCCGTTTTGATCTCATCAATAGTTGCATTTGCATGTTGTCCAATGTATTCCATATACCAATCCAGAGCTCTTTCCTCAAAATCCACAGATAGCTGGGCCTGCTTCACCGAATCACTTGGAATGTTTTGCGTCGTCCATACTGATTCAACAACAAACCAGAACCTATCCATATCCTCATCACCCGCACCCTTGAAGGTAGGTAGTTTTAAATTCACAGCCATATCTACCTTCTTTTTGGCATTCTGGCGTTACCTGACTGCTCTTTCAAAATTCTCCTGGTCCCGGCAATGGAACCATTTGTTGGCTTTAGGGGTCCTATCCCAGGTTCGCATGTTAAGGTTTGCCAACAAACCCCTATACTACTGGCCCTGGCAGTATGGGAGGGTGCTAGAACCAAGTTTCTGCACCTAGAAAGAGAGTAGGTAAGCCAAGCCACGCACAGCACATAGATCTATGGAAACCGAGCTAGTTCGCAATCTTAAATAGGTAATCGGTGTACACAGTATTACAAATCTAGATCTTAGGTCCGCATCCACGTGCGTTCGACCAGCACAGATATAAATTACAATACGCGCAACAGAGAAAATAGCATATACTATAGATAAACACAGTAGATAACACAGATCATTTGTACCTTATCACAGATTTAACATAGACTGCAGATTCATATAACAGATAGATCCAGAACCAAATACTAGCAATACTTCTCATATATTATCAGCAGATTCTTACATAACCCCAAATCCCACCTGCGCACACAGCCAGTAGGGTCCGCACATAGCATGACAAAGGATCTTTGCGCACACTGCCAGTAGGAGTCCGACCCAAATACCCAAACCCATCACTAACAATCCGCACTTAGAATTCACTTCTATTCATCTTCTACCTATATACTCAAAAATACTTACTATTTATACCAATTTAGCCTAGACTTACTGTGGTCCGCAAACCATGGTTTGCGGACTCCTGGTTTTACCTATTTACCCGCTTACAACGTATTGGGGCTTTTATCCACCCTATCACCCCGGTGCTAGACTAAATATAATCACCTTATTACAAAATTGGACCAGCTTTTATCAGTGTGAAAGACCTTGCTCCAACACCTTAGCAAGAACTCTTTTGAAAATATAGGGGCCATGCCATGACGTCTCAATTTTCCCTGTACCTATTACATCATCTTCCTCATTGTTGGCCTGTGACCACACATAAGGTCGAGAAGTGGCCCCTATAAGGAAATGTTGGTTTGTGGTTTTCAGGAGTGATAAGGTGACATCGGAAGCTAAGAAAATGAAGAGCAGGAATGGGTGAACTAAAAGCCAAACACTCCAAGCGCGGGTCAGGAAGACACCCCCGCAGTCAAAAGAAGAAAGAGCTCTTATCACTTACCTTTTCGCCTGTCACAATTTGCACATCACATATCATATCATTTACCCTTCACTACTCATAACTAAACTCCCTGACTTACGATTTGTGATATAATTTGGGCCCCACCTCCGTCCTGCCACATCACTCCTCCGCTCATCAAACTCCGCACATCACATATCATACCACTTACCCTCTGTCGCCCATATGCTAAACCTTACGATTTGTGATGTGTGGGTGGCCCCACCTCCATCTTGCAACATCACCTTTTCACCACCGCACTTCTCAAATCGCATATGATAGCATTTAACTCCCACTCCTCATAACTAAATACCCCTGATTGTGAGATGTGGGTGACCCCACCTCTGTCATACCACGCCATCTTCCACTCACCGTAATTACACTCCACTCTTCGGAGAGTATAACATTTACCCTCCACTTTCCCATAACAAAAGCTCTGATTGCGATTTTTGATATAAGTTGGGCCCCACCTCCACCATGTCATGTCATCTTCCACTCACTGCAATCGCACTCTTCTCTTCGTAGAGTTTAATATTTACCCTCTTCTTTCCCATAACAAAAGCTCTGATTGTGATTTGCGATATAAATTGGGCCCCACCTCTTCCATGCCACGTCATCTTCCACTCACCGCAATCGCACTCCCCTCTTCGCGGAGTATAAAATTTACCCTTTCCTTTCCCATAACAAAATCTCCTATTGCAATTTGCGATATGAGCTTGTGCCCCACCTCCTTGCCACATCATCAATAGCCCTTCCATGGCCTTTGTCCCACTCTTTTTAGTGTTAATCATCCTGCTAAATCCTTCATCGCTTCCACCACCCTCCCTTCATCTCCGGTAAAGAACAAGGTACGTGTAGCACAACTGACCATTTCGTAGCAATTAGTGGAAATCATGAGAACTAGAGAGTGGAGGTTTCCGATAGCAAGTGGAATCAAGTGGTGGAAGCCATACTACCCACCTGTTCACGGCCACTCCTTGCTGCCCCATTTTGAAGATTCTAGGGCCTGACCTCCATGGCCAACTATGTTTTCTCTTTTACTATTTGATTATGTTGCTTTGCTAGTGAAATATTGATTTCACCCGATTCTATTTGATTTTCTGTTTGCATGAGTGATTTCTTGATGCACGCTCTGCTAGTTGGTTAGGATATTTTGATATTCACATGTGTGGGCCGATCATGAATGATTATTTGATCTTGAACCCTCAAGGAGAACTCTATATGTAGAGAATTCAGAGATGAAAGAAAGGTTCATAATTTTGGATAATTTTAGCTGTAGTTCTGTATGACTATGCTCTTTGTGCTCTGAGATACATATTTGGGAGAGATGCTTTAAAATTAATATGATATAAAACGTTGTTTATTTAGATTCCAGATGAAGAAATAAGTATTATGCATCTGTATTCTTTTTTTATCAGTAATTTACTATTTATGTATAATCATCTGTAATATTCCTTTTTCAGGAATTTCTGCAAATGGGTCCTCAAGGACGTTGTATAAGGAATCAGATGTGAAAATAAGCTGAAAGGGGGTTTGGATCCCCTTGATAAATCATAAAAAACTTCTCTCCCAGAAGATAAGCTCAAAGAAATAAGCCTAGAGGGCTTATACAGATCTCCCCAAAATGGATCTCTCAGAAAATTCTCAATGAGAGAGCTCACAGCAATACATGAACATAACCCTGAACTATGCAAATATGAATGCAACAAAAAATGTAATATATTACATCCATAATATTCATTGAGATATCAGCAACAATATACATAAATATGATGAGGAATAAACCCCTCATTCAATGAGAATCCACCTCCAATGAGTAAATAATGAGATACAAGAGATGCAGCAACTGCATAAAATGCCAGAGAGCAGTGACAGCGTTACCTATAGGAGTGTAGCTGCTGCTATAAATATGAGTACATGAAATATGACTGAAATATATATAAATAAATGCCCAATAATAGAAGAATGGGCTCCAATACAATATTTCTAGCCAATCTAGGAGAGATTGCTAAAAATGCCGAAAAATGTACAATGTGACAATCTGACTTGTCATTGCAACTGAATAAAAATATACAATGAGGCTATGGTAGATCTGAAATAGTGATTCCCTCCTCTGATAATTCTCTTCAGCAGAAGGTTGATCCCTCTACTCAAGAACAACCCTCCTGATGAGCCCAAATGGCTCTCCTAGCTGCTGCCTCTAAAAATAACGCAATTTCTACCCTTGACTACACTGTGAGAGATGGTGAGTGTTTGGCCAAGTGCCAAAGATGTGAAATGATTCCCCGGAGTCTCATATACTTCTCCTCCAAAGAATAGGCAAGATCTCCACTAAAGAACAAGCCAAATAATGACTCAATAAGCTCCTCTGTTGCTGCTCCCAACAACACAATGTTAATCTACTGCAGAAATAACGCTGTAGCTGCAGAGATAAGCTTGGCCAAATGTCAGAATGAGGAAATGAAGCTCAAACCCTATCCTTCCTTGAGGAAGAGGTATGGATTCCTTACCGGGAAGACCCTTTGGTGAAGAACACTACAAACCCTGCTAAACAGCCCGAGGATGCAAGCCTTTGCAGACCCAATGAAAATGATAAGCTAATGCATAATGAAAATGGGTTGCCATCTCCTCCTTATAAAGCAAAGGAACCTTTCTCACCATGGGTCCCATTCATACTTGCTTCTAGCTCAAGCAAGTGAAGCCTTCACTAAAACTACACTGTCCAAGTAGGTGCAATGTATCTAGAAAGTTTTAGTTGACTTGGTCAAAATGACTAGATCAATTTTGATCAAATCCTGTTCACACCATGTGGTGCTCAATCCAGCTACTTTATTATCCCTCCTTTCACACAAGGAGTGTTATTTCTCCATCAAAAGGGGTTAAGGTGCCTCCTTACCCATTTTATTTAACAAAATAAAATTATGCTAACTAAATATTCCATTTTAGCTTGAGGCTAAAATTGGGAACATTACATCATCCTTCATGTTTTGTTGCTTTGATGATTCGTGTAATGCAGCTATTGGTTTTATGCATTTTTTACTCATGAATTTGTGTATGAATAACACTCATGTGTTAAGCTTGTTGTGCCCCCTTAATTTTCGCTCCACGAATCTTTGTTTTTGGTCATATTCCACTTACATCTGCTTCCTCTGAGTTCACAGGAGACAGATTCTTAAGACTTTTAAGCCTTCCTCACACGGTTTCCTCCTCCTCTGTTCCTTCTCAACACCTCTGCATATTTTGAAATCATTGTTTCACACTTGGCCCATTTGGATAGTCACCGAGTCATACAGCCTCATGAACCCTCTCGCAATATAGGGTAATTTGCATGAACTAGACTCCAAGGTCTTCTCCATTCTTGAACCAACAAAACCATTATTCTCTTTATCCATATTCTATCATAGGCATCCTTATAATTTTCTACATTTAACCTTTGATTTTAAGATGTCCTGGGCACTAGTCTTTTGCAACTCAGGGTTGTCTCTAGGAGCTACAACATCTTTTTGGCACCATTGTCGGGGATACAAATGAAAAAATATTTTCCCTGGGAGACGACATAAATCCCACCCTTCAGACAGGTGAGTGGGAAGGGTTGGGAGTTACATATTCCTCACCTTGTCAACTCCACTGTAAAACAATCCTAATCAGAAGTAATCATGGCTTTCACCAAGCCCCACACCAAATTCAAATCCACCATATACCCCCACCTCTAAATCATATGGTTGTGTCAGTTTTCCTTTTGAATAAGTATGCCCCCTTGGACCTTCCTCAGCCTCTAAATGATATGCCACAAGAATATCTAGAGTTGTTGTCGCGGTTTACAGGGGAAGCTAATACTCCGGCGCAGAGACATATCGAAAACTCTACGATTTTGTTGAGAATATGAATATAGATAATTTAGATGTGGTATTAATGCTTTTCATCCAATCCTTGGAGGGAGAAGCCCGAAAATGGTTCAAGTCTCTAGCAAACAACACAGTCCACACTTGGGAAGAAATGAAAAACTTATTCACATTAAAATGGGGAGAAAAGAGGGACCATGGATATGTTCTCACTGATTTCAATGCTCTAAAAAAGAGACACAATGAGGATGTAACATAATTCATAAATAGGTTCAATAAGCTCTATAATAATCTCCCTGTTGAAATAAAGCCTCCCCAAGAAGCTGCTAAGGTGGTCTTCACAAGAGCTTTCGAACTGGAGTTTGGTTTCACCCTAAGAGAAATAAAATCCACATCTCTAGATTAGATCCAGACTAATGCATTGGAGGTAGAAACAAACTTTTATTCTACTAGTAAATTCAAGGGGGAGACAAAACATGAAGCTAGAAGAAAGAAGAGGGAGGAAGCTTCTACTTCAAATCAGGAAAGGGAATCACAAGAGTATAGAATGGAAGAAATGAATAAGCTAATCAAGAACCTTTCAAATAAGTTAATTAAGCTTGAATTGGAGGAAAATAATTCCCCTCCTCGTCCCAACCAAATAATTCCTAATCGAGGGTTTAATCCTCAGTATCGGAAGCCCCCTATGTAGCTATTGCAGCGGGAGAGGAAGGAACAAAAATACCACATTCAACCTCCTCTATACTTTGAGGGAGAAGTGGAGGGACAGGCCGAGGAATTCATAGACAACCAAGAAAATTAATTCCTTGCTTACTCTGATGATGATGAGGGTGAAATCATCCTGCAAGGAAAGCAAGAGGAGAAGGAGGTTCCTCTAGAGGATCAAGATATCGACCATTACTGCAGACAACTCATGGATTTCATGAAGGCTCAACTCCACAAGAAGTATGACCCCAGGTCCTCCAGGAAGAGAACTTGAGTGCATGAACAAAATAAAGAGTCAATATCAAGATAACAAACCCCTCCTAGTCCTACTAGTAAAGGGAAGAAGCCATTAGAAGAGTCAGCCCCTCATAAGGCCACTACATCCACTTCGACAAAGAAAGAATTTGATCCACCCAAAAATGAAAATTCCTCATCTATACCCTTGAAACTCCCCAACCCTCCTAATTAACAGTTCAAAGAATCCATTACAGGAAAAATGTCCACACCCTTTAATCTCCAAGAAGAACGACCCATGGTGGTTTTTGGACCGAATGTAGAAAACTAGTTCCTAGCCAATTCTGAAGAAAATGGAGGTGAGCTTACCCTCCATGAAGAAGGGGAAGGGCTGGAGTGTTTCCCAAAGGACAACGCTAAAAATAAACATCAGTTTGGTGATCTGGAAATAGAGGCAGCATAGCTTTATTTTCTATATCCACAAGAACATCCTCAAAAAGCAGTGTTTCCTTCAAAGACTAAAGACCAATCAGATTTTTATGATGAAGACCATCTCTCAAATTCTCTTTTAGTAGTACAACATATTGTTACAAATCAAGTTCCTTCACTCGAAATTAACAGGATTTTTCAGCTCCCTTGCAGGATTCCGTGTGACAAAGAGAATGATAAAGAACACTCAGATCACTTAACTATTGTGGATAATGAGGAAAAAAAATTGGTTCCCTCGCTATTTGAAGAGAATCAGTTTCAACACACAAGAAAAGTAGCAGTTTGGAATATGGTTTGTGTTCCTGTTACAAATTTTCTAGAATATCTTATGTTGCATGTTTACCATGATCCTTTAGTCAGTGTATTGTAGTCATCAGTAAAGGAAGTAGATGATGTATGTATCAAGATGTTTGTCCTACCATGGCAAGGTGAAGTAAAAAATTGGTTTGAGAATCTTCCAGCTGATAGTATGAGAAATTTTTATCAATTCATGCAATTTTTCCTAGGTCGATGGGTAATCATGGGAAATGTGTTTCTTATCATAGAAGAATATGGACATTTAAAAAGGCAGCCTAGGGAGACAGTACAATATTTTTCAGTTAGGTTCAATAAGGTGTATCGTTCAATGCCTACTGATATAAGGCCACCCCCAGGAGTACCTCTCTGGAACTACCCAAATGTCTTTAATCCAAGGATGGCATTCCAAATAAGAGAAAGGTACATTGCAACACTTGAAGAAATTAAAAATGTTGCAGTTGATGTGGAAGTAAACCTGCTGAACAAAGAGGCAAAGTTTAAAACAAAGGAAGAATTGATCTAGTTTGATTCTTTACCTTTATGCCTTAACTCATAAAATAAAATAAAAACATGTTCCAAGTTGTTTGAAGACATGGATAACACATGTGTAGTACCAAGTTGTGAATTTGGATCGATGGGGTCAAAATATTCAGAAATAGGTCAAGTGTACCTTGATCTAGTGGCTATCCATATTGAGAAATTATTCATCACAAGGCCACCATACCTTTCCAACATTTTTGTTGTTGTTTGGGTTTACCAAGCTCCTTACAAGAAATATCAGGCTGGGAATTCCTATCAAATACCATTACCATGTTTGTTCCTGAGTTTGGTGAAAAAAAATGAAATAACAAAGTTATTAGAGTAGTTTCTTGCCTGGTTACACTAGAATTATTGTATAATTTAGAATAGCAGTAATTCCAGTAGATTAGGGTAGGTAGGTGTGAAAATAATTTCAGTGCTATGAGCATATTTCCAGTTTAATTTAACATTTCTTTGCAATTTTCAGTTCAAGTGTGTTTCAGTTTCCAGTTTCAACATAGTTCAGATTTCAGCATTCAAGATTTTCAATGTGCGACAGTGATTTCCATTTTTATAGTTGGTAGTGCATAGCTTAGTTGTAGTTTCAATTCAAGCTTTCAGTATGCATTTGAAACTCCATGCACCCAATAAGGCATAGGCATTCAGGTCTGTAGGTTCTCAATGCACTTAGAACATCACGATGTCCCCAAATGGAGCGAATGTTGGCCTGTGACTGCACCCAAGGTGGAGAAGTGGCCCCTATAAGGCAATTTTGGTTTGTGGTTTCTACGAGTGATAAGGAAACATGGGAAACTAATAAAATGAAGAGCGGGAATGGCTAAAGTCAAAGCCAAACACTCTGAGTGCAAGTCGGGCAGACACCCACTTAGTCAAAAGAAGAAAGAGCTCTTATCACTTACCTTTTCACATCGTCAACCTTTCTGCCCATCGCACTTCACACATCACATATCATACCATTTACCCTTTGCTGACCATAACTAAACTCCCCGAATTGTGATTTTCGATATAATTCAGGTCCCACCTTCGTCCTACCACATCACCCCTCCACTCATTGCACTTCTCATATCGCATATCAAACCATTTACCCTCCGCTGCTCATATGTTAAACCATGCAATTTTCCATGTGTAGATAGCCCCACCTTCGTCCTACCACATCACCTTTTCGCCACTGCACTTTGCAAATCAAAGATTATAGCATTTACCTTCAGCTCCTCATAACTAAATACTCTCGATTACGATATGTGGGCAGCCCCACCTGCATCATACCACGTCATCTTCCACTAACCAAAATCACACTCCATTCTTTGCAGAGTATAACATTTACCCTCCACTTTCCCATAACAAAAGCTCCGATTGCGATTTGTGATATAATTTTGGCCCCACCTCTTCCATGCCACGTCATCTTCCACTCACTATAATAGCACTCTGTTCTTCGCGGAGTATAAAATTTACCCTCCACTTTCCCATAACAAAAGCTCAGATTGTGATTTGTGATATAATTTGGGCCCCACCTCTGCCATGCCACGTCATCTTCCACTTACCGCAATCGCACTCCACTCTCCGCTCTCCATAGAGTATAAAATTTACCCTCCGCTTTCTCGTAACAAAAGCTTTGATTCAATTTGTGATATGATCTTGGTCCCCACCTCTTTGCCACATCATCAATATCCCTTCCATGGCCTTTGTCCCTCTCTTTTCAGTGTTAATCATCCTGCTAACTCCACCATCGCTTCCGCCATCTTCCCTTCATCTCCACTAAAGAGCGAGGTACGCGTAGCACAACTAACCATTCCATAACGATTAGTGGAAATCATGAGAACCAAGGAGTGGAGGTTTCCGACAACAGGTGGAATCAAGTGGTGGAAGCCAGAATACCCACCTGTTCATGACCACTCCTTGCTGCCCCATTTTGAAGATTCCAGGACCTAGTCTCCATGGCAAACTATGTTTTCTCTTTTACTATTTGATTATGATGTTTTCCTGGTGAAATATCAATTTGACCTGATGTTTGCAGGAGTGATTGCTTGATGCACACTCTGTGTGGGTTGATCATGCATGATTATTCAATCGTGAATCCTCAAGGAGAACTCTATATGTAGAGAATTCAAAGATGAAAGAAAGGTTCAAAATTTTGGAGAATTTTTGTTGTAGTTATGTATGACTGTGCTCTTTGTGCTCTGAGATACATATTTGGGAGAATTGTTTTAAACTTACTATGACATACAACATTTTTTATTTGGATTCCAGATGGAGAAATGAGTAGTATGTATCTATAGTCTTTTGTTTATCAATAATCTCCTGTTTATGTATAATCATCCTTTATGTTTTTCTGCTTTAATGATTCATGTAATGTAACTATCGGTGGTACGCATTTTTTACTCATGAATTCATGTATGAATACCCCTCATGTGTTAGCCTTGTCATGCCCCGTTAATTCGCGCACCACGAATCTCTATTGTTTATCATATTCCACTTACATCCACTTCCTTTGAGTTCACAGGAGACAGATTCTTAAGACTTTTAAGCCTGTCTCACACAGGATCCTCCTCCTTCATTCCTTCTCAACACCTTTGCATATTTTGAAAGCCTCTGCTCATTGTTTCACACTTGGCAAATTTGGATAGTCACCGAGTCATTCAAACTCCTGAGCCCTCTCGCAGTAGAGGGTAATTCGCATGAACCAGACTCCAAGGTTATTCGCATGAACCAGACTCCAAGGTCTTCTTCATTACTGAACCACCAAAACCATTATTCTCTTTATCCATATTCTGTCAGAGGCATCCTTATAATTGTCTACATTGAACCTCTAATTTTAAGATGTCCTAGGCACTGGTCTTTTGCAGCTCAAGGCTATCTCTAGGAGCTACAACACTGATCATAAAGAAGGACTAGGTCACCCTCTGAGAAAATGTGAGGCTACATGTTTGTCGTATTGCACCTTTATACGTCTCTTATGTGCTTCGTGGGAAAATTGGGCTTCACGATGCGTTTCATCAAGATGGATGAGGTTAAAAAGACGTGCTTCTTCAGTAGAGGTTTCAGGTACCAAGTCGATTGTGAGTTTTAACAATGGTATTTCACATTGGATTGGCAAGATAGATTCCAAACCATACACCAATTGAAAGGGGGTAAATCCAGTTGCGTTTCTCACCGAGGTTCAGTATGCCCACAAAGTCGAGTATAGGATTAAATGCCAATTTTGTTTATGAACTCCTATCATTTTTTGAAGCATTCATTTAAGAATCTTGTTAATAGCCTCAACTTTTCCATTTGGTTGTGGATAATAAGGAGTAGAACTATCATGCGACAGTCCTAATTTTGTGGTCAACTCATTCATCATATGATTTTGAAAATGCGATCCATGATCTGTGACTATAGCTTATGGGACCCAAAACCGTGAAATGACATGATTAAAGAAAAAAAATGTAGTTTTTGTCCTATGTTGTTGAATTTAGGCATCGCTTCGGCCCATTTCGTAATGTAGTCTACTACGAAAATAATATAAAAATGCCCCCCAGATGAACGATGGTTATAGGTCATGAATTCAATGTCCCATTTTGAAAATGGTCCCATAAAGACAACAAGATGCATTGGTGCTGGCGATTTTTGGATTTTACAATCAAATATCTAGCATGCATGACAACTTCTGACCGCGAGGATGCAGTCGCAAAATATGGTAGGCCAAAAGTAAATAGTGCGGAGTATCTTCTGCATGGTAGCATATCCAAACAAGTGTCCACCACAAGCCCCAGCATGACAATCATTTAAAAATCTTCTGGCCTCCTCATGAGTGAGGCACCTTCTTAAAATTGTATCAACACCACGATGATAAAGTGTATCTACAACGATCATATAATATTTGGCTTGGTATCAAATACGTGGTTCGTCAGAGAAAGATGTATTAGGCTGAAAAGTCTCGATCTGGAGATAAATGATAAAATCCCCATACCAAGGATCAAATGATCCAATCTATTTTCACTCCATAATTTGTAATATTGGCAAGAGAAAACGACAGAGGATAGCATCAAACCACTTTGGAGTCCAAGACCTAGCCTTCCTAGACTCAGAGAGGGCTCTCTCTGTTTTTATGATTTAACTTGATAATTATAACTGCTAATATTAAGCTAGTTATAGAGATTATGAGGGTTGTTCATTTGATTGATTGTGTGGTTGGACAGATAGAGCTATAGGGACTAATCCATTGGACCATGGAGTCAAAAGGCTAGAATGGCACATCAACATCAAGAACATTGCAGGGCAAGCTAACTGTGCTAAATGGATCTTAGGAGTTGTATGAATTATGAGGTGAAAGAAATAGTGAGTTTCAGTAATGACTAAAGAGCAGTTAGGAATTATTTAATCAAAATTCAACAGAAAACATTAAGACTATCAATGAAGACATAATTAAGGTGCTTAAATAGCAAATCTTAATCTAAAATTTCTAATTTACAAATAGATGAACAGAGACACAACAGGGAAAACAACGCAAACATTTAACACAGAGAAGAAACACATCACCATTTTGACACAACTCAATAATCCTGTAACGGTCTTTGATTATTGATGTCCAGATCCAAAATTACAATGCTCCAATAGATTAGTTATTACAATGCAGGGGCTAAAAATATCCAACCCCTAAAATAGGAAGTTCAAGAAGTATGTAACTAACAACTTAAGTCGGTTACCCTAATCTACTTTGGAAAACTTCATTTATTACAAACAACTGAAATTAAACACATGTGGCCCTGCAAGGCCCAAACAAATAAAATCTCTGACAAACATCGCTTGCAAAATAAATTTTGAGCAGCTCTTCATGTATCTAAAATCTTCAATGGCTCTTCGTAGGATCAAAGGTAGTCTTGGAAGTGGTATGTGATGATCCCGAAGAGACAATGAATGATGGTCCTGACATCTGGCCCTACTTTTCATAAGATCAGCATTGGGTAATTAATTTTGGTGTGGTGCTAGCCAATTTACATTGATTAGTGACTGTGCCAATGATTTTACTACCTTTCTCATCTCTGCTTGTATATGGTAACAGTTATGTGTGCATGCCCTTTGCCTGAGTTGACCCTATTAGGTCTCTGTAGTTTGCAAGATTGGAAAATACAAGCTGCAAAGCCTACATATGAATCACTTTGGGATTCTAGGATCTAGTCCTCCTGAATCCAGAGAGGGATCTCTCTATAAGTGCAAAGATTGATTTATCTTTTAAGGCTTTTAGTATGATATTAGGCTAGTTATTAAGAACAAGGGTATTTTGTTTGTTTGGATGGTTGGGCATGATTTTTAATTGAGTGTAAATTCCTAAGAATGAAAGAGTTTCAAATGGGTGTAGGTGTGAATTATCAGAACAAGGTTTAGCTGATAGGATAGATATGAAACAGCACTTAATCCATTGGGTTATGGAGTCACAAAAGGGTTTAATTGTGCAACAATTTCAGGAGTGGTCCAAGGGGAAAGTCATTTATATCAAAAGATATTTTAGATTAAATGATGGATGGAACATTTAAAAGTATTGAGAAGGTGGAAAAAGTCAATAATTTCAACAAGGATTTATCAACTTTCCATACAATAAAAGCCTTTTTAAGCAACTGTTTGAAACCAACCAAAGGACAGGGCTAACCACAAAATTCTTTGGACAAGCTTGTATCAAAGCTAACTTATCAGACAAACAATCCAGTAATCCACATGACTACTTTCAGAAGGGATGAAAACAGATAAGAAAACAAAGTGCAGCTTAAGATCAAGCAAGATACATTAAAATCAAAGCCTGCTTTTAGCATACTCTTAGGGAAACCTTAAAAAAAACCTTTAGAGAAAGAACTAGAAGGCAGGGAAAACCATAAACTTTCCTAGTCCAACTCTACTTAGCATATAATGAAAATATCATTCAATAACTTCCTTTCAAGTTTTGCACATCAAGACATGGACTAACCAACATTATTTATAATGTTTACACTTAACTTAAGTCATTTTTAAATACACAATTGGAGGAAAACATAAATATAAAGCTTATCAGTGAGAGTAGGGTACTTTTAATAATAAATCCTAGCTCTATATTTGTTGTTCTTTATCAGAGAAAAGTGAACAAAATGGAATACATGAAAGGAAAACAATAACAGTCAGGAGTACTTCACCAATGATATAGACCAAGATCCCAAAAATTAGCTTGTATATTGATTGTCAATCCAGTTACATACTTCAAGCTCAATGTTTCAGTACAAAAACATCTTCTCTTCTCAGTCTAACTTCTTTGATCAAAAACAGAGCTTCAAGAGCCTCTGAAAAATATTTACATGTAGAAAGTTTTGAGCAACAAGTATTACATCAAAGTCCAGCAACCAACCCTTTAAAATGTGCTCCTCAATGATATTTTATAAGAAAATGAGGAGGTGGAAGAGTTTCTAGGGTTAAGTATCATTAATTCTATACTTAATGCAATTCATTGCCTTGAAAACCATGCAAGGCATAAGGCAGGAAAGAATTCTATCTAAAACTCTATTTCATAACTCTGTCTCTGCTTTTTAGGGCTTAATGGGTAAAAAGAATGACTTTAAGGCCTATTTATCTTTTACAATAACTTCACTGACAGTTTAGAATTTGTTCTTTCATTAGTAATAACTGTTCAGGTGTATTTAGACAAATATATTTGGACTGGGCAATAAGTAGGCCTTCTTCTGATTTATGGAAGCTGCAGGTGGCTCTTTGGTAGCTGGGGAGGATTCAATTAGCCTCTGATGTGGCAGTGGAGATTTTTCGGACTGATATATCTCTTTGTTTTTTCTTTAAAACACTTTTAATCTGCTCTTTGTCTGTGTTTTAGGCTTAATTATCCCTAATCATTATCTTCTAGTCTTCACACTGTAACACTATCTTTATCTGTGTGGATTAGGCCTTTGATTCTTGAATTTATGCCCCAATCCCTTTAAACTCTGGTTAAAAATCATTAAATCTTCACTTATGGTCTGATTTCACCTTTTTCACTGATACTCTTTATTCGATTGATGTTTTATTGTGTTTTGTTGTTTTGCAGGCGTGCAGAGGACTCTCACAGGTGGAGGGGTATGTTTTAATGAAAGCCCCCTTGGATCCCTTCCTGTACTTAAGGTTAGGAGTCGTCATTCCTGTCCTTTGTGCTATTTTAAAAACTCTGGGAAAAACCTTTATATCCTACAAAAAACAAATAAAAGTTAAGAAAATTTGGTGAAAATAGGCTCAGAAATGGCTTTGGGCAGTTTGGGAGTGAGGATAAATCGGAACCGTTGATTTAGATTAATCAACGGTCGAGATTGTTCGATCGATTCATTTGGAAGAAGGTTGGTAAGAAGTGAAATGGTGGCGAGATTAAGTCAGAGCCATTCGATCTTCAAAGATCGATGGCGGGGATTTAAAACTGAAAATACATTGCGGAGGAGAAGAGTGGTGAGGCGGAAAACCATTAGTGGTTTTCACAAAATAAAAAGGGGGTAAACAGTATTGCACAAAAAAAATGGATACGATACATCTCTTGACACGTGTCCTATTGAATACCACAGGTTTCAGAAAATATTTTGGTGTTAACGTTCGGTCAGAAAAATTTTGTGAAATGCAATATCAGTCGTCGGATCGGAGGGCCCAGATCTGATGGTGCGGAAAGATTTCGATGGGAAAATTGCAGATGAGAGGGGTGGTGGGGTCCACGGTGACGTCAGTGTTTTTGTCGTGGTGCGGGCGGGGTTATTTGGTTGTCGAAGTTAACTTTGATCGTTGGATATGTAGAATGAACGATTAAGATTAGAAGAGGGAGCAGAGCATTTTGAAAGGAAAAGAGGGGGCAGGGAGTGCATGGGCGCCCGATGACCGTTGATCTGCAGAGATCTACGATTGACGTTCATTTTATCATTGAAACATCGGGAAAAAAAAAATAAAAGGGAATAAGGCTTCGGAAAAGGTTTTTTAGCGCCCAATTTCGGGGCTGTAGGACGTATGGAGGAAGGGGCTAAATGGAATAAGCCCTCGGGGGCTAAAAAACCTTATAATGCAAAAGGGGTGTTTTAGGCCTAAAAACAGGGTTTTTTAAGCCAAATGAGGGGTTCTGGTAGATACAAAGGAGGATTTTTAAACCAAATAAAGGGTAGTATATGGTTTAAAAGGGGATTTAGGAAGATTTAGAGGTTGAAATGAAAGGTTTTGTGGGGTTTTTAAAGGAAAAAAAAAAGTGGTGAAAATGGAGACTTTGTGAGAGTGAGATGGAGAAAGTGGAGGCCTCTTTAAAGTAGTTTCTTTATAGCAGAACAACAGGTTTTGAATGTATTTGATGGAAGCAACAGTGAAGATTATAGTGAAGGATAGGAAACACATGGAGGCTTCAAGAATGATAGATTTATAAAGGAAATGTTTCTCTTGAAGACTCAAAAACATATTTATCCACCTGTTTGCTATGCCAAAATTTTATAGGTGGCTAACAGTGGCTCCACATGGGGATGGCATCTTCTTGAAAGGTGTCAAGGATCTCAGAAATAATCTTTGGAAGTAGGCCATATGCCTGATGCTTTGACCATATTTTCCTTCTTTGATCAGCTGCCATAAACATGATGGATATTATATCAGCAGAAAACACCTTCTCAAACAACTACCTACCCATCCTATTGTCCTAAAAAATTTTCCTCAAGGTGCACTTAGACTTGCAGAACTTTCACATCATCAATTTTTTATTGAAAGAAAAAGCTAATATAATTCTACCCTTATTCCTCCATGAGACCAGATTAAACAATTGGACTCATAGCTTCTCTACCTAAACTACTATCTATCAGGATTAAACTGTCTAACAGATTTCATTCTCTACATTCCAAAACAGAAATTGAAACACAGCTAAACCAGGATTATACTGTCTGATTTGATGTGGGTCGATGGCATAAAGTCAAGCTGCACATGGATTGAACTTTGCAGAAATTGAAAACAAAAATTGAAGGCTTCAGATCTGAAAATCACCAGCATCCTTCATTCTTTTTATGACTCAAATTTTGAGCTTGTTAGAGTCACCTTTCTTTCTTTATTTCAGCTCTAGTTTTAGGTTTGTTTGAGCTGTTTTTTTGTTTCATCTGGTTCAATTTTTTTAGCATATTGGAACCAGTTCTTCATCAATCTCATAGGTTCAATATTTGAGCTTGTTTGAACCTTTATTTTTCTATCCTAATCTACCTTACTGATAAGCCAAGATTATGTTGTTTGGCTGATCTAATTCACTAACCTATCAGCAGTAAATTGAAAAACTAATTAGTCATGATTAGGCTGTATGACTAACTAGAAGTGTGTTTTTAGGAGTGGCATTTGAGCTTGCACACTTTTAGACTTTGTCTCTATTTTTGGTATGGGGTTGTACCTTTCTTGTTTTTACAATCTGCCCTCTTTACTTTTCTATTGTTTTTGTATTTTTTTATTTTTCTAACTTTGAATGCCATGCTCAAATAATGACATTTACAATGAGAAAAAGGGAAAAAGCTTCAAACTGATATAGTCAAGAAAAATGTTGTTTGAGCATCCTACCATTGATAGGACCTCCAAAAAGTTCAGTTCCATTTAATTCCTACAAGAAATAAGCATTTTTACTAGCAGTAGAATGAAAAAGATAAGGGCCTAGCCATAAGTTATCAAATTTTCCATGTTTTCCCTTATCTTCTCTCCTGAAATCCCACTTTAAAACTTTATCACCAATGTTGAAATCACTGGCCTTGGTTCTTTTATCAAACAGCTTCTTGATGCCTTCTTGCTTTTGTAGTGCTATGTTGTAGACTTCCTCTCTGGTTTTTTGAAGATGTATAGTCTGATTGATTCTTCTTGTCATGTCATTTTCTTCAGACTGCAGTTCTTGGATCAACTTCATGACTGGCACTCCTAGACTGGTTGGAAAAATTGCATCTGCTCCATAAACTAGCTAGTAGGGTGGCATTCCAATTGATTTCTTAAGTGTTAATCTGTCAGCCCATAATGCATGTACTATCTTTGTGTGCCATGATTTCTTATTGTCTTCTAGCAACTTCTTGATTATATTCACCAATTTTTTGTTTAAGGATTTTGCTAACCCATTACCTTGAGGGTAATAAGCAGTAGAATGGCCTAATGTATTCTGATTTTTGTGACAGAATTCAACCATATTTTTGGATCCAAATGCAGCAACATTGTCAGTGATAATCTTCCTAGGACAGCCAAATCTAGATAAGATATGATTTTCAAGAAATTTTATGATGAAAGAGTCATTGGCTTGTCTAGAAGGGATGGCTTCTATCCATATGGTAAAATAGTTTGTTGCAGTGAGAATCCATCTATGTTGGGCAGATGAGGGTGGATGGATTTCCCCAATGAATTCTAGACCCCACTGTTGAAAATGAGCTTCAACAGTGATTGGATGCAAGGGTAAGGGAAGCAATTTTCTTTTGCCTTCAAAGAGTTGACATTTGTGACAGGAAATAATCATTTTATGGACATCTTGAAAGAGGGTGGGCCAATAGTAACTAGGTCTAAGGATTTTACTGGAATTTTTCTTGCAATAGAGGTGGCCTCCACATTCTCCTTCATGAAATTCATGCTTGATCTTATCTGCATCATTCTCAGGAAAACATTTAAGCAATATTCCACTAGCATTTTTCCAATATAGACATTTATCCAAAATGAAGTAGTTAACAGCTTTAAACTTCAAAAATATTGCCTTTGTTTTAGACAAACCAGGAGGGGTGTTCAAATTGAGCAAAACATATAAAATATCAGCATACCAAGATGAAAACAGAAAATGATCTTCAATAATGGGAGTTGACAACTCCTCCTATTCATCTAATGCATCTATCATGTTTATATCAAGAGCTTCAAAATTAGACTCAACCATTAATATTGCTAGTCCTTGGCCTTTTATGAGCTTAGTGGGCTTGATTTCTAAATCATATTCAAGTATCACAACTATCCACTTTCCTCTTTTTCCATCTGGATCTTATGTTAAAATGTTTTTTACAACTGAATTTGGCACAAATGAAATTATGTGGGAATGTAAAATGTAAACTCTGAAGTCTTTTAAGGCTTTGACTAAGGCAAATGCTTGTTTTTCCATGATATTGTACTTCAAAGGTGCATCACTTAATGCCTTACTAAAGAATGTAATTGGTTTATCTTGTCCCTTCAAGTTTTTCTGTAATAGGACAGCAGCCACTATGTGTTCTGATGCAAATGAAAAAATGAAGAAATCCTTTGTAAAATCAGGACTAATGAGAACTGGTGTTTTGGTTAATGCTTGTTTTACCAATTCAAATGATTTCTTTGCTTCTAAGGTCCATTTAAATCCTTCTTCTTTTTTGAGCATATTTGTTATGTTTCTAAGGAGTTCAAATAAGTTGGGTATGAACCTTCTCAAGAAATTAATCTTCCCAATGAAAGATTGAAGTTCCTTGATGTTTCTAGGATGGTTGATTTGCAATATACCCTCAATCCTCTTTGGTTCTATCTTTATCCCTTCTTCTGATATGATGTGTCCAAGAAGTTTTCCTTCTTGGAGACCAAACATTGTTTTCTTTGGATTTAAAGATAACCCAAATTTTCTACATTTCTCAAAGACTTTTCTCAAGTGTTCTAGGTGTTCTTCATCTGTTTTGGAAAAAACAGTGATATCATCAAGGAAAATAATGATGAATTGTCCTAATTCTTCTGAGAATGAAATATCCATGGCTCTCTGAAAAGTAGCACCTGCATTCATTAAACCAAAGGGCATTTTCACATACATGAAAGTACCCCAAGGTTTAGTAAAGGCTATTTTGACTTGATCATCACGATGTACTAATATCTGATTGTAACTTGAGAAGCCATCTAGCAAAGAAATTCTTTTAGAACCAACTACCTTTTGTAAAATGTGATCCATCTTGGGTAAAGGGTAGTTGTCCTTTAATGAGGCTTTGTTTAAGTTCCTAAAATCAATACAAAGCCTTATTTCTCTTGTTTTATTCCTAACTGACACAAGATTAGACACCCACTTTAAGTATCTTACAGGGACAATAATTCCAACTTCATACATTTTCTTGATTTCTTTCTCCACCAAAGGTAATTGAACAGAGTTGATTCTGCGCATTTTTTTTTAAAAGGTTTTTGGTTTTCTTTGAGGGGTATCTTGTGCTGAATTATCTCTGTATCATAGGACTTTAGATCCTCACAACTCCATGCAAATACATCAGAAAATTCTCTAAAGAGCTCAATGTATTTCAGATTAATGTGAGTTGGCAAGGTTTTAGATATTTTAATCATTTTTAGCTTTTCTTCACTACCTATGTTACATTCTTCTACTTCAGTTCAACAGGTTCTAGTTTTGGTTTTTTGGCAACATCATTGAAATCAAACAATTCTTCTAATGGGACCAATCCTTTTGGAAAGCTTTGAGTGTTAGATTGCATCATTTCTAAGTCTTCTTTTTCTAAATCTGCACTAATTTATGTGGTATGTTCAAGTTTATTAGATAACAGATTTATATCAGCAATATTTGGAGACTTTACTTCTTAATCAAGTGGGTTTTCTTCAATAGGACAGACATTTTCATAATCTGAATCTGAACTTGGTGGCTCAAATTCATTTCTGGATTGTAGGAAGTCTTCTATTTGTTTATCTCCATCAAACACTTGCTAGTATTTTTCATTTTTTGGGATAGCTGGTCTAAATTTGATTTGGGTAGTGCATTTCTTGGTTTCATAAGGTGTTAGACAAGTTCTAGCAGTAAAGGCTAAACCATTAGCAAAGATATTTTGGTTTCTTGGGACAAAGATAAGTTGGAATTCATCAAATGTTTTTAATAATTCAATGACATATTTTCTATAGGCTCTAAGTCTGGGGTGTTTGGCACTATATTCCCCATTCACTTGCCTAATAATAAACTCTGAATCCCCATGAACTTTTATCCTTTTGGCCCCTAATTTCTTCAATAAGTGTATGCATAAAAGGAGGGCTTCATACTCAGCTATGTTATTTGAACATTGAAAATTTAACTTGTAATAATGCCCTTTAGTATGATTGTTTTCAATGTTGTGTATCCAAATGCCTGCACCTGCATTGTTCTTAGTGCAAGACCCATCAAAATTCATAATCCAAAGATGATTAGTTTCAGGTTTAACAGTTTGACTACTATCCTCTTTATCTATAGTGCTTTTAGATTTTTCTTGTAAATCAACACTATGTTGAAATTGTTCTAGTTCCTCATGTTCTTCATTAAGTTGAAGACTCTTCTCTTGACTCTCAAGGTTGACAAGTAATGGATGACTGTTTTGTAGCTCTAGACCTGTGATTAGTTTGCTGTGATTTTCTGATTTGACAAACTGTTTTAATACTTTTGTCTTGTCTTCCTCCTTTTCTGTGTCTGCCACTATGTTATAGTGAGGAGTGGCCATTAAATCAATTAAGGTTTCTTGCTCATTTGATATTTCATGATTGAAGAGAATAAATGAGTCAAGGCCTGTATGTACAGAATAAAGTGGAGAGTTTTTAGGTCTATCTTGGCTACTGACCATGTATTGCATATGAGATTCCCTATAAAGTCTTCTGGTTTGATTAAAAATAGGGATGGTAGCATATGTCATATCCATTTGCATTGTTCTTTGTAACTTAGCTCCCCAAGACCTTGATAACAACATACCATATTTGGGGGGTACATCAGCCACTACAACATCCATCACTAAACACTTGGCTAGAATTTGAGCTAAGCTTACACCAAGGTCTTTGATCAAACCTAAACATTTCACTCTATTGGAGTCAAAGGAGTATAAATCTTTGTATGGCCTAGTGATTTCAAGGCCTAGACTCTCCATTACTACTTTGGGAATTATATTGTGAGAGGCCCCTGAATCATGCATGGCATTGTGTAAAATCTTGTCATGAATTTTCAAACTAATATAAAAAGGAGGAACTGGCCCTTCTTGGTATCTTCCTTCAATCTTAAGACCAAATAAGAGCTCTGGTTGGTCATCATTAAGATTGACAGTGTCATTATTTTCTGCTATGTTGAAAGCCTTCAAAATTTGTGATCTATATACATCTTGGGTGACTAATTTAGTGAGAGGAACAGAGATTTTAATCTTGGCAATTTCTTGTTCCAAACTAAAAGGCTTCTAACTTTTTATAATGTTTGTTTTAGCCTTGTTAATCACTAATTTATTAGCAAAATCAATTTGTTGATTTCCTATATTTACATTGGTCAAAATTGTTTTAATAGGAGAATTAGCTAAGATATGCACTATGTTTTTCATTAATTTGAGTGCCTTTCTCTTTTTTTTTATCAGAATTTACAACCATTGTTTTGTCTTTTTGTTTTGTAACTTTGGATTTGTTGACAGGGCTGTTTTTTGCAGATTTTTCAAAGGTTTTAGTTTTGGGAGTTTCCTGATTCTTCTTACTCGTAAGGTCATATTATTTTGGGGTTTCTATGATGACATTTTCCAGCTCTTGATAGTAATATTCATCCTCTACTCTTTTATCATCATAGGGTGTGTATAGACCTTGTTTCTTATTAATAGGAACATCAAAATGATCACTACCTACTCCCAACATGTTTATGTCATCTTCCTCTATTTGTTCAATTGTTTCTTCAACCTCACTTACATAGTTTTGATGAAAATGAGGTGTAATATGTTGATCATCCTTTCTTTGTCTATTTTTAGGTTGATTTCTCCTGAAATTTTGATTTTGATTTTGAGATTGATTTTTGTTTTGGGGAGCTGATTGGTTTTCTCTAGCTTGTTCTCTCTCAAGTATGCTCATTTTCTTGATCATTTCTTCTATCATCCTTTCCATTTTTAAGCTAGATGTGGAGCGTGTAGATTCCTCTCTAAATGATACTTTCTTCTCATTCCTCATTCTAGCTCTTTTCTCCATCAGATTTACTTCCACAGCTAAGGCTCCTTTCTGCATATCTTCTAAAGTCAAAGGATCTCTTTATCTTAGCTGATAGGCCATTTCAAGATCAAATACTTCAGGAAACTTGTTCAAGGCTGAGCCTTGTGGAGGTTTTAAGTCTGGGGGGAGGGCATTATAAACACTATTGAACCTAGTGCAATAATCTTGAGCACTTTCCCCAGTGTTTCTTTTGAGGTTGTTGTAGTCCGAAAGTATTTGGAGAGGGTTTTTCTTAACTTCCCACTTGTTTAAGAATAAGTGATGAAGGTCTTGGAGATCATTAATACTATTAGGGGTTAAGCCTTTGAACCATTTTCTTGCTTCGCCCCCTAGACTTTGAGAAAATAACCTAAGTTTGAAAGTTTCATCATCAATCTCATTTCTATAAAAGTAGTCATTCATCTTGTCCACATGTTGTGAAGCAATAGTAGCACCACTGGCATCAAATAATGGTATCTTGGACTAATAGGCATGTGGTAGATTGACTAAAGGTAAAGGAAGGACTAGGGGAGCATACCATGTTTCCATGATAGGAGGTTGTGGAAAATTTGTGGGATTTACAATTGGAGGAGGTTGATGGAATGGTGTAGTTTGAACAGTGGATGTGTGGATAACGAAAGTGGATGGACCAGCAAGAGATTGTTGAGTAGATCTAGGATGAGAGAAAATAAAATTATGAAGGAAATGCAAATTAGGTGGAGTGGTTTCTGTGCTACCAGAATGTTCACTTCTATCTTGGGATGAAGGTGAAAGCTCAAAATCTATCTGATCTATATCATCAAGTGACCTAGTTCTGAATGGGTTTCTTAAGTCAACTTGTGAATTTTGTAGAGCTGCAAGGTTTTCAAGGACAGAATTAGCTCTATGGAGTGAACTAACAATAGTTGAAGTTATGGCCTTAGGATATTTCCTAGGGATTCTTTCAGGATTAACAACTATCTCAGGAGGATTTGGGTCAGGATGGGCTCTAGTATGAATTATTTTAGAAGCCACTATGCTATGTTTTTAGACCTAACAACAAGAAAATTTTAACCAAATATGACAATCTTCAGTAGGCTAACTGATCTGTAGTAAGAAAACTTTAACCCTTTAAGTTTTCTTAACTGAATTTGTATGATGTTATGATAGAAATGGGTTTCCAAGTGGAGTCTTTAGGTCTATTTAAGATTTTAGAGTCACCAGGTGGAAAAATTTTAGCTTTTTGTGCGGGTAAAATGTTTTATGTTTTCGGAGCTGTAGGACATATGGAGAAAGGGGCTAAATGGAATAAGCCCTCGAGGCCTAAAAAACCTTATAATGAAAAAGGGGTGTTTAAGGCCTAAAAACAGGGTTTTTTAAGCCAAATAAGGGGTTCTGGTAGATACAAAGGAGGATTTTTAAACCAAATAAAGGGAAATATATGGTTTAAAAGGGGATTTAGGAAGTTTTAGAGGTTGAAATGAAAGGTTTTGCAGGGTTTTGAAAGGAAAAAAAAAATGTGGTGAAAATGGAGACTTTGTGAGAGTGAGATGGAGAAAGTGGAGGCCTATTTAAAGCAGTTTCTTTATAGCAGAACAACAGGTTTTGAATTTATTTGATGGAAACAGCAGTGAAGCTTATAGTGAAGGATAGAAAACACATGGAGGCTTCAAGAATGATAGATTTACAAAGGAAATGTTTCTCTTGAAGACTCAGAAACATATTTAGCCACCTGTTTGCTATGCCAAAATTTTATAGGTGGATAACAGACCCTTTTCAGTATATTTATTTGTTGTCGTGACATTTAGCCTTACTCTTCGTTTAACCTTATTTATTCATGAATTTAGTTTCAATCCTCGTATGCTCGACTTGACCCTTTTTGCACACAAAATAGCGTAAAAAACTCCTCCACCCAAACCTGAAAAATGTTTAGATCTTGGTTCTGGAATACATCGCATTCGCTCCGATATTGCACCTCGCATTTCACCATTATTACCTTTTCCTTAGCACTTGTCTTTTAACATTTGTGATGTGCACATTTCAATCGGTTCCCACCATTGTCGCACATTGCATTTCTGCAGTTTAACATTTTACCTTTGTGACTTATCATTTATCTTTTGCGATGTGCGCATTGCGATCGGGTCCCACCATATTTCCCATCGCACTTCGGCGTTCGAAATATTTTTATGTTGTAATCCCCTTTTCCTCCTCCAATGTGATTTAACACAGAAAAGGCCCCACATGCATATTCGAAATCCTTTGGAATTTTCCTTTGAAACTACATCGCGTGCGGGCCTCCATCGCACTTCGCATTTTTTAATGTTTAACCATAAACTTAACCTGTGAGATCTACGATGTGTGGTATGCAGGTTGGGCCACGTCATCTACCATGTCGCTTCCACATCCTCTACCACATCACCTTCCACTTCACCTCACATCGCACTTCAGCAAATTTAACATTTGACTTTTCCCTTGTTCTTTAAAATCTGTGATCTGCGATTGGGTCCCACCCATCTCACATCACACTTCGACGATCTTAACGCTTACCCCCGCGCTGATCCTTGAAACATTTTGATTTCTGATTGCGATCGGGAGATGGACCCCACTATAATTTTGTCCAAGCAGACAAGTGGATTTTAGTTAAAAAATGGAAAAAATCCGCCCAACCCAAAATATGAAATATTTCCAGGTAGAGGAGGTGTATACAAGGGAAATATGGGTCTCACCAGTCCGCATATCGCGACTTAAAACATTTAACTTGCAGGCATCGTAATGGGTAAGTTGTGAAATTCGTGAAGTGAAAAATGTGACGCGCTAGGCACCGAAGGGTGAAAACAAGAGAAAGGTAAGGAAAATGAGAAATATGAAGGTTTTGCATGTGGTTTTGATAATTCGGTGAGGTATGACGGGTCCCACTTCATCGCATCGATAGAAAACAAGGTTTGGCATTAGTATTAAGAGGTCGGGTTAAAACCCCGAAGGCTACGAAGTTTGGGAAACAGGTAAGGCTTACATTGTATATCACGGCTGCTTGGTGGGTGGGTGGAGCTATGGAAATAGAACTTCAAACTTAGATAATAAGTGGGTTTTATACAAGGATAAGCCTAAGAGGTTAGGTGTGTGTGGGTTTTAGGGTTCACATGGGATTCATAGTATGGGAGTTCAAAGTTTTTTAGGGCAATGAAGGTAAGAAGAAAGAAAATGGAATGAGTGAGGGAAGTATGGATTTTTGTTCACTCTTATACTTAATCATCAACCCTTTCCTCCTTCCCTGAACTGAAAATGGAAGATGAATTCTTCTGAAGTTATTGGCAGTCAGGCTCTCCCTTTCTTCCTCTGAAAATAAATGATAACCATGGAATATTTTTTTTAGTGAGAAAAATCTAAAAAATAATCAGTCACCTCTTGATACTATGAAATACAAGGGTCTAACAGTGGCTCTAGTTGGGGATGGAAGCTCCTACGAGAGGTGTCAAGAACAACTGTAGATTAGTGGCCTGATCCATTGGGTTAATCCCATCCATGCAACCTGATCTGCTACAACTTATGTGGTTTAACACCTTCAAATTGAAGTCAACACTCTCTACAAACTGAATTCTGGAACACACTTGATCCTAAAACTGGAAAGTAGCCAACTGAAAACTGGAAAAATGCTCAAAATGATGAGAGCTCATTTGCACACCTACCTACCCAATATATGATTCCAATCATTCTTCTTCCTTTTGGGGTGCATTTAGACGTGCAGACCTGGACATCATTTTTATTTTGAATTTCTAAACTATCACCTATCCCTTATTTCTCATATTGGTTCAGATTAGGATGTTGAATCAATGTCATTTTCTACCTACCTATTGGTGTCCCGTGTTTTGATAGTTTGGAAAATCAAAATACAAGGCAAAATCAAAACCAATCTTTAGAGTTCCAGGATCTAGTCCTCCTGTTCTCCGAGAGGGATCTCTCAAATGTTTGTTTGCAAAGATTAATCTTGTGTGCTTTGAGTATTGGTTTTAGACTAGTTATTTAAGTGCAGGTGTTTGTTTGTTTGTTTGGTTGGATTGATACAGCAGAACATGAAAGGTCTAGGAAGATATCTAGAATAGAGAAACATCTGGTTCATTGGGCAATGGATTCAATAAGAGGTCATAACATACTCATCAATGGATATGGGATATCAGAGGGCAAATCTAACGTGGCCACAGGATCCTTCGGTTTTGGAATGAGATGGACATCAATGATTTGGAAAGAGAAGTTTAATTCTCAAACAAAGGGAATTTGAAAGCACAAATTGAACAATAAAGAGCTATTTGGTAGACAGGGCTAACCATGAATTCTACAAATCACAGCTTTAAGCAAATAATGATTTCAAAACAACTTTTAAAATTAAATCTAAGATTCGGGGAACACCCTATTTCCTCAAATATTTTATTTCAAATGACTTAGAAAACATAAAAGATTCACTGATAATTGCAGTCATAGAAGAGGGAACACCTAACACATCTATGATCACAACTATAAAAGACCTTTAAGACAACTATTTAAGCGAGGACAAAGGGAAAGATCAGAACAGACCCCCTTGACTTACTGTAAACAGAAATACTTCAAAGGGAGACTTCAATAACAGTTTTTAAGTGGCAATACATTCTAAAAGCTGGGGAGACATAAGAGTTTGTTGATAAAAACAGTGGAACTATTAAGGAAACAAACAAGCATGAGGATTACTAAAGAGAGAGATTAAAGACTCTAAAATACCTGGAAGAAGAAAAACTGCAAAATAGTGAGAAGGATGAGCAGGTCTAGGTGCTTCCGGGTGTTTCTTTATTTCATTCTGACCTCTTTGTAGTAGGGGAAATTGTGGTTGCCATCAGAAAACGAGGAGAAAACATTAAGCAGTTCAGTGCTAAAACCTTGACTCGTGGATCCAATGATGGGCCTTCTCGGGAACAAATTGTCATGACATCATCGTAAACTGGAACTGATTGTTCTTCAACTTCAACAGACTATGTATTATTTCAAAGAGTTTCAATATTACAACTTCTGATCAACCAACAACCAAGAGCTTCTCATCTTCTACAGAAGTATTTATAGAAGAATGAGGAAGTGAGATCTGATAAAAGATCTCTCAGGACAATTAATACAGATTAATGACTTCTCGGCCTTTGAGGGGCTTGATGGAGAAGTTTACAGGTGTGTTACTATATTAATTGATTTAAATTTATGAATTAAGCTCGGTGGGAGCTTTTGTTGACCTTTGAGGCTCTGTTTCATGTTGGAGTAACTCTGAAAAAAAATTTTGCATTAAGTTCCTTGCAAAAGTAACTCTCTGGCTGTGCTGAGGTGAATATCTGATTTCGAACAATAAATTCGGCCTCTGTTTGAATGGTTTGAGGCACAGGTGGCTTTGTGGTAGCTGAGAGGAATCAATTCGCCTCAAATGTGGCGGTGGAAGCCTTGTGTCTAATAGATCTTTTGATTTACCTTTAATTTTGTTTTAATTCTAGGGATTAGGCTTTTGATAATCATTCTTAGCCATAATCCCCACAAATCTATCTTCAATCTTCTGTTCTGTCGCGTTCTGCCTTCAACATTGATACTCTTTTAATTGTGTTTTAAATAACACAGTGTCTTGTTGATGTGCAGACTGTGCAAGGTTCTCAAGGCATCAACTCCCATGAAGCATTGAAGAAACGTGGGATTCGAACCCCGCGAATGGTCTCCTTTGATGAATCAAAGGCACGGGAAATGTCTTTCCCGGCCTTCGGCCTTTCTTTCGATATAATGGAAAACCATTAATTCCTGTAAAATACAAACAATAATTATAAAATATTGTGTTTTTTGGTATACTGCTTTCAGAGGGCGTGGGGAGCGATTATGGCCGTTGGATGGCATCATCCAATGGTATAGATAAGTCAAGAGAAGGTAAAAGGAGAGCGGCAGGAAGAATAAAACGAAATGATCTTGGATCATCCGATCTGGACACGTGGACGGTCCAGATCCAATCGGAGGATCGCAATCGGGGGAAACACTCAAATGGCGCCGATGTAAATTTGCGATGCGATGAAGCGCTGACTGTTGATCTGAGGATCAGATCAATGGTGGGGAATGAATCGGAGGGTTGGCTGATCGGAGGGAGTAAACCAATGTATGCGATGGAAAACTTCGATGCGATTTTGTGCGGAATGTTGGATCGGCTTACGATCAATGGCGGAGATTGGTTTTAGAACAAACTGGTGAAAAAACCCTTATGATATATGAAAAACCAAAAATAATCCAAAGTCTTAATACTTTTGGGGCGGGATATATATTTTATGGTATGGTCTGGTGCCCGACTGTGGGGCCTTTGGATGTATGGAACGCAAATAGACCTAGGGCTATATATATGGGGGCCAATCGCATCGGAACCATCGGGCCCGGTCTTTCAATCAACCCACTGAAATTTTCCGATGCGATTATGCTTCGGGACTTTTTAATCTAACCATTTTCATTTAACATGTGACTTTGGCACATTAGATCAAAACTTTGGAAAACAAGGTTTTTTGTATTTACAAAGGAAAAAATGGATCGGGCATGGATTTTTCAATGTTTTAAGCACCGAAGGTGGGCCCACAGGTTATATGAAAAAATAATATTATCGGAGGTTGTGAAACAGAGGGCTAATCACATCAGAACTTTCGAAACATGGCAAAAGACCTGCGCACTTGGATATTTGTGATGCGATTAAGCGCCTGGTTCTAGGGTGTGGGCATGTGGGGGAAATGGTTTAAAGACTTAGCCCAAGCGGAATTAAGTCCTTAGTAATAAAAACTTGTTTTTTATGAATTTTTTCATAGTTTTCAATGGATTTGGGGGTTTCGGTAAGGCTAAAAAGTGAGTTCTCAACCTTGTAAAAAAAATGATTTTCATGAAGGGAAGAAGAGGGATCATGAAAATAGAGGAGTTTTATGGAGAAAAAGGGGAGAAAAATGAAGGTTAGTTTTGAGTGAGGAAGGGGGAAAAATGATGATTTTGCAGCAGTTTTTCACTCATGGAAACAACAGAAATTCTGAGTATAAAATAGGAACAGTAGCAAATGAAGATTTTGGACAGAGGCATGAGGCCTTCAAGAGTCTTCAAGAGCCAACACTTTTTAGCAATAAAATTTGTTCCTTGAAGGCTCAAAGAGTCTTAGCCACCTTTTGATATAAAAAATTTTATAGGTGGCTAACAGTGGCTCCACTTGGGGATGGTGCCTTCTTGAAGGCATCAAGAACTTCAGACTTGCATTCTCTGGGAGGCTGACCTGTGCCACATCCATTGTGTTCTCTGGGAGGCTGACCTGTGCCTCATCCATTGGGCTGCCCTTACTTTCCTGGGATGATCTTGCTTTGAAAACATATTAGCAGCCAAAAAAACAATGGTTCTTTCATCAACAAGCTTTCTACCTACCCAATCCTACTAATCTAATCATTTTTTCTTCATTAGAGTGCACTTGGATTGGAAAACTCTTTTACAACATTTTATTCTTTTGAAAACAGGAAAACTAATCTATTTCTACTCCTTATTTCTCCATGGACTCAGATTAAAAAGTTGAGTGCATATAATTCTCTACCTAATCTACTATCTGTTGGGATTAAACTGTCCAATAGATTTTTATTCTCTAAATCCTACAACAGAAATTCAAAAGCATACAAGTCAGTATTGAACAGTCCAACTTGATGCTGGTCTATGGCATAACAAACAAGCTGCACATAGATATTATTTTGTAGAAAATTAAATCAAAATGGAAGGCTTAAGATCTGAAAATTCAAAGCACTTCCTTCATCTTTTTTACAACTCTGTTTTGACTTTTGTTTGAGCTGTTCTTTCTTTGTCAGAATGGTTCAGATTTTGAGCTGATTAGAACCAGATTTACCTATGTTTTGACTCAGAATTTGAAACATATTGGAGTCAATTCTTTTCGGAAACTTAGGTTCAGATTTTGAGCATGTTTGAACCTTTAATTTCTAGCCTAATATACCTACTGATAAGCCAAGATTAAACAATTTGGAAAATCGAATTCACTATCCTATCAGCAGTAAATTTAAAACTAATTAGTCAAGATTAGGCTGTTTGACTAACTAGAAGTGTGTTTTTCAGGAGTGGCATTTAAAGCTTGCACACTTTCAGATTTTTGTTTCTCTTTTGGTATGGGGTTGTACCTTTCTTGTTTTCACAATCTGCCCTCTTTTCTTTCTTTTCTTTGTTTTTGTATTTTTGATTTTCATAACCTTGAATGCAATGTTAATACTATGATATTTACAATGGTAAAATAAAATTCTTTAAAACTTATGATTCTTGGTAGAATTAATGCTTGAGCATTCTGCCATTGACAGGACCTCCATACAGATCTTCTCCATTCAATTCCTTCAGGAAAAATGCATTGTGACCCCTCTCAGCATGAATAATATATGGAACTTTCCACAAGTTCTCGAACTTACCATGTTTTCCCTTCTCTTCTCTCCTTGAATCCCATTTAAGAACAACATTTCCAACTTGGAAATGGTCTGCCTTAGTCCTCTTATCAAATAGCTTCTTCATATTTTCTTGGACCAATTGTGTTCTCTCATAAACTTCTTCTCTGGTCTGCTGTAAATGGATTGTTTGGTTTATTCTTCTCTGCATATCATTCTCTTCAATCTGCACTTCTTGAAGGAGTTTCATGACTAGAACTCCTAATGAGGTGGGAAAAACTGCATCCATGCCATAAACTAACTGATAGGGGGACATATTTATTGATTTCTTTGTAGTTAACCTATCAACCCACAAGGCATGAACCAGCTTATTGTGCCATGATTTTTTATTATGTTCCAACAGCTTCTTAATGATATTGATGAGGCTCTTGTTGGAAGATTCAGCTAATCCATTTCCTTGGGGATAGTAAGCAGTGGAATGGCCCAAGGTTATGTGGTATTTGTAACAGAAATCAACCATCTTCTTAGATTTAAAAGCATCAGCATTGTCTGTTATGATTTTTTTGGGACAACCAAATCTGGATAGGATATTTGTTTCAAGGAACTTGATAATGATAGAGTCATTAGTCTTTCTGGAGGGTATAGCTTCTATCCATTTGGTAAATAAGTCAGTGGCTGTGAGGATCCATTTATGTTGAGCTGAGGAGGATGGGTGAATTTCCCTAATGAAGTCTAAACCCCATTGTTGAAAAGGTGCCTCAACTCTGATAGGATGTAAGGGTAAGAGAAGGAGTTTTCTTTTGCCATCAAAAATTTGACACTTATGGCAAGACATGACCAACTTTTGAGTGTCTGGGAAAAGGGTAGGCCAATAGTAACCAGATCTAAGAATTTTGTTCGTTGTGGCCTTCTAGTAGAGGTTTCCTCCACATTCCCCATCATGCAACTCATGCATGATTTTTCCTGCATCATCTTCAAGTAAACATTTAAGCAAAATTCCAACATCATTTTTCCAATATAATACCCCATCTAAAATGCAAAAACTCAAATCTTTTTGTTTCAAAAATCTAGCTTTGTTTTTGGACAAAGAAGGAGGGGCATTTAAATAATAAAGCACATAAATAATGTCAGCATACCAAGGATAATTTAGAAATGTTTATTCAATAAAAGGAGTAGTATATTCTTCTATTTCTTCCAACACATCTACCATATTCATGTCTAGTGCTTGAAAGTTAGACTCGGCCATAAGTTTTTCTAATCCCTGCCCTTTAACTAGTTTGGTAGGCCTGATTTCTAAGTCATATTCAAGAACAGTTGCAATCCATTTTCCCCTTTTACCATCAGGGTCTTGACTTAGAATGTCCTTGACGACAGTATGTGGAACAAAATAAATTATGTGAGAGTGTAAAATATAGACCCTAAAGTCTTTTAATGCTTTCACCAATGCTAAGGCTTGCTTCTCCATGATGTTATATTTGAGAGGAGCATCTCTTAAGGCCCTACTAAAAAAGGATATTGGTTGTTCTTGCCCTGAATAATTCTTTTGAAGTAATACTGCAGCTATTGTATGTTTAGATGCAAAATAAAATATATAAAAGTCTTTGGTGAAATCTAGACTAATCAGGACTGGTGTTTGAGTGAGAGCTTGTTTGACCAGTTTGAATGATTGTTTGTTTATTATGATCATGCCTATCTTTCTTGACATATTTTGTTATGTTTTGCTTATTCTAAATAAGGTTGAGGATATCTAGGCATTAATCTTTCCAATGAAAGATTGCAACTCTTTGAGGCTTCTTGGATGGCTGATTTGTAATATTCCATCTATCCTTGTAGGGTCTATTTTGATTCCCTCTTTTGAAATTATATGGCCAATAAGTTTACCTTCTTGGAGACCAAAGAGTGTTTTCTTGGGATTCAATGACAAGCCAAATTTCCTTCACTTCTTAAAAACTTTTCTTAGGTGAATCAAATGTTCTTCATCAATTTTTGAGAAAACAGTTATGTCATCAAGGTAAATGATTATGAAATAGCCAATATCTTCAAAAAAGTATATGTCCATGGCCCTTTGGAAGTTGGCCCCTACATTCATTAATCCGAAAGGCATTTTGACATACATAAAGGTGCCCCAAGGTGTGGTAAAAGTAGTTTTGATTTGGTCACTTGGGAGCACTAACACCTGGTTGTAACCCGAGAACCCATATAAGAGGCATATCCTTCTTGACCCAACTACCCTTTGAAGTATATGGTCCATCTTGGGCAAGGGGTAGTTTTCCTTTAAAGAGGCTCTATTTAAATTTCTGCAGTCAACACAGAGCCTGATTTCCCCTGTTTTATTTCTAACATAAACTAAGTTTGATACCCACTCTGAAAATCTAATGGGTACTATGATTCCAACATCATGCATTTTTTCAATCTCTGCCTTAACTAGAGGTAGTAAGAGAGGATTTATTCTCCTTAGTTTTTGTTTGAAAGGCTTTTGATTTTCCTTGAGGGGAATCTTGTGCTGGATGATGCTAGTATCATAGGATTTTAAGTCTTTGTATCCCCAAGCAAAAACATCTTTAAACTCTCTGAACAACTCTATGTATTGCGATTTTATGTGACATGGGAGAGTGTTGGATAGTTTGATCATCTTGGGTTCTACTAGACTGCCTATGTTATGTTCTTCCACGTTGGTTTCCACAGGCTCCGTTCTCGGTTCTTTGGCTACATCGTTGAAATCGAAAAGGTGTTCTAAAGGTGCTAGACCTCTTGGAAATTTATCATTTTTGCATTGTAAAACTTCCAAGTCTTCTTGGTTTTTGTTGTCAGTTATCTCTGCTTCAAAAGGATTTTCATAATGATTTATATCAGCAGTATATGTCATTTCAACTTCTGGGATTTGTTCAATATACAAGCAATTTTCTTTATGGCTGGTTTCTGATATTGGTATGCTGAAATCATTTTATGATTTCAATAAATCATCTATGTGTTTGTCAGAATCAAACACTTGTCAGTGATCTTCATTATCAGGCACAGCAGGCCTGTGTTTTACCTTCACACCAAGTTGTTCATTTATTTCAGGTATTTGGCAATTGCTGGCATTGAAAGCAAGTTCATTTTCTAGATGATTTAGTGCTCTAGGGATGAAAATGAGTTCATATTTTTCAAAGGTTTTCAATAGATCAAGGGCAACATTTCGATATTCCCTAAGCCTTGTATTTCTAGCTGAGTATTCTCCTTTGATTTGTTTTATGATAAGTTCAGAATCTCCTAGGATGGATATCTTTTGGGCTTCTAACTGCTTAAGCAATTGTAAGCCTAGGAGAAGTGCTTCATATTCAACAATATTGTTAGTGCATGGGAAATCCAATTTGTATGAAAAACTCTATTTTGTATTTTGAATCCACACACCTGCTCTTGCACTTGTTTTATTACAAGATCCATCAAAGTTTATTTTCCAAAGTATGTCATCCTTGTTTTAATTCTCTCATTGTTGTTGATTTTCAATGTTTTGCATTTGATTGAGGGGGAGATTGGATTGTTCTGGTGAACTGATTGGGTCCATGTTTTCCTTATCTTGTTGAGTAATTTCATCTTCATTACATAAGATAAAGGAATATAAACTTGATTGAATAGAATAGATTAGAGAGTTGTTTGGTTTTTCTATGTTGCTCACCATGTACTTCATGTGAGATTCCTTATATAGTCTTCTGTTTTGATTAAAAACGGGAATGGTGGCATAAGACATGTCCATTTGAAGGCTTCCCTGAATTTTGGATCCCCAAGATCTTGATAAGAGCATGCCATACTTAGGGGGAATGTCAGCTACAACTATGTCCATGAATAAAATCTTAGCAAGGATTTGGGATAAGTTTACACACAAATCTTTGATTAGTCCCCAAACATTTGACTCTGCTTGAGTCAAAGGAATACAAATATTTGTATGGTTTAGTAATTTCTAAGCCTAAGCTTTCCATAACTACCTTGGGCATTATATTGTGTGAAGCTCCTGAGTCTAACATAGCATTGTGTAAAATTTTCTCATGTATGTTCAAGCTAACATAGAAGGGAGGAACAGCCCCTTCTTGGTATTTTCCTTCAACTTCTGGACCAAACAACAACTCAGGTTTGTCATCTGTCAAGTTTAAGGTGTCAGTATCACTTCCTAAGTTTAAAGCTTTCAAAACTTGGTTTCTGTACACTTCTTGGGTTACTAGTTTAGCTAGGGGAATGGTAATTTTTATCTTAGCAATCTCTCCCTCAAGACTGAAAGGAACAATAGACTGTTCATATTTACATCTTTCCTTTCACTTGAATTCCTTTCAGCAATTTTAATTTGCTGAATCTTATTTGGACTGGTAATTGGGATAGTTTTATTAGGACCACTAGCTGAAGCGCTAGGGGTACTATGTTCAACATCTTGTTGGACACCTTTGTCTTTGTTTATGTCTGGTTTCTTGGTCAAAATGTTGGTCTTTTCTGTTGTCTTTTTGGGTTGAGTTTCTGTGTTTTTCTTGACAACAGTGTTAGTGTTTTTGTCCTTGAAATTATCTATGTTCCCCTTGCTCCTAAGATCATACTATTTGTGTACCTCCATGATTGCATTTTCAAACCCCAATCTATAGTCATCAGAATGTCCATAAGTGTTTGTACCTTAATCAGAAAAGAAACCTTGTTCTTCTTCAGTGAGGAAAACATCATCCTCACTGTCTGATCCAATCAAGTTTACATGAGATTCTCCCAACCTTTCCATCTCTCTATCTTCCTCATATTGATCTACATAGTTCTATTGGAAGGGAGCTCTAATTTTCTGGTCGTTATCTCTTTGCCCACCTGGATTGTTTTCTCTCCTAAAATTTTGATTTCTGTTTCTATTTTGGGAGTTGTTCTGATTGTCTCTTGGTTGTGTTCTCTCAAGTATGCTCATCCTTTTCATCATCTCTTCCAACATCTTTTCTGTTTTTGAGATGGATGTGGAGGGTGTAGTTTCATCTTTATAAGTTACCCTCTTCTCTGATCTCAACCTATTTCTTTTCTCAATTATGTTTGCTTCTACGCTCAAAGCTCATTTCTACATGTCTTCTAAGGTTAAGTAAGCCCTCTCCCTTAACTGATACATCATGTCCACATCAAGGCCTTCGTGATATCTTACTAAAGCCATGCCTTGAGGAGGCTTCATGTGAGGTGGAAGAGCATTATAAACGCTATTGACCCTAGTGGAGTAGTCAGGAACACTCTCCTTGATTTCTCTTGAGGCTTCTATATTCTGCTAGTATTTGGAGAGGATTCTTTTTGAGTTCCCATTTGTTGACGAATGTTTGATGCAAGGCAGGGAGATCATTTATGCTGTTAGGAGGTAAATTTTTAAAACATTTCTTTACATCTCCTCCTAAAATTTGAGCGAAGATCCTCATTTTCACAGTTTCTTCTTCTATCTCCATGTAATCAAATGAATATTCCATCCTATCTACATGTTGTTGAGTTGTTGTAGACTATTTTCCAGTGAAGTGAGGGATTTTGGATTGGTAATCATTTGGCAGGGGAAGTAGAGGTTGTGGTGACACTAATGGGGCATACCATGTTGCCATGGCTTGAAATAAGGGTGGATTTACAAAAGTGAAAGTGGGTTGAAATGGAGTGTTTTGAACAGTGGTAGTATGAATTAGAGTGGAAGAAATACTTGGGCCAGCAAACTGATTTTGAGCAGACTTATTATGGAAAAGACTAAAGTGATGAAGAATCTGGGAATCAGGAGGAGTGGAAGGTGATGATTCTGTACTGAAGCTTTATTGCAAATCTGCAATATCAAGGTCAGTTTGGTTTAAGTCACCTTGAGATCTAGTTCTAAAGATGTTCTTTGTATGATGTAAATCAAAGTGTGAATCCTATAAGACAACAAGGTTTTCAGGGACAGAATTTTCTCTTAGGAGGATCCTATTAGCAGCTAATTTTCCAGAGTTGGAAGTCTGCCACAGAATTCTCTCAGGATTTTCAATGATTAAAGGAGGATTTTGGTCTGGATGGGATCTAGTGTTGATCCTATGTGAAGCCAGAGTGCTTTTCAAAAAAGAGAGAGGTTGAGGTTTTTAGGGATTGTTTTTGGGAATTTTACCTCTCACAATATTTTATCTAGTATGGGACTAGGCTTCTAAACTTCCTCAAGGTTGGTTAACACATTCCTAAAGAGATCTAGGAACCTAGATGAGTAATAGGCCTGCAAGGGCTAGTGGAGTCGCCAGGTGGAAAATTTTAGCTTTTATGGAGGTAAGATATTGGATGGTTCCACCACCATGTTTATTATGAAGCCAAACTGAAATATTTTGGGTTTTTCTGAGTTATTTCAGTCTTACAGGTTAAGAGAGTGTCCTAAATCTGATTTAACACTTAGCTAGGGTTTCAGACATACAGAGTTCACGCTTATGGCTTGGTAACTGAGAACTTCAAGGTTTGATAAGGTTCGATGAGAATCCTAAGGGTTACTTAGTTTGTCACTGATTCAAAAATTCCTTTCATGATTACCGTCATTCTTGGTAGTGCTTGAAGAAGGTTACTTATGTTATACTAGACAGTGAGTGTTTAATTTTAAATATTTTACTGAGGGTCCCACCGTGATTGCCATTATGTTGGTGTCCTGTGTTTTGATAGTTTGGCAAATCAAAATACAAGGCAACATCAGAACCAATCTTTAGAGTTCTAGGATCTAGTCCTCCTATTCTTCGAGAGGGATCTCTCAAATGTTTGTTTGCAAAGATTTATCTTGTGTGCTTTGAGTATTGGTTTTAGACTACTTATTTAAGTGCAGGTGTTTGTTTGTTTGTTTGGTTGGATTGATACAGTAGAACATGAAAGGTCTAGGAAGATATATAGAATAGAGAAACATCTGGTTCATTGGGCAATGGAGTCAAGAAGAGGTCATAACATACTCATCAATGGATATGGGATATCAGAGGGAAAATCTAACTTGGCCGCAGGATCCTTCGGTTTTGGAATGAGATGGACATCAATGATTTGGAAAGAGAAGTTTAATTCTCAAACAAAGGGAGTTTGAAAGCACAACTTGAACAATAAAGAGCTATTTGGTAGACAGGGCTAACCATGAATTCTACAAATCACAGCTTTAAGCAAATAATGATTTCAAAACAACTTTTAAAATTAAATCTAAGATTCGGGGAACACCATATTTCCTCAAAGATTTTATTTCAAATGACTTAGAAAACATAAAAGATTCACTGATAATTGCAGTCATAGAAGAGGGAATACCTAACACATCTATGATCACAACTATAAAAGACCTTTAAGACAACTGTTTAAGCGAGGACAAAGGTCAAGATCAGAACAAACCTCCTTGACTTACTGTAAACATAAATACTTCAAAGGGAGACTTCAATAATAGTTTTTAAGTGGCAGCAGACAAGCAGGGAGAACCATAAATCATGCTGAAACCAACTGTTGGAACTATTAAGGAAACAAACAAGCATGAGGACTAAAGAGAGAGATTAAAGACTCTAAAATACCTCAGTAGAAGAAAACATGAAATAGTGAAGGATGAACAGGTCTAAGGTGCTTCCAGGAGTCATTTCTTAGCCTAAAACTTTCAACCTACTGTAGTAAGAAATTATGGAAAAGAATGAAAACAGGAGAAAACATTAAATAGTTCAGAATATTTCACAAACAACCAAGCTCATGGATCCAATGATAGAGCCTTCTCAGGAACAAGTATGCAACAACATCAGCATGGCTTCCAAGACTTCAATTTGTTCTTCAACTTCAACAAACTATGTATTATTTCAAAGAGTTTCAATATTACAACTTGTGATCAACCAACAACCAAGAGCTTCTCATCTTCTACAAAAGTATTTATAGAAGAATGAGGAGGTGAGATTTAATAAAAGATCTCTCAGGACAATTAATACAGATTAATGACTTCTCGGCCTTTGAGGGGCTTGATGGAGAAGTTTACAGGTGTGTTATTGTATTAATTGATTTACATTTATGAATTAAGCTCGGTGGGAGCTTTTGTTGACCTTTGAGGCTCTGTTTCATGTTGGATTAACTCTGCAGACATTTTTTGCATTAAGTTCCTTGCAGAAGTAACTCTCTAGCTACGCTGAGGTGAATATTTGATTTCGAACAATAACTTTGGCCTCTGTTTGAATGGTTTGAGGCACAGGTGGCTTTGTGGTAGCTGGGAGGAATCAATTCGCCTCAAATGTGGCGGTGGAAGCCTTCTGTCTGATAGATCTTTTGATTTACCTTTAATTGTGTTTTAATTCTGGGGATTAGGCTTTTGATAATTATTCTTAGTCGTAATCCCCACAAATCTGTCTTCAATCTTCTATTCTGCTGCGTTCTACCTTCAACACTGATACTCTTTTAATTGTGTTTTAAATAACACAGTGTCTTGTTGATGTGCAGGCTGCGCAAAGTTCTCAAGGCATCAACGCCCATGAAGAATTGAAGAAATGTGGGATTCGAACGCCGCGAATGGTCTCCTTTGATGAATCAAAGGCACGAGAAACGTCTTTCCCGGCCTTCGGCCTTTCTTTTGATATAATGGAAAACCATTAATTCCTGCAAAATACAAACAATAATTATAAAATCTTGCGTTTTTTGGTATACTGCTTTCAGAGGGCGTGGGGAGCAATTATGGCCGTCGAATGGCATCATCCAATGGTAGAGATAAGTCAAGAGAAGGTAAAAAGGAGAGCGAGAGAAAGAATAAAATGGAATGATCTTGGACCGTCCGATCTGGACACACGGACGGTCCAGATCCAATCGGAGGATCGCAATCGGGGGCAACACTCAAATGGCACCGATGTAAATTTGCGATGCGATGAAGCGTTGACCGTTGATCTGAGGATCAGATCAATGGTGGGGAATGAATCGGAGGGTTGGCTGATCAGAGGGAGTAAACAAATGTATGCGATGGAAAAATCTGATGCGATTTTGTGCAGGACGTTGGATCGACTTACGATCAATGGTGGAGATTGGTTTTAGAACAAACCGATGGAAAAACCCTTATGATATATGAAAAACCAAAAATAATCCAAAGTCTTAATACTTTCGGGGCGGGATATATATTTTATGGTATAGTCTGGCGCCCGACTGCGGGGCCTTCGGATGTATGGAATGCAAATAGACCTAGGGCTATATATATGGGGGCCAATCACATCAGAACCATCGGGCCCAATCTTTCAATCAACCCATTGAACTTTTCCGATGCGATTATGCTTCGGGACTTTTTAATCTAACCATTTTCATTTAACACGTGACTTTGGCACATTAGATCAAAACTTTGGAAAACAGGGTTTTTTGTATTTACAAAGGAAAAAATGGATCAGGCATGGATTTTTCAATTTTTTAAGCACCAAAGGCGGGCCCACAGGTTATATGAAAAAATAATATGATTGGAGGTTGTGAAACAGAGGGATAAACGCATCGGAACTTTCGAAACATGGCAAAAGACCTGCGCACTTGGATCTTTGCGATGCGATTAAGCACCTTGTGGGCCTAGCACCTGGTTCCAGGGTGTGGGCAGGTGGGGGAAATGGTTTAAAGACTTATCCCAAGGGGGCTTAAGTCCTTAGTAATAAAAACTTTTTTTTTATGAATTTTTTCAGAGTTTTCAATGGATTTGGGGGTTTCGGTAAGGCTAAAAAGTGAGTTCTCAACCTTGTAAAAAAAATTATTTTCATGAAGGGAAGAAAAGGGATCATGAAAATAGAGAAGTTTTATGGAGAAAAAGGGGAGAAAAATGAAGGTTTATTTTTGAGTGGAGGAAGGGGGAAAAATGATGATTTTGCAGCAGTTTTTCACTCATGGAAACAGCAAAAATTCTGAGTATAAAATAGGAACAGTAGCAAATGAATATTTTGGACAGAGGCATGAGGCCTTCAAGAGTCTTCAAGAGCCAACACTTTTTAGCAATAAAATTTGTTCCTTGAAGGCTCAAAAAGTCTTAGCCACCTTTTGATATAACAAATTTTATAGGTGGCTAACACTACCTACTGATAAGCCAAGATTAAATGGTTTGGAAAATATTCATTTTCTAACCTATCAGAAGGAAATTAAAACTTGTACAATCATGCTTAAACTGTATGACTACATAAAGCTCTTTTCAATAGTAGTGGAATTTTGATTTGCAACACTTTCAGAAATTTTAACATATTTTCTTATCAGACTAGGCTTATGGCCTTCACTTCGGGCTTCAACCTTGTCCAACAAATTATTAAAAGTTGTAAGGCTATGGTATTTAAAATGGTGAAAGTTTCTTCTGATTTTTCATCAGAAATAATGTATCAGCATCCTGCCATTGACATGACCCCCAAACAACTCTGTTTCATCCATCTCTTGCAAGAATAATGAGTTATCTCCTCTGAAAGAATGAATAATGTATGGGCCTTTCCATAGGTTGTCAAACTTTCCATGATTTCCTTTGTCCTCTCTTCTGGAATCCCATTTCAACACTTTATATCCAATTTTGAAATCGTTTGCTTTTGTTCTTTTGTCAAAAAGCTTCTTCATGTCTTCTTGCACCACCTGAGTTCTATTGTACACTTCTTCTCTAGACTGCTGCAGCTGAATGGTCTAGCTTATTCTTCTTTGTACATAATTTTCTTCAGCCTACACCTCTTGAATGGGTTTCATGGCTGGTACTCCCAAGGATTTTGGGAACACTGCATCCATTCCATAGACTAACTAGTATGGTAACATGCCAATTGATTTCTTAGTTGTTAGTCTATCAGCCCACAATGCATGTACTATTTTTTTATGCTAGGATTTCTTATCGTCTTCCAGCAACTTCTTGATGATGTTGACCAAGCTCTTGTTGGAGGACTCAACTAGTCCATTACCTTGAGGGTAATAAGCTGTTGAATGCCCCAAATAAATGTGATATGTATGGCAAAAATCCACCATCTTCTTGGACTTAAAAGCAGAAACATTATCTGTAATGATTTTCCTAGGACAAGAAAATATGGACAGGATGTTGGCTTCAAGGAATTTGATAATCACTGAATCATTAGCAGTTCTGGAAGGAATGGCCTCTAACCATTTGGTAAAATAGTCTATAGCATTGAGGATCCATTTATGTTGGCCAAAGGAGGAGGGGTGAATTTCTCCAATGAAGTCCAAGCCCCATTATTGGAAAGGAGCTTCAACGGAGATTGGTTGTAAAGGAAAAGGTAGCAACTTTCTTTTTCCCTCAAATATTTTTCATTTATGACAGGTGGCTACCATTTTTTGGGTGTCTGGGAATAGAGTAGGTCAATAGAAACTATCCCTAAGGATCTTATTAGCAGTGGTTTTCCAATAGATATGGCATCCATAGTCCCCTTCATGGAATTATTTTATAACCCTATCTGCATCTTCTTGAAGCAAACATTTAAGCAATATGCCCCCAGAATATTTCCAGTACAAAACATTTTCTAGGATGCAGAATTTTATAGCTTTCAATTTCAAGAATCTAGCTTTTGTTTTGGACAAACCAGGAGGAGAATTTAAATTGAATACAACATATAATATATTTGTGTACCAGGGAGAATTTAGGAATTCTTCCTCAATAGGTGGAGTCGCCAAATCCTCTTGTTCATCCAATGAATGAATCATGTTAATATCTAGTGCTTGAAAATTTATTTCAGCCATCAATTTGGCTAATCCTTGTCCCTTGATCATTTTGGTGGGTCTGATCTCTAAATCATACTCCAAGATGACAGCAATCCACTTGCCTCTTTTTCCATTAGGATCCTGCATTAGGATGTCTTTGAAAACTTTATTGGGCACAAATGCAATGATGTGTGAATGCAGAAAGTAAACTCTGAAATCCTTTAGTGCTTTGATCAAGGCATAAGCCTGCTTTTCCATGATATTGTACTTAAAAGGTGCATCTCTTAAAGCTTAGCTGAAAAATACTATGGGTTGTTCTTGTCCATTCTTATTTTTATGCAATAATACAATAGTAATAGTGTGAAATGATGCAAAGGAAAAGATGATCAAATCCTTGGTGAAATCAAGGCTGATCAGAACCGACGCTTGTGTGAGGGCTTGCTTTACTAGATCCAAGGACTGTTTAGCCTCCTTGGTCCACTTGAATCCTGAATATCTCTTGAGCATGTAAGTGATATTCCTCAGGAGTTCTGCAAGGTTTGATATAAACCTTCTCAAAAATTTTATCTTTCCAATGAAGGATTGCGGCTCCTTGATGTTTCTGGGATAACTAATTTGCAGTATGCCCTCAGTCCTTCTGGGGTCAATATTTATCCTTTCTTTAGATATGATGTGGCCTAGAAGCTTTCCTTCTTCAATACCAAATAATGACTTCTTAGGATTCAGAGATAGACTATCTTTTCTGCATTTTTCAAAAACTCTCCTCAAATGGACCAAATGTTCTTCATCAGTTTTTGAATAAACTGTAATATCATCAAGGTATATCACAATGAAAAGACCAATTTCTTCTGAAAAAACAATATCCATTTCTCTTTGAAAATTGGCACCAACATTTATTAATCCAAAGGGCATTTTTACATACATGAAGGTGCCCCAAGGAGTAGTAAAAGTTGTTTTGGGTTGAACATCTGGAGTCACCAACACTTGATTTTACCCTGAAAATACATCTAGTAGAGAGATTCTCTTGGAGCCCACTGCCTTTTGCAATATGTGGTCCAACTTTGGTAAAGGGTATTTGTCCTTAAGTGCTGCCTTGTTTAGATTTCTGAAGTCAATGCAGAGCCTGATCTCACTTGTCTTCTTTCTCATAGGTACAATATTGCAAACCCATTCAGAGTACCTGATTGGTAATATTATATTGGCATCATACATTTTCTTGATCTCCTTCTCGACCAGAGGCATTAGGACAGGATTTATCCTGCGTAATTTCTATTTGAAAGGCTTCTGGTTCTCCTTGACCGAAATTTTGTGCTAGATAATATTAGTATCATAAGATTTCAGGTTTTCATAACTCCAGATAAACACATCAATAAAATCTTTGAACAAAGCAATATATTTCTGGTTTATGGGTGCTGGCAGTGTTTTTGACAACTTTATCATCTTGGTCTTCTGCTCACTGCCAGATTGTACTCCTCAATATTTTCTTCTGTAGATTCCATTTTTGGTTTCATAGCCACATCATTGAAACCAAATAGTTCCTCCAGCAGTACAAGTCCCCTAGGCAAGGTGTTATATCTGAATTGCAGTACTTCAAACTCCTCCTTTTCTGGATCTTCATGCATCTCTCTCTTATGTAGGCCTTCATTTGCTGAAAAAATTAATGTCAGAATTATGAGGGGGCTCCTCCCTAAAAATTTGTTCTTTAATGGAGCAGTCGTCTTCACAGTCTAGGTCCAAATTGGAATCTTCAAACTTGCCTTTGAATTGCAGGAAATTCTCAATTTTCTTGTCATCTCCAAAGACTTTCCAATATCTCATATTGTTAGGAATTGTTGGGCAGTGTTTGACCTGCACTATATATTTTTTGTTAGGATGAGGTAATTGACAAGTGCTAGTTGAAAATGCTAGCCCATTAGCCAAGATATTCTGATTTCTTAGAATTGCAGCAAGGTCATATTCTTCAAATGTTTTCAGGAGGTCAAGGGCAGCATTTCTATATGCTCTCAATATAGGATGCTTGGTTGAATATTCTCCCTTGATTTTTTTAATGACCAGTTTAGAGTCCCCATGAACAAAGAATCTTTTGGCTCCTAATTTCTTCAGTAGTTCCAAACCCAAAAGGAGTGCCTCATATTATGCTATATTTTTGGTACACTAGAATTTTAGCTTGTAATAATTCCCTTCTGCGTGGTTATTTTCAGTATTTCATACCCACACCCCTGCTCCTGAGCCAGCTCTGCCACAAGAACCATCAAAAATCATGTTCCAAAAAGGTTCAGGTTTAGACTTGTGTTGCACCATTTCCGCTCAGTCTTGTTGTTCTTTCTTCTGGTCTTCTTCTTCTCCAGCTACTTGTTCATCAATATTTTTATCATTGTAAAGAATAAATGAATCAAGGTCAGAATGGACAAAGTACAGGGGGTAGTTATGAGGCTTTTCAAGACTGCTTACCATGTATTTCATTAGATTCTCCCTACATAATCTCTTTTGTTGGCCAAAAACTGGTATGGTAGCATAAGTCATATCCATTTTGAGGGTGCCTAAAAGCTTAGCTCCCCATGTACGTGATAAAAGCATGCCATATTTAGGAGGGATTTCAACCATCATTATGTCCATCACTAGACTCTTGGCCGGTATCTAGGCTAATGTAATACATTTTGATGAGGCCTAGACATTTAACTTTGCTGGAGTCAAATGAGTACAGGTCTTTGTAGGGTCTAGTTATCTCCAAGCCAAGTTTTTCCATAACTACCTTTGCCATGAGATTATGAGATGAACCTGAGTCTATCATGGCATTATGGAGGTTTTTTTCATGAATATGCAAACTGAGATAAAATGGGGGAACACCTCCCTCCTGTAATTTACCCTCTACTTCTCACCCAAAAAGAAGTTCAGGTTTGTCATCATTTAGATTGACAGTGTCAGTAATTTCTCCTATGTTCAGTGCTTTTAGGACTTGGGACCTATATACATCCTCGTTCACCAATTCAATGAGAGGTACAAAGATTTTTATTTTGGAAATTTCGTTCTTGATGTTGAATGGTGTCTATGTTTTTGGTAGATTCAAATAATTATTCTCAAGCACTATTTTTGCAGCAACTTCAGATTGTTGACTTGTATTAGGGATATCATCTGAAATAGTTTTGTTGGGGCTAACTGCTGGTCTACTAGTGTTGCTTTCTATCTCATCCTTTCCAGGGATTTTAGTACCTTTCTTTGAACTCTCAATTGTTTTCTTGGGATTAGCTTCAGGGTCCTTTTTAGAAGAGTTTTCAGATATCTTTCTCTTGGGAATATCCAAATTTTTCTTGCTTCGGAGGTTATACTATCTATGCACCTCCATGATGGAATTCTCGAATCCTTGTTTATACTCCTCAGAATCTTCAAATTCTTTTTCAATTTGATTCAAGGAAAATAACTCTTGTTCCTCTTCAGTGAGGAAAACAACATCTTCATTATTAATTCCCATCAAATTTATTTAACATTCTCCTAGTTCTTCAATCATCCCCTCATCTTCGTCAGCATAATTTTCTTGGAATGGAGGCCTAATTTGCTGGTCAGGTCCTCTCTGTCTTATTTGAGGGGGGTTTCTTCTAAAGTTTTGGTTTCTATTTTGAGGAGCTGGCTGATTTTACCTAGGGGCATATCTCTCATTCAAGTTGATCCTCTCCATCATTCTCTCCATGGTTCTCATCAGGTTTTCAATCTTAGCATAATATGTGGAGGCTGCAGGCTCTTCCCTGATAGTGACTCTCTTCTCATTTCTCATTCTAGCCCACTTTGCAATCATATTTTCTTCTACACTTACTGCACCCCTTTGCATGTCTTCTAATGTAGGAGGATCTCTTTCTCTCAGTTGATAATCCATCTCTGGGTCGAAACCATCTGGAAATTTCACTAGGGATAAACCCTGTGGGGGTTTCATATGAGGAGGGAGGGTGTTGTATACACTATTGAACCTGGTACAATAATCTTGGACACTCTCTCCAACATTTCTCTTAATGTTCTCATATTCTGACAAGATTTGGAGAGGATTTTTCTTGACTTCCCATTTATTGATGAACAGTTGTGAAGGTCAAGGAGGTCTTGTATACTATTGGGGGTCAAGCCTTCGAACCATTTTTTACTTCTCCCCGTAAACTTTGAGAAAAAATTCTCAATTTGATAGTTTCATCCTCAATCTCTTGGTAGTGAAAAGATTCATTCATCTTTTCCACATGTTGTTGAGATTTTTTAGGACTAGTTCCATCAAAATGTGGGATCTTGGATTGATAATCCTGGGGCATAGGCACCACAGGTTGTGGTAGCACCAATGGAGCATAACAAGCTGCCATGATTGGTGGTGGGAGAACCCAAGGGGGGTTAACAAGAGGAGGGTTGTCTAAGGGATGTAGAGGGTTGAATGGAGGAAGGTGGACAGTGGTCGTGTGAGTGGAGGTTTGGGCACTCTGGTGGGAAAATTTAAAGGAAATGATAGGAGTTTTAGATACACTTGGGAAATTTGACTAAGGATGAGAAAACTTGGAAATAACAGAAGGAGATGTTGCAATCACAGCAGATAATTCTACATACTGCTAAAGATAAGCATCATCAATAGCTGAGGTGAGCTTTGTTACCAGACCTTGAAAGGAGTCAAAGTGTTGGAGAAGATGAAATTCAGTTTGAGTGGAGGTATGGGCTTCCCCAATAGGACTTTGATGTAAGATAAATGGATCAAAAACTTTCTGGTCTATCCAATTCTGAGATTTGGTCCTAAACAAGCTTTGCTCAAATTGTAAGTCGAACTGGATATCCTACAAGGTTGCAAGTTTTTCAGGGAGGGAACTTTCTTTGTGAAGAGGCTTGCTAATAGTTGGATTCTCAGATCTAGGAGTTTTTCTCGAAATATTCTCTGGATTTTCAACTATTGCAGGGGGATTTGGGTCACGATGGGATCTGGTAAATATTATTCTGGAAGCTAGAATTCAGACCCCAAGCACAAACAGGCTAAATATTTTTGCAAAAACTAATATGTAGAAAATTCTCAAATCACATAGTAATTCGACTAGGGTTTCTGGGTTTTGATGAAAGATGAGATTTTCAATATGTCCCAAGTATGGTCGCCATTATGTTGTCACTCTGTAATTTGTAAGGTTGGCAAGAAAAAATGAAAGAGGACAACATCAAACCACTTTGGAGTCCAGGACCTAGCCTTCCTAGACTCAGAGAGGGCTCTCTCTTTTTTTTTATGATTTAAATTGATAATTCTAACTACTTATATTAAGCTAGTTATAAATATTATGAGTGTTGTTTGTTTTATTGATTGTTTGGTTGGAAAGATAGAGTAGCAGGGACTAATCCATTGGGCCTTGGATTCAAAAGGCTGGAATGGAACATCAACATCAAGAGCATCACAGGGAAAGCTAACTGTGATAAATGGATCTTAAGAGTTGTATGAATTATGAGGTGAAAAAAATAGTGAGGTTCAATAATCATTAAAGAGAAATTAAGAATTCTTTAATAAAACTTTAGCAGAAAACATTAAGACTGTAAATGCAAATAGAATTAACACAGAGAAGAAACACATCACCATTTTGACACAGCTCAAGAATCCTGTAACGGTCTTTGATTATTGATGTCCAGCTCTAAAATTACAGTGCTCCAATATATTAGTTCTTAAAATGCAGGGGATAACAATATCCAACCCCTCAAACAAAAATTTCAAGAAGTATTTAACTAAAAACTTAAGTCGGTTGCCCTAATCTACTTTGGCAAACTTCATTTATTACAAACAACTGAAATTAAACAGGAGTGGCTCTGCAAGGCCCATACAAAAAAAATCTCTCACAAACATCGCCTGTAAAAATTAATTTTGAGCAGCTCTTCATGTAGCTAAAAGCTTCAATGGCTCTTCGTAGGATCAAAGGTAGTCTTGGAAGTGGTATATGATGATCCCGAAGAGGCAACGAATGATGGTCCTGACATCTGGCCCTGCTTTCAGAACATAGGTGTTGGGTAATTAAGTCTGGTGTGGCGCTAGCCAATCTACATTGATTAGTGATTGTGTTGATGATTTTACTACCTTTCTCATCTCTGCTTGTATATGGTAACACTTCTGTGTGCATGCCCTTTGCCTGAGTCGAACCTTTTAGATCTATTTCTTTGTTTTCATGATGTTCATCCTTGATCTGCATTTAACCTTATTTATTCATGAAGTGATCTTCAAACCTCGTATGCCTGACTTGACCCTTTTTTCACACAAAATAGCGTAGAAAAATCTTCCACCTAGACCTGAAAATGTTTAGATCGTGGTTCTAGAATACATCGCATCCGCTCTGATATTGCATCTCGCATTTCACCATTCTTACCTTTTCCTTATCACTTGTCTTTTGACATTTGTGATGTGCGCATTGAGATCAGGTCCCACCGTCATCGCACATCGCACTTTAGCAGTTTAACATTTTACATTTGTGACTTATCATTTATCTTTTGCGATGTGCACATTGCGATCGAGTCCCACCGTATCACCCATCGCACTTCAGTGTTCCACAACTTCCTACTTTGTAATCGCCTTTTCCTCCTCTGATGCGATTTAACATAGAAAAGGCCTCGCATGCAGATTCGAAATCCTTTGGAATTTTCCTTTGAAATTACATCGCGTACGGGCCTTCATCGTACTTCACATTTTGTAACGTTTAACCATAAACTTAACCTGTGAGATCTGCAATGTGCAGTATGTGGGTCAGGCCACTTCATTTGCCACGTCCTCTGCCATGTCACCTCACATTGCACTTTGGCGAATTTAACATTTGTCTTTGCACTTGTTCTCTAAAACTCTGCAATCTACGATTGGGTCCTACCCATCACACATCACACTCCAGCGATCGTAATGCTTACCCCTGTGCCCATCCTTTAAACACTGTGATTTGCGATTGCAATCAAGAGATGGACCCCACTATAAGTTTCTCCAAGCCAACAAGTGAATTTTAGTTAAAAAATGGAAAAAATCCGCCCAACCCAAAATATGAAATATTTCCAGGCATCGGAGGTGTATACAAGGGAAATTTTGGTCTCGCTAGTCTGCATATCATGACTTAAAACATTTAACTTGCAGGTGTCATAATGGATAAGTTTTGAAATTCGCGAAGTGCGAAATGTGATGCGCTAGGCGCCGATGGGTGCGAACAAGTGGAACGTAAGGAAAATGAGAAATATGAAGGTTTTCATGTAGTTTTGATAATGTGGTAAGGTATGACGAGTCCCACTTCATCGCACCGCCGTAAAACAAGGTTTGGAATTAGTCTTAAGAGGTAAGGTTAAAAACCTGCAGGTTGCGAAGTGCGAGCAATAGGTAAGGCTTATGTTGTATATCACGACTGCTTGGTGGGTGGGCGAAGCTATGGAAATAGAACTTAGAACTTAGATAATAAGTGGGTTTTATACAAGGATAAGCCTGAGAGGTTAGGCGTGTGTGGGTTTTAGGGTTCACATGGGATTCAGAGTATGGGATTTCGAAGTTTTTTAGGACAATGAAGGTAAGAAGAAAGCAGATGGAATGAGTGAGGGCAGTATGGATTTTTTCTCACTATTATACTTAATCAGCAACCCTTTCCTCCTTCCCTGAACTAAAAATGGAAGATGAATTCTTCTGAAGTTCTTGGCAGTTAGGCTCTCCCTTTCTTCCTCTGAAAATAAGTGATAACCATGGAATATTATTTTTAGCGTGAAAAATACAAACAATAATCATTGACCTGGTGATACTGTGAAATACACGGTCTAACGCGATCAGAAATAGAGACTCATCAAGAACATATGGTTGTGATGTGGTAGCACTACTATCAGAGGGAAGGTCATAGAGAAGCTCAGCCAAAACTAAATACTTATTTGACTTGGATTTGATGAATTCCAAATCAAATTCCTGCAAAATTAAAATCCATTTTGAATACTTGCCCCCCTAGAAATTGATGTGATAAGATGTAAGTCATGGGGTTGCAATCCGAAATGAAAATGGTCTTCTGAAACAGGATATAGTGGCGAAATATTTGGATAGCTTGAACAGCCGCTAAGGCAATATTTTCTATGTATGAATACTTTACTTCCGTATCATTGAGATTAGGACTCAAATAATAGATCATTCATTCTATCCCATTTTCTACTTGGACCAATACCATAGCAATGGTCGTATGAGCTGCGGTGATATATAAGAAATAATCACTCTAATAATTAGGGGGATACATTATTGACGCCCAGAAAAGTGTATCCTTGACAGCATCAAAAGAAGCTTGTGCAACCTTATCCCAATGGAAGGGAATCCCCTTTTTGAATAGCTGAGTAAATCCTTTAGCTATTTTGGCGTAGTTGTGTATGAACCTCCTTAGGAAGTTGGCCTTTCCCTGAAGTTTCTGTAACTGAAGCAAATTTGATGGTGTAGGAAAATCAAGAATGGCCTAGAACTTTAGTGGGTTGATTCGAATTCCTTCTTTTGAGACTACGACTCCTAGAAAATGACCAGAACAAACACAAAACACACATTTATGTGCATTGAGGTGTATTTTGTAGTAATGATAGCGTAAAAATATAGCTCTCAAATGCATCGGGTGATCAGTCAGGTTTCGTGAATGCACAGGTAAATCGTCTAAATAGGGTTGAAAATTTTTCTTAATGTCATTGAAAGAATAATCCATTTCTCTCTGAAAAGTTTCCCCAGCGTTCTTTAAACTAAATGGGAGTTTCTGATAAGAGAATATGCCCGAGGGATAGATGAATGTTGTCTTATATTGCTCCTCTAGGTGGATATTGATTTGATTGTATTCAGAAAATCCATCCATGAACGAAAATATTTTTCATCCAGCACAATCGTCAATAATCTGGTCGATAAAGGGAGTAGGATAGTTGTCTTTTGGACAAGCAAGATTGACATCCCGATAATCGACGCACACTCTGATGGTTCCTTGTTTTTTCATAACAAGAACGTTGTTGGAAACTTGCTCAGTTAGCAGAACAGGGTAAACGAAACCAGCACGCAAAAGTTTTTCAACTTATGCTTTAATGGTAGTGGCCTTCTTTGGATGAATAGGACGTAGGCGTTGACGTACCGGTTTGACATCAAGGTACATATTAATAGTGTGTTCAATGATACTATTATCTATGCCAGGAATTTCCTCGTAAGGCCAAGCAAATACATCACGAAATTCATGAAAGAGAGAGCGATATGTTTCGAGTTCTAATGGAGAACAAGACACGCTAGAATGAATATTTTCTACAATGCTAGGTTTGGCCAAAATATTGATAGAAATGGTTTCTTCAATATTTGATCAATTTCGCTCAGAATCGATTGCATTGATGGGAAAAGAATTCAAAAAGAATGTTTTGATTGATGGGTGATATAGTTCACTAAGATTATCTTCTTCATAATCCTGAAGATGGGATTGATGATGATGATCTTCCCATGGTTCTTCTTCTGACATCATGGATTCCATAATATTCTCATCTGTCAAGAAAATCGAGGAAAAATGATCAGATGGAGAAACAAAATCTAGCGAATGATCTAGCCAAATGACCGATGACGATGTTTTTGGATTTGTCGCCCAAGCCATATAGATTGATTGCTATGCCAGCTCAATTAGGTTAGGCAGAAAAAACTCATCCAACATAACAATTTCAGAATCACTCGTAATGTTCCTTAAGCTAGATGGAGTAGAAGATATCATGTAGCAGGTCTTTATGCTTGTAATTTCTGCTGATGTCGCAGGCGACGGTAATGAAAAGGTTCCCATGAGAGTGGAATCATTTAAGTGTACTACACCAATGTTCCGAAGTGCGATTTGGTGTGCATGAACTAATGGAACACTTCCATTTACCTGGGAACTAGAGGAAAAGAAGGATAGATGATTGATGACTATGATGATACCTTTATGTGGAAAGGCGATCATTATAAAACATGTAGAAATGATCACAGTAATATCATATACCCATGGCCTTCCGAGTAAAATGTTGTAATCAAGGGGTCCGTCAACAACTTCAACTTCAACATTCACTGTTTTTCCCCCTAGTTCAACATGCAGGTTATTGATAATACCGCAAGGCTTATATGTATGCATGTCGAAATCTTTCAACGTTGTAGGGAATTGAGATAGGCGCAGTGATCCAAGTGACTTCCAGCAGTTTAGAGACATAATGTGCATATATGCTCCCTCATCAATAATAGTACGATGAACAAGGTGATTGAGAACATTTACTTGGATGGAGAATGCCAATTTTGGTTTTAATTGCAGCACATAGCTCGTATGATTAAAGACTACAAGATTGGAATCTGTCGGATCAATTCCACCAATTGTCGACAACAAAGCCTTCTTTTGGGAGGGAAAATTTTGAGGCACCTCAAGCGTTGACATAGTTGAAGGGGATTGAGCCATATCTTCAACTATATTGTAATTTGGAGCAGCCTAGGCTCGAGGATTAAATGTCAATTTATGAACGACTCCCTTTGGTGGCTTGATTTTCAATTCAGGAATAACAGCTGGTGGTATCGATTCCATAGGCGGGTTCGTGGTTGAGGTGCGAGGTTGATCAGTAGCCTGACTACCGTAATATTTATTCCGCGTTGACACGAAAAACATCAGTTGATGGCTTCGTGACAGGCAACATAAGCACTTGGGATATAGAAATTGGATCCGTTACGACCAAATTTGTGTCTAGATTCAGAAATGGATCTATCAACATTGCGGATGCATGCAAGGTCTTAACCAATTTTGAGACTTCGGCGCGGTGAGGACAATCCTAAACAAAGTGTTCCTCATTACAATTTATGCAAGGGTAACGAGGTTTCTGATTTCCTGATGATTGATTAGATGATCTTTCCTACAAGGTAGATGTTTTCTTTTTCTTTGATTTCCCCTTTTTCTTACTTCCGAGTTGCTTGCCACTTTTTTCCTTGTCAGATGACATGCCATGGATTTCAGAAGACGGCACAGGATCAGATGTAGGAGAGTGATGTGTGCTTGCAGTATCGATCATACCGTCTTCGGCATGACCATCCTTGGATGGAGGAGGAACAGTACAATTAGATCATGGTGTGTTGGGAATTTTCTCGTAGAGCACGCCAGATTGAGTGTAAATCAATTCTAAATACTGGGCACAAGAAATGACCTGCTCTTTAGTGATGACGCCACCCTTAGCCACATCCTCATTTATAGATGGTAACAGGGACTTAATGAACCACTCAGCAAGGAGTTGATCATGAACAAATGTATTAACCATTCTACGACGATGATTCCACTCGTGAATATGATCAAAAATGTGAGTAACATTAGTTTGTTTAAAATTATTCCAGAGTTCTGTTTGAGTTTCATATCGTATGGGTAACTGGAAGTGGGTCAAAATGACTTTAGCTAGGGAAGTGAAATTATCAAATGAAGCTCTTGGTAACTCAATGTACCATTTTGCAGCCGGACCAATGAGCGTACGCTGGAAAAGACATAGTCGAATGGAGTCATCATTTAGGGAGTTAGATGAACACCACAAATGATAAGTCATGACATGCGTTGACGGGTCTTCCCCAGGGTTTCCATTGAACTTAGGAATATCTGAGGGTAATTTATGAGGTATCACCGGCCATCAAGGAGCATAATTGGTTGGATCATTAGTGAGCTAGTTTAAATTTGGTAACTCTAAAGTTACAACAAAGGGAAACTGTCGATTTAATTCCAATTGAGCATAGCCAAGATATGATGGAATTGCTTGGGAAATAGGCCTTTTGGAACGAGCATAAGGAATTTGTTGTTGGTAACCCATATAGGGGTTGTTTTTATAACAAAATGTTTGAGGATTCGCTTGACCAAAACCTGGGTATGCTACTTGTTGAATGAAGGTTGTGGCATTTTCTCTTGTGCCTGCCAAGGGGTCTATCCACCAATATTGTAACCTGAACTAGGATAGCTTGGATTCAGTTTTGGATAGGTATAACCTGGTTGCGGCTACAACATCCAATAATATGGTAATCCAGATTGTGAATAAATGGTTCTGGATACGGGTGGTTGTTGTAAACCAATCGAAGGAGTTGGAGTCTGAGGGCCAAATAATTTATGGTATTGGGTTGAAGGATCCAACTAAGACTATTGAGATACAACATTTTGAGTCTGCAACAGGGGTGAAGATGTATTAACAAGTGGAATTGATGTGGGTGCAACAGGTTGAACTGGTTGATACGAGTGTACAACCATTTATGGTTGGATGGGTAGAGTGGGTTGCCACTGACAAACATGCATTCCAACATTAGGATGACTAAATAAAGATAGAGTACTATCAATATGGGTGACCATATGTTGCCCCCCAGCATGAGGAGAATAATAAGATGGAAAATATTGTTCTCCAAATGCAGGGAGTCCACTTGAAATTGTATTGGATGGAATATACCCAGATGGACAAGCTTGATATTGCCCTTATGATGTATATAAAGGATCAATTCGTTCATTACTCACTATAGATTTACCAGTTAGAATACCAGATGACAACATTGGTGAAGTCCATGGGTTTGAGGATGCACCAGAGAAGGTTCCAAATAAATATTGGTAACCAGGTGGGACGGAAGGGCCACCATATAATTGTGACTCTGGTGAAGTTGTGAACATCGATGGGGTAGCAAGAGCAGGTGTTGCTACAACTGGAATATATGGTCCAGCCAAAAATGTTGGCTTAGGAATGGTTATTCGACTAAATGTATACCCTATTGGATATACGGGAAGTCTAATAGACATTGGATCAACAAAATTGGAGGCAGTTGATTGAGGAAAATACTCATATAGGTAAAGCTCCACCCCAAAATGAGTTGGAATTAAAGGTGTTTCATTTTGTGGTATTTCTTCAATCAAAATTAAACCACGTGGAAGGATTTCACTGTCAGGCCCAAAGTATATTTTAGAAGGTTGACTGCGCGATATGGGAGACTCAATGGCTACAATAGATTATGGGGCGACTGATACAAGAACAACTTCTGGTCGTTCGACTTCAGGATTCAGATGTTCTGGAAAAAGAGTGACAGGATCCGGATCAACTTCCAGTTGAACAATGTCGGGTTCGGGAGGTATGGTCTCACTGATTGGATGGATCATGACCACGGGTAGCTGTGAGGACTCTGTCTTGACAACAATAGATGAAACAATATTTGTAGAAACAACTTGTGTCAAATCTGGTATATGTGAGGACAATGTCACACCAGAGGTACTGATAGTACTAGTTTTGGTAGAGCAATGTCGCCTTCGCCGACTAGAAGTGGCTTTCGGTGGTAAAGGTGGTTTCAGTGCTATTCTACGCGAACGATAGGGAAAGGGTGTATCACAGACAAGTTAACGACATCTACTATGTTTAACAACGTCGTAACACGTCTCTAGCCTAGACATTCTAAATGTTATCGTTATGGTTCCAATGGTTTATTAGGTAAATTGACGTAAATTTTAAGTTGATCTTGTTTAGAAATTTTGTCTTTGAGTTTCACCGCGTGATGTGATGGAAATTCATAAAAATGCAAACTAAAATGATAAGAAAACGTTTCAATTTTAGCTTTTTCAATTAAAATCCTAGCTACTAAGGGAAAGAGAAATTAGTTTAGGAGAAAACAACAAAGAGAAAAAACTAAAATGCAGCTTTCCTAACTTGTTCCTATGCAACACACACAATTCACTATATGCACATGCAGGTTTTTCTTTTCAACTCCCTTAATGTGAATGCAAGAAAGGAAACTATATGCATCAAATCAACAAAAAACAAGTGTTTGGTTCTTTGAGAAACAAAGAATTTAACCACAATTTCTCTTTTAGGAAAAAAGAAGAATGGAACTACAATTTTTCCTACAAGAAACGAAGAATTTAACAACAAAAGAAAATGGATCTAATGTAGAAATAAAATACTTTGAATTTGATTTTCCAATGATAAAGAAAAACACTTAAAGAGACATTGAACAAATTTACTTTTCAAAGGATGAAAAATCAAGCAAGTTCACTAGTCTCTAAGAGGTATCAGATGGTTTAGAATACAACAAACAAATGGTTGAGAATGATAACAATGAAAAATTTTAATGGAATTTGGTTGGTTAAGGGGGCAACAAAGTCTGTAAGGGGAGATAGTACATTGCAATGCACCCCTGAGTGGGAGACAGTGCACTGCAGTGCACTGTGTCTTGACCAACAGTGCATTGGGCGCAACAGTGATTGAAAATTCAAGCTACATAACACACTTCTACTACAATTATTTCATTCAAAAGTCTAATAACTGAAATTATATGCTACTTATGAGGATTAGCAGAGGAAAAAACACCAAGAATGAAAGGAAACTCCCCAGTGGAGTCGTCAATTTGCAATGCCTAATTATGATCTACGGATAAATCAAATTCCCTAAGTGTGGTGCTAGGCACTTAGAACAATAGATGAAATGCTTTGCTATCACTTTATATATAATAAATAGACACACAGAATGATAGAAACCTACTTTTAATCCAAGCGCTTCTTCCTCTCCTTCTGTTGCTTTTGTCTTCGCCTTCAATCCAACTCAGATCACTAAATTTATTCCTACAAGAATAAACAGAGAAAAACAAACAGATTTCAATACACATATGCCTACTTATCTTAATCACTCAAATAGATCAGATTTGAAACATATATATCGTTCAAGAATCCATTGCATGAGAAATAAAAACATAAACAGATACATATATGGGAAAATGAACAACAATCTTTATTAAATAGTAGAAGGGGGGGGGGGGGGTTACAACCAATGATCGATTTGATGCCACCAACTCCAGATTCATCCCAACCTCATCACATCCAACATCACACCAGCAACATATCAGTACTTTCACTCTCTCAAATGAGAATCCAACAAAATTCATTACCAAAATTTTCCTTCCCTAACACCAGGATCTATTATCAATTTATAGGGAAACTAATGGTAGTTTCTTAATGAATGACTTTCTAATAATAGGAAAGTCATGTTCCCAAGTTTAGAGGTGTTAGATGGACACTTGGATTCTAATTTTGACACATATGGACTCTTCTAGAAGGCACTGGCCATGTGGAGATTCTCGGAACAATGAGAATTCCGCTCCCAGGTGACCAACGCAATCTTGACTGTCTGGAAGTGCTTTGAAATGCACCCTTGAATGGAGGATGCTGCATATGCAACGTAGTTATTCCATTTAGAGGCAGTGTTGGTAAGTTCATAAGTGATATAACATATACTTCAAACCTTGTAAATCTCACAATAGAAGCCATGAATGAATTTTTCTTCTCTTAGGGCATATAGCAACTAAAATGTAAGGGGATGATAGACCCTATTTCATTAGTCCTGGAGATGATGTCTAGTTTGACCAGGTCATGGGGGATGATGCCAAAATTTAACTATAACAATTTCTCCTTAAAATTCCACCACTCTTACTTCTTCTTCTTCCTTAGAGTCTGTAATATTTTACTTCTTGGAGTCTGCTACAAATTCCATGAGTAACCACTCATTTGACTCATCCTCTAAGAGGTTTTCACTACAGATTCTAGTGTTGAGCTGTCCTCTTTGGAGTAGAGCCCCTTCTTCGTAAAGATCTTCTTCTTTTGATGTTTCTGAGCCTTTCCTTTGAAATTTTAATAATCTTCCTTTTATGTCCTTTCGTTGTAAGGGATTTTGGATGAAAAATTTCCAACTCTTCCACAGTCAAATAATTTGAAGGGCAACTTCTATTTATAATTTCTTGAGCCACGCTTCAATTTACTGGAAAAGTGAGCTAGCTCCTGATTAGATTTGTAGCTAGAGAAATATTGATGCTATTTTTTCTCCTTAGCCTTCTTGGACACCTTGAAAGTTGCCTCCTTTGGCTCATACTTCTCTTTTCCTACTCTCATCTCATAGGCTATGAGAGTACCAAGCAATTGGTCCATTGTGATACTTTTTAGATCAAACATATATTAAATGGTAGATATTTTGGAATTAACTCTCATAAGTGGATATCTTAAGACTTTTAGATCAATTATATCTTATTTGATAGCTTCACCAACTCCTCTAAGCATATTGGTTACTTCATCAACTCTGAGGAATTATTATGCTATTCTCTCTTCTTGATTCATTCTTAGGCTTTCAAACCTCATTCCAAAGGTTTGAAGTTTGGGCTGATTGACTTTATCATATTCTTCATGACTCTGATTTAGATTGAACCATACTTCCTTAGTAGACTTACAGTGCAAAACTTTCACAATTTCAAATTGGCTAAGGCCAAAGAGAATGGAATTCCTAGCTTTAGAATCATTTCCATAAACCTTTTTACTATCTGCATCTATGGTAGGGACATCAAGAACATCATAATATACCAACACAAAGCTCCAAACATCTACTCCTAGAGACATAAGATATGATTCCATCCAAACCTTCCAAAAAGCATAGTATGTCCCATTGAATATGGGTATCTTACTTGAGTAACCATATCGACTCTCTTGCCTAGACATAATTCCTTATGGATCTACCTTCCAGTGGTTAAACTACTCATGAAGGAACTTGCTCTGATACCAGTTGTTGGGATGACAAATTACTGATAGGGGGGATCATTATTTTTGAGGTTATTAAAGCTTTATATGCAATTTTTATATTTCCTTTGACTTCTGCTAGTCATTTATATGATCATTTAGACTACAATTAAATGTGCAGTAAAGAAAACAATTCACATGAGCAAACAGTTCCTCAATTGAACAACACACACATATTGACATGGGTATTTTTTATGTGGAAACCCGAAGGGAAAAAACCGACAATTTGTTTGTTATTATGTTGTAAATCAAGCACCCACTTAATTACATCAAGTTTTTTGTGAGCACCCACACATAGGAGGCCCAAATCCCCTTTAGATAGCAAGCTACAACCTGCCAAGAGGCGCCAACCTCTTATGAATACATGCAACTACCTTCTCTAGCTACTATTATGATTTTCATACAATTTTCAAACTAAAAACAAAGAATAACACATATGCTCAAAAATATAAACCTTGTAGATAAATGTCTTTCGAATTAATCACATCTTTAGGATTTGGTTGACATTACGAATCATCTAATGTGGTTCATCCTCAGGAAAAGGTGAAGAATGGAAGTGATCTCATTGAATAAATACAAAGTATGTTCCATTGCCTGGTGATAGCTGATAAAACTAGCCGTTAAAAACTAGCTCTTAAAAACTAGCCATTTAAAACAAACCGTTATTTGACTTGGTTAGTTAGAAAGTTATAATATTAAAAGTTTTTAAGAATTATTATTAAAGAATAATTTATAATTTAATAGAAATATTAAATTATACTTAATATAATAAGGGAGAGGGTAAATAATAATAGGGGGCATAAAAAAATAAAATACTTAAATAAATAAAAATATAATAATAATAATAATTCCGCGATATTAAGAAATATTAATAAAAAGGCTAAAAAATAATATAGAATAAAAATAAGAGGGGAAAGGGTATATATATATATATATATATATATATATATATATATATATATATATATATATATATATATATAATTAAAAAAATTATAAAAAATCAAGAAAATAATTAAAGGGAATTAAATAAAAATATTAACAAAGAAAAAGAGAACAAAGGTAAAAAGATAAGAGAGGAAATTTTTCAAAAAACTTAAGGGACGGGAATAAAACAAAAGAGAAGAAAAAAATTTAGACAAAAAGGAAATCAATGCAAAGGGGATAAATCACCTGGACAGGGCCGGACTCCAACTCTTACTTATTTCCACCCATCATCTTTGTTGAGATTTTTAGGATGCCTCTCAATTTAAATAGCTTGAAATCCTAATGTTGTGATTAATCCGAAACACATTTATCTACATTATGGATCAAAAAATTCTTCGATCTAATAATATAAATATTATCTATTATTGTACCAACTCCTTCCCTTCATCTCTACAGCTTCACTACTCAACAAACTCTAGTCTGACCCCTTAGCTCAACTAAAAATGCAGTTAGCACTTAGCACTTGAATTTATGCTCCTCCCTTCCTCATACTAACACAAAATGTTTCATTCCCCCACCCTTTGCATTATTTCCATTAGTGGTTTTGATTCTCTGTTGTATAGTCAATGTTGTTCGACTTGTCATGCATACTTCAGCATGGATTCCCATTCCGTTGTTACTTTTTTTCTCAGTCACGGAAGTTGAGTTAATGCAGAGAATGGGCTTCTAAGTGTTTCCCTATGTTGAGAATTAATTCTCAATCAAATTGTGCACTCCAACAAGGCATTCCCTTCTTATAACTTGATCACAGTAATCAACATGTACCTTAGGCATGACTTTCTTATTTTATAATCATATCTTTTACACCCAACCATATTTTCCATTGAATTATTCATAGCGTGTAGGACATCCCAAGGATGCCTTGTTTCATTTGAGTCAGGCCCAATAAATTAGATTTGCAAGCCATGGTACTCATCGCCTTGTGTCTTCGTTCTCTATAGTCACCATTAATAATGGCAACAATTCTGGTGCTCTTCCATAGTTTGTGAATTCACCAATAACACAGGAAGAACAATGAAAAACTCGGGAGGTCGGGAGGTCATGGGTGAAACTTCTCTAGTTTTTATGCATATTTGTTTGACCTGACCCTAACTTTCCCATAAGACCGACTTGGTTCCTTTTTCATTATTTTGGCCCGTTCTATTCATTCAATTCCCAACACCCAATACACGAGAAAAACTTCACAAAACAACCCCTTAGCGCAAACTTTGAGGTTATGCCACATCATCAACTTATGGAATGCTGACATCAATTAGGTCATGTGGAATATTATGTATGGTAACACTTGTTACCTATATTTGGCCTATTAGGCCACCCAAAAATATCGAATATTCCTGCCATCAGTTCTCTATACCGCCACATCATGCTTACATCATCTTCCATGTTGATTCCAACCCATCATTCGATCTAATCAAACACTGCTAATTATTTTCCTTTGTTCGTTCCCACATAGGTTAGGGGTCGGGAGTCGGGATTTTTCTCTCCTGCCAAATTATGTTGTGTGACCTTACCTTCCATTATGCCTGACAAGGTAATTGAATCTTCATAGGTCGGGGGTCAGGGGTTGGGACTTTGTTCTCCTACAAAACTATGTTGCACGACTTGACCTCCAACTAGGCCCATATCACCTAAGTTGTGACCTTAGTAAAAAATCTACCTAAGTCCTGAGCAACAGAAATTTTCTATCTACAAACTTAAACTGGTTGTAACTCCTGATCCAAAATGTGTTTTCCATACTTCAACATACCAATCAAAATATCTTACAGAACACTATCTGATTATGCCATAATCAATAGCATATAAGCTAAACATATGGGGAAAAATGTCTCCAAACTCTCGGACTTCCAACCATCATATTCATATTTTTATGGATTATCCACTAAGCCTACTACTATGATTCTTCTCTACAAGTGACTATAAAAACCATGTAACTCTCCCATTAAGCTCAACACAACATGCACACCAATACCAAAATCTACTTCCACCAACTTCAATGTTATTTTGGTTGACATCAATGCCAACATAGCAGGTTCCACCAACCATTCAGATAATGCTAATTTTCCAACATGATGGTGAGAAAAATGATGAAAATAATGGATGACATGTATAAATCTCATAGGAGAGGTATTTTTCAAGTGGTGTAGAATGATAGTGATAAATAGGAAATAGAGGCCATAATAGAAGAATCAGAAGAGTTAGTGATACTTGAAATAATATTTATTAAATACATAAGAGGTATTGAAGATAAACCTAAACTCTTAATTCCTTGGGAATTGATAGACTAGATAGGAGAAATGTATATTTTCTTTGAATTTGAACATACTAGACATGTTTTTAAATATTAGACTTACCTATACAAATTTAAAGATTCATACTTATTTATATACATTCCATAGAAATTAAAAGTATTACCACATCCAAAAAAAACATACAATTTGGTGTAGCTAAAAAATAGTCAAAAAACATAACACATAAACAAAATTGTAATCTTTCTAATATATCTAATAATCAGTCTTGAGGAATGAAAAAGATTATTGAAATTTATTAATATTAGTAAATGTGTTTTGAGAGGTTCTGCAACAAAACCCTAGAAATTATGTTTATTATGGCTCTCCAACCACTCTTCCTATGGCTAGTGCCAGTGGAGGGAGCGAAGCTCCTTCATACAGTAGGATTGCAACAAGTTACAACCATTTTGAGAAACCTTCCACCTTTAACCCCAAAATTTATGGCCAAAACCCTAATGTGGAGCAGCGAAATGTTTTGCAACCTAGTACCGAGTCAGGGAAACAAATAGTGTGGAGTTTCCTAGCCAAAGTAGAAGTAGACCTAAATTTGAATTTTATTCCATCCTTATCAGATAATACATTCAATACATGTGAGACCATTCCATGATTATAAATTTACTTTGAATTTGGACCTTATAGAAAGCACTCTCCCATTGGATCTAGATAAAATGGAAACCCAAGAGGAATATTAAACTTGAACTAGGAGCCAAAGTTTTTTTCTCCACAATATTCACCAGTATTGAAGATAGAAATATGGACTTTAAAAAAAACTTGTACTTCTTCAACTTTTTTGGGTTATATGCTCACTTACAGATGGAAATATTTGTGCGTGATACGGAATAATTAGTAGCATCTCCAGTCTAGTTTAGGATGTATTCATTTTGGGATGAGGAAACTTTAGCTAGAATCATCAATTCCTTTGTCCATTTCATCAAAGCTTTGAAAGTAACAAAACAATATACATGTATTTTTTGTGCCTGTATCTATTTTCTCATGAATATCTCAAAGCCGCTTCCATAGTCCATATAAATTTGTTACCAAGATGAGCTATAGAAATAATCCTTAGATTATGAGCATATCCCCTTTCATTACTGAAGGTGGAATGAATAAGGCCATTTTTACAGAAAATTCCATCTTATGGCTACAATGCTAACCCTAATCCTATCCCTTCATCAGATTAATATGGTTTCAAAAAATTCGAGGGTAAGCATAAGGACCCTAAAAACCCTCCCTCACAACCTACTTCCATGGGGAAGAAATCATCCACTAATAATCATTTTGACCTGCTCTCCTCCCAAGAAAATCAAGACCCCCATGAACTCATTGTCCTCTGAAAACATAATTCCTAACTCGAATTTTCCTCTACTCTTCTTAGCTAAGTCAATCCCTCCTCCTCTACAGCCCTACGTACCCCATCCCTACATCAAGCTACTTCAAATAGCATTCCATATCAATCCATGGATATTAATGAAAATATAGACTTATATTCAATTGACCTTCTATAAATTTCCAAAACCAATAAAGGAAAAGACACCAGCACCCTCCAGGAACATCAAGTCAAGGTTTTAGGTTTATCATACCTCAAATCTCGCAAATATACCTTAAAATTGGCATCAGAGAAATATAACATAGAATCGCTAGGAGTTCAATCCTAGCCAATGAAGGAGTTGTCCATAAAACCCAATAAGGAAGAAAATAAAAAAGGTAGGAAAAGAAATCAATAGATATTGGAAAAATTGGAAGATATGTTGGTCAATTTGGGACGAATCAAAATTATCTTGGAGGCTTACCCCTCTACTAACACACCTTGACATGAAAATCATATCTTGGAATATCATACACCTCAACTACAAAGGAAAATAGAGGCTTCTCAAGGGAAAATGGTAATATGAAAATCCCACATTTATGATGATTCAGGAAGCCAAATCTTCAAGCTATGTAATTATCAAAATAACTAGTAAATGGGGAAGCGACTACAAAGTGATTGTTATTGATGCTTAAGGAAAATCAGGTGGCCATACCATAATATGGAATGCCCAAAAAATTCTCATACTCAATATGTTTGCAACTTTTCAAATTCTTACAGTCCAATTTAAGTTCATTGGCTCCACTAAAACTTGTTTCCTATACAATGTCTCAAGGCTACCATTTCCCAAGGATAAATCCCTCTTCCTTTGATCCATTTCTAGAACCTATAATATCCTCTCCCCTTCTCCGTGGATCCTTAGTGGATATTTCGATCTCATAAAAACCCTCGAAGAAAATTGAGGGGGTATCCAAAGACTCGATGATGATTCCATCCACTTTTAGGAAACAATGGTGTCTTATCTCATGGTCAGTATAGAAAATATAAATGGAACTTTCACTTGGAACAATCGAAGAGGAGGAGCACCATGAAAATTTCTGAATACAAAAATCCTACTGTAGTGTCTTGATTTACTTTTCCTACTTGATTTAAATTACAAGTTAATTTTCTGAATTATTTAGTAAAATTATCAAAGTAAGCATAACTGCAGCCTACACATTTACAAATCATTTACTGAACATCATGCACACATGACAAAGTGACAGAGATATTTTTCGTACAAATGTCCCCGGAAAAACCCAATGTGGGAAAACTGGGGAAACTAGCTCTAGAGGGTTTGATTATTATGCAAAATCTGAATACAACAATATCTGGGCACCAAAATGGTTCACCACATAGAGAAATTACATGGTATTAGTACCTCTTTCACTGGGAGACATAAAATATGGTTTATTCACACCCTAAGATGAGATTTATAGAACTTGAGCCCTTTCTGGGCCACTGGAAACCCCAGCATTGTCCCTCAATCCTCTGCATCAACCTTTCTGGCATGCATCAACCTCTGCACTGCCCTAGATGGAACTGCATTGTGCCTAAAGGGTTTTTGTTTCATTTGCGCTACCTTCTGCGTGGCTTTGGCTAAATTGCGTATCTCTGGCTGGCCCTGCGCTTCTTGGTAAACTTCCTCCATGTCGTTGTTGTATTATTTTCCTCAGATCAGATCATCCCTTGCCAATATCTTCCCCTCACTGCACTGCAAACTCGCTTCGAAATTCTTAGCAAACCACACCCTATAATTTTGACTTAGCTTTAGTGCTCAGTGAATGTGTGTGTTCTCCAATTGACCCCAAGCCCTTCTCTTATACTTTTCTTGTTGTAAACCAACGGTCGTGATCTAATCTCTAATCAACGGTTAATATTATAAGCTACTTAATCCTCGTCACTTAGAACATTCTCGACACATGTTTAATTTAATTCACTTTAATCTTTTACTTTTCCTAAGTTATACTTAGGGTCCTTAATTAAAAAGATTAATTATTTGAATAACTATCAAATCGTATGGAATTTCTCCAAACGCTTTTTGGGTCTTGGAGATCTCATGTAATGCAACGCCTCCACAAAATTTCCGAGCTAGAGCACATCCAATGCTACCCAAAAATTTCAACATGCCCTCTTAGCGAGGAGTGTGCTCTACCAATACTTCCACACTGAAGCATTTCCTTGATCTATGGCATCGGTCCCCGTGTTAATGCTTGGTGTGATGCCCTCCATAACTGTGCTACTACTTCTCTCTGTATTACTGCCCATGAATCTGCCACAGTCATTGCCACATCTGTACTGCAGCTCCCTCTCAATTTTTTGCATCATGTTTCCCATATAACTGCCACTGCTAACTATTGTACTACAACTCAAATGCAGAGAAGTAATAAACTGAAGAACCCCTGCCCAATCATTGACACACAAGTCATTCGGGCTGCATCTCATCATTGAAGCTCCCTTGGTTGCTTCTTTTCATTTTCCTCTTGAAGCCACTACATTCCTACAGCTCTGTACTACGTAAGAACTGCCCCCTCTGCACTGCTAAATTCCAATCAGCCCCTCTTCATTGTTGCTTCTATGTTTTTGCTACCTCTGCATTGCGCTACTCCCCTATTTAGCATCCCAGCTCTTCCCTCCACTTCACTGTGATCTTATGCACCCACTGCACCACATGTCCTGCTATTGTCTTAAGGCTCCCGTATCTCATATGTGATTCAAGAGTTGGGAACCTCAAGGATCCTTCCTTCCATATGTATCTTCTCTACAGATCAATATCGCCCCACCTCTTCTCTCAATTTTAATGAGAACTCATGACTACAACATCATCAAAGCCATCGTCTTCTTTAGTTGTCACAGCCTTGGAATCAACTTTCTTGTCCTTCTTCCTTCGAGGACAAGTGGTGGTGAAGCGTCCAAGTTCACCACACCCGAAGCATCAGATATTCGATAGATCCCTCTTCATCTTCCCTTGCTACTTCTTGGATGCAAGGGTTGCATCTTCCTCTTCCTCCTTCTTCACTTTGTTGGATCTGATGATTTTTATTTTTATTTTGGTCATCCAACGGATTTCCTCTTGTCAAAGGATAGCCCACATGTCTTCCCAGCTTGGAAGGTCTTGTTTGCCCAAGATGCTTTGGACAAATGTTTTATTTGAGACTTCATTTAGAGAATTCCTCACCATGACATCATCCTCCACTTTAACCCCCATGGCAATCAATTGATCTCGGATCATCTGCAACCTGAAGAGGAAAGGATCAATTTCCTCCCCCTAATTCATCACGAACAACCTCATTTGGTTCTCCATAAGCATCTTCTTTTGGACAGATTTTCCTTGATACATTTTGGTCAAATCTATCCACATAGCATTAGCTGTCTTCTTCTCGGAAATGTGTGGACGACATGATCCTTAACCCCATCAATGATAAAGTGCTTAGCACGTGCCTCCACTTCATTATTCTTTGCGAGAAGAGAAGCGTAGGTTGGTGTAGTCAAGACGTTCTCTGCATGTTCTCGAAGTGCGTATGCCTCCAAGACCGTCAAGCTTCTGGCCTTCCAGATAGAAAATTTGGACAGACCGTCCAACCTATCATGATCACGTAGTCCATACAACACCATCTAGCTCAAAAAAATCTGTTGAAACAAATATTCCTCTCCCTGCTATTGTTTCTACTCTCAACAGAAGCCCGAATATATGTTTTTTGGCGAAAAGGCACCCTATATAGTAACTGGTCCCTCTAACAATTGATTTCCCTCCTCAAAAATCTGCCAAATCCCTTGAATCATCCCTCTTCGATCACCCTCCTGATCGATCCTCATATTTATTTGGAAAAAATATGTTGAGCGGTTGTTCTCCTCCCACTCTTTGTCAACTTAGCTAAGCATTGTTTTGCAGTGACAGTACTTGTGCCACACCAGCAAATTATGAAGATAGGAAGCTACACTTCCAACCCCAAGAAACTACCCAACGGCACTGTAAACTAGACTGTGTCACCATCTAAGGTCTCCTTCAGCCACTATGTCACCTCTACTTTCCTCTGACCAGCACTACGTCACCTTTACTGGTATTATGGCTCTGTGTCACCCTGGTGGTGTTGTGTCAGCCTCTGCATGAGCAGACTGGCTCTGCGTCCCTCCTAGTTGGGTCTACATCCCTCTTGATGTTGCACTGCCTTCCCTGGTCTATGCTACTTCAGCTGCCCTTCTTGCAACAAAAACTCTTAGGCGGCTTTGCTGGTGATTCAGCTTGATCTGCAATGCTGATACCATGTGAAAATTTATGAATATAGAAATCATACTGCAGTGTCTTGATTTAATTTTCCTACTTGATTTAAATTGCAAGTTAATTTTCTGAATTATTCAGTAAAATCACCATTTCCTTCCTTAAAAGTGACAAAAGAGTGAAATTGCATGAGCATCAAGATATAGCTCAAGAACTAATTTGCTACTCTCAAGATCGTCTAACATATACCATTACCAATAGAATAAAAATGATTAAGCACATCCCTTCTTTGGTAACACAAGAAGAAAATGAGGCTCTTCTTAGAGAAATATATTTTGAAGTCATGGAAGAAAAAATCAAAGCAATTCTAGATAACAAAGAGTCATTCCCAGATGGCTTTAAAATATAATTATTAGAAAATATATTAGTCCATATTGGGCCAATATTCTTGGTAGATAATGGAGGAATATATACAAACAAAATCCATCTTAAAATCCTTAGACACTGCCTTTCTCACATTGGTGCCAAAGAAAGACAAGGTGGAGGAACCTATTCGATATGGACCCATGGATCTATGCAATGTTATCTATAAATTCATCACCAAAATTATAGAAAATAAGATCAATCTTATTATTCCAAGGATCATATCATTGGAGAAAATAGGCTATGTCGAAGGCCACCAAATATTATATGGAATCATGGTTTCCCACGACACTATCCACTCTCTGAATTTCTCAAAAAATCCTAGTATGTTGCTTAAAATATATCTCTCAAAATCCTTCAACAAGATCAACTGGCATTACCTCTTCAACATTCTCTGAGATTTTGAATTTAATTAAGAATGGTTAGATTGGATTAGTATCCTATTATCATTTTCCTTGTTCTCTATTCTAGTAAAGGGTTGGCCCACCAATCCATTCATATCCTTTAGAGACATTTATAAGGGAGACCCACTTTTGCCTTTCCTCTTCATATTAGCGATGGAAGGGACAGGGAGCGATTTGAAAGCAATGACATCAAAGAATATAATAAAAGGTCTTCATATATTTAGAGAGGACCTTCCACTAATTCATCATTAATTTGTTCATGATACCATGGGCATGGGTACTCCCACCATCCATAAGGCAAGGAAATTCACACAAATTCTGCAGGATTTTTCCCGATCTTTAACTATGGAAATCAACATAACCAAATATAAATTATTCTTCTTTAATAATCCACTCTTATTATGGAGACATATAGGGAGAAACATGGGGTTCCAAATAAGCAAACGCCCCTAAAAGTACCTAGGTGCTCCACTAGCTGAAAAATTTCCTCAAGTGGAATTTATGGGAGGAAATTTTAATTAAATAAATAAAAAGTTGGCAGGTTGGGAATTCCACTCTCTCAATGTAGTTGGGAGGATAATTCTTCTAAAGGAATATCCTTAGGCCCCCATCTACCTATGCTCTACACTCATGGGACCAACCTCGATTTTACAGGAAATCCTATGGATACAATGTTGGAAATTTTGTCATTCATGGCAAAGGAGATGACAAAGAGCACCTGAAATAGACAAGAAGCAGAGGTAGCAGAGATAACATAAGACAAGTAGCAGAGGTAGCAAAGGGAGTAGCATAGATATCAAAGAAGCAGAGAGAAGCAAGAAGCGCAAAGGAGACAGGCGGAAGAAGACTGTTGAAATGTAACAGTCAAACAGCAGGGTTGCAGCAGAGTGGAAGCAACGGCAAAGACAGAGAAAGGAGCACAAAGAAACTAAGGCAGCAGATATAATAGAAAGGAAGAGATGAAATGGTTGAGTAGTAGAGGCAGAGGCAGAGTAGCAGAGGCACAGCAAAGGCAGAGACAGAAAGGTAGAGGCAGCAGATGAAAAGGTCGAGTAGCAAAGGCACAGCGAAGGCAGAGGCAGAGGCAGAGCTAGAGGCAGAGCCGTTATCGCAGAAAGGCAGAGGCAAAGGCAGAGATGTTATCACAGAAAGGTAGAAGCAGAGGCAGAGCCGTTATCAGAAGCAGAGGCAGAGGCAGAGCCATTATCACAGTAGAGGCAGAGCCATTTTTTATGGAATGGAACCATGTGCAAACCTACATAATATTCCGAGAATGATTACCCAGCCGGAGGATACATAAACTCAATTCCGGGAATATTAACCCAAGCGGAAAAGTATATATATATAAACCTTATTCCGGGAATCGTAACCCAGGCGGAAGCAGAAGCTTATATATATGTAGCGCGTTACATATATTGCGCAAGATTAAACGACTAAAGGTCCAAAGCATATATATTAATTTATATAAGTGGAGCGCTTTATGATCAAAAGAACCAAAGTACCATAAGGTGGGACCCTTTCCCAATTGCATCGGAGAAAAACTGTGCAGTGGAACATGTAAACAAAAACTTGCGATTGCGATTGAAGCCCGGACCCGATGGGCTTATAAATTGTGATTAACACGTATTTGAATTCCGGCCTAATCGCATCGGAGCATCGGAGTATAGGCATATCGGAAAATCCAACCAAAACTTGCGATTGCGATTGAAGCACGGACCCGATGGTTCAATAAGTCATAATTCATATGTGCGTTTGAGTTCCGGACCCGTACATCACATCGGCAAAATACAGTGAACATTGGTCAATCGCATCGGACAAAAGAAGAACACCGGAGCATAATGTTGAAAGTTGCAATTGCGATTAATCGCATCGCAACCATTGCAAAGAATCCAATCGCAATAGGAAGAATTCAATTGCGACTCATCGCGTCGGCACAATTGAGTGAACAGTGAATCATCAGAATCGGAGCATTGGGATGTTGATACATTCAAATGGAAATTGCAATTATGATCAATCACAATCGGAAGAGGTCGAGGAGTAATGTATAGCATCGGAAAGCGTGGAAAGTGGGCCCAGACATATGATATTCTATTGATTATATGGAATCGACACCTTATATTAGTGTTTATAATGCTTGACTCGAGGAATATGCAAACATGGTGATATATTTATATATTGTGCTAAAGTCGAAACTTATAGAAAATGAGGTGCGTGCTGGGCTTTTGTTAAAGTAAATTTATGGGTTTTTACATTCGGCTGGAGAATATATATGTATATATACGCTGATCCATATAATAAATAAGTTGGTATTTAATATAATGGTTTTTATAAAGTTCACGGATTGGGTTTACTACAAGAGCCTGCAAGGATGAAAAGGAGAAATACAGCCTTAGGAAAATGCGCAGTAATCCAAAAGAACAGAAGAGGGTTGATTTGAAAATAAGTTATATGGACAGAGAATGGGTAAGCAGGCAACCCGAGTACAGAGATTGAGAGTGAACAGACATTGCCCAGACTCATATATATTTAAGAATAAAACCTAAAATGCGGTTACATATGTGGCTGGTGCACACAGGTACAGTAAACAGATGAATAGATGCAGAAGTGAATCAAAAATACAGAACAGTCACTCAGTAGCAACAGAAAAGACAAATCCAGTAAAGCCAAGTCCCGAAAAGGAGCTGAGTGGAATTTAAATGTGTAATTGAAGATGTAAATATTTTTTTTTATAGTGTTTGTGATGCAAAGGCAAGTGTCCAAAGGAAAAAGAAAAATCCCATTGTAACATTGAAATTTGTACATATTGTTATAATTTTAGAATGAGCGGATAAAAGAGATGAGAAGGCAGAAGGCAAAGAGACATGGCTATCCATTTCGAATTCCCAGTAGAATACAAATAGCCATGAAGCTATTTTGTATAAAACAGGGTAATATCCAAGGGGAGAAGACTGACGAAAAGAGAATCAGAGAAGAAGAGAGTGTGTAGCAGAATTGAAGAAAGTTGAAGAAAATAAGAAAGCTGCAAGAGGTTAGAGAGAGTGAGGTTGGAGAATGCGGAATTGAGGCAGAAAAGATAATAAGAAGGAGGAGCAGACCGAGATGCAGAGAAGTTAGAGAATGCATAAATAAAGCAGTGAAGCAGAGAAGAAGAAGGAGCTAAGCAGAGAAGAAGGTGGAACTGATATAGAATCCAAGAAGATGCAGAGATAATATAAGACAGATATGAAGACTGATGCACAGCAATGAAGATGGTACAGAATAGAGCTGATATCCAAGGTAAATCAGCAAGTGTTTTCTTTTGAAAGAGTAAGGAAGTTGGAGTTTCCCTATCAAGTTGTAGCTTGATAGATGTCAGTTGTAGCTGACTGAGGTAGGAGCCTCCTGTAGGTTGGTGCTTCCACATCAAGTTGTAGCTTGATAAAATGTCAGTTATAGCTGACTGAGGTTGGAGCCTCCTATAGGTTGGTGCCTACAGAAAATTGATGGGAGTTGGAGCTTCCTTGCAAGTTGTAGCTTGCAGAATTGAGGTAGGAGCCTCCTGTAGGTTGGTGCCTACAAAAAATCAGTGGTGAGAGGGAGTTGGAGCTTGCCTTTGCATCACAACAATAATAAGATGTGGTTTTCTCCCTTTATGGGTTTCAACTTATATCTGGTGTCTCTATGCATGATGTCTATGTGTTGATGTGGTTTATCTAATCTTCTTAATACATGTTTCTTACATATTAAGACTGTTGTTACATAAACAAATCTGCATGATACTTGCAGCTCACAAATTAAGCTTGCTCACATATTAAGTTGATCATGAAATGAAGGTGTAAATAATTTTTAAGGGAAAAGTTTTAAAAGTCCATGTATGTGTTAAACTGATTCACCCCCCCCCCCCCTCTCAGTTTAACTAAGGGTTCAACATACAATGTTATTTCTTCCAAGGAGGAGATAAATTGGAAGAAAAATGGTCCTTAGTCTCATGGGACAAACTCTGCCTACCAGAACTAAAATGAGGATTCGATCTGCATGAGCCCACCACTGTGGAAAAGGTATTAGGATTGAAAACATGGTGGATATGGATATAAGGAGGATAATATCTCTATAAATGCATATGGCACTAGAATTATACCCCCCACATGCCCCCACAACATCTTATTGAAGTGCATTCCCTCTTTCTGGATCATATGTATGGACTTTGGGCAAAAAATGGAATGGACCTAATTCAACAACATTTATTCTAGGAAGTAAAGGATGGAAACACTACATTGTTTTGGGATGACTTATGGAAGAAACTCTGTAAGCTCCAAGAGAAATAGAAGTTGCACAATATGCACCTACAAACGACTGCCCAAGGATTAATAAATATAGTTGATTACTAGCTAAACTCAGGCACAATCCAACAATGGAGACAGTGGTTAACACCAAAATAATGGCATACCAAACCAGAGGAGGAATGGTGGCATCAATTTTGGCATAACCTTGAATGATGATTAATTCTTTAATCCTCTCAGCCAGATAAACTTCGATGGGGCTACAACTCAAAAGGATCCTTTACCATCTGAGAAGCCTATCACTTGGAGGTAGGGCATGAATATATACCAACAGATGAGCCATGGATCAAAATTTGTAAACAAAACACATGACCAAAAATTTCCTTCTTCATGTGGCTCCTATTTAAAAAAAAACCTTAACACGGGACGACATCCAAAAACAAAACCATCTGGGACCCTCCATATTTCCTCTCTGTCTTGTCAACTTTGAAAGTATTAAACATTTATTAAATAGTTTCACCTTCTCCAATGGCCTTTGACTTCAATTGGAACAATACCTTAATCGCTTTGATCAATACCATCTTAGTATTCATAATACCATATCTAATTAGAGGAATCACACCTTCTCCAATCTCATTCTCAACCACATATGGACTCTCTTTCCTAGATTTCTATTATGAGCGACATGGAAGGATTCTAATTCTCGCATCTTCAATGGTTCCTCTCTTCCCCTTGACTCTCTAGATTCTCATACTTAGAAATATGTGGAGTACCACATATTCCAAGCACAAGGTTATGAATTCAGACTTCTTAACAACTGGTACCTTGTTCCAACTCCCCCCTCTTCTTCCCCTTCATCTATTCATCTACATGCTCTTGCTATCCCTACCACTTGGTATCCATTGCCCCTCTGCTTCCTTAAGCTAAATTTCGACAGTGCCTCAAAAGGAAATCATGGTCTAACTCGTTATGGAATTTTTTTTTAGAAATCACATTAAACTTCCACTCTTAATATATTCTAACACACTTGGCCTCAGTAGCAAAAAAGTTGTGAAACTTACTGCTCTCATCAAAGGATCGGAAATAACGCAAAATCAAGGCTTCTCCAAGCTCTTTGTGGAAGGGGACTCCCAATTACTTATAGTCAATATGCTCCACAAAATCCAAAATGGTACTCTTATGCGAAAAAAATCCAAAATTTGGTGGCTAGAAGAATTATTACTCAGGGTCTCCTCTCAAATCACGAGCATTTCAGTCATCATTACCTCCCATGTTCGAAGATTGGGGAATATGGTTGTCAATATGCTATATATTATGGTTGTCTAGAATCGTCGCCTAGAATATCCTCCATCTATCATCTCCTACAAGCCTCTCCTTTCAGGAAGACATACTAGAAACTTATATAAAAGGATATGCAGTGCACTCCAGGCGACAACAAGGATCCAATCCAAGTCACAACTATTGATTCAGACCCTTCCAATTCTTAACTTATCATGTCTCTAGTTTCTAAATATTTTGTTTACTCAGTTTTCTTGCATGGCTATGAAGGCCCATATTTTAGTTCTCGTATGGTAAATTTTGAACTTCTACGCACCTAAATGACCTCCATATTTCTAAGGGGAGCGATTTTTTTAGATATAATCAGAATTTCCTAATGACCAATCATTTTAAAACTTTCAATATTTTCATATAATTTCTTATTTAGAGAGGAATACAATTTTTTTTTTAAATAATTTCGGCTAATAAAACATGTCCAAAAAGATTAAATTTCTGATCACTTAGATACACAAAGATTTTCCAATATGTTTTTTACCAATTATACTACCACCCACAAACAAAATAATACAAAATTTCACACACATATATATAAACAAAACACTCTATATTATAGAATATAAAAATATATTTATAAAGTTACATTATTTTTATAAAGTTACATTTTATTTAAACTTGTGTTCCAATCCCATATCTTTTCGATTTGAGTTCCATAACATAATAGATTTATAAAATTTACTCCCTTTACAAAAGTAACCAATAATAGTATATAGTTGAAAAAGTGATTTGACTCAATTATGACTCTATGGCCAAGGAACTTGATATATTTGTAAACATAATCATTTGATATCTTTATTTCCTCTCTTTGAAGATGAGTTGATGATGTGGATTTTCTGTCACTTTTTCTGTCCTATTTGATATTCAACCTACATAAAATACTATCAACGTACATAAAATAATCATTACATGTCATAGTCCATTAGATTTAGATTATTGGATATGTACATAAACAATCACATTACAGGAATAATCAAAGTTAAATTCATCATTTGTCTCGATTAGGACTCATTAGTTAGGAGACATATACACCTAACAAAATTTTAACTAAATTATTAAATTATCATAAAATTGAGATATGAAAAAAATTTATTAATTAATAAATTTATAATAATTTTTATTAATTTTTTTTTTAAATTATAATTTATAAACCTAATAAATCCTTGTTACGCATTTCACTACAATCAATAAAATAAATTACAAATTTCATAATGGCTTTCATACAATTTAATCCAACTATATGTTTATATTACCAAATCAAAGATTTCAAATCATCATAAAATATAATTAATGATATTTTTTTAATTATTGATATTTTTTTAGGTTATATACAAAATGTTGTTTTTTAAATGGTGACTGTTATATCTATGGAAAAATTTGGACAAATTAACCCTAAATTAACTTAACTCCAAAGGTATTGAGGAAAATGAACTCTAGAACCTCCTTATTGGTGAAATACTTTAAAAAACACTTTGAAATAAAAACTTGACTAATTAAACTAACCTTTGAAACTTCATATTTACAAAATACAAAATAATGTTAACATTTACAATTTATTTTTTAATTTACAATTTATTTTTTAATTTAAAATTTTGATTAATTGATTTATATAATTAATATTTTTATATTTTGAAAAATAATTTAATTAAATAAAATTAAATAACAAATTAACTATAATAAAATTAATTTTGATTATTTTATAATAATATGTTTTTATTTGATATAATTTATGGTTTAAATTTAATTTTAAATAATATATATATCAACTAAATACCTAAATTAAAAAATTAATATAATGAAAAATCATTAAGTATGAATACATAGATTTGGTTATTATTTTACAAGTACCCAATATCATACAACCAATACCATGAAAAATCATTTTAGTATGAATACATAGATTTGGTTGTACTCTAAAACTTTGATGGAAGTTAGATTAGTAAATTGTATTTATAACATAAATGTGTATAAATCAGAATTTGTAGCATTACTCTTGTACATTTACTTTTGTTGTTGAGATAAAAACCAAACCAATATTCTCCTAATAATATGAACGTACAATTCAACATGTGATATATTCTATATTTATATCAAATTAGTCGCTTAAAATATATATATTTTATATTTATATCAACTTAATTTATATTTTTATATTTATATCAAATTAATTTATATTTTTATATGATATTGCAAAAAATTGATTAATAGCGAGGATATAAGTAGATTAATAATTGTTAAAGTAATATTTTTAATAATTGTTTGTTGTTAAAAGATTTTTGTTTAAATGGTTTGGTGATCAATTTGTTGTCGAAAGTTTATGGAGATATGTTGTAACTAACTTGTTTGTGGCGTTTATGAAATAGTTGTATCTAGTGTAATAGTGGCAGTTGGTCTTTCGAAACATCAATTTATAATAGACATCAACACACTTACCTCATGATACATCTCACATTGCCAAGATTTTAAAAAGCATAAAATTAACTAAATTATAGCTTTATTTTAAATTCCTCAATGGGATCATCGAAACTTGAGCTAGCGGAAGGGGGGTTGGGGGGGACCTACACCCTGCTTCCTCTCCCGATATTAAAATGGGGATGGTATGACCATCTCACCTGTTGTAGCTCCTAGAGATAGCCCTGAGTTGTGAAGCACCAGTGCCTAGGTCATCTTAATGCCTAAAGGATTCAGAAAACTTTCCATGGTCAGGGATATAAATCCTCTGGTTTATAAATGATTTTTAAAACTTCATCAAGTGGGACCAAGACCTCAGGAACAAAGATATATAGCAGTAATACCCGATAGTAAAATGATAAGGGTCTTATGAATACATTATCGAAGATGAAACTGGATTTTAAAAAGCTGTGAGGAGGGCCAGATTATGAAACACAGTGCACAGTTATCAAAGTATGAAGGTGTGGTAACAATGATAGCAAATTAGAGAGAGTATTAACTAAAGATAGGCTTATTATCATATAAGAATCTATCACCAGCTAATATCAGAAGAAGGGCGAGAAAATGCGATGTAACATATGAACACAATATCCAAGCTCCGAGCCATATTTAAAGAACCATAGACTAATAGACATGAGTATCTTGGACATATAAATTCATTTCTAATCAATCAAGCACTCGCATTCTGGTAGCTTGTAATATAAAAGAGTGATGAAGTGCCAAAACGTTTGTATTAGAATATAACAAAGAGAATACAAATTGTGACTGATCTCACCAGGAATCCATCTTACAACAAAATAATTTCATTTGATCTCCCAATGGGATTCTTTGACGTAAACCACAAGAAGTCCTCAAAACTTTACACAATAGGGGGATTTACAATTAACAGTCTTTGTTCTAGAAAATCTAGAACCCTTCTATAAACTCAGATTGTTTCTTTTATAATCCCCTGTTTTCCTTTAGCAAAAGATATTTTGAACTAGCGTTTGTTCATAGAAATATCTTTTCTGTTGCTTGTCTCTTTCAGAATCAAAACTGATGATGAGGAAAAACGCCTTTCATCATCTCTGTAGTGGCCTTAACATAAGCGCCAACCGAAAATAAAACAACTTAAACATAAAATAAAAATGCATAGAGTGAAATGACGATTTCACCCGATATTACAAAAATAAAAATAACAAATAAAAAGGCCACTAGGGACATAGCAGCTGCCGGCTGAGTTGGAAGCACCGATGACGCAGACGAATCAGCTTTATGCTTCTGAGGAGGCGGGGACTGGAGGGACGGTGTGACGACTGTTACATTTAAAAACTCACTGCATTTCTGCCATATGGTTGCCCCTGGCGGTGGCATAGTGGAAAACATCTCCACTAAGGCCTGTATATCAGTCAATTCCGAGTAGTCCATGTGCACGGCCAAGCGCTGTCTGATCTGACAGAGAAGGGAAATCTCCCTTCCTAGGGCAACAATTATAGTCTCAGCTTTTAGGCGAGTGGTTTTCTCATAGGGAAGATTTTTCTGATTCATAACCACTGCCAACTTCTCTTCATAATCAGTTAGACTTGAAAACACGACAGTCGTAGAATACCAGCATGATGGGAGGCCTGCTTTCACCATCTCATCCCACTCTTACTCAAACTTCCCCACTCCCTTGGCGACCCGATCCAAACCACTCAATGCATTTACACACACTGTCTCTTTCTCAATTACCCTTCTAATTTCCATCACTCCCCTGAAATAGTCTTCAACCCCTTGTACAACCAACTCTTCAGAGCACAATCCATTCAGGTAGGTGATATACTTCTTGGCCATGACCAATTTTTCCTCGGCTTTCGCTCGTCCTTCATGCAACTTCCCTTTGAAAAATCAGACAACAATTTTCTTCTCATTCATTAACATAATAAAATCCCAACGCTTCCTTACCTCCGACCTGATGTCAATCCAGATAAGGCACCTAGCTTCTAGGAGGGTTGTGTTTCCCTTCATATGATTGTTTATATCTTTGATAACTTTCTCTTGTTGCAACTTCTCCCTCTTTGCTTCGTCCACCTCTTCTTGCAAGACCGTTGTTACTTTATTATTTTGTTCCAACCTAGAAACCTACTCTTGAATTCTCTGTAGCGCTGTATGGGCTTGATTTTCTAAGACCTGTAGGTCTGACAGGGCCTTGGTTAACTGTGTCGAAGTAGCACCTACTGTATCGGAAGTTAGAGTCACACAGACATGGGTATCCCACCTGGCTTGGAATTCAGCCAGTCTCTGTCTGAGGGCAACCAATTATGCAACCATTTTAGCATCCTCATCCCTTTCTTGAGCAATGGTCTCAGTGAGGGCTGATTTATCTCTTTCTGCCTAGGCTAGTTCCTTGGGTTGTATGTATTCCCCACGGGGAATTTTGAGTCTCCTCTTTAACTCTGAGTTTTCGACCTCTAAGTCCAGGATGATTTTCTTCCAGATTCCTTCTTTATCACTCCCTTTTTCACTCATTATCCTTCTGAGATGGTGTAGGTTACTGTTGATCCCCCTGGCACTCGCCCTTTCCTTTTTCTGATTCTCTAGTACCTCCTTGTATTTGTCTTCGAGCTTCCTCAATGCGAGTGTGAGCTTTACAACCTCATCCCTTAACATGTCCCTGATGCATTGATGAAGGCCAAGTTTGTCAGTTAAGGGGACCTTTGATAGATTCACAACAACCTCCAGAGCTTTTTATTTGACTTCATCAGTAGTAGGGTCTAGCACTACCTCCATGATAGCTATTATCAACTACTCCTTATCCATATCCAGCTCTGAGGTGAGCCGGGTATGATACTTATCAACGAGCCCTGCCAATTCCACTCAGAGTTTGTCCCTTACTATCCGGTTTCTATTTCTAATTTCTTCCCTTATTTCGGCTCTGTTTACCGAAATGACCTGTGATATCCCGGATGGTTCCGAAGAGGAAGCACCATCATAATTAACTCTGAAACAGACCTTGCTCTTATCAGGCTCCCCGTATTTGATTAACTCTTCTTGAGGCGTCTCATCCCAGATAATCTCCACATCATCACTTCTATGATTTTTGGAGGGTTGAGACCCCTCCCCTATATCCAAACCTTTTGTCTCCTCTGAAAAATTGGCCTCATCATTCTTCCCTTTCCTCCCTATACCTACTGAAGCAATGTCACCCCTTCCTTCTACATCCAAAGATTCGACCTCCATCTCCGAAGCCAAGGGCCATATGTCAAGGTTAGCTCTCCATTCAATGAAGGGCCTAGTCTCATGCACATATGTAGTGGACCTAATATTCCTTTTCCTATTAGAGAGAATTCCTTTTGGGTCATAAAGCAAGAATTTTCCCAGCACTAAATCCATCCCCTGAAGCAGCGTCTCCACTGTGGAGAGGGCATGTCTTGAGTTTACGATAAAAGGGTCGATGGTGGTAGGGAGCTTGAGGATATAGCCCTTCTTAGCGGGAACGAAGTGGAACTGGTCCACTTTCATGGTTTGGAGAATGTACTCAAGCGTGAAAACCCACATAGCAGGGAACAACGGTAGGCGGTAAGGGGGTACATCTGCACCATAGACTCTGATCTCGATGTAATCATCAAACAAATACCAATCCCTAGTGCTTTCCTCATCGCCAAACTGCAGCCAGTATTTCTGCTTAGGAAAAATCCTGGGTGAGGGGCTATCGTGAAGTATGGTGTAGTAAATGGTCAAAACCTTGAGTAACCTCTCCCATTAGGCTACTGACGTACTGAGACGTTCCACTCAAAGACGGTTCTTGGCGGGTTGTTCATTCTTGAAAGATTTTCAAGGCCCAAAGCTTCGAACTTGTCAGCGTGCTCAAATAGAAAAAGGTAAAACACCAAGGAAAAAAAACGGAAAGCCCCCGTGGAGGGTAGTTCTTGAAATTGGGTTTGAATGGTCGAGGCCAAGAAAGTGGGGATATCCAAAATGACACCCGACTGGGACATGAGCCAAAGGAGAGCTATGCATTCTTTCGACATCCTCTCGACCTCTCTGAGACCTAGCAACCCTGAGATGAAAGTGAGAATAGGCTGGAGACCTTTTGTGAATGCGGTCAAGGGCACCATGTCCGAGGACGGGATGGACGTGAGGCGAGAGTCAGAGATGGAAGAGAGGAATTCTCTCTACTGTTTCCAGGGTAATTTGCAAAACTAACAAGACAAGGACAATTATGTGAACTTGACATACTCCTGACTATGTGGGAAATGGAGGGCGTCTTTAATGAGCTCAGGGGATATACGAAAAACCTTGTTTCCCTGGGCCGAAAGAAATACATCCCTGCATTCGTCATAGGTGTCTCTGAGCCAACATGTGAACTTAGTGACTGGAAAGGTGGGCAGAACAATTTGATAATATAGGCCAAACCGAATGACCCTGAACTAGTCTTAGCCTTTCACATGGCTTTCTAATAGGTTGGGCCTGACATGAGAGACACTAAAAGGATACTGCCGGTCACGAATACGAGCCTGTGTATCAATGAGGGGCTCAGGTCCAGGGATGGCCCTAACTTCGCGGGCTTGAGGGGTTTCAGGTTCAGACTTTCTGTACTTGACCCTCCCAATGACCATTTTGAATGAGTAAAGCGGAAGGAAAACTGTAAGGAGCAGGAATGGCTAAATACCTGAGACTAGTGCGGAAAAACCCAAGAGAGAAAGAAACACAGGAGTTTAAAGTGACCTGGTGTTGTAATACAAGCTTAACTGCTAGGTGAGTTTGTAAAAACAAGTAATTTACCACAAATGGGAATCAGGTAGGGTTAAACAGACCATAGATTCAAGAAAAACGAGGCTCAGGTAGCAACTCGAAGGGCTGACGTCATAAGGACGTCGACACTGAGGCACGTGGCATTTGGTTGTTGGCTACTAGGAGCCGAGTAGGTGTGAGCCACAAGCTGGGTTAATACTGGTACTGGTTGTGTACCAACTTTCCAGACTTACCTTACCTTTTTTTCTTACGTGTGCTAGCTGTTATTTTGGAGGGGTCCACCGCAGAGTTCTGGCGGGGACCTATGAAGCCTCTTCATGTTACGCTATCACCCCACGGAACGGCCGAAACCTACCCCACCAATCCATGACTTCATAAGTTTCTGGGGGGTATAGCTCTATTCCCCTCATACATTCCCTAGTACCCTCGGAATCACTCCACGTGGCGGCATCTTTCGAGCTGTCCCATTGTATGGCCCATGACTTCTTTGCTTAGCTATAACACACCATTAACCCCTTTTTCTGTGTTTTCTCTATGAGGCAGAGCGTTGTATATTTCCCTTGTATCTATTGGTCTGCTCACACTTCCCAATATTATATCTTTGCTTACCTCGGGTTACCTTTTTGCCAAACTTTGTGAGATGAGGATGATCATAACAACATTGGCTCCACCTGGGGACGACACGTTCATCCTTGGACATTTCGAGAACTTCGCAGACCACTTGTAATTCATTCTCTGAAAACTCAAGTCTCTTCAAAATTTTCAAGCATTATCATGGCGGAATAAACATCAACTCTGAAAGCATAAATGAAAACTATATATACACTATAATACAACGGTCTCCAGGATCTGGATCAGTTTTGGAAATAAGGCTTCAGGAACTGCCCATTTACGGGCGTCTCGATCACATCACCTTCCAAATTCTCCAATATGAAGGTGTTATTACCTTTATCAACGACGACTTTGAAAGGTCCAAACCACAAGGGGTCAAATTTCCATGTTTACCTTTGTCGGGTGCCCTGATGTCCCACCTCGGTACTAAATCCCCTGTCAACATTTCTTTATCCTTGGCATGTTGGTCAAACATATTCTTGATTTTCTCTTGGTACTCTGCTAAATGGTAATTCACTTAACAGTGAGTCTCTTCCAACTCGACCAATTGATTTATTCTTCTGGTAATATCGTTGGGCTCTTCTTGACTGTCGTGAAGAAACCTGGCCACAGTCAAGGTAAGATGTATTGGGAAAACTGTCCCTCTATCGTAGACTAGTTCATATGGGGACTTGCCTGTTGATCATTTACTTGTGATTCTATTCGCCCATAGTGCGAATTTTAGCTGGGAACCCCAGCTTTTCTGACTTTCATTTATAGTTTGCTTTAATGCCCTTACCAATGTCTTATTTTAAGACTCAACCAATCCATTTCCCTAAGGATAGTAGGTTGTTTAATGCCATAGGGTGATATGGTATTGCTGACAAAAATTGGTGAATTTTACAAACTTGAAAGCCTGTGCGTTATCTATCACAATCTTAGTCGGGCAGCCAAATCTGGATATAATATTTTCTTCCAGGAACTTGATCACCACTACATTAGTTGTGTTTCTTGCTGGTTTTTCCTCTACCCACTTGGTGAAGTAGTCAGTGGCAGTTAGTATCCATTTATGTTGTCCGTTGGATTGTGGATGAATTTCCCCGATGAAATATATCCCCCATTGTTGAAAAGGTTCTTCTATGTGTACTGGGATCATTGGTAAAGGAGCGAACTTCTACTTTTTAGTGAACCTCTGATATTTTTCGCAAGCCCTAGCTCAAGCATTCACATCCCCAAACAATTTGGGCCAGTAGAAACCTGCCTTCAATATATTATGGGTTGTGGACCTCCAGCTGTAATTTCCTCCACAAATTCCTTCATGGAACTCAGCCATAACTTCATCCACTTCTGCTTCTGTCAGGCACAGGAGCAGGATTCCCAAAAGGTCTTTCCAATATACTCGGCCATTTTCAATGAGATACTTCTGCGACTTCAACATCAACGTTCGATATTTAGTCTTATCTAAGTTTGGAGGACATCTGAGAGTTAAAATATATTCCACAATATCTTTATACCAAACACTGACCAAATACTTCATGTGGGTCTTCTACATGGTTATTTCTATCCTGGGTTGTTCCTCCGTGCCTCTAGACAATTCCCCAATTTACATGGATAGGTTTATACCTAGGGCCTGGCAGTTAGACTCAGACAAAATCTTGGCTAGGCCCTATCCCTTAATGAGATTTGTGGGCTGGATGTCTAATTCATATTCCTGGATTTTAGTAATCCATTTGCCCCTTTTTCCCTCGCTATCTCCCTGAATTAAAATATCTTTAACTCTGGTCGTAGGTATGAAAGCAATGATGGCTGACTGTAGGACGTACATCCGGAATGATTTTAAGGACTTCACCAAAGCATATTCCTGCTTCTCTAGAATATTTTATTTTAGCTCAGCATCTCGAGTACCTAACTAAAAAAGGCAATGGGTTGTTCATACCCTTCCTCGTTTTTCTGTAAAAGTACTGCGGCTACAGTATGCGGGGAGGCAAATGAGAAGATCATGAATGGTTTACTGTAATCTGGTCCTGCTAATACTGGAGCTTCCACAAAAGCACTCTTAATCCTATTAAATGCTTCTCTTGACTCATTTGTCCATTTCACCTCATTGGTTTTCTTAAGCATTTCTATGATATGTCGAACTATTTATGCGTAGTTTGGGTTGAACCTTCTCAAAAAGTTTATGTGCCCGAGGAAAACTTGAACTTCTTTCTTATTACGAGGTATGGATATGTCGTTGATCACTTCCACCCTTTTTGGGTCAATCTTTACTCCCGCTTTGGTAATGATGTGCCCCAGTAATTTTCCTTCTTCTAAAGCAAACATGGATTTCTAAGGATTTAGGGACAAACCATACCTACGACATTTTCAAATGTCCGGCGTAGATGTTCCACATGTTCGGCATCATCCTTTGAATATCTTCCAAATATACTACCATGAACTTGTCCCGCTCTCCCACGAAAACGATCCATTTCTCTCTGAAAGGTGGCCCCGACGTTTATTAGACCAAAAGGCATACGGGCATACATGAAGGTACCCCATGGCGTGGTGAATGTCATCTTCTTATGATCTTCTGGGAGGACTACCACCTGGTTGTATCTCTAGAATCCATCCATCATGGACATTCGAGAAGACCCAACCACTTTCTGCAGTATGGGGTCCATCTTAGGAAGGGGATAATTATCTTTAAGGGAAGCCCTGTTCAAGTTCTGAAAGTCTACACACAACCTTATTTCTCCATTCTTCTTTCGGACTGGCACCAGGTTAGCCACCCTTTTTGAATACCTCAGAGGTACAATAATCTTAGCCTTCAGCAGCTTTTTTATTTCCTTTTCTATAGCGGGGAGCAGCAAAGGATTAATATACCTTAATTTCTGCTTATAAGGCTTAGCCTCAGCCCTCAGTGGGATCTTATGCTGGATAATGCTTATGTCAGTTGTTTTAATATCTTGGTAAGACCAAGAAAAAACATCCTTATAGGAGTGAAACAGCTTCACATACTTTTCTTTGTGTTCTTCCGAGACTCCTTTAGATAATTTGACTATCTTAGGTTCTTCTTCTGTCCCAACGTTAACATCTTCCACCTGGGCTTTCGGTGTTAGTTTGCTTGGGCTGACAAGAACATTGTTCTTATCAAAAAAATCTCCAAGGGTACTAACCCTCTGGGGATCACATTTCCTTTCAACTACAACACTTTGTGGCCATCCACCATCTCTTGCCATTTATTTTGGGGTTTTTCTTCAATTTCATCTTCCTCTCTGCTATCAATAACCAAGTTAGATAATTCCCAAATAGTCTCCATGAAACGTTTCATCTGCTCTTCATCTTCAAACACCTGCCAATGTTTGACATTGTCTAGGATGGAAGGATGATAGCGTACCTCCACTTCATATCTCAGAAGTGGATTCTGAGGTGGATGGAAATTTCTTACTGCCACAGCCAGTGAATCTGCTATCCTATTCTGATCTCTCAGCATAAACTGTATGTTGAATGCTAAGTAAAAATTTTCTACCAGGTCCCACACTTCATTTCTGTATGCCCTCAGCCGAGGATGTTTGGCTTGACACTGGTTTTTTATCTGCCTCACTACCAACTCTGAATCTCCAAAAACGTTTAGGCTCTGAATGTTCATACTCTTGGCAGTTTGCAAGCCCAAAATCAAAGCTTCATACTCTGCCACGTTGTTAGTGGCTTCATACTCCAACTTCAACGAGAAAGACACTAATTCTCCATTAGGGGAAATTAGGAGGACCCCTACTCCATTTCCTTCTCTAGAATTTGCTCCATCAAAGTGTAAGGTCCACATTCCCCTTTCAACATCACTTGAGGAATGTTGGGATTTTAATAATTTGAATGATGGTTCTTGCAAAAACTCCTGGTCCTCCTCAAGCATCAGATAAGAGAACTATCCTTCCTTGCTATACACCGGAGAGTTTACTGAGCCATCAGCTTTGGTCACCATTTTTACAAATCATGATTCCCTATATAGCCTTCTTTCTTGTCCTCCAAACACTATAATAGTTGCATAAGTAAGATTTAGCTTGATCAACCCTCCAATATTAGTACCCCATGATCTAGATAGAAGCATTCCAAAATGGGTTGGGATATCGGCAACTACTATGTCCATGATGACACTCTTGGGCGAGATCTGAGCCAAATTTACCACTAGATATTTAATCATCCAGAGACATTTTACCCTTTTGGAGTCAAACGAATAGAGGTCTTTGTAGGGTCGGGTGATCTCTAGACCCAGCTATTCCATGACTGAAAGCGGTAACAGATTATGTGAAGCTCCTGAGTCGAACATACAATTATGCAACAACAAATCATGAATGACTAAAGAGACATAAAAGGGTGGGGTTGTAGAGTCTAACTCTTCTACATGGGGGCCAAAAAATACCATGGGCATTTCTTCTTGAAGGTTAAGGGAATCTAGGGGTGAAGTTACTCCATGAGGGAGCATGAACTAGGAGACTTGAGCTTTATAGGAGGGTTTTTTTAGGAGTTCAACCAAAGGAATAGGGATTTTGAATTTCTCTAGCTCTTTTTGGAGATTAAACACAGTGGACCCTTTTTCTGCAGAGGTCTCTTTTGTTTCCTTAATGAAGATAGGCGGCTTTTTGAAAGTAGACATACCTTTAGCATGAGTAAGAGGGTTGGGTATGGATTTGGACGATGATGCAGGAGCAACCTTCTTTTTCGGAAGGTTCTTCGACAAGTTTCTTACCTTTGCTATCAGTCTTTGGGAGGGTTGATTCCTCAGAAGGTGGCTCTTCCTCTTGATCTTGAGTATGTGTCCGCTTCCTGGAAGACCGAAGGTCATACTTCTTGTGGAATTGGGCTTGCATAAAATAAACAAACTACCTATAGTAATCATCTATGTCAAGTTCTTCAGTGGAGTTTACCTTCCCTCCCTCTTCTTCTTCTTCTCGTAGAGAAAGTTCTACCTCTTCTCCTTCTAAATAAGCGAAGCACTGATCATCTTGCCCTTCTGGAGAATCTTCAGCATGGCCCTCCATTTTCCCTTCTAGATATAAGGGAGGCTATATATGATCTTGTTGCTCCTTTCTGTCCCTTTGTAGGATCTGCAGAGGTGGTTTCCTATTTTGTTGATTATACCCTCTATTAAAAGAAGGATGAGTCGGCTGAGAGGAGGCATTATTTGCTTCAAGTTCCAGCTTCACCATCTTGCTAGAAATATTTTTAATCATTTTATTCATCTCCTCGATTTTATAATATGAGACTTCCCTTTCTTGACTCGAAGAAGAGGCTTCTTCTTTACCCTTTCGCCTGAAATAATGGTCCAATCTGCCTTTAGAATTTCCTGTAGAAGCAAAGTTAGCCTCTACTTCTAAAACATCTGTCTGAGCTTGGTCGAGAGAAGCATATTTTCTCTCCCGAAGAGTGAAGCTGAATTCAGATTCAAAATCTCCCACGAACACTACCTTAGCAGTGGCTTGAGGTGGTTTTATATCAGTTGGTAGGTTGGTGTATAGCTTATTAAATCTCTTTATAAACTCTGCTACATCCTCCTTGTGTCTTTTCTTGGATGTATGGAATTCTATGAGACAATAACCATGGTCTCTTTTCTCTCCCCACTTCCGGGTGAAAGAATTTTCCATCTCTTCCTAGTTAGTGATGGAGTTTTCCCCAAGAGTTTTGAACCACTTCCTTGCTTCTCCATCCAAATATTGGACGAATAATCTCAGAACTACATCCAACTGTTCTACATTGAAATTCTCTACAAAGGCACAGAAATCTTCCAAATGCTTTTGTGTAGTATTGATGTCTTCCCTGGTAAACTGGGGCAAGTACTTCATGTAGTCTTGGGGCATGTCATTCAGAATCTATGGTAATGCCAGAGGGGCATATTTATTTAACAAGAAGCCAGGAACTTCCATGAGAGGTGGTGGAGCTAGAGGCGGGTTTTGCTAAGTGACATTGGGAATATGCTGAACTGTGGTCTATAAATTTGCTTGGCCAAGTAGGATTTTAGGGATAGTCACTTGCTTTATTTCTTCAACTTCTGGGGTAGGATGTAAGACAAATATTGATGTATCTACAGACTTTGCCTCATCTTTTATCTCCAAATATTCATGGATAAGGTTATCTGGTGGGTATTCGAGCACTCTAGCAGTAGATCCAGGACCTTGAACCTGAGCTTGCTGGGAGGAAGACAGAGAGTATTCTAGGGAGAATCTGGGTATGTCTGTATGTGCAGGTTGCTTTTCCTTCCAGATTCTCTTAAATAGATTTTTTTTTGGATCAGATACATAGGGTGTTCTCAACTGAGAAGTATCTGACCTTAGGTGAGGCTTTTGATAAGCCAGGACTGCAAATAGGTTTAAAACTTTGAAAGACTGTGGAGTCACCAAGGTGAGGGATACAAAACTCTCAACCCTTCATGCTCACCTGTTTTTGAAGGGTGAATATGATTTTTTCATACCCAGGGATAATATATTCAAATTCGTTCCCCGAAAACGGCACCAAAAAGATGTTGTAGCTCTTAGAGACAACCCTGAGTTGTGAAGAACCAGTGCCTAGGTCATCTTAATGCCCAAAGGATTTAGAAAACTTTCCACGATCAGGGATATAAATCCTCTGGTTTATAAACGATTTTTAAAACTTCGTCAGGTGGGACCAAGACCTTAGGAACAGAGATATATAGCAGTAATACCTGATAGTAAAACGATAAGGGTCTTATGAATACATTATCAAAGATGAATCTGGATTTTGAAAAGCTATGAGGAGGGCCAGATTATGAAACACAATGCACAGTTATCAAAGTATGAAGGTGTGGTAACAATGACAGCTAAGGAAGTGCTCGCCAGGGATCCTATGACCTCTTCGGAAGGATTGAGCATCAGAAGGCAAGAAACACTAGAAACTCCTGCGTAGCCACCAATGCACCCGAAGATAGAGGAGGGGGTGGAGCCCTTTCTGATGGCCAGTCTAAAGCTGCTACGTAACCCGCAGTCTGTAGAAAACCTTCAAGTGTTACTACATCGGTGTGCAGACCGGCCCAATATAATTTCAGGGACCAAGGATGTACACAAGACATACAGTTATAAAAAACACACCAGAAGAGAAAGCAGATTGGCGACTACGAGATGGATCAAGTTATTCTCGATCTTGGATCAGATGCGAATGTCTTACCAAAACAAACATGGAAACAAATTGGAGAACCTAGATTGGAGTGGTCCACCATCCAGCTGCGCATGGTGAATCAACAGAAGATCATACCTCTGGGGAGGCTGCCGAGAGTCATGGTAGATATCGCAGGAGTAAAAGTCCTAGCTGACTTTGAGGTCATAGAGATTGTGGAGGATGCAAATCCTTACCCTGCACTTATAGGATTAGATTGGGCTATAGATATGGGGGGTGTCATTAGTCTCAAAAAGCATAGCATGGTGTTTGAAAATAACAGTACGCGCGTAATCGTTCTGCTAGACCCTACAAAAGGTGCGCAGTATATAGAGCCAACATGCAACGAGGAAGAAATAGATCACATTTATAAATTGACTTCGCAGGATGAATATTGGGTTAACCCTACGTCGGAAGGAGTACTCTGCTGGGAAAAGGACAGTGAATGTTTCTCTGACTCTGATGAGGAACTGGAAAACTTGCAAGGACGGTTGCATGAGGTTTCGGCGCTACGATGTCTTTGGACCACCAGGAATTTTCATCGCATCTCTACCAAGGCAAGAGAACTGCCCTACCATGATGACACAGGTAATATTCTAAAGTTTGTTCAAGACAAGATTTCCAAGAAACGTAGGCTAGGGGCACTACCACTAACCCTTCATGGAGCACTTGTGCATTAGTGGGATACGCAAGGGCTGGTATTCCATACTTGGGAGGAGTGTTGGAAGAAGGTGATCCTAGGGTTGGGGACTCCAGCTGATAGATGGGCCCCGAGGTCTGTAGACCTACGCAGATACTTGCTAACATAAAAAACTCAAGGGTGTGATAGGACCCCGCCCGAACAGGCTCACTTGGTTACCGATGACCTAGGCTTGCGTTCGACTATGGAACCACTTGAAACCATGTGCAATCAGGAGAATTTGCGAACACTTCAAGTAACAGCTGGCACGAGGACGCTTGATGCAGCCCTACCTTACCGGGATGTCCCGACCAAGGGAGAGGCTCATCGATCGAGAAGCTTGGTGGCCAAATTGCTACACTAGTACTTGAACCGTGTTACGAAGCACCTGGAATCGACCTTAATTAAGGGTACACGAACAACATGCAGGCGTCATCCGAGGTCTGACGTTCCATGGGAGAGTCCTCGGGTATGAAAAATGACCGTCATCACACCCAAATTTTATAGGAAAGGAACCTTATAGTTACGCAAAATGGGTGGAAAATCATCAATGCAACCATTTATGGTAATTTTGATCCAAATGATTGATGGTAAGTTTCACGTACGAGTTACTCCACCATTAAATAGCTCCGGACAGTGTGCAGTTAGCAGGATAACTTCGCAATAGGCTACTTATTTTTTCCACACCATGCCCCTGTTATCTACCTACTAGCTTTCTGGGATCATTGACATTCTCTAGGATGCCCTTCCTCTTGTTGCTATGGCGGTCCCTAACCCGCTGAATGCTTCGGTCCCTATTCGTTCAACACCCACAGACATCATATTGTGAGGGCATGGGGATGTCGAGTTTGATCAATTGATTGGTCATTGGCCCCCTGCAAAGGGAATTGCCTGTGAACCCTGCACGAAGAGGCACCATAGCTGTGCGACAGGAATTCCTGACCTTCGCACCTTGGGGACGATCACGAGACCCAGTCGGATGGCTTCAGATGATACAGCAGAGGAGGGTACGCTATTATCCCAGCCCCCCACCAGCAGTGTCACAATCAGGTCATGACTATTTCTGCACCAGTAAGGAACGATGATATATAGGGATATGTTGTGACTCCTCTGAAATTCCATAGTACCGACCAGCAGAAGCCATGTTTGTTCGCTCCCTCGCACTGTCCTAGTTAACAATCATGCTCCAACCGCTACGGACATACAAATAGATTTAGCGCAGCTATCCTGTGAAGCGCTACATGGATTATACACCATGGTGTTGCAAGAGGTTTGCCGCCGTGACCAGACTGCACGACAGAAGTGTGAAGTACCTCTGGAAGTTCGGGCACAGTGGTTTGCATTGGTCACAAAAGCAACAAATATTATTCAGGAGCAGCTTACGCAGGGCATGCAATTGGTCGACGTAGCAACGCAGCTCTGGACAATGGTCCAGTACCATCGTATGCTTTAGTGTATACAGTAAAACTTACGGCAGGCAGAAGCTGCTCTCGATCAGATCAGAGCTCCCTTGCCTTCCAGTGTTTCTGCGCAGCATCTACCCACCATGGACACAATTGCGAATCTTCGTCGTGCTAAGCGTGTTGTCAGGAAATGGTTGAAACCATGGGGCGAAACCGCCCTCCAGATATCCCAGGATGCTCATACTTCCATTGCGCACCTCCACCGGATGTTAGAACAGGTTACTGCGGCTCCAGACGGCCCTGCATCCCTAACACTTGTCAACATTGCACAACGAGCTGTTGTCTAGAGTCAGGAAGTGCTCCCTCCACTCTCCCGCACTCTTAATACCTTGCGTGCTCAAATTTAGGCCGCACCACCACAGTGACTCGGGACGAGTCACAAGATTGTGTTGGGGGACTGTTGGAACAGGGTCTCCCACAAGCTACGAAAGCATTGTAACGAGTAAAAGGGTAAACCAGGGGTCCGAAAACCTGGGTTTGCGGACCATAGGAAAGTCTAGGCTAGAAAAATAGAGGAACATTTTGTATTGTAAGGTAGAAGAATGAGGAGCATTTGATGTGAATTGTGGTTTAAGATATCTATTTGGGTTTTTGGGGAAAGGACTCCTGCTGGCTGTGTGTGCAGAGATCCAAGTCCAGCTGTGTGCGGACCCTGCTGCTATGTGCGACGGTTGGGAAGGGAATTGTAAGGAGGAATTGATGAATGAATGAATAAGAAAGGTTGATAGAGAAATGAATCTATGAGTACTCTTTGTGTGAATTGTTGGTAATTACTGCATTGTGCATTTTATGTCTTTAAGCTGCGAAGATTTGTGTAAGTGTGTTTCTGTATCTGGATCTATTATGTTCTATTTATGTAATGCTCTACCACTGTCATAAAAACATATAATTATAGAAGTAGCGCACGTGGATGCAAATAGAGACCTCATTGACCCTGCACAGAACAAGGTAATCTAGGAATTACAAGGCCTAGTGTAGCTCTTCTTGCCTTACCCATCCTTTCTCAGGGTGCGGAAACCTGGTTCCAGCACCCACCCATACTGCTTCGGGTGAGACTTTTACCTACGCAAGTAGGTTATTTCCGAAAGGGCCAGTAGTATAGGGTTTTGTTGGCAAACCTTGCACACCAAACCTGGGTCAAGACCCCTTGAGCCAACACTGAGCAATGGTATCAGTGAGGGTTGATTTATCTCTTTCCGCCCGGGCTAGTTCCTCAGGTTGTATGTATTCCCCATGGGGAATGTTTAGTCTCCTCTTTAAATCTGAGTTTTCGACCTCTAAGTCCAGGATGATTTTATTACAGATTCCTTCTTTATCGCTCCCTTTTTCGCTCATTATCCTTCTGAGTTGGTGCAGGTTATTGCTGATCCCCCTTGCACTCGCCCTTTTCTTTTTATGATTCTCTAGTACCTCCTTGTATTTGTCTTTGAGCTTCCTCAATGCAAGTGCAAGCTTTACAACCTCGTCCTTTAACATGTCCTCGATGCATTGATGAAGGCCAAGTTTATCGGTTAAGGGGACCTTTGATAGATTCACAGCAACCTCCAGAGCTTTGTAGCTGAATTCATCAGCAGTAGGGTCTAGCACTGTCTCTGTGATAGCTATTATCAACTGCTCCTTATCCATATCTAGCTCTGAGGTGAGCCAAGTATGATACTTATCCACGAATGCAGCCAATTCCGCTCGGAGTTTGTCCCTTACTGTCCAGTTTCTATTTTTGGTTTCTTCCCTTACTTCGGCTCTATTTACCGAAATTACTTATGATATCCTGGATGGTTCCGAAGAGGAAGCGCCATCATAATTAACTCTGAAACCAACCTTGCTCTTATCTGGCTCCCCGTATCTGATTAAATATTCTTGAGGCGGCTCATCCCAAATAATCTTCACATAATCACTTCTATGCTTTTTGGAGGGTTGAGACCCCTCCCCTGTATCCAAACCTTATGGCTCCTCTAAAAAATAAGCCTCATCATTCTTCCCTTTCCTCCCTGTACCTACTGAAGCGGTGTCACCCCTTCCTTCTACAGCCAAAGATTCAGCCTCCATCTGTGAATCCAAGGGCCATGTGTCAAGGTTAGCTCTCCATTCAATGAAAGGCCTAGTCTCATGCACATATGCAGTGGACCTAATCTTCCTTTTCCTGTTATAGAGAATTCCTTTTGGGTCATAAGGCTAGAAGTTTCCCAGCACTAAATCCATCCCTTGAAGCAGTGTCTCCATTGTGGAGAGGGCGTGTATTGAGTTTATGGTAAAAGGGCCAATGGTGGTAGGGAGCTTGAGGATATAGCCCTTCTTAGTGGGAACGAAGTGGAACTCGTCTGCGTTCATGGTTTGGCGAATGTACTCAAGGGTGAAAACCCGCATAGCAGGGAACAACGACAGACAGTAAGGGGGTACATCTGCACCATAGACTCTGATCTCAATGTAATCATCAAAAAAATACCAATCCCATGTGCTTTCCTCATCGCCAAACTATAGGCAGTCTTTCTACTCGGGAAAAATCCTGGGCGGGGGGCTGTCGTGAAGTACGGTGTAGGAAATGGTCATAAACTCATTCAAAAACCTTGAGTAACCCCTCCCATTAGGCTTCTGATTTACTGAGACGTTCCATTCAAAGACGGTTCTCGGCTGGCTGTTCGTTCTTGAGAGTTTTTCAAGGCCCAAAGCTTCGAACTTGTTAGCGTGCTCAAACAGAAAAAGGTAAAACACCAAGGAACAGAAACGGAAAGCCCCCATGGAGACTAATTCTTAAAATTGGGTTTGAATGGTCGAGGCCAAGAAAGTGGGGATATCCAAAACAACACACAGCTGGGACATGAGCCAAAGGAGGGCTACACATTCTTTCGACACCCTCTTGACCTCTCTGAGACCTAGCAACCCTGAGATGAAAGCGAGAACAGGCTGGAAACCTTTTTTGAATGCGGTCAAGGGCACCATGTCCGAGGATGAGATGGACATGAGGTGGGAGTCAAAGACGGAAGAGAGGAATTCACTCTGTTGTTTCCAGGGTAATTTGGAAAATTGACGAGACAAGGACAATTCTGTGAACTCAACATACTCCTGACTATGTGGGAAACATAGGGCATCTTTAAATGAGCTCGGGGGATATACGAAAAACCTTGTTTCCCTGGGCCGAAATAAATACATCCCTGCGTTCGTCATAGGCATCTTTGAGCCAGCATATGAACTCTGTGACTGGAAAGGTGGGAAGAACAATTTGATAATATAGCCCAGACCGAACAACCCTGAACCAATCTTGGCCTTTCACATGGCTTTCTAACAGGTCGAGCCTAACACGGGAGACACTGAAAGGATAATACGGGTCACGAATATGAGCTTGTGTATCAATGAGTGGCTTAGGTCCAGGGATGGCCCTAAATTCACAAGCTTGAGGGGTTTTAGGTTCAGAATTTCTGGACTTGACCCTCCTGACGACCATTTTGAACGAGTAAAGTGGAAGGAAAACTGTAAGGAGCAGGAATGGCTAAATACCTGTGACCAATGCGGAAAAACACAAGAGAGAAAGCGACGTGGGGGATGAAAGAGACCTAGTGCTATAATCCAAGCTTAACTGCTAGGCGAGTTTGTAAAAAAAAGTAATTTACCACAAATGCACGTCAGGTAGTGTTAAACAGGCCATATATTTATGAAAAACGAGACTCAGGTAACAACTCGAAGGGCTGACATCATAAGGATGTCGACACTGAGGCACATGGAATTTGGTTATTGGCTACTAGGAGTCGGGTAGGTGTGAGCCACGAGCCGAGTTGATACTGGTATTGGTCGTGTACCAGCTTTCATGACTTACCTTACCTTTGTTTCTTACGAGTGCCAGCTGTTATTTTGGAGGGGTCCACCGCAGAGTTCCGGCGAGGACCTGTGAAGTCTCTTCATGCTCTGCTATCACCCCACGAAATGGACGAAACCTGCCCCACCAACCCATGATGTCATAATTTTTCGGGTGTTATAGCTATGTTCCCCTCATACATTCCCTGGTACCCTCGGAATCCCTCCACGTGGTGGAATCTTTCGGGTTGTCCCATTGTATGGCCCGCGGCTTCTCTTCTTAGCTATAATGCACCATTAACCCCTTTTCCTTTGTTTTCTCTATGAGGGCAGGGTGTTGTATATTTCCCTCGTATTTATTGGTCTACTCACACTTCCCAATATTATATATTTGCTTACCTCAAGTTACCTTTTGCCTAACTTTGTGAGATGAGGATTATCATAACAACATCACCCATGCACTACCACCAACCTCAACATTCAAGCACATTAAGATGGCATATTCCACTTCCATCTAGCATTCTTACCTTCCCATCCCAACATTTTTTTCTACACAAGAGGTTATTCCCAGCCATAGGTGAGATATTTCCACTACAATGTTATATTTTTGGCCCCTTGGTAAGTGAAGGCCCAGGTCCTCCTAGCTTGGACCCCTACAACATCCATCCTTCAAAGGAGCTTGAAACCTAGTTCATGGGAGAGGTTGCAAGGGATACCAGTTTCTGGATTTCATATCATCCAACAGAGTGGCGAGCTTCAAACACAACGAATCAGAGCCTGATGAGACACCAACATTATGGTAAATTTTATCCTATGTCCATTGTCTACAAAAATTTTAGTATGGTTTTCTGACTGCATGTGTTTAGTGTTCATGGTGTCTTAGTGGCATTGAGAACTCTTGGGTTGTTTTGGTTTGTTTTGTCTCTAATTCTTACCCAGAGCTCCCCTTGGAGTTTTCCCCTCAATAATTGTTGTTTCATCCTGCCCCCTTGGTTAACTTGAGTGTAGTTTCTAACTCCCCTCATAACCCTCCTTTAATTTAGTGTTGTCTGGTTCATTGGTCCTCATTGGGGTTCACTAGCCTCGTGCCATATTTGCTCCCAAATTCCATGCCTTAGTAGAGGATGTTCTCTTACTAGGGGTTTGAAGGTCGTGGCCCTTTGGGAAAGCCTCAAGCCTAAGCCCAGGTTGTTATAACTATTTTTCATTTTTCTATCCTGCTTGATATTCAAGTAGAAATTAAATAATTGGAAGCTTTAACAAGTAGATATTTCCAGGCCTATTCTGACTTTGAAATCCAAACAAAAGTTGATAGTTGAGTCCCTGGCCCTAGCCACTCTAGGGAGCAATGCAATCAATACCTTAATTTTATCACTCTTCATTGGAAAACAAAGATGCTCCTAGGATGGGCAAAGAAAAATATGAGGATCGCAATGAGATCATCACATGCCTCAATGATTCCCAAAGGGTCCAATGCCACCACCACTCATGTTTGGTTTTCTTGATGCTTTCTTGACACATATAGAAGGTCATCTTCAGTGTGGTAAAAAACCTCTAATAGGCTCAATTACATAGGACCGAACCCCAATAATGTCCTCTAATAAATGATGGTTGACAAGATCTCTTGGATTATGTTTTGGCTTCAAGAAATTTCCTATATTTTCATAGTTAGATGGATGGCCAGTTAGACCTGGTAGATGATATGTAGTAATTTTTATAATCCTTCTAGACAACTACATAAAAGTATGATAGTTGGTACTGAATTTATATTTTTTAGTATTTTGATGGATGGGAAACCTGTGAGGATGAAAAAATTTGAACTTTGTACGCCAGTCTTTACGATTCAAAAGAAGTTCTTAAAAAAAAAAAAAAAAAACCTTATTATTATTATCATAACAAAAATTAATATATGAGTTAAGAATATATACATTATAAATAAACATGTAAGAAGATTCTCAATCATGGAAATTAACCCCATTTTACTATGAAGATCTTAAGTTTTAAATAGGATTGGTTACAATACCATGGCTTATGTTAGCTTAATGGGGGCCTAGACCCAGGTTCAATGTGGTTGTGCAAACCAAAAAAACCCACTATTATTGGCCCATTCATTAACGATATGCTTGCACAGACTGAAGTCTTGCCTGAGGAAATATAGTGGGATGCTAGAACTAGGTTTCTACATCCAGAGGCATAGTGGACTGTGGATTTAGGGCTTCGCTCCCTTTCTATTCTTGGCAGATCTTCGCAGAGCATATCTATCAATTATACTAGAGATGTTCAACACATCTATAAAACAAACTTGTAAAAAATGTAAACAACCATAAACACAACTTCTATATGCAACTATAGATCAAAACCATTACTTAGCACAGATAACATAAAATTAAATTAACAAACACATCACTTAAAACACTAATTTGTCTTCAAAAGTATTTCATTAATGCTCAGATATTTCTCATACAATCAATTCTACCATGTGAACTCAGCTACAGGGGTCTACGCACTCAACTGCCTCAGTTGCAGGAGCCTTTCCTCTAATCCAAACCCACAGACTCAGACACAAACAACGTTACATCCAAGTGCATCTCATCAATTCTCTATCCTATCAAATCTTCAAGATCTAGCCTAGACTCCTTAAATAGTCTTTTACAGTACAATACCATGATTTGAAAACCATGGGTGGAGTTCAAAGTTCACAAAATATTCTCATCCCATTAAAAAATAAGGGCCTTTGACCAACCCCAAAGCCCCTAAGACTCAAAATGTACTTCACGATGCGCACTCTGCTCCTTGATTTGCAGAGTCTTTCTCTCACTTTCTTCTTCGAGGGGTATTGTGTCTAGCATGCCCCCAACACAAAATTGTGACTCGTCCTAAGTCATAATGTTGTTGCGCCATCTATCTTCTCTTTGATGCCTCTTAAGGCATCCTTCAGTGGTGGAATCACTTTGGTGCACTGCTTTGCAAAATCTCGAACCTCACTGAGCATCGTTTCGGCAACTGGGTCAGCTGTCTTATGCTTGAATCCTCTTTGTGCTTGGCGCAATTCTTTCCACTTAGTTTCTACAGTTTAGGAAAGCTAACTGGCCTCAGCTTCCCATGGCTTCATTCTTGCTATAATAATTTTCTCCTTCCTGCGCATTTCATCGATCTGCTCCTGCAAGAATTTAACCTCTTGGAGACAGGTATATTGTTGTATCGACACTAAGGTCTTTGTTGTGACCTTAATCTGGTCCATTTTTTTGAGCTTCTCAGAAACTTAGACTTATATCTGCTACAACTGAGCGTCCTCCAGTAGTGAGGCCCATACATCCATGACATATTCGAATATGTGCATGCACTCCTCGATAGTGGATTCAATTTGTTCAGTGGCAGCCTTGAGCTCTGCTGCGCACTGATCCTGGACTTCTAGTGGAGTGGTAGGCTACAATTGCAGTTGTAACTCAACTATTTTCATTTGCATTTCGAGGCACACTTTTTCGACCTTAGCTTTGGATTCCTTCACTGTTGTCACAATTTTGGCCACCTTCTCCTCTACCGCAGTCGAAGCTTGAATCCGGAACTCTGGTAGCTCGCTGCAAGCCTTCGAGATGGCTTCCTCTAGCTTCTATCTATGCCCAGCCTCAACATCACGCTCTTGTAAAACCAATTTCTTTTTTTCAGCCAAGCTCTGTCTTTCCTTCCATAAATCCTGAGTAATTAACAAGTCACGTTATTCCTTGATTTGTAATTCCTCAGTGACGCCTTTGTGAAACTAGTACAATGTGCGAAGTGGTAGCGCGGCGAGGTTAAGTCGTGTGTTCTTCCAATGCACTGCCTTCTTGATCTACTACACAATATCAAATCTCAATGTGCCCGTAGGTATTGGGATCACACGGGTACCAAAGGTTAGTGCAGTTCATGCGTTCCTGTTCTTGCACCTGTTTGCTCCCTACTCACTTGAGTCGAGCTCACTTGCAGCCCGCTCGCTTGACTCACATTCATCTAAACTGCGCTCGTATGAACCTGAAAGTCTTTTAGGCCCTTGTGACGTCTTCCCACACCTTCTTGTATTGTTCTTCAATATTACCCTAGAGGTGATATGTGAATTTCTTAACAGTATCACCTATTTTCATCGAGGTTCCCCTTTTTGTGGCTCTATAATTTATAATACTGGCAAGAATAAGCTACAAAGGATAACATCAAACCACTTTTGAATCCAGGATCTAGCCCTCCTAGACTTAGAGAGGGCTCTCTTTGTTTATGATTTAAATTTAGGTTATGAATACTAATGTTAGGCTAGTTATATTGATTGTGGGAATTGGTTTTTTTGATTGGTTGTTTTGGTTGGATGAGCATATTTGTTTAAAATAATCCATTGGGCTATGGAGTCATAAAATTCTGGTTTTTTGCATCAATTTTTCGAGAGCATCACAGGGAAATCTAACTATGCTTATTAGGTCTTAAAGCAATATGAATTGTGAGCTGAAAGAAACAGTGAATTTCAGTAATAGTTAAAAAGAAATTAAGAGTTTCTTAACCAGACTTCAGAAGAAAACATTTATATTGTAAACACAGACATAATTAAGGTGCTCAAACAACAAATCTTAATCTAAAATTTATACTTTACAATCAGCTTAAAATGGTACGTAGTAAGAAGAACAATGAAAAATTTTAACATAGAGAAGGGACCACATCACTAGAAAAACACAGCTCAAGTATCCTGTAAATGGTATCTTATTATTGATGCCCCAAATTCAAAAAAGTTACAGTGCTCCAATACAAAAGTTTTACAATCCAGGGTCCAACCCTTGATACTTCCAATACATACAATATTTAACTAAAAACTAAACTGATTTCCCTATCTACTTTGACAATCTTCTATTAATTACAACTAAGAAAATCTAGACAAGTGTGGCCATGCAATGGCCAATGATAAGAAAAATTTGATAATCACCCTTTGCTATATTTACTTCCAATTCTGGCTATGGTGGTCATGAAGAGGCAACGATAAATAAATCTGACAACTGGTCCTACTTTTCGAATTGCTGTTGCATTATCATTATATCTACTGTCGTGCTAACTAATTCTGGCTAATCAATGACTGTGCTGACCTTATCCCTATTTTGCGGCCATAAATTGACTCACCATTCTCTGCTGTCAAAAAAATCTCATTAAAATATACCTTCGACTGCCACTTGTGATGTTGCTTTTCGTCAAAATCTGGGAAGGGATCAAACTTCTCACTGCTGAATCTGTCAAAATCCTTTAACTGCTAATTTGGCTCCTTGAAATCTTATTTGTTGACTTTCATCATCCTTTATTTTATCACAACTATTTGAGGAAAAATATATTTTAATTAAATCATAAAAATGAATTTCATGATTAAATCTTGAAAAAACCATATGTTGTTTGAAAAAAACCATGCCCGGTTTATCCTTTTACCGATGTAAATGTAATTCCAAATTTACATATAACTATGGATTTAGAAAAACCATGTATTGTTTGCAAAACCATGTATTGTTTCTCTTTTTACCCCAAATTTACATTTACCTGTAAATTCCTTTAACATTGTAACTGTAACTTCAGTTTCACATGTACCTATAAATTATTTTTACCTTTGTCTCTTTTACTTGAGCCTTTTATCATGAAATAAATTCTTTCCTGTACATGTAAAATCATTTTACACATTTGTCTCCCATCCACATAACATTTATTCCATATCTTATAAAATTTCATTCTCGTGACCTCTATAAAAGTCAAACTAAAAAGTTAATGGTTTTAAGAGGGGGGTAAGGTAGTAAGAGGTTTAGGCTTAGGGGGTGTGAAATTTATGTAAGGCTGACAAGTGTAAAATGTGGTAAAAAGTGAAAACCACTTTTCCGACCACCCCTATGGTTAAATGTCAAAGGGGATGGGGGATCCAAAATAACTCAATGGTCATTGGATTTATTTGCACACATCTCGAGGGTTATAACATAAAGGGAATTTTTATGCATGAATGTCGGGTGGGCCATGAAATTATTCTAATGTTTTTAGAGTTTATATTTATTATTTATTTTTTAATTAATTTTAATAATTCAAAAATAAATAATTTCATAATTAGGCAATTTTCTCTGTTTTATTATTTAAAAGAGAAAACTTCATCCTTCTCTATTATGTGATCCAGGAGTCAGATTTGGGCGCAAGATATATAGTTGGAAAGCTTATTCCAAGGAATTTCTGATGGAAACACCTACAGACTTATCTGACACAAACCTGTCTTGAAAAAATCTTCCTGATCTTTCAGACTTGGCCTCTTACTGGAAATAATTTGCAGGATGAAATATTATTGATAATTTCATATGACTGATAGAAAATATTCAATCACCTTGTGATACTGTGAATTACAGGAGTCTAACACCCCTTAGTGAGGACCATTCCTTTCGGGTCGGCAGACCTATCAGAGTTCACCTTCTTCCTCGTGTCACCCTTCTGTAATTGTCGCTTCTTAGTAGTAAAAGGGGAGGGGGGGTCAGATGGATACAAGCTTGTATCATCACCAAAAGCATCACCCCCTCCTATTTCAGGAGTTTTTTTCTCTACCCTAACTTCCTCTATTGTCTCTGTTTCAAGCATGAATGTAACTTTCTTTTGCATCTTTTCGGTGTCCTTCTTTCCCGTCTTTCCAGGGAACTTAGCACCTATCATCCCTGCTTGCTTTGCACCATTAGAAAGTAGAGTTAACTAATCACTCGCCCATGAAATGATGATGGCTTCAACATCCTCTTCTTCAACTAGGTACGACAACTCATACCATACCCCCGGTGAGATCCTTATTCGCCTGAATATGAATGTGGTGGAAATCTGCTTTGAACTATGCAACCTGCTGGTATTGGCTCACAATGCTTTGTGATAGCCAAGGCTTTTTGGCTAATCATGGTGTATAGACTCATTTTGAATCCCACCCAAAGAAAATTGTTTTACATTACCTTGAATGGCTCCTTCGAATTCCATAACGAGTCATATCTGGAAGCCTCGCACAGATTAGGGTCCATAGTGGAGAACTGTGATTCCTCAGGCTCCCTCCAAGCCATCAATGTTATCAATAGCAAGATCCATGTGTAGTGTAACTTATGTCCCTCTTCTTGAGATTCCCTACAATATGCGAGGAATTCACTACATAGATACGCCACCCAATTATAAATTGTGCCTTTAGTGCACTCCGCAGCCAATGATATTACTGGCACAAAACCTCCTTTGCACGGCTCTTTCTCATAACTTTCCCTACTAAAATGTGTATGGAAAAGCACACTGATCTATCAGATATGGAATTAATTTAATAACCCTAGGTTCCCTTCGTTAGATTGAAATATTTCTTGATCTGGTTTGCGAGTTGTTTGTCCTGATATTTGCCCACGAAATCTTTTGTAGGGTCCAAGCTGAGGCAAGGAAGGGTTGTAATATTCCAGATTAGCATCACGTCAATATGGATCCTCTTCCCTTGCCACAAGCAGTTTTCGTGCACTAATGCCAACAGTTTTTGTATACAAATGGTGTTAATTATACTTCGCCCAAAATGTGGCACATACAACATGTTGAGTATCCCTACATCTTGGATACTAGCTACCCACTTCATTGGTTCCAACCTTGTTAATCTGCCTTCATAGGCCTTTTGGCATAGATAATGACTTGGAAAAAACTCTGGGTATTTACTGTGATCGTTGAAATCCCAATCCTCCATACGCAGTTGGGTCACCTTGCCCAATAAATCCCCTTTGACTGGTACCTCATCCAAAATCAGTGGCATAAAGATCTTGTACTTAACTCTGTCTGGATCCTTTGTTGGCTTCTTAGCATCTGACTTCCATGGCAGGATATACGTGGGAAACCTAGAGATAGGTTCGACCTCCTCGACATTGATTTCCTCAAGGGAAACTTATTCTTCTTCGGACTCTTCAATCTCAACAACCTTCTTTTATCGATCTTGTTGGTTGTGGAGCCTGATTATCTTGTTTATTTTGTATCACAGCGTTGGACCCCTGTACCTTAATGGGGTGGCAACGCCGCCCAAAATTAAACACTGCCTGGGGGGTCCAGGGGGGTGAATGTGACTTTATGGAGCCCCCCTTGGTGGGGGGTTTCGGGGGCAGTGCCCCCGAAGCTAAAAACATATGTAAAATTTCCTTGTAAAAGTATAGTAATTTCTAGTCAATATGGGTTGTTCATTAGGCAGATGATCTAATGGTAGAAGTTATGTTTAGTTTAGGGTTTTTTCCCCTAGAAGGAAATCCCTCTCTTTGTATGAGGGTATTGTATTGCGGCTGTGTATTGTATGTGAATTCTCAAAGCAAGAAATAGATAGGGAGAATATGAGAGAGAACATAAGATATTACAGCGGATCTGCTGTAGGTTGCGTCTCTTCATTTTGCTGGATAATAGAAAGGAAGGACTGGTTGTTCGGGGTGGACGTAGCCCAAACTGGGTGAACCACGTATATCTATGTCTCTCTGATTTTATGTGTTTTGTGTGCTTGTGTTTTCTACATATTTTATGTGTTTCATTGCTCTGTAATATATATAATTTTCTAACAACTGGTATCGGAGCCGAAGGTCTATTTGGCTGATAAACTCGCAGGAAAGAAGGGTTCCTGGTTCAAGTGGGAGCAATGGCGGAAGATGGTAATTTTAGGGTTGAGAAATTTAATGACCAAAACTTCTCACTGTGGAAGATTTAGATGGAAGATTATCTGTATCAGAAATATCTGTACCTACCATTGACCAGAAAAATAAAGAAGCCGACGGCTATGACAGACGCAGAATGGGAGATTCTCGATAGAAAGGCACTTGGAACAGTACAGTTGTGCCTTGTGGCATCAGTAGCCTTCAATATTTCGAAGGAAACAACAACAAAAGGTTTGATTAAGGCGTTGGCAAAATTATATGAAAATCCCTCGGCCTCAAACAAGGTATTTCTCATGAAACGTTTATTTAATATGAAGATGTCGGAAGGTGGATCTGTTGCAGACCATTTAAATAATTTTAATATAGTTACCAGTCAGTTAAGTTCTATAGGGGTAAAATTTGATGATGAAGTTAGGGCTCTTTTATTTCTGTGCTCATTTCCAGAAATTTGGAATGGTTTATTTATGGCCATGAGTAACTCTGTCTCTGGATCTAGTACTTTAAAGTTTGATGATGTTGTTGGTGCTATCCTTAGCGAGGAAATGCGACATAAAAGCTCCAGTGAGAAATCGGGTAATGCTTTGAGTGCAGAGTCTAAGGGAAGAAGAATGGAAAGGGGAAAAAGCTCAGGATATTGTAGTAAATAAAGGAAAGGTAGATCCAAGTCCAGATCAGGGATAATGTGCTGGAAATGCAGAAAGAAAGGACACCTGAAGAAAGACTGTAGATCTCGTAAGGGAAAAGAAGGAGACGCATAGTAAGAAAACAATCATGAAGCAAATGTAACAGGTGATGTGTTACAAGATGCTTTGATTATTTCTTTCGAAAATGTTACTGATTCTTGGGTTGTAGATTTAGGGGCCACATTCCATGCCACACTTGATAAGAAATATTTTCATGACTATGTTCAAGGAGATTTTGGACAAGTCCATTTGGGTGATGATAAACCCTATAAAATTGTTGGAATGGGTAAAGTTCTTGTAAAACAAAAGAATGGAAACCAATGGCTATTAAAGGAGTTAAGGCATATTCCAGATCTGAAGAAAAATCTGATTTCAACATGGCAGTTAGGTGGTGAAAATTGTGTGACAACTTTCACAGATAAAACTTGGAAGGTCACCAAAGGAGCCCTGGTAATAGCAAAAGGAGAAAAGGTTGGTACATTGTATTTATGAAATGGTATTTCTAACTCTGTTAATGCTTTAACTTCCAAAGGAGCAGATGCAGCATTATGGAATCATAGCCTCGGACATATGAGTGAGAAGGGGATGAAGATTATTCACTGAAGAAATTTGTTGCTGGGTTTGAAGAATGTTGATTTGGATTTCTGTGAGAATTTTATTTATGGAAAACAGAAGAGCGTCAGATTTCTCAGAGTTGGGAAAGAAAAGAAGAGTGAAAAATTAGAGCTTGTGCATACAGATGTATGGGGACCTTCTCAGGTATCATCTCTTGGTGGCTCTCATTATTATGTTACTTTTATTGATGATGCAACTACAAAAACTTGGATTTATTGTATTCAGAATAAATCTGATGTATTTGATACTTTCAAGAAATGGAAAGCTTTGGTTGATATTGAGACAGGAAAGAAGTTGAAGTGTCTCAGATCAGACAATGGAGGTGAATATTGCAGCAAAGAGTTTGATAGGTATTGTTCAGAGCATGGAATTCGCAGAGAGAAGACAGTTCCGAGAACACCACAAGAAAATGGTGTGTCAGAAAAGATGAACAAAATAATCATGGAGCATGCAAGGTGCATGATATTGCATGCAGGATTGCCTTTACAATTTTGGGCAGATGCTGTGGATACTGTTGTTTATCTAATAAACAGAGGGCCTTCAATTTCTTTGGATGGTGGTATTCTAGAGGAAGCATGGACAATTAAAAAGGTAAATTTCTCTTTTTTAAAGCCTTTTGGTTGTGAGGCCTTTGTCCATATTAATAAAGAAAACAGAACAAAGCTTGAGGCAAAATCAAAGAAATGTACCTTTATTGGATATGGTGTTAATGATTTTGGTTATCGCTTATATGATTATGAAAATCACAAAATAATTAGGAGCATAGATGTAATATTCAATGAAAAGATATTGTATAAGAATCAGTTGCAGGAAAAGAAACAGGAAAAAGAAAACAAAGAATACACAGTTCTTGATGAGCTCACAGAAAAAGTAAAGGTGCCTGAAAATAATAATAATAAAGAGCCACAACAACAGCAACCACCACAACAGCAACAGGCATCTCAAGCACCTGAAAGTGGTGTTAAAATATCTACCAGGATAAGTAGACCCCATGAACGATACTCTCCTTCATTATATTATTTATTGTTGACTGATTCCGGTGAACCTGAATGTTATGAAGAAGCAATGCAGGTTGAAAGAAGGAAGAAGTGGGAGCTAGACATGGAAGAATAGATGGACTCCTTAATGCATAACCAGACTTGGGACATAGTCAGGTTGCCTGCAAGTAAAACTACATTGCAGAATAAATGGGTTTATAGGCTAAAGGAAGAAGATGGAGGAAAATAGAGGTACAAAGCTAGACTTGTGGTGAAGGGGTTTGCACAAAAGAACGGTATTTATTTTGATGAAATATTTTCTCCTGTTGTTAAGATGACTTCAATCAGAACTATTTTAAGTCTTGTAGCAGCAGAATATTTACATCTTGAACAGTTAGATGTAAAGACAACGTTTCTCCATGGAGATTTGGAGGAAGAGATATATATGGAGCAAACAGAAGGATATGAGGTCAAAGGGAAAGAAAAAGTAGTGTGCAGGGTAAAGAAGAGCTTGTATGGCTTAAAACAGGTTCCAAGGAAGTGGTATCTAAAATTTGATCAGTTTATGTCTGAACAAGGTTATACTAGATGTCACTCTGATCATTATGTTTATCTGAGAAAGAAAAATGATGGCAAATATATTATATTGTTATTGTATGTAGATGACATTCTTGTTTCAGGGTCTAACATGCGGGAAATAAATGTGCTCAAAAGAAAATTGGCAAATTCATTTGCAATGAAGTATTTGGGAGCTGCAAAACAAATCCTTAGTATGAGAATAATTATAGACAGGAAAAATCGCAAATTAACACTGTCTCAGAATGAGTACGTAAAAAAGGTGTTGAAAATATTTAATATGCAGAATGAAAAACTAGTTAGTACACCTTTTGCTAGCCATTTCAAACTTAGTAAGGAGATGTGCCCCAAGACCCAAGAAGAAATGGACTATATGTCTAAAGTTCCATATGTATCAGCAGTTGGAAGCTTAATGTATGCAATGGTATGCACAAGGCCTGATATTGCACATGCAGTGGGAGTTGTAAGCAGGTACATGAATAATCCAGGAAAAGAAAATTGGATGGCAGTGAAATGGATTCTTAGATATTTGAGAGGTACCACAAATCAAGCATTATGCTTTGGTGGTTCAAACATTACTCTACAGGGATATGTTGATGCAGATATGGCAGGTGACAAAGATAATAGGAGGAGAAATACAAGATATGTATTTACTGTAGGTGGAACAACTGTTAGTTGGGTTTCAAAAATCCAAAGTGTTGTTGCACTTTCAACAACACAAGCATAGTATGTTGCTGCTACAGAGGCCAGTAAAGAAATGATTTGGTTACAAAGGTTTACGGATGAATTGGGTAAGAAGCATGATATGGGCACGTTATACAGTGATAGCCAAAGTGCCATTCATCTTGTAAAGAACTCAACATTTCATTCCAGGGTTAAACACATACAACTCAATTACCATTTCATACAGTCAGTATTGGAAGATGGATAGTTGAAGCTGGAAAAGATACACACTAGCTAGAATCCTGCAGATATGTTGAGAAAAATTTGTAACCAGGGAGAAACTGAGAATATGCTCAGTTTCAATTGGTCTTCAAGGATGATGATGAAGATGAGAAATAGCCAAGTCCAAAGAGGAGTCATTGTCCAGAAAATGAAGTAGCGGTGAAGTTGCTACAATCTGTCTCCAAGTGGGAGATTTTTGGTGTGGAGCCTGATTATCTTGTTTATTTTGTATCATAGTGTTGGACCCCTATACCTTAATGGGGCGGCAATACCGCCCAAAATTAAACGCTGCCTGGGGGGGTCCAGGGGGGGCGGTTGAGACTTTATGGAGCCCCCCCCCCCTGGTGGGGGGCTTCGGGGGCAGCGCCCTCGAAGTTAAAAACAGATGTAAAATTGCCTTGTAAAAGTATAGTAATTTCTAGTCAATCTGGGCCGTTCATTAGGCGAATGATCTGACGGTAGAAGTTATGTTTAGTTTAGGGTTTTTTTCCCTAGAAGGAAATCCCTCTCTTTGTATGAGGTTATTGTATTGCAGCTGTGTATTGTATGTGAATTCTTAGAGCTAGAAACAGATAGGGAGACTGTGAGAGAGAACAGAGGATATTACAGTAGATATGTTGTAGGTTGTGTCTCTTCATTTTGCTGAATAGTAGAAAAGAAGGAATGGATGTTCGGAGTGGACGTAGCCCAAACTGGGTAAACCACGTATATTTGTGTCTCTCTGATTTTATTTGTTTTGTGTGCTTGTGTTTTCCGCATATTTTATGTGTTTCATTGCTCTATAATATATGTAATTTTATAACAGGTCTTGGGCCCCCTTAATCCGTTGTTACTTGGGTATTTTCTTCGGGGGCGACGATATTAACATTGGCTTCTTCGGCTTCTTGAATGGCACTGCACCTGCAGTCGCCTGCTTCCTGGGTGACCTCGGCCCTGTGACAGTTGCGGGTGGCGTAGCCATCATTGTGCATTCTAGATCTGACCGGAATGTGTGTCCTAACACCTCAAGGCTATATTTCGACATGTAGTGGATCACTCAGCACTCCTGCAAACACCAAATCTCACTTCTAAATCTTAGCGTGCAAAGTGTTCGAATGTGGAGCGGGATGCTTGATTTATAGCAAAATTAAAATTCAAACTCCATGATTTCCTTCAGATACTCCTCATAAATGCAGATTTGGTGGAAGATCTACCCAGATATGCCTATTAAATGCATCCCTCCTACTCCTTTTAACGGCCAAGTCATTTTCCCATCAATTTTTATTGTTCCAACGATCACTTTTTGGACTAACTTTGCCAGACTCACCCATTCGGCATAGTTTCCTACATTTTTGCACTCTTTCCCCATTATGTGCAATACTTCTATTGCGCCTAAGCCACCCTTCAGCAAAATCATTGATAATCCTACGCTCTCTTTTAAGTAGGCACCCATAGATCTCATCCCCAAAAACAGACTTATTGATCAGGTATTTTAAACCGCACTGGTTGTAACATTCTCCAGCTTGTTTTAACTGCGCAGCCCAATCAAGATGTACCAGAGTTCCTAGCTTAGTGGTAATTCGGAATACTCTTGCTTTGACTTCTTGAAGAGCCTCATTAATACACTCCCAACCATCGTTGAAGCCATAGGTCAATAAGAAACTTGCAATAATCGGATACCAATATGTAGTACCATGGCACAGCTCCATCTCAAGATACCATTACTGAGGTATTGTATCCAAGGAATGAAAGAAAATGTGCATCCACTCTGGTTGAGGTTCTTCACCCCAAGCTGTGGTCCAGTAAGATAAATACTCGCTAGGATCATCTATATCATTTTACTTATCCATGATCTTAATGTCTACCTTGCCAAATCTGTGTCTTATCAGTCTGCAAAATTCCTTCCATCCTCCTAAAATTTCTCTATGTGCACCCCACCATTGGGCCAGAGTGGACCTTAATGTGAAGTCCAACGCTTCGTATCTTTGTTCCACAGGCACCTTCTGCTAAAATTCTTCCAAAAATAGGAAAAAAATCCCAGTTCCATCATAAAAGGACAAGTCACACTCCTTTGATGTGACACTGCGAAGTAATTGGTAACCCTGTTACATCACTTCATAGTTACTTCATGTAAATTATTCTGCCAATGCTCCAACTCTTCATCGAAATCTGAAACGCACAAACTATCATGCACCCAACCAATTCAGCCATCAGCCATAGAGTTAATCTAATATTCATCATGCGCAGTAAGTTTATAAATCTAATCAATATCAGCATCCCCATATTCATGTTGGATAGGCTTTGTATAGCGCGCTCCTTCGGAGGGATTCAATGGCACAATAACTTGGTTACCATCCTTCTCAAATACTATCTATAAATTCTTCAAATTTATTATAGTCCCCATGTCGTAAGCCCAATCAAATCCAAGCAACAAGGGATATGGATTTATATCGTCAATGATCCCAATAACTTCGAAGTCGGCTAACATGCTTGCTTCATTAAGATCTACGTTGAAGCCCTGATATCATTCCATAGTAATGATATTCTGCTAGTTTTCCATCCTCAGCTGAATCGGCGACCATTGCAGCTTAGGCCTTCCCATCTGTTCCCCATCTTTTTAGGAAGAATGTTAGCATCTGATCCTAGATCCAGAATGACTTGATCCATCTCATAATATTCGATTTGTGCAGTCAACCACATCTCTCGACCAATTCTCTTATTATTTTTTTATACTTTGTTTACTATACATTGTTCCAATCATGGATTTTCCTTGCTAGCGCAGTTATCTATCAGCTCCTGTAACCCCTCTACAACCTTTTAATCCCTTAACAATTTCATCCACGTCTGCAAAAAATACACCAAGATGGATATATCATATTCCTTTGCTTTAGTATTCTTCTCAAGCATCTTCTTCAGTGGGAACAAATGTCTCAACACAATTGGTGTTGAAGCTTCAGGAGTTATAAATGTCTTCTTCACTTCCATGAGTGTCTCTTTCTCACATTTTATATTGAACCCAACATTCTTATCTTCATATTTCCAAACCCATGTCTTCATCATAGGTCGCTTTCCTTCTGTGTGGTCTTCTCTGGTATTCAAACTATTGTGCATTACTATGTTAACGCTCGGATCTGCCTCGCGTGGTTCATCCCTCATCATATTTATGTTATGGGTTGGCTCCTGGTTGCGCTTCTCCTACATTTTAGCTAATAAAATATGACAATCTTTGATTTCATGACCAAATTCTTGACAATACTTAGAAGAAGTTGCAGTAGGATTCTGACAAACTCTGGAAAAATGTCCAGGTTTTCCGTAATTGTAACATATAATCTGCCCTTGTCCATGACCAGCACCTCCTCCTTTACCACGCCCTCAGCCTTGGAAACCTCCTCGCACTATGGGAGAACCCGAAGCTTCTCGACCTTATAATTGCATTCTATATGCACTAGGACTGTGTTGCATCATGAGATCATAGCTTAAACAATGTTGTTCATCACATCCCACTGAACTGCAGTAGTTATAGAACAATTGCTTTAGAGATCTGACATATTTTTGCAGTAGATGAAAATAATCAGTGGAATGCTGGCCTACAACTTTGCATATGCTACACCAAAAATTAGGCCCTACAGTTGGCCTAACGCTCGATCCAGGCTTCAATGGACTTGGCATCCTAGTGGCCAAATAATCCCTATAAACAGGGCACTGCTCCTTATAGTGACCCTCCACTTTGCACTTGATACACCAGACTTCTGACCTTATATCAGGTGTAACCTCCTTTCCCTTCTTCATATTTTGGAGCTCCATATGCAAGCTCACCAACTAGGTTTTAATATGTTGAACTCCTACGCTAGTATCAACTATCGGCGAAGCTTCGAGCTTCATCAACGCTATTTCCAACGCTTCTGCTTGGGTTGTAATCTTCTGTTGTGACAATGGAAATTTGAGATGAGGCAACAACGCATCAATAAACCATTCTCTATGTTTTTCATCACGTATCTTGAAGCTAACTTGGCTTAGTAATGTCTTAAATCTCTGGTCTACCTCCCACACAGTCTCAGTACCCAACTACTTAATTTATTTTATCTTTGTGATACACTAAGAATTTGACTTTGGTTTCTTGAAATCGGTGTTCAACATAGTATTCGTCTTAGAAAATTTAGCATTTGCATTCATTGTAGTATATTTCATATACCAGGACAATGCTTTGTCTTGCAGCGTTGTAACCAACTACGCTTTCTTCATATTTTCATCTGCAATATTTTGTGAACTCCAAATTACTTCTGCAATAAAACCTGAGTTTTTTAGGATTATCCAATCCCTTGAACACATGCATCTTTGGTGGTTGGGTCATGGTAAAATGGAGGTGGGTGATGACGGGGGTGGAAGGTTGGGGAATATACACAGTGCTCTGATTATTTTCAGATTTCAGCGACATGCTTCTTGGGGTAGCGGGGTTGCTTTCTCCTCCTTCAGATCCAAACAACAGACTATATTCAATTGCAATGTAAGTACCCCAATTTATCCTAAATATTTTACTGCTTTGCGTAGCACCAGGTTCTGTTTCTTGGAACATTAATCTGAGCGCATCCATAGTACACCCTTTTCACACAATAGCATTTTAATCCAGAAATTCATTGAATTTAGGTACTTACCTTGCAGAGCTTTGAAAACATTGTGTTATGCTTCATTGTAGGATACCAAGGTATCAATCGCAAACTCGGTGATAAAACCTACAAGGATACTAGAAATCCAATAATCAGCATTCCTTATGATCTCGTTATTAGTATTCTTCGGCTGCTTGATCAATTATGGGGTCCACGCAGTAGGCTTATTTTTGAAATGACTCGTTTGATCAACTAGTCTTGATATTCACTCGTATAGCTCGCTAGAAAACGACGAGAAAAATATTTTGTATTGATATGTAAAAATATACTTCTGTAACCAATATTCAGTGGATATGTGTGGATTTATGTTTTATTTCACAGCAAACTCACGTTATTTTAGATCTACCTAGTCTTGAATCTCTTTCTTAAACAGATTCCACATCTAGCTATCCCTCATTCAGATCTCGATCCAGACAACAAAACCATTTTTTGGCTTAATGGGGCTTAGAACCAGGTTCAATGTGGCTGCATGAACCAAAGAAACCCATTATTACCGGCCCTTTTAGCAACGATCTTCTTGCGCATACCAAAGTCTCACCTAAGGAAATATAGGGGGATGCTAGAACCAGGTTTCTTCATCTAGAGAGACAATGGACTATGGCTTTAGGGCTTCACTTCCTTTCTATACTTGGAAGAGCTTCACATAGATATCTATCAACTATATTGGCGTTGTTCAACACATCTATAAAATGAACTTGTAGATTGTGTGATCTTACTTATTCAAGCATAAAACAATGTAAACAACCATAAACAGAACTTCGCTATGCAATTATAGATCAAAACCCCCACTTGGCACATATAACATAAAATACAAGTAAACAAATACAAAACATTAATCTGTTTTCAAAAGTATTTTATTAATGCTCATATCTTTCTCATACAATCAATTCCACCCTGTGCACTCAGCTGCAGGGGTCTGTGCACTCAGTTGTAGACTTCCTAAGGTCTCTGCGCACTCAGTTGCAAGAGCCTTTCCTCTAACCCAGACCCACAAAATCAAACTCAAAAAACGATACATCCAAGTGAATCTCATAAATTCTCTATCCAATTTTATCTTCGAGATCTAGCATAGACTCCTTATATAGTCTTTTAAATTACAATACCACGGTCTGAAAACCATGGGCAGAGTTCAACGTTCACAAAATATTCCCGTCCCATTACAAAATAAGGGGCTTTGACCCACCCCAAAGCCCCTAAGACTCAAAATTTACTTCGCATTGCACACTCCGCTCCTTTATCTGTGAAGTCTTTCTCTAACTTTCTTCTTCGAGGGGTATTGTGCCCAACAACTTACCAATACCACATGCCCCAAAAACCATACCTCATTTCATTGTCAAAATATTTTTTATACATTTTTTTTCAATTTAATTTTATAACATTTTTTTGATTAAATTGAAAAGAAAAAATGGAATAACTACTTTTGGAACAAATAGTAACCCTCTATCTCTAATTACTATGCAAATATTCTATGAATATTCCATAAGGTTAAATATCTATCATTTAACCTGGGACAATTGGCTTCAAAGGGGCTTCTATGGCCTAAATTCATGTTTCCTATGCACTAAGAGGCCTGAGACTATAAATCATATTTTCTTCCAATGTAACTTATCTAAATCCTTATGGTCTAAGGTCCTTTCCTTTTTCAATTTGGTGGACTCTATCCCTTTATCCTTGTTCTCGGATTATCTCCTATGATGGGATCACAAAATGGGTCTCTTTAAATCCTTGTCGGTTTTTATTGTATGGGGTATATGGAAGTAGGAACAAATTCATTTTTGATAACCAACCCATAAACTCGCAACTTATCATTCCTCAAATGACAGGTTTATTTCATGATTTATCGATCCCCCCTACAATCAAATATGCCCACCTTTCTCTCTTCCCTATGGTTTCAAGCCATTATCCTCTTTCCTTCTTTGATGGGGTTGCACAAAACTCTCATTGTGGAGTTGGTGCTCTTATTCATCTTCAGGGGTACTCCTTTTTTATATGGGCTAATTTTGGTACAACATCAAATACTAAAGATGGAATTTGTACATGTTGGACCCTTCTTTCCTTTGCAACTATCCTACACTTTTCCTTTCTTCAGGTCCTCATAGATTCCAAATGTGTCATAGATTGGGTCTTAGTTAAATTCCCCTTGAAGGTCCTTAACTTAATTCATTGGATGGAATGCATCTCTTCAATGAAAGAAAAAAATTTAGTCCCTCAATTTCCTTCATATTCACTGAGAGTGGAACCAAAATGAAGATTCTCTTTCAAAGTGAGCCCTTGGAGAAAACGAAGGATTCATTTACTATGAACAAATGATTGGATCTCAAATCATTAACAATGGGTGTTTCGCTCTTTCCACGGGTCTTCAAGCTCCAAGGCAAAAGTAGAGAACTTAGTTGGGAATTTTGAAAGATGCAGGCTTCCTTTGTTGTTTAAATATGACTCCTTTTGAATATGTAGTTGGTTTTTTCAGAACACTCTGCTTAGATCCATATTCATGAACCAGTAGTCCTTGGATTTTTTATATCAATCTTTGCTGATATATCTCATATTGTTAAATGTGTATATGTATATGTGGTTTTTCAGAAAAACATGTACATTTTGGTCAAAGTTTATAAATTGTTTTCAAAATACATTTCCAACATGTAATATCTATTTTTATTTAATAGAAAAGAAGATTTTTTCCTCTCTAGAAAAAAAATAAAACTATAATTATGGAAACCCTATGTCGTCATAAAAAATTTATAATTGCAAAAACCTTATTCCAAAAATAAACACAGATATCCATGTAATTATTGACAATAGGGTTTCTAGAATTATAATGTAATTGTCAACAATTAATAGGTGCATGGTAGGGATATAACCTTTAAGGAATATCCACATAATATTTTTAATAGTCATGATAGAGAGTTGAGAATTATCTCACAGGTAGTTATGCCATTTATCTCTTTCAATTTAATTTTAAAAAATTATTATAAAATAAAAATAAAATTAAATATTTAAGTTATGAATGAGAATGTCTTTCGGATTAACCATATCATGAGGATTTGGTCGACGTTTCGAACCATATAATGTGGTTCATCCTTTGGAAAAAGGTAAGAAAATCAATAAATCCTAATGAATAAATAACAAGGATGCATCAGGTCCATAAATAATCATTAAGAATTAGCCATTAGAAATTAGTTATTGAATTAATTAAAACAATATTTAGTTACAAACTAGCTATTAAGAATTAGTTCATATATATATATATATATATATGAATTATTTAAATAGATTCAATAATATTATAAGGGGTAAAATGTATAGAAAGTATTAGAATAAGTTTAATATTTTTATTAATACATTAATTAAATAAATGTTTTAATTATATTAAGAATTTAAGTATTTAAAAATAATAATTCATTAAATTGGGCATGATATTTATATTAAAATTGAATAAAAATAAAATAAAACAATTAATAAAAATTATATTAAGAATAGAGGTAATTTATAAAAATTTTAAAAAAATGGAGAAAAGGGGAGTATGGGGAGATCAAGAAGACAAGGTCGGAATTCAACTTCTACTTAATTTTCAACCATCATATTTGTTGATATTGATTGCATGCTTCTCAATCTCAATAGTGTCTCTTAGCTTCTATGGTGGAAGTGATCAACCCTAGAAATGACTCTGGAATCCTCAATGTAGACATGGTGATTGGATTTTTGTGCATGTTCAGCTAGATCTTATGAGCGGGAATATTTCTTTCTAGTGTTTGTTGCATGCTCTTGGATTCTCTGGTTAATGGAGGGACAAATTTCTCCAATGTGGGGAATCCCACATGAACAAGGGATCGAGTAGACATCTTTCATGTTTTTAGGGTCTACAGGGTCTTTAACAGATCTAAGAGAATTTCTAATGGTATTAAGGGGTTTGAATGAAGCATAAACTCTATTATTTTTAAGAATATGGGAAAGCCTCTCAGTGATCCCTTGGATAAATGGAAGTTGCACCTTAGAGATATGATAATCACAAGCAGGCTTAACCCTTGATTCTTTACGAGCTCTTTGAAAAGCCTTGAGGCCTTGAGTTCTGTTATAGCCATTATTTTCAAAAACATTAATAAGATGGGATTTTTCCTCCTCCAGGTGATTCTCATCAGAAATTCTCAAAGCATAGGAAGCAAGAGTGCTAAGGACCCCAAATTGTTGTGCTGGAAAATGACGAGAATTGGCATGAAGATATTGTTTTGTATGAGTTTTTTTGCGAAAAACTTGGTGAGAAACATAACCATCATTCATTCTAGAGAGAAGGATGTCAAGGAAAGGAAGGCATCTATTTACCTCAACCTCCATCGTGTTTTTTATGTAGTCTCATTGGGAATTAAGATGATTAAGAAACAAATCTAGTTTCTCGCGACCATGGGGTCAAATGATACAAGTATCATCAACAAACTGCTTCCATCTTTTAGGGCGAAATTGAGCAGAGGCTAAGGCCTTAGTCTCAAAATATTCGATGAATAAGGTAAAAACTATAGGGGAAAGAGGAGAGGTTAAACCACATTAGTTGGTTCGAAACACCGACCAAATCTCGATGATGTGATTAATCCGAAAGGCATTCCCATTTGCAATATGGTTCACAAAAGTCTAAGATCTAACATTTAAGTTATGTCTTTTTGGACATGAGGTGTTGATAAGTCATGATATTGGCCTATGGTATTATAATGAAGCCATGAAGCATATTTACAAGTTAAGAACCTCCATAGAAAAGTAAGGGTGAATTTACATAGTTAAGAATCTTGTTACATGTTTTTTTTTAAATGTATTTTTTTTAACTTGTATATTAATTATTTTAATAATTAGTAATAATCTCAATTTAGAATAAAGTTACAATTTAGTTATTTTTTATGATTTTTTTAAATCTTAGCAATGTGATATGTATCATAAGATAAATGTTTTGATTCTTATCACGAATTGATATTTATTGAAATTTAATTGTCATTTAATTTATATGGTTGCATTAGTATATATTTATGACATAAGTTAATTCATCTTTTATTTAGATGTATCAATTATCATGTCAAAAAATTAATTATGAGTATATATAACAATATTTTTTTTTAATTGTATTAATTTTTCCAATAAACTTTATATTTGAATAAATTAATATTAAAACATTATTTTAAACATGATTATTAAATTTAGCCGCACTCTAACTAATAGGCTAAATGGTCATCAACTTTTCCCAAAAACAAGTAAAGTTTTTTTAGAATCATACGTTTAATTTGTTTAGGCTACAATGTTTCTAGTGTATCAGGAGCATTTTTTAGTATGCTAAACACATTTATACATTCACAAGTGCATTTTAAACAAATAAAAATTCACCATCTTACTTGAAATAATACTATTGAATTCCAAAAAAAAAATCATTTCTTCTATTTATTAAACTACTCTTTAAATTTATATATAATTTAATAAATAATTGTTCTTATTTAAAAATAATAAAATCAACACTAATTTAATTACTCTAATATATTTAATATATTTAACAATGTGACAACCTCAATGAATAATTAATCAATATTACTAAATATTACTATCAATTTTGAGATCCCTCACCACAACACTTCCAATTGTCATCCACCAGTTACACCAATTATTCCACATGTCTCCCAATCTCAACCCAATCAATAGCGAGGACTCAATCCAAAATATTTGTATTCGAAAATTCATTTCAATCACATATATGGTCCAACTTTTATATATATATATATATATATATAATTCTAACAAACTTTAGCATTAAAAACAGTTTTCAGGTTAAAGAAACATAAAAAAGCCAATGTAGATTGAGGGAATAATCATGAAGTGTGCATGGTGGAAATAATCATGAAGTGTACTCTTGCAACACATAATCATATTTTAACCAAAAGGTAAATTCTCTATATGATGAATTTGAACAGAACCACTATCGTGTGAAAAATGTATTTTTATTTCTACATGTAGGCGTTTGAGCTCTTTATTTTAATTTAAAAGGGACTAATAATGAGAACCTGTGTCTCCTTGGTTACCGGGAAACGCATTTGTAATCATTACCGATTTGAAAATCATCAACAAAACTATCATACCAACGTACATAAATTCAGGGTAACGGAGAGGCAAAAATATCCATAACGGACATGTCAAATTAAAATTCATTTTAACTTTGTTTTTGGGTATAAATATTTTATTTAGATTTATGAAGGGTAGATTATTGTTTTGCGTGGGGTTTACTTTTTAAAATTTTATATTATGAAGTTAAAGGTAAGAGTTAATTATGAGGGGCACTTAAGTTGGATGAAGCTTCTTTGTCATTTGAGATGGGAAGAGGATTTTCTGACATACATGTAGAGCTTATTTATGAGCACATGATTTTTTATTTTTCTAGGTTGTTTGAGAAATGCAGCTTGTGGTACACTTATCTTACCATGGATATTAATCACATTATTTTTTTCATTCAACGACTTCGTGTTTGTACATCCTTGCTCGACTATATATGCATGGGTAAACTCTCAGGATGGCGATATTTTCATGTCTTAGTTTTTGCTCGCAGAGGATTGCAATTGTTGAGTTGTACTTGGATGAGAAGGGTAGTTTCCTCAGGCCCTTAGACATGATTGTCTGCTTGTTATTCTCCTTTGTCTTCTTGTGTTTTTCACTAATTAGTCACTCACTGGTCGGGTACTTATTTTGTAGCTTAGTGAGCCACTATAAGAGTCAATGTTCTTTCTGCTCTTCTTACATAATTCAGGGTACGGTCCTTTTGAATTGGTGGTCGTGTTTCCCTTTGCATTGTCTCAAATCCCTGACTCCGATGGAATTTATTTCAGTTGTCCAGTGTTGGTATGTCATGTTAAGTACCCTAGTACCTTCTCCATTTGGTTCTAAAAAATTTTATCGCTCGGTAACAACTACGAGTGCCCTAAAACTTCAAGTCTCCTATCCTCTCTATTCCTTCAAAGTTTGGGTTTTGGAAAATTGAGGGTGTCTTTTGTGTTTAAGTGTCGTGGTCTTATTTTATGTTTTCATCAACAAAGTATGCTTGTATTTATGATGTAATCTCACGTTTCTTTGAGCCACCTTGGATCGATGATCAAGGAAGCGATGTTTAGCTACCTTCTGAAAATTTCTTGCCAGAAATTTCTAAGTGAGTGTAAGGAAGACAGTTCTTCACAGGAGGACAAGCACATCTAGGAAGGGAAGTGTCTACTACCTTTGAGTTGTGGTTCAAAGGCACTAGCCATGCAAGGCAAGTGTTTGGAGGTTGAAAAGAAGAGGGTGATGTACTCTCATCTACTGTAAAGATCAATATATCAGTCTTTTGGGGTCCAAAACATTCCTAATGGGTAGGTGTGATCAGAACTAGATCATGGACCTAAGTGATAGCTCAAAATTAAAAGTGTTCGGAAGTGTGCCAAACCTGAGTGATCGGATAGATCTCATCTTCCTGATTCTAGCGCCGCTAATGGTTCAAAAAATCGACACCGTATGAAGAAGTTATCACAGTTTGAAAAGTCCAGTAAACTGCAAAATTTGGACTTTGACCAAGTTTGACTTGGATTTGGGAAAATAAAAAAGAAAATATCCCAAGGAATATTCCCTAGAATATTCCATATGGACCAGTCAGAGTTTGACAACTGTCAATGTGTGATTTGGCAATGGGTTGGCCTTTATTAATTTTGGCCAATGAGAAGCTGTCACGTGGCAAGACCGAAGGCCACCACGTGGCCTATTTTCGGTCATGTAAAATTTGGGACTGCACAGGACTTGAATGCAAGACCTCAGGCATAGAGTGCTCGAGTCTTACCATTCCACCATACATACGATTCTTAACATGATAGTGGTGTCGTTTAACTTTATTGATTATGAACACGTATTGGGGGGAGGGGGGGGGGAGGAGCGGAAGGGCCAGCCCTTCCCCATATGCCCAAGCACCCAAAACCAGAGGCCAAATACCAGAATTGGTGGGAGATATTAGACATGGTTTAATTAGTGTTTAAACGTGTTTAACCGACGAAAAATGGATTTAAAACTAATTTGCGCTTATCCATTTTTAAAAGAGCTTAACCAACCCTTAATTTCGGATTACCATTAGGTTAAAATCCAGTTTAATCTGGCGGTATTTTTGGAGTGCCCATAATTTTTGGTGGTTATGTTGAATCTAACTGGAGTTAAGTCCAGTTCTCCACAATTAGTGGAGCTCTTTTGGGTGTCATTGGACAAATATTGTTTTGGCTCTATCTTGAGCTAGATTCGACCATTTTTGGTGTGCCAATATTCAATTTTGACTATCTTGGAAATTATAGAGCCATTGGTTAGGGATGCAGAGCCATTAGAGAAATTTTGAGCAGGTTTTTGCTTCAGAGAAGTTCTAGGGGCCACCAGGGCCACCATGGGCCAACAGTAGTTTGAGGCCTAACCAGTGCAACTAGACGCCTTTCTCAACAATCCCATAGTCAATTTTTGATGTTTCAAACATTCATGAACTAATGGTGTGGTTTTCAGAGCCTGTAGAGGACTTTTGAAGGCCGAGATGCTTCAGAGAAGTTCCAGGGGCCACCAAGGCCAGCAAGTGCCAACAGCAGTTCGAGGCCTAGCCAGGGCAGCTAGAGGCCTTATGCAACGAACCAATAGTAATTTTTGTCTTTAATGAGAATTATGAATCCATTTATGGAGGTTTCAGAAGCTTTTGAGAAGTTATAGAGGTTGAGAACCCATCAGAAATTTTTTCAGTGACCCTAGTGCCAGGGGGTGCCGACAGGTGTTGGAGGTGAAACTGGAGTAGTCAGAGGCCATTTTCAATGAACCAATAGTCTATACTGACTATTTTTGGAAGTTTGAATCCAATGAAGGGATTTCAGAGCCATTTGAATACTTTTGAAGGTTGATAACCTACAAGGAAGTTATGGGCAGCCTAGGGCAAACCGTGGAGGAAGGCCTAGTTTGGGGATGCAATGCTCATTTTGAGCAAACGATTAGTCGATTTTTGGTGTCTAATGTGTGATGGAGATAGTAGGTGAGGTTTCAGGGAAATTTAAAGAATTATGAAGGAGTTAGTGCCATAGAGAAGCTCGGTCTAGCTTAGAGTACTGACAAAAGGAATCAAGTCTAAGGGAGCCTAGATCTGTTTGCAGAGTGATGACAACCATGATAGGGATATAGATTGTATTCTAAGCCCTTTGGTTTAGTTCAGTAACCATTGGAGTTAAATGTGTAAATTGTAAAAGAAACTTTACCATAATCCCAAAGAGAAAAGTCAAAATGACAAAATCTCAAGGAGATGTAGCCCACGATATTTGGGTGAACTCCTAGATTAATTTTTCCGTTACGTGTGGATGTCTATTTTCTACATTATATTTCTGTTATACATGTTTAATTTCAGCAAAAACAAATGAACTTAAGACACTTAAATAGTTAAAAATCATACACCTCTTTCAAGTATAAATTCTGCAAAAAGTCAAGTACAAGCTAGATATTTTATTTGTTTAACTGAGTGGGAGGTTCTTGAAAAGCATAACAAGTTATCCAACCCATTTTCAGATCAAATAGGAGTCCTACAAAATGTCTCAAGTTTAAAAATCCTTTTGAAGCATTGTATGGATTCAAGTCTGTAATAAAACATTTGAGAGTATTTGGGTCTAAATCCTTTGCCTATATTCCAAAGCAAGACAGAAGAAAATTAGATTCAAAATCCATTAGATGCACCTTTGTAGGGTATTATTCACAATATAAAGCATATATATTGTTTAATCCCTCTACTCACAAAATTTTTGTCAGTAGAGATGTCATGTTCCATGAGTGGCTTTATGATGAATATGATAAAATCAATGAGGAATGGGATATTCCTTTGTTGGTGGAAGGAAGTGAAGAAGCAAGTGACAACCATAAGAAGCAAGAAAAGGCAAAAGCAGAAATTTCATACACAACAATCGAGCCGAGTCCTTCAAAGGAAAATCAGAACAAGTTGGAAGCCACACCAACGCTCAGAAGATCAGGTAGGAAGACTTAATTTCTTGCTAGATATAGGGAAAAAATGTCTTTATAACTAGTATGAATAATGTTGTAGAACCTTCTAGTTATAGAGAATCCAACTAATTTAGTGAATGGAAAAAAGCTATGGAACATGAATATGAATCAATTCTAAAAAACAACACTTGGGAGCTAGTTGAACTACCCGAAGCGAAATAAACCATAGGTTGTAAATGGTTGTATAAACTCAAGTTTAATGCAGATGAAAGTATAGATAAACTAAAAGCTAGATTGGTAGCAAAGGGGTATTCACAAAAACAAGGTATTGATTATGAGGAAACCTTTGCCCCTGTAGCTAAACTAAATACTATCAAAATGATGATTGCTTTAGCTACTATAAATCATTGGATGATTTACCAACTAGATGTAAAGTCTGCATTTTTAAATAGAGAATTTAAGGATGAGGTTTACTTAGAGAAACCTGAGGGGTTTGTCTACAAAGGGAAAGAATATTTAGTCTGCATATTAAAGAAAGCTTTATATGGACTAAAGCAAGCACCTAGGTCATGGTATGAAAAGATATATTCATTGTTTCTGCAACACAATTACAATAGAAGTAAAAATGACCCTAATCTGTATACTATGAAGGATGAAAAGGGGCGTATAGTGTTGATTTCTTTGTATGTATATGATCTAATTATTACAGGAGATGTTGTTGATCTAATCAAAGAAATCAAGGAACAAATGTCGCAAATGATTGAAATGAAAGACCTTGGTTAACTAAGATATTGTTTAGGTCTTGAGATGTAGAGAGATTCAGGACAAAATTTTCTGTCCCAAGGTAAGTATGTCAGGGGTCTACTGGAAAGATTCAAGATGGATTAGTGTAAGGTTGTAGTAGTACCATTACAACAGAACATTAAACTTTAGAGTGAGGATGGCTCTAAAGAAGTATATGTGACACTCTATCGACAATTGGTTGGGAGTTTAATCTACTTAACCACTACGAGACTAGATTTGCTTATGCAATTAGTGTGCTAAGTAAATTGATGTCCAAGCCATTTGAGAGTCATTGGACTGCACCAAAGGCGTTCTAAGGTATATACAAGGAATCGTAGATTATGGTATTATTTATACTTATTATTCTGAGGTTATATTGATAGGGTTTACAGATTTCGATTGGGATGGAAATGTAGATGACAGAAGATCCATAACAGGCTATGAATTTAGCATTCCGAGGTGATCACATGGAGTAGTAAGAAGCAGAACACAATTTTCTTGTCATCAACGAAAGCATAATATCAAGCTATGTGTGCAACAACATGTGAGGAAGTTTGGTTATGGAGACTTCTCCAGGATGCCGAGGAAGAACATAAAGATGCAACAACTATTAGATGTGATAACCAACGCTCAATCAAACTGGCTAATAATCTGGTGTTCCACAAGAACACTAAGCACATTGATACACAATTCCACTTTGTCAGGGAGAAATTTCAATCTAAGGAAATCCATCTTGTATATTGTAAAAATTGTGATTATATTGCTGACATTTTCACTAAGCCTCTTGGAAAAATTAAATTTGAAATGTTTAGGGAGATGTTAGGTATATTTGTTAACCCCTTCTCCATTAAGGGGGAGTGTTAAAAGATAACGAAGAATCCTTAATTTGTGAGAGTTGGTTCACGGAACCTTAGGATAGGAATTAGTTTTTATTTCTTAGGGTATGGTTATAACTTCCCTACATCTATGTGTGCTATATATCGAATGAGTTGTATTGAGAATGTAGAGCATTTTGCAGAGTCAGATTCTCCTGGTTCAGTCTCTCCAATGTAGAGCTGACCAGTTTCTACTAATGAATTCAATCCATCATATTTAATCAGGTGTTTTGATTATTTATTAGTTCTTGTTTCTTGTTTGTTAATTGTGAATGCAAATGCTAGGTTTTTCTTGTTTCTTGTTTTTTAATTATACATATATATGCCAGGAAATTCTTGTTTTTAAATTGTGAATGCAAATGCCAAGTAGTTGAGGGAGGAGTGGGGAATAAATGAGTAATAGTGAAGGAGGCTGTAGCTTCATAGAGATCCATGATAAGAGCCAAAAATAAATAATTTGCAGGCAATATTTCAATGCTAACTTAATCCCGAAAAGAAATCCAATCCAAGTTTGAGAAAATTGAGCAATTTCTTCCAACTCAGAGATCCAAAAAATCCAACAAGATGGAAGAGAAGCAACAAACTTCCTTACTAACATGTGGTACATGCCAAGCTCACTGACAGAGGCAACTATGAAATAAGGCTTGATAAAGAACACATGGAAGCTACATTGAATATTCCTTCTGAAGAGAAGGTCTCAAATGCTACTTGAGTAAATTATTCAGGGTGATTTGAATTTTAAAATTTTGATGGCAAATTCTTCCAATGACATTAAATTACTGTTTGAATGTATTCAAGCTTATATTCTGAGAAGAGAAATATGTTGTGATGTTGTTAGTATAAATTTATTATAAGTTTATCTAGATATTTTAAACAAATTTCAAACTTATTTATCATGTTATGTTTAAATGCGAGGAAGTTGAGGAGTATTTCATGGGGGTTTTTGCGTTTGGTCTAATAATGCCACACACCTATCTCAAAATGTTGTCATAAAGTTATGCAACTTGTTGTTCAACTTAAATTTCATGGTAAGTTAGATCTAGTGCAGGAATCTGAGTTACACTACTATATTAATCCCCTTATCAAAAGTGCATTTATTTCCTCGTGAGTCGAGTAGTTGGAGACCCTGCGGCTAGTGCATATTCTTGTCGCGTATTTATATTTCTATTGTTGGTTGTGATCCCACATGGTTGCCTAGCTTTGTTATTAAGCCCATTAATGCAATGTGAGCAAAGAAAACAATAATTTGGGGTTGGCAGTGGAGACTCGAACCTTGTACCACGCGGGCTGGCAACACTCGAGGAGTAATGTGGAAACATAGATCTTGCAGTAATATTTCCATATTTCATATTTCCATTGGACTAGGAGGACGAAATTGGAGCATGGGATTGGTTGGGGTGAACAATGTTTTTCCAACCAACAACCAACTTTGAGGGAACACTGAAGGTGTAAATATGAAAAATCATAGAGGGAACACCTTCAGTGTAAATATGAAAAATAAAAAAGGTCGGGGAAGCTGAGATTTAATATTAATTGCAATATAATTTCTTAATGATTTAAATTTAAAATTGACTTTTACATTCTAATGAAATAAATTGTACATTGCATTGATATCATCAATACATTGCATAAAGTTGAGAATTTTCAATTATTTTGTTTGATGTCTTGTTCCTATTATATTAATTTTTGTTTGATGTATTGTCTCTATTATATTATATTGATTTTAATGTTTGTAAAGTGAATAAAATTTATTATTTTATTTGATTTTTTTGAATGGTGTTGTCATTGATGACAACATAGGTCCTTGAACACTCTTAATATTTATCTATGGTTTGCATTGATTGGAAGCTTAGGAACGAAGCAAAGGAAGCAAGCCCCTGAAATGAGGTTATGATAGGCAAAACTTTGATGAATAATTTCGATGGGAAATACAATTTTTTTTCAAGAAAGACTATCTTTAATAATTTCGATGGGAAATACAATGTTTTTGCAAGAAATACCATAATTAGTTGATATATCTCGTCGTGTCGATTCAATGATAAGTGGCACATCACATAACTCCTAACGTTTGAGGAGATATGTGATGTCAAATTTGGAACCCCATTTTGTGGTCAAGAAGCCTGAAAATTGAATACTAAAGGAAATTTGATCCTATTATATTATATTGATTTTAATGTTTGTAAAGAGAATACAATTTATCATTTTATTTGATTTTGTTGAATGGTGTTGTCATTTATGCCAACATCGGTCCTTGAACGCTCTTAATATTTATCTATGTTTTTCATTGATTGGAAGCTCCAAATTTCAAGAAGCTCAAGAAGGAAGCAAAGGAAGCAAGCCTCTGTAATGTGGTCATGATAGCCAAACCTTTGATGAATAATTTCGATGGGAAATAAAATGTTTTTGCAAGAAATACCATCATGAGTTGATAGAGATCGTCATGTCGATTCAATGGTAAGTGGCACATCACATAACTCCTAATGGTTGAGGAGATATGTGATGTCAAAGTTGGAACCCCATTTTGTGGTCAAGAAGCCTGAAAATGGAATACTAAAGGAAATTTGTTGATTCATCAAATTATTTTTTTGGAACCTTGAAAATTTGTATTGTTTTTTTGAGTTGTCCAATTCATCCATACAAAAAAGGATTTCTATAGCCCAAATCAGCTTCAAAAAATGAATTAAGTCAACCACTTTAAAAGAATTTTACTTGTGCTAAGGTCCACTCTATATTTAAAATCCAAGGCTGAATTTTTGGTTAAGTCGGATCTTGAAAAATTTATATATATTTTAGGTTGTCTTTATGATTCTAAGGGCTAGTTGGCCCCTCTAGAAGCCTTGCATGACTACTATAAATAAAGGTCTTGGTTTCATCCTAATTCATCACTACAACAATTATCTTTCAAGAAATTTTTGTGTAAATTCTTGAGGCCTAGCAAGAAAGAAATATCAAGAGTGTGGTCAAGTTTTTTTTTAGGGTAATTGGGTTTACTGTTTATTATTTTATGGTTTTTCATTGCTACTAAGGTAGCTATTTTGAGCACAACCTTGGTCATGTATGAGTCTTTCCGGGGAAATTTTTTTGAGGAATTTAGGTATGTTTTGAGGCCAAATTTCGACCATGTTCTAGGGATTTCTGAGGCAGAGACATCAACCCTCCTCCTGATGATATTTCCTTAGAAAAAGTTTGACTTTTTGAGGTTATCTGTGGATGCTTTAAGGTCTATTCCCCCCCCCCCCCCTGAAACATAATTTTGGCCACCCATCTGAAGCAAGGTATGAGGCTCATTTCGGGTTTGTTTTGAGGGATTTCTACAACTGATTTCAACCTTGTCCTAACGCATACTTTGACCTATTATAAAGCTGTATTTTTGTCCTTAAACAAACTTTAATTCAACCTTGTTATGAATTCAAGCTCAATCATCCCTAGGTTTCTTTCTGAAGATCGATTCAAGCTATGTTGAAGTTTGTCCAAGCCCTAATTTGAGGCATCCTTATGGCCAAGTCTATTATGACATTAAGGACAATTTCAAGCCTACATTGAAGGATTGAATAGCCTTTTAGGATGTAGACTTGGTAGTATTTTTAAGGCTTGTAGAAAGAAATATTTTTGAGCCTTAATCAAATAAACAAACCAAGGCTTGTAGAAATAAATGTTTGAGCCTTAATCAAATAAACAAACCAGACCTTTTTTAAGGGAAAATTAAGGCCTTTTCCTATGGGCCTATTTAGATATTTCTATGGGTTAATCAATCTGAACCAAGGATCATCTCCTCCTCCATTTCTATGATAGTTTCAAAGAAAAAAATTCAGATTAGGACAGATTTATTGGATCGTCTTCTTTTGGGTTCTGAAGTTTCTTTAGAAGCTGGATTAAATTTGTTTCAAGGATTTATTTCTTCATCCCTAAGGTATAACCTTGATGCATGGCATTGAATTTTATAAGATTATTAGAGTAGAAGTCTAAGGCAAAGATTTTGTAGCACATTAGGCCTCCTCCTATATAGTTCTCTGCACCATACACTTGCTAACCATGGTATACTTTTATCTAAGGGTCTCTACGCTGGATAAAGATGAAAAGGAGGCATATTTTTTGGCCAATTTTCTGAGGTTATTTGTGGATTAATTCATGGCTAATTTTTGGGGTTTTTAAGGCACTAGTTTAGGTATCTCTTGATTGCTATATTCTCGGGAAAATCTGAGGTCTCATATGACCCTCTCCTCTATATCTATTTAAGGGAAAATATGAGCATTAAAGGTTGTTTTATATGGTGGTTGTCATTCACTAGATAGAGGCAAAATAAGAATCAACATTGTAGACCTAATTGGCACATCTTGGGATGGATATATAGACAAATCAATGATGGTTGAGTAGATCAGTTTTGTAGCTGATTCAAAGTTTGTTTTAAAGGATTTTAGTGATAGGCCTTTTTCATTATTTATAAGGCTATTCTAAAGCATTCTTTGAAAAACTCTGTATGCCCAATTTTCTACTGTGCTAGACCTAAGACTATTGATCTAAATATGGGCAAACTTGTTATTGCTATGCAAGCTCCCTCATTAGTATTAAAAATGTGTTTAAGGATCATCTCATTTTAACCATTTGTGAAGGGGTTTATATTTGTAGTTTCATGTGTATTCATGATCAAATTATGAGTTAAATAGATTTTAAAAACTCATATAGAAAAAATGAAATTCAGAAACATAACTCACAACAATCACATAACACAATGGATGATAATGGAGCTCACTCCTCTTGGGCTACATCTCCATGGACCTGCTTTAACTAGCTAGGCCCTCTTGGGATTAAGTGTAAAATTTCTGATTAAAAGCACCAATATTTCTCCAATGGTTTTTATTATTGTTCCATTGGCTTCAGAACACTTAAATACCCCAAAAATGACTATTCAATCTCTGAATTTGGTTCACATCTCCTCTAGGCTTGACCTCCATTCCCGGTGGCCATGGGCTTGTTTAATCTCCAAAGTGATAAAATCACCTTCAGATGTGATCCAAAGCTTCTGGAAACTGTACCACTGTGTTCAGATCATAAAATACATCAAAATTGACTATTCATTCACTTCATTTTTCCTTCATCTGATCTAGGCATGGTCTTCCCTCCTGATGGCCCTCAGCTTCAAATTTCTTCAAGTGACCAAAAACACCTGTAGATTTGCTCCATTGCCTCTTCAAACTATTCCAATGGATTTAGAGCATGCCAATCTTCTAGGAATGACTATTACTAACCAAATTGGTCGAAATATATCCAAGTTATGACCTCTGGCAATTTCTACTAGAAAAACTCTTCCAAATGTGGCAAACTAGAGTTAACTAGAGTTAACTAGAGTTAAATCTGGAAACTCCACTGAAATTTGTGCTCTGCCAACCTAATTGTGGGTTAGTTAACAGATAAGCATCGGATTAGTGGTAATTAAGTGCACACTAAGCACATTTAGTGTTGGGCACTTAAAACGTGGGCACATTGCGCTGTCATGTGGAGGAAAGTTGGCCCGCGAGGTTGGCCCCCTCTGCTCCGCCATCTGAGTCCGCATACAACTCAAATAAAATTTCATACAATAGTTTTCAATGAACACGGTATGCCCAATGGTAACGGGTAGTAGTGGAGAGGGGGCGAGGGGGGGGTCATGGGGTCGAACTTCGACCTCGCTCCTCACAATTTTTGCAACGATAAATCCGCTCCATTTAATTACACTCGAAACCTTTGAACATTTCCATCCGAATTATATGCTCAGAATATGGTATTTTCAATATTATAAAACATATGCCACCAATAATAATGTAGAATCAAGGTTTATAATATACCACCATAACTTTATACCATGGACTATGGTTGTAATGCCAACGTAATACGTTTGCCACCATATAATATGTTAAACCTCCACCATATGTTAAAATATAATGTGGATTTAATAAGTTTTGAATTGTAAAACTTATGAAATATATGTGGAATTAAAGTTTAAGTTTGAATTTAATAATAAAATTATATAATTATATATATATATATATATAATTTAAACATATAAAATATTATTATATATATACACATTAATCCAACCTTAATAATTAAAAAATAATTTGCCGCATACAAATCATCATGAACCCAAATTCAACCTTGGAGGACATTGGAGGTCATTGGGAAATTTTTACCTTCACAAATCAAACTGGCGAATCCCACAGTGACACTTGTCACAATCCCATTGGACAAAAACTGAATAAGATTCTTTGCATGCTGACTGGACTGCCATGTCATCAACTGGACCTGTTCTGCAATATTTAAAAAAAAATTGCTTGTTTTGAACAACAATCAACAGACCATAACTTCTTCATCCGAACTCGGTTTTTGACGAAACGAGTTGCATTGGATTCCTTGTGACAGGCTGGTCGATGTTGTTTTAGTTTAGTGTAATTCTAAGAACTTTAATTTTTGAGCTAATTTTTTCCCATGATCCAAATTCTGATCACACCTTCCCACTAACATGCTTTTGGACCCACAAAAGTTGTTTCTCTCATAAGATCTGAGCACTCTTATGTTTCCCAAGTTTTATCATCTTGATTCTACTTGGAAAATTTTCCATGATAGCCACTTGTCCACTGACATGCATTGCCTTGCCTTGCAATGGGTTGGCTCTTCAACCACTGTTTTCCTTTTGCTGCTGACCCAATCCAACACTTGCTGGCTGATATAACACTTTTGCTGTACCAAGTTGAATCCTCAGTGCCTTCCCAATGAGAATCATGTTCCTTTTTTGCAATGAGTGAACTATAATAGTGAGTTCCAACATCAGTAATAATAAGAAAATAAATGACCATTATTTTACCTCCACGGTTCCAAATTCCACTTCTGGAAGAATGAACTCGCCATCTCCTTCTATTCTTGGCGTCAACATATAAAATGGTCTACAATGGTTGCAAAATTTTCTTGAAATCTTCTCCCAAACATAAGATATTCAGATTCAGCCATCAATCTGAAAAACACATCATGCAAGAAACAACTTGACGACATGTCCCCTTGTTCCTTCAAAGCAACACATTTCACATCATGTGAACATCGCCATGTACTCTCACATGTCGGTGTACAAAACTTATCGACTAAACACAAGTAAAAAAAAACACGCCTCTTCAAACAACTGACTCTCAAGTCAAGCATAAGCATATATAACAACTTGATGATTATTTTCCAAAAACAAAAATAATTTCACATCTCGTGAAACACTTTGTCAACATCTCCCTTTCATCTTTCGAGACAAAATCAAATCTTCCAAGTCGATATGTCATGCATGTAATACACAATCGACCAACACATGTCGACACTCATGCGTGTGCAAATGATCAACACTCTTAAGTTGACAACACACATGTTAAACAAAGAAATTGACCAATACAAGTCAATTACTCATGCATGTTCAAACACAATGAAACCATCACAATTTCACTGTTCATACACACAAACTCTCATGCATGTATACAATTCTTCAACTCTCTCACAAGTACAATCATAAGTACAAGAACTCCATTCATATGTACATGTACTTAACACTGAAATGAACAAATTTTACTGCAATAATAGTGAGTTAACATACTCCACTTTCAATCACCTTCTTTGCATAAACATGCAACATGCATTCCATTGGCAAAGAAATGCATCAATCATCAAAAGACATGAAAAGTATTAATTGGATAAGAAATCTAACCATCTCTTACCAAACCATTTCAATGACGTTTCTTTCAGTTGCACATCATCATCAACATGCGAATCATCCTTACCCACATCAATTATGGAATCTTATTTTCCATTCTTTCCATTCTCTTTCTACACCTTATTCAAATGCCGTGGATGAATTGTTGGATACAAAGTCCAACACTTGTCTACAAGATGATCTTGCTTATGGTAATGAGTCCAAAACAATTGCAATTTTTTTTCAACATGGTTTGCCTTGTCCAATGGAACTTTAGCTTTCTGCTTCATTTGCTTTGAAAGTTTCATGTGCATGGATATATTCTTTCAACATATTGAAACATTATGGTTATCCAAACCACAAAAGGAACATGAAATTTTTCTCCAAATATTATGTGATAATTTTCCATGTTTATCATAACCAAAAGCAACTTGATTAAAAGCATAATTATACCTTGAACATTCACCTTTGTCGCCTTCTTGAGGAGGTGAATTTGATGAGGTAGTGGTGCTCTTTGGAATACCAACAATTTCTTCAATGGTTTTAGAGATTTCAACATCCTCTTTTTTTCCATTCTCATTAGCTGAATGCTTATGGGAACCTTCTTGCAAAGTGGGTGTAAAACGTTTGCATTCCTCATGAAAACAATATTCACTTGTTTGAGGTAATGAACATGAATTGAAAGTCCTTCTTGGAATACCTTCATGTGCCTCCTTGGCTTTAGATCTTTCTCCATCATGTTGTCCATAACCAAGACCCAAATACTTAGGCATTCCTTCAACAACAATTGGCTCATCTATGCCTTGTGCATGTTTGCCCAATCCTTTACCTTCAAAGCCCATCTTCATCAATAATTTGGACCCTATTCATCTAGCGTGTCTTTCAAAAGAGCCTACACAATCATTTTGAGAGGAAATTGAAGATAAACTTGAATTTCATACCTCTTTTTCATGCATATGATTGGCTAAGGTTTCCTTGGCATAATGGAGTTGAGTCCCCATCTCATGCATCTTTTCAAGAAGCTCTTTCTTCTCCTCCTTCATGGCAATCAATTTCTCTTGAATTTTAATGCTCTCCCTCTTATCTTCATACTTCTCTTGCATCCTATCAATCCTGATGTAGAGTTTCTATAACAACTCTTTATCAAAGAGTTTTGCTAAGGAAGATTGACTAGAAGCATCACTTAATGAAGCTTCCATCACACTTGCAATGCATACAAATATTCTTTGCTGTGATTTGAGACTTCAGATCTCAATTTTGACCTTCTCCTTCACATATAAACTTGTTCTTCTTCACACATAAACTAGCACATGGTTAAATTCTCCTTGCACAAATTCAAAAACCAATAGCTATAGAAGAATTAGCTAACCTTGGCTAAAATGATCTAAAATTTTGCTCTGATACCAACTTGATCTGAATATGGGAAAACTTGTTATTTCTATGCAAGCTCCCTCATCAGTATTAAAAATGTGTTTAAGGTTCGTCTCATGTTAACCATTTGTGAAGGGGTTTATGTGTGTAGTTTCATGTGTCTTCATGATCAAATTATGAGTTAACTAGATTTTAAAAACTCATATAAAAAAAATGAAATTCAGAAACATAACTTATAGTAATCACATAATACAATGTATGATAATGGAGTTAACCCCTCTTGGGCTACATCTCCATGGACATGCTTTAACTAGCTAGGCCCTCTTGGGATTAAGAGTAAAATTTCTGATTACAAACACCAGTGTTGATCCAATGGTTTTTCTGACTATTCCAATGGCTTCAAAACACTCAAATACCCAAAAAATGACCATTCAATCTCTAAATTTGGTTCACATCTCCTCTAGGCTTGACCTCCAATCCCGGTGGCCATGGGCTTGTTTAATCTCCAAAGTGACAAAAGAACATTCATATGTGTTCCAACACACTTGAAAACTATACCACTATCTTCAGAGCATCAAATACATCAAAAATTGATTATTCATTTACTCCATTTGGCCTTCAGCTGATTTGGGCATGGCCTTCACTCCTGATGGCCCTAAGCTTCTATTTTCTTCAAGTGACCAAAAACACCTATATATTTGCTCCATTGCCGCTGAAATATGTTCCAATGGATTTAGAACATGCCAATCTGCTAGGAATGTCCATTGAAGATGCTGAGGTTATTGCGAGGGTGGGCCATTTCCACCACTGAAAGTTGAGGGAGGCCCTTGAAATCGAAAAGAGGTTGGTCAACCTTAATAGGGATGATGGGTGGAGTGTAAGCAAATGTTGGATCTATGCCCTTCATTCTTGTTATTGGGTTTCTTCCCTTCTATTCTTCCTTGGGTCGTCTTTTCCTCCCCTCTGTTCCCGTACTCCTTTTTCGTTTTTGGTTCCTTATTATTATTATTTATCTATTTATTTATTTACTCTTTATTATTTAGTTACTCATTATTCATTTATTTTTCATTATTATTATTATTTTTATTTATTTTCAATTTCATTATTTATTTATTTATATTTAATTAATTAATCTATTTATTTAATTTCTAATTTCATATTTTTATTTTTATTTTTCTTAATATAGAATTACATTCAATAAATAAATAAATAAATAAATAAATAAATATATATATATATATATATATATATATATATATATATATATATATATATATATATATATATATATATATATATATATATATATATATTTTTTTTTTTTTTTTTTTTTTTATATTTATCAAATTATTATATTTATTTTATTATTATTATTTATTTATTTATTTTAATATATATATTAATTTAATTTAATTTAATTTGTTTTATTTATTTATTTATTATTTTATTTTATTTTATTTTTATTTTGTTTTTAAAGATTTGAATATAGCAAATTAAATAAATAATAATAATAATAATAATAATTTGATTGTTATTTAATTTTTTACTTTTTATATTTTTATATTTTTTATAGTCAAACTAGCCGTTATTCTATAATGGCTAATTGGAGCTTTATTATCTATTTACGCTAAGTCCTAGATCAGATTTCTCATCTTGTCCTGATGATGAACCACAATGGCTGATTTGAAACGCGTCGGCACAATTTACTCGAATGTGATTTTCACCGAAAGGTTTGATACATAATTTATGGATCACAGAAGCCAAATTCCTAAAATAGGAATGACTATTCCCGAGCCCAAATTGGTCGAAATTTGTTCAAGTTATGACCTCTGGCAGTTTCTCCTAGAAAAACTCCACCAAATCTGGTAAACTAGAGTTAATTGGAGTTAAATCGAGCAACTTTGTCGAAATTGGCACTCCGCTAAAATATCCGCCAACCTAATTGTGGGTTTATTAATGGATAAGCACCAGATTAGTGATAATTAAGTGTTCACTAAGCACATTTAGTGTTGGGTCCTTAAAACCTTGGCACATGGTGCGGTCATGTGGAGGAGGGCTAGCCCCCTCCGCTTTGCCATCCGAGTCTGGATACAACTCAAATAAAATTTTGCACAATAGTTTTCAACAAACATGGTATGGCCCAATGGTAATGGGCGGTAGTGGAGAGCGGGAGGTCATGGGGTCGAACCTAGACCTTGCCCCTCGTTACAATTTTTGCAACAATAAATCTGCTCCATTTAATTATGTCGAATAGTCCACTTGTCCACTTAGCACTCATTACATCAGGTGATTCTCTCAGGGGTGAAGAAGTGGGATTGAAACTAGTAAAATGAATCGCATAACGTCAATCATCACTTCCGGGGCTTGCACTCGGTAACCAAGACTTCCCGGGAGGTCACCCATCCCAGAACTCCTCTGGATCAAGCGCGCTTAACTGTGGAGTTTTCCCCACAATCAAGCCCACTTAGCTTGCTACCCCATTTGCAAAACCTTAGCGAGTGTTGTGGTTCCTGTGATTTGGCAGATTTGGCAATACCAAATGACAAGACAACATCAAACCACTTTTGGATCTCAGGATCTAGCCCTCCTGGATCCAGAGAGGGATCTCTCTATAAAGGCAAAGAAATGTATATCTTTGAGGTTCAATTTAAGGTATTAGGCTAGCTATAGGGCACAAAGGTTTTTTGATTTGTTTGTTTGTTTGGTTGGGAAACATGAAAGAAGGGTTCAATGTAAGGTAAAGGAATGAGCAGAGAAGGATTTCGGCAATGGGGAGATAATTCAAAGAGAACACAAGTCCATTGGGCAATGGGGTCATGAAAGGGTTTACTTGCAATTCAAATATCCAAGGCTTTCAAAGGGTTAGTCATCTATATCAGAGGATCTCTTAAGATGATAGTATGAGATGAAACAATAAGGAAATGAATGGAAATGACAAGGAAAACCTTCTAAGGTGACCACTTCGGAGTAAATCTAGGGACAGGGCATGCCTTAACCTCTATGATCTAAACTCCTAATGAGGCTAACTCCGAAGACAACAATCCAGCAGTCCCCCTGACTACTTTAAGACAATAGAAAACATTCAATTTTAACACATAGTGAAACCTAAGATCAGAGAAATACTTTTAACCTTCTCTGATTTTGGCATTCAACTCAAAGGGATCTTAGAAAGGCTAACTGTTGGAAAATGAACCTAGGGGACAGGGATAACTCTAAATCTCCCTGTTTCCTAATTCTTTCAGCTGAATCCAAACAAGAACATCTAAGAAACAAACTCTAAATCCATACATCAATAAGCATGGACAAACCAACTTCTATACTGGTTAAATTATGTTGAATTTGTTCTAAGATACACAAATAGTAGAAAACATAAAGATAAGAAAGTGCAGGAAGCATTAGGGTACTTGCAGCAGTATATCCTAAGCTAAAATTACTGATTCTTATCAGAGAAAGTGAAACATAATGTATAATAGAGGGAAAACAATAACAAAGAAAGAACACATCACCACTGATTTAGATCAAGATCCAATGAACATGCTTGTCATATTAGAAGAGCAAAACCAGTCACATACATCCTTTTCCAATAGCTTAATATCATCCAGAAATCATCTCCCAACCTATTTACAACTACTATTCACAGAACTCTAACTCAGTAAAATAGCTTACAATTAGTGTTTTTACAATATCCAACCAACCAACATTTACAATGTATCTCTCATGAGTTCTTATAGGTGAAAGAGTGATAGTAGTGGTAGATAGGATTTAAATGATTCATTAAAACAAAGGGAGAAATGTATTTCGAAGCCCATTCTGTTTTAATATCTTTGCATTGACTTTCAGTACCCTTTAGATGAATTGGGGGTCTTCGTCAGTTTGATAATAACTCCAAGGGTATGTTCCATGAAGTACTCTCTGGCTGTAGTACTCTGTTTGTACTCTGAGACAAGAAAGGATGAAGATTTGCCTTTCAGGTCTTCCATGCTTTGTAACTAATGCACTGACAGTTTTTAGGACTTCTTTTCAGAATAATAACTTTTAGGGGCTTGATGAGGAATATAAAATTCTGTGGGAACTTTTCCTTCTTAAGAAAAGAACATTCTTCTGATATTAAATCACTGACAGGGCTTGATGTGTGATTTAGGCTTCATTAAGCCTCCTTGATCATCTTTGGGTCTTCATTTGTGTCATGTATGTCTGTAACTATGGATTAGGCCTTAAATATAATGTGTTGATCTTTTTAATCCTTTTCTGGCACTCTTTAAGCTTCTGTTGTCCTGTTTGAGTGAATACATAGGTTACAGAGGCATGGGAGGTTTTATGTCAGGGTTAATAACAGTGATCTTTCAATAAACCATGCTTTAAACCTCCTTAGGGATGTCTTCTACGATCTTCGGCTCTGAACTAGTATCTCAGCACTATATATCACCATGACAGTGACCATGGAGACTGTATGGATTCACCATGCTCTGAAACCTACAAAAAATGGAAAAATCGTTATAAAAACCATCGGGAGTGGGGTAGGCTGCTTCTGAGGCTCGTGGGGATGAAAGAGAAGTGATGGAAAAGGTGTACGCAATGGAAAAATGGCTGAAAAACCATGTCAGAAGGTGAAAACAGGTCTGATGGGAGCTTGGGGCGTGGTGGGTTGTGGACTGTTAGATTAGAATAATCAACGATGATCTACGGTGGAGATTCGTCAACGAAGTTGTTTGGAGGATTAGATGAATGGTGGATGAGTGAAGATGCAATATAACGTGGGCCGTTGGATTAGAATAATCGACGGTAACGATTAAAATGGAAATGATGTTGCGGAGGGTGGTATGGAAGAAACAGGAGTGGTTTTTGCAAAATAAAATGAGGGGTAAGCGGTATCACCCAAAACAACGAGATTCCACTCAGCGCCTGACACGTGGAAATCTAAAACCACCCATTTCGCATAATTTCAGAATGTTAACCCCTAGACGCAAAAATTTTGTGAAATCGCATTGGCCATCAAATCTCTTGGTTTTGATCAGACGGTGTGGGTTGTGTGTGATGGGAGGTAAGATGCATGGGTGGAAAGGTGGGTAGGGCCCAGATGACATCTGATGGCTTGGCGCGCAATGGGAAGGCGTCGAGCTATCGGGTTAAATCCCGACCGTTGGATTTCTCAGATGGACGGTCGAGATTGAAGATGGATCAGAAGTGTTTTAAATGGGAAAGAAAGGTTAGATGGATGGGCGGAATGCGAAGAAATCTGGGCCGTTGGTTCTTGTGGATTCAACGGTCCAGATTTGTTTAAAATCTTAACGTCAGGAATAGGAAAAATAAATGGAGGGATGATTGCCCGAAGGCCGTTGATCTGTGGAGATCGACAGTTCACGTCAACTCAAACCATAATCGTCGTGGAATGATAAAAACAAAGGGAAAAAATGTTTTTCGCCCAGAAATATGAGGAGAAGAGGGCTTAGGGATAAGCGCTCGGGTGCGGTCCCATGGAGGGAAAAGGACCAGGGCTAGCGGGTGACTTTAGGCCCTCGGGGGCTTAATTCTTTAATGGAGCGGAAGACTGTTTTTTAGGATTTTTGAAGGGATTTTGGGGATTTCTTTGGCCTTTTAGTGCCTGATTACAGAGTTTTAGGTCCCATGGAGGAGGGGCTAAAGGAAACAAGCCCTTGGGGGCTAAGAAACTTTATAATGCAGAAAGGGGTGTTTTAGGCCAAAAAATAGGGATTTTCAAGCCAAATGAAGGGTTCCGATAGGTACAAAAGAGGATTTTAAAACCAAATAAAGGGAACTATAAGGTTTAAAAAGGGGGTTTTGATGATTTAGAGGTTTAATGAAGGGTTTTTAGGAGTTTTTGTGAATGGAATAAGGATGAAAATAGGGAATTTTGTGGAAATGAAATGGAGAAAATGGAGGCCCTTTGAAAGCAGTTTCTCTCACAAAACAGTAGGGCTCATCAATGGAAACATCAGTGAAGATTCTTTGGAGGATAAGGACACCATAAGGCTTCAAGGATGATAAATTTTCAAGGGAAATTTTCACTTGAAGGCTTGAACAGATTTTGCCACCTGTTTGCTTTGAAAAATTATTATAGGTGGCTAACAGTGGCTCTACATGGGGATGGCATCTTCTTGAAGGTGTCAAGAATCTCAAAAATAATCTTTGGAAGTAGGCCAATGCCTAGTACTTGACTATCCTTTCTTCTTTTACCAGTTGTTACATAAGTGAAAAGCATTATATCAACAACAATACTTCCCCAAACAATCTACCTACCCATCCTACTGTCCTAACATTTTTTCTTCAAGGTGCATTTAGACTTGCAAACCTTCTTCATCATTATTTTTTATTGAAAGCAAAAAAACTAATATAATTCTACCCTTATTCCTCCATGAGACCAGATTAAATAGTTGGACTCATAGCTTCTCTACCTAAACTAATATCTGCCAGGATTAAACTGTCTGGCAGATTTTCATTCTCTATATTCTAAAACAGAAATTTAAATACAAACAAACTAGGATTAGATTGTCTAATTTGTTGTGGGTCCATGGCATAAAGACAAGCTGCACATGAACTGAAACTTTGTAGAGAATTGAAACAAAATTGGGAAGGCTTGAAATTCTGAAAATTAAGAGCACCCTTCCTTCTTCTTGTGACTCAGATTTTGAGCTTTTTAGAGTCACCTTCATTCTTCATTCCAGCTATGGTTTTGATCTTGTTATAGTTGTTTCTTCTTCTTTCCATTGTTGGTTCAAGTTTTGAGCATGTTATAACCAGCCATTTTGCTTTCCCTGGCTTAGGTTTTGATCTGATTTGAGCCATTCTTTTGGGACTTCATAGCTTCAAGATTTGAGCTTGTCTGAACCTTTCTTCTTCTTCTTCTTTTATTTTTTCTTTTTCCAAAAAAACAAATAAATGTTATTTAAAATGGAAGTGAAAACTTTAAACTAAACTTCAGCAATAGTAATTCTTGAGCATCCTTCCATTGACAGGACCCCCAAACAGATCTGTACCATCCAATTCTTGCAGGAAAAATGAATTGGGACCAATTTCAAATTGTTTGATGTAAGGGCCTTGCCATAAACTGTCAAACTTTCCATGCTTACCCTTACCCTCTCTCCTAGAGTCCCATTTGAGTACCTTGTCCCCAATTTTGAAATCACAGGCCTTTGTTCTCTTATCAAACAACTTTTTGATGTTCTCTTGCACTTTCTAAGCTCTGTTGTAGACTTCTTCCCTTGTTTGCTGGAGATGTATGGTCTGATTAATCCTCCTTACCATGTTGTCTTCCTCTGATTGTATTTCTTGGACCAATTTTATCACTGGTACTCCCAAATTGGTAGGGAATACTGCATCTGCTCCATAAACAAGCTGATAGGGAGACATTCCAATGGATTTCTTTGTAGTCAACATGTCTACCCATAAAGCATGCACCAACTTATTATGCCATGATTTTTTATTTTCTTCCAGCAACTTCTTGATGATGGTCACCAAACTCTTATTTGGTGATTCTGCTAGCCCATTACCCTGAGGATAATAAGCAGTAGAATGATGAAGTGCAATCTGATACCTGTGGCAAAAATCAATCATCTTTTTGGAACCGAATGAAGCAGCATTGTCAGTGATAATTTTCCTAGGGAAACCAAATCTAGATAGGATATGGTCTTCAAGGAATTTTATGATAACTAAGTCTATGGCATTCATAGAAGGGATGGCCTCTATCCATTTGGTGAAATATTCAGTGGCTATGAGTATCCATCTATGTTGGGCAAATAAAGCAGGATGGATTTCCCCTATGAAGTCTAGGCCCCACTGTTGAAAAGGAGCTTCAACAGTGATTGGTTGTAAAGGTAGAGGAAGGAGTTTTCTCTTGCCCTCAAATATTTGGCATTTGTGGCAGGAAACTATCATTTTGTGGACATCTTGGAAGAGGGTGGGCCAGTAATAGCCAGCTCTAAAGATTTTATTGGTAGTGGTTTTCCAGTAGAGATGGCCTCCACACTCTCCTTCATGGAACTCATCCTTGATCCTATCTGCATCAACTTCAGGAAAACATTTAAGAAATAAACCATTGGCATTCTTCCAATATACACATTCATTTAAAATGCAATAATTTCTAGCTTTCAACTTTAAAAGCCTTGCCTTTGTCTTTGATAAATCTGGAGGAGCATTAAGATTTACAAGCACATACAAGATGTCAGCATACCAAGGTGAGTTTTGGAACTGTTCTTCAACAATGGGAGCTGATAATCCTTCCTGTTCATCCAAAGCATCTACCATATTATTGTCAAGGGCTTGTAAGTTAGATTCAGCCATTAATTGTGCTAAGCCTTGACCCTTGATGATTTTAGTGGGTTTGATTTCCAAATCATATTCTAGTATCACAGCAATCCATTTGCCTCTTTTGCCATCAGGATCTTGTGACAAAATGTCTTTGACCACTATGTTAGGGACAAAGGCAACAATATGAGAATGTAAGATGTAAACCCTGGAATCTTTTAAGGCCTTTACCAAAGCATAAGCCTATTTTTCCATGGTATTATATTTCAGAGGTGCATCTCTTAATGCCTTGCTGAAAAATGCAATTGGCTGCTCTTGTCCCTCTGGATTTTTTTGCAATAGGATAGTAGCCACAGTGTGTTCTAATGAAAATGAGAATATAAGGAAATCTTTAGTAAAATCTGGGCTGATAAGAACTGGTGCTCGGGTGAGTGCCTGTTTTACCAGTTCAAATGACTTCTTGGCTTCTAGAGTCCATTTAACTCCTACTTATTTCTTTAGCATGTTTGTCATGTTTCTAAGGAGTTCTGCTAGGTTGGGTATAAACCTCCTCAAGAAATTAATCTTCCCAATAAAGGACTGTAATTCCTTGATGTTTATTGGGTGGCTAATTTGCAATATTCCCTCAACTCTTTTTGGGTCTATTTTAATCCCCTTTTTAGATATGATATGACCAAGAATTTTACCTTCATGGAGACCAAACACTGTCTTTTTGGGATTTAAAGATAGCCCAAACCTTCTGCATTTCTCAAAGACATTTCTCAAATGTTTAAGGTGTTCTTCATTAGTTTTGGAATAAACTGTAATGTCATCAAGGTAAATTACAATGAAGTGACCTATTTCTTCTGAGAATGCAATTTCCATGGCTCTTTGAAAGGTGGCAACAACATTCATTAATCCAAAAGGCATTTTCACATACATGAAAGTGCCCCATGGAGTGGTGAAGGTTGTTTTAAGTTTATCTTCTAGGAGTACTAAAACCTGGTTATACCCTGAAAAGCCATCTAATATAGAAATCCTCTTAGAACCAACTACCCTTTGTAGGATGTGTTCCATTTTGGGCAAGGGGTAATTGTCCTTTAAGGAGGCTCTGTTTAAGTTTCTAAAATCAATGCACAGCCTAATTTCTCTTGTATTTTTCCTTACAGCCACAAGGTTAGATACCCAATCTGAAAACCTTACAGGGACTATGATTCCAGCTTCATACATTTTCTTAGTTTCTTTTTTTACCAGTGGTAAATGTGCTGGGTTTATTTTGCACAGCTTTTGCCTAAAAGTTTTCTTATTCTCTTTCAATGGGATCTTATGCTGGATGATCTCTATGTCATAGGCCTTTAAATCTTCATAGATCCGAGCAAAAACATCAACAAACTCTTTAAATAAATCAATGTATTTCTGTTTGATATGTGCTGGCAAAGTTTTAGACAACTTGATCATTTTAGGCTTGTCTTTGCTGCCTATATTGCATTCTTCAACATCAGATTCAGTGGGTTCTATAGTGGGCTTCTTTGCCACATCATTAAAATCAAAGAGGTCCTCAAGGGGTGCTAGTCCTCTAGGTATGCTTTTGTCTTTGTACTACAGTACCTCGATGTCTTCTTTATATGTTTTCATGTATTCCTCTGTTTGGTTTTCAAATTCTTTGGTCAGCATGTTTATTTCTGTAGTAGGGAATGGTTTTTATTCATCAGGAGGCTCTTTATCTAAACTGTCTTCACTGAGCTTAAAGCTTGAATCAGGAAATTCAAACTCATTCCTGGAAAGTAAGAAATCATCTATCTGTTTGTCACCCTCAAAGACCTACCAATATTTTTCATTATCTGGTACTGCTGGTCTGTATTTTGTTTGAACAATGATCTGTTTGTCATTAAGTGGTCTCTAATATGAACTAGCAGCACAGGCCAATCCATTTGCAAGTATGTTTTGACTTCTAGGGACAAACACAAGCTCATATTCTACAAATGTTTTCAAAATATCCAAGGCATCAATCCTATATGCCCTTAATCTAGGATGTTCGCCAATGTATTGTCCATTTATCTGTTTGATGACTAGTTCTGAGTCTCCATGGACAACTATCCTCTTAGCTCCTAGTTTTTTCAACGGATGTAGTCCTAAGAGGAGAGCTTCATACTCTGCTATGTTGTTTGTGCATTTGAAATTTAGTTTGAAAGCATGACTCTCAGCATGATTGTTTTCAACATTGTGCAACCATACCCCACCTCCTGCATTCCTTTTAGTGCAGGACCCATCAAAGCTCATGCTCCATAAGGGATTGTTTGCAGATTTTTTATTAGTTTCATCCCTACTGTCATCTTGTTTCTTGAGGTTAGCAGGTTGATGGGTAATATGCTCTCTACAGTCTTGGTTCTGATTTTCTAACTCTGTAGATTGTTCAAATGTTTCTCCCTTGTTTTCCTCTGTATCAAGAGCTGCCACTATGTTTGGATTTGTGGCCTCTACTCTGTTGTTTGAATTTCTATTCTCTAGCTCTTGCTCATCTGTAAACTCATCATTGTAAAGGATAAAAGATTCTAGGTTTGTATGGACAGAGTAAAGAGGAGAATTTTCTGGTTTCTTTGGGCTACTAACCATAAATTTCATGTGTGCTTCTCTATATAGTCTTCTAGACTGGCTGAAAATAGGGATAGTGGCATATGTCATGTCCATTTCCATTGTACCCTACAGCTTGGCACCCCATGATCTTGACAAAAACATGCCATACTTAGGGGGTACATCAGCCACTAGAACATCCATTACGATGCACTTGGCTGGGATTTGGGTCAAATTCACACATAAATCTTTGATCAGGCCCACACACTTCACTCTGCTAGAGTCAAAAGAATATAAATCCTTATATGGTCTAGTTATGTCTAGGCCTAATTTTTCCATGATCACTTTTGGCATGAGGTTGTGTGAAGCCCCTGAGTCATGCATAGCATTATGTAGGATTTTTTCATGGATATTTAGACTGACATAGAAAGGAGGCACTACTCCTTCCTGAAATTTCCCTTCAATTTTTGGGCCAAACAAGAGAGTTGGTTGATCATCATTTAAGTTGACAGAGTCATTGTTTTCTCCTAAGTTTAAAGCTTTCAAGATTTGACGTTTATATGCATCTTGGGTGGCCAACTCAGTGAGAGGGACAAAATTTTTGATTTTGGCAATGTCACTCTCCAGATTGAAAGGATACTAACTCTTTGAAAGGTTTAATTCTATTTTGTTAGTCACTGTTTTATTGGAAAAATCAGCTTGTTGATTTTCACTATGTACACTGGTTGAAACTGTTTTTTAGGAGCAGTAGCTGCAATGCTAGTGCTGCTAGTTTCTTGATTTGGTTTATCAATGGTTTGGATGTCTTTGTCCTTGTTTTTGCTAGAACTCTCAGCTGTTATTTTTTTGCTTTCAACAGTCCCTTTAGGGGTCCTTTCAGCTCTTTTCTTAATAGTGATTTCAGAGGTTATTGGTTTGGGAGTATCTATGTTCTTTTTGCTTCTGAGATCATATTTTTCTTGGACTCGCATGATGGCGTTCTAAAATCCTAACCTATAGTCTTCGGATTCTAACCCTTCGTCATCCCAATGTGTGTATGAGGTCTAGTTATCTTCTGTGAAAAAGGTGTGATCTTGGTTATCCATTCGCACCATGTTTATAATAGTTCCCTCTGATTCTTCTATTATTCCCTCATCCTCATCAAGGAAATTCACTTGGAATGGAGGTATGATTTGTTGGTCAGAATCCCTTTGTCTATTGGGAGGAGTGTTTCTCCTAAAGTTTTGGTTATGGTTTTGAGACTGATTTCTATTCTAATTATTGGCTTGGAAAACCATTTTCTCCATCATTCTTTCTAGCCTCTCCATGTTTTTGGCTAGATTATCAAATTTGGGATCAGATGTAGAAGCTGTGGTGTCCTCCCTATAGGTTACCTTCTTTTCAGCCCTCATCCTAGCTCTTTTTTCAATCAAGTTTGCTTCTACACTCACAGCTCCCTTTTGCATGTCTTCTAGATTTGTATAGTCTCTCTCCCTTAGTTGATAGGCCATGTCAGCATCGAAAACTTCAGGGTATTTCATTAAGGCCATTCCTTGGGGAGGTTTCATGTGGGGTGGAAGAGCATTGTAGACACTGTTAAACCTGGTGGAATAATCATGAATACTCTCCCCCTGGTTTCTTTTAAGACCTTTATACTCTGCTAATATTTGGAGAGGTTTGCTTTTGATTTCCCATTTGTTTATGAAAGCTTGATGTAAAGAGGGAAGGTCATTGATGCTATTAGGAGCTAAGCCTTTAAACCACTTTTTCACTTCTCCTCCTAAACTTTGAGCAAAGATTCTCATCTTAATGGTCTCATCTTCTATTTCCATATAATCAAAAGCATCTTCCATCCTATCTACATGGTGTTGAGATATAGTAGATTCTTTTCCAGCGAAATGGGGAATTTTAGACTGATAGTCATTGGGTAAAGGAGCCAGAGGCTGTGGCAACAATAGGGGAGCATACCATGCTGCCATGATAGTGTTTTGTGGGGGGAAAGGAGTGGCTTGGACAACAAGTATGTGGATGACAAAAATGCTTGGACCAGCAATAGACTGTTGAGCAGACTTAGGGTGAGAGAGACCCAAGTTAAGAACGAAGTGGATGTCAGGAGGCGTTGATGGAGGGGTTCCTCTGTCACTAATATTTTGACCACTATGTTGTGGTGAACCTGGAGGCTCAAATTCTGTCTGATCTATACCAATGAATGACTTGGTTCTTGGTAAATCACTTGGTAAATCTAAGTCAAATTGAGTATCTGATAGAGCTGCAAGGTTTTCAGGTGCTGAGTCAGCTCTATGAATGGGTCTGATAATAGTTGGATCCCTAGATGTGAAAGACTTCCTAAGAATTCTCTCTGGATTGTCAACTATTTCAAGGGGATTTGGATCAGGATAAGCTCTGGTATGGGTTGTTTTTGAAGCCAGTATGTTAAGTATAACAATCTTTAAGTGGCAGACTATCATTAAACAAAAAAGTTTAATCCTATGTGTTACTTTTAATATGGATGACGTTGAGATGAAACTGGTCTCCCAGTGGAGTCTTGTGAAAACAAAGATAATCAGCAGGCCTACTGATCAACAGTGGAGTCCTTTGGTCATTTATGAACTGTGGAGTTTCCAGGTGGAGGGTTTAAAATGTCTTGAAGCAGGCTGTTGTCCACCATCATCAATCAAATTCCAATCTAAGGATATTATGGGTCTTATGAGGTCTTAAGGATGTATAAGATAGAAATCACTCAGAAAATTCCCCAGTGGAGTCGCCATTATGTTGTGGTTCCTGTGATTTGGAAGATTTGGCAATACCAAATGACAAGACAACATCAAACCACTTTTGGATCTCAGTATCTAGCCCTCCTAGATCCAGAGAGGGATCTCTCTATAAAGGCAAAGAAATGTATATCTTTGAGGTTCAATTTAAGGTATTAGGCTAGCTATAGGGCACAAAGTTTTTTTGATTTGTTTGTTTGTTTGGTTGGGAAACATGAAAGAAGGGTTCAATGTAAGGTAAAGGAATGAGCAGAGAAGGATTTCGGTAATGGGGAGATAATTCAAAGAGAACACAAGTCCATTGGGCAATGGGGTCATGAAAGGGTTTACTTGCAATTCAAATATCCAAGGCTTTTAAAGGGCTAGTCATCTATATCAGAGGATCTGTTAAGATGATAGTATGAGATGAAAAAATAAGGAAATGAATGGAAATGACAAGGAAAACCTTCCAAGGTGACCACTTCGGAGTAAATCTAGGTACCGGGCATGCCTTAACCTCTATGATCTAAACTCCTAATGAGGCTAACTCTGAAGACAACAATCCAGTAGTCCTCCTGACTACTTTCAGACAATAGAAAACATTCAAGTTTAACACAGAGTGAAACCTATGATCAGAGAAAGACTTTTAACCTTCTCTGCTTTTGGCACTCAACTCAAAGGGATCTTAGAAAAGCTAACTGTTGGAAAATGAACCTAGGGGATAGGGCTAACTCTAAATCTCCCTGTTTCCTAATTCTTTCAGCTGAATCCAAACAAGAACATCTAAGAAACAAACTCTAAATTCATACATCAATAAGCATGGACAAACCAACTTCTATACTGGTTAAATTATGTTGAATTTGTTCTAAGATACACAAATAGCATAAAACATAAAGATAAGAAAGTGAAGGAAGCATTAGGGTACTTGCAGCAGTATATCCTAAGCTAAAATTACTGATTCTTATCAGAGAAAATGAAACATGATGTATAACAGAGGGAAAAAAATAACAAAGAAAGAACACATCACCACTGATTTAGATAAGGATCCAATGAACATGCTTGTCATATTAGAAGAGCAAAACCAGTCACATACATCCTTGTCCAATAACCTTATATCATCCAGAAATCATCTCCCAGCCTATTTACAACTACTACTCATAGAACTCTAACTCAGTAAAACAACTTACAATTAGTGTTTTTACAATATCCAACCAACCAACATTTAAAATGTATCTCTCATGAGTTATTATAGGTGAAAGAGTGATATTAGTGGTAGATAGGATTTAAATGATTCATTAAAACAAAGGGAGAAATGTCTTTCGAAGCCCATTCTGTTTTAATATCTTTGCATTGACTTTTAGTACCCTTTAGATGAATTGGGGGTCTTCGTCAGTTTGATAATAGCACCAAGGGTATGTTCCATGAAGTACTCTCTGGCTATAGTACTCTGTTTGTACTCTGAGACAAGAAAGTATGAAGATTTCCCTTTCAATTTTTCCATGCTTTGTAACTAATGCACTGACAGTTTTTAGGACTTCTTGTCAGAATAATAACTGTTATGGGCTTGGTGAGGAATAGAAAATGCTGTGGGAACTTGTCCTTCTTAAGAAAAGAACATTCTACTGATATTAAATCACTGACAGGGCTTGATGTGTGCTTTAGGCTTCATTAAGCCTCCTTGATCATCTTTGGGTCTTTATTTGTGTCATGTATGTCTGTAACTACGGATTAGGCCTTAAATACAATGCGCTGATCTTTTTAATACTTTTCTGTCACTCTTTAAGCTTCTACTATCCTGTTTGAGTGAATACACAGGTTACAGAGGCACTGGAGGGTTTATGTCAGGGTTAATAACACTAATCTTTCAGTAAAACATGTTTTAAACCTCCTTAGGGATGTCTTCTGCGATCTTCGGCTCTGAAACAGTATCTCAACACTATATATCACCATGAAAGTGATCGTGGAGACTGTATGGATTCACCATGCTCTGAAACCTGCAAACAATGGAAAACTCATTATAAAAACAATCGGGAGTGGGGTAGGCTTCTTCTGAGGCTCGTGGCGATGAAATAGCAGTGATGGAAAAGGTGTATGCAGCAGAAAAATGGTTGAAAAACCATGGCAGAAGGTGAAAACAGGTCTGATGGGAGCTTGGGGCGTGGTGGGTTGTGGACTGTTAGATTAAAATAATCAACGGTGATCTACGGTGGAGATTCGTCGACGAAGTTGTTTGGAGGATTAGATGAATGGTGGATGAGTGAAGATGCGATATAACGTGGGTTGTTGGAATAGAATAATCGACAACGACAATTAAAATGGAAATGATGTTGTGGAGGGTGGTATGGCAAAAATAGGAGTGGTTTTCGCAAAATAAAATGAGGGGTAAGTGGTATCGCCCAAAAAAACGCGATTCCACTCAGCGCCTGACACGTGGAAATCTAAAACCACCCATTTCGCATAATTTCGGAACGTTAACCCCTGAGCGCAAAAAATTTGCGAAATTGCGTGTTGGCCGTCGGATCTCTTGGTTTTGATCAGACGGTGTGGGTTGTGTATGATGGGAGGTAAGATGCACAGGCGAAAAGGTGGGTATGGCCCAGATGACGTGTGACGGCTTGGCGTGCAATGGGGAGGCGTCGGGCTATCGGGTTAAATCCCGACCGTTGGATTTCTCAGATAGACGGTCGAGATTAAAGATGGATCAGAAGTGTTTTAAATGGGAAATAAAGGTTAGATGGATGGGCAGAATGCGATGAAATATGGGCCATTAGTTCTTGTGGATTCAACAGTCCAGGTTCGTTTAAAATCTTAATGTCAGGAACAGGCAAAATAAATGGAGGGATGATTGCCCGAAGGTCGTTGATCTGTGGAGATCGACGGTTCACGTCAACTCAAACCATAATCGTCAAGGAATGATAAAAACAAAGGGAAAAAGTGTTTTTCTTCAAGAAATATGAGGAGAATAGGGCTTAGGGATAAGCGCTCGGGTGCAGTTCCATGGAGGGAAAAGGACCGGGGCTAGCATGTGACTTTAGGCCCTCGGGGGCTTAATACTTTAATGGAGTGGAAGACTGTTTTTTAGGATTTTTGAAGGGATTTTGGGGGTTTCTTTGGCCTTTTAGTGCCTAATTACAGAGCTTTAGTTTGCATGGAGGAGGGGCTAAAGGAAACAAGCCCTTAGGAGCTAAGAAACTTTATAATGTGGAAAGGGGTGTTTTATGCCAAAAAATAGGGATTTTTAAGCTAAATGAAGGGTTCTGATAGGTACAAAGGAGGATTTTTAAACCAAATAAAGGGAACTATAAGGTTTAAAAAGGGGGTTTTGATGATTTAGAGGTTTAATGAAAGGTTTTTAGGAGTTTTTGTGAATGGAATAAGGATAAAAATATGGAATTTTGTTGGAATTAAATGGATAAAATGGAGGCCCTTTGAAAGCAGTTTCTCTCACAAAAAATAAGGGCTCATCAATGGAAACATCAGTGAAGATTCCTTTGGAGGATAAGGACACCACAAGGCTTCAAGGATGATAAATTTTCAAGAGAAATTTTCACTTGAAGGCTTGAACAGATTTAGCCACCTGTTTGCTTTGACAGATTATTATAGGTGGCTAACAACGAGTATTGTACGTCATGAAACACTCAAGCAGAGCTCCCTTTACTCTTTGTATTTCAAGTATGAGGGGTTTGCGTAGTGCATTATATTAAATATCATTTTTGGGATTCAACTGTGTTAAGTAAGTCATTCATCTATGACCATTTCCATGAGAGGTAGTCGTAACTAGCTAATTTCTCATGATTTTTGAATAGTCCACTTAACACTCGTTGCATGAATGAAAAATTATTCAGTTACGACTACCTCTCATGGAAATGGTCATAGATGAATGACTTACTTAACGCAATTGAATCCCAAAAATGATATCTAATATAATGCACTGCGGAGACCCCTCATACTTATAATTAAATATTAATTAATATTATTAATAGATTATTATTAATATTTAATTAAATGAATGAATGAATTATTATTAATGTATATTAATTAAAAATGATATTAAATTTAATAATAATATTGATTAAATAATTAATAATGATATCATTAGCTATTAAATTATTAATTAATCAAGATATTAGTAATTAATAATTTTATTACTAATGATATTATACTATATCATTACTAATGTTATTAACTAATCATTATTTAATTATTAATAATGATATTAAATTTAAATAATAATATTAACTAATAATTGTAGTTATATTAATTAATTATAATAATAATAATAATTAATTAGTAGTAACAATAATTATCTAAAATGATTATAATAGTAATGATTTCTTAGTAGTTATTTTTGTAATATTATTATTATTTTTATTAGTATATATTTATTTATTAGTATATATTTATCAATATGAATATTAATATTAGATTTATATCATTAATTATGATTATATATCTCTTACTATGAATATCATAGTAATATTAGATCTATACTCTTATCGACGTTTTTCAACCACATTTACTAATGTGGCTATGTATCGACGTATATCAACCACATTTATTAATGTGGTTATGCTATTTATAATTGCATACAACAAGATTTGGTTATTCATTTCTAATTAATTTTTATCGAAAAAAATAATATTAAGACTTTTTTTTGAAAATAATTGTTGAAATTTATAAATCATTTATGACCGATCATTACTTTTATATAAAAAATAGAGAATAAAAGCCAAATTAAATTGGTTGAAGAAAGAATAAATAATTTCACTAATAACATATATAATATAAATAATTTCATTAATAATATATTGCTAAATTGGAATTATAGTATTGAGGAAAAGATAAATGGAAGATCGAAAGTATCTTATGAACTCGAAAATAATTTTAAGACGGTCTTTAGAGATGCAATATAAATGAACTCTTTTTTTGAAACTCTCGTCACCCCTATTATGTTATATGGATTTGAAGTTTGGGCTTATAGCATCTCTAGAGAGTTGTGGAGGAAGATAAAAGAGATTCAAAAGCAGTGGATCACTTACAATCTCTTGAGATTAAAAGAAATACACCCTGGCTTATAATCCTAATCAAAGCAAGCCTTCCCCCCATTGAAAACGTGGCTATGACTAGGTATTTTATGTATAAGAAGAGGTTAAACAACATAAAATGCAATAGTTTTACTATAATTTCTTCTAACACTAGCCAAAACCATTGCCTTCAAATCAAGCAGGGATGGCATAAGGATGCCCAATATTAATTAGACCATTAGGATATGGAAAAAAATAATCATGCATAATACAAATACTATTAAAAATTTTATTACATCAAAATTTAAGGAGAAATTGTGAAGTGATAAAAGGTTAGAGGAAAAATGAAATTAAGATAATATAAGGAGGCGATGAGGCCAAATCTTGAATATCAAATTTATCTCTATGTCTTGTTTAGTGTAAAGAAGAAATTAAGCATTGTTAATATAAAAACAAATTCTCATAAGCTCCATAGTGAAACTTGGCGTTGGTTAATTCTCAAAACACCCAAGGTTGAAATAGTTTGTCACCTTTGTGACACTAGGAGTGTTGAGGATGAAAATTGCTTTCTCTTAAATTATCTTGCTTATATTGACATTAAATGTAAATTTCAAAATATTTTTCACGCCAACAATCTTCTTGACTTTTTAACTAAACAAAACTATGATGATCTTGGAACACTTTATTTAATTCATTTGAAGGATAACAATGAACTTTAATCGAATGACACACAAAACATATAAAGGAAAAAAGGGGTAATTCTATGTATGATGATTTAGAAAATAAAGTGGTATTATATTACTTATAAGATGTAATTTATATAGTTTTTGTTTTTTGTTTTTTGTTTTATATTATTGTTTAAATTTATAGGAGTTGATGATGGGAGTCATTTGTAAGGAATAAAAATTGTCTCACCAAACATATAGCCTTGACTAAAACTCATACAATCCTAGCGGAAACATCTCATTAGTGGATATATCATTCCTCCTATCATTGAAACTAACCGTAATATATATATATATATATATATTCATTCTTTGTTTAAGTTTATAAGGCTCAAAATAATGGGTGAATGTATGCATTGTTAAGGCACTCCTTGAATAATATTCATCTATCAAATCATTAACTAGAGGGCCATCACAACTCCCGAATCATTCATTTATACCCATACGATTCAAACACTTAATTGGATTCCAGAATCTGCAACCATCATAGCTAAATACAGACATTACGGACTCAACAAGATACTGATACACCACTCACGAATCAATATCCTTACAACCCTACCACTTTAGGTCAACACATGCACTCTCAGCATATGCGCAGACTTGTCCAACTCTAAACTAAGACTTGTCTTTGAATTTACTCAAGATGCATACATGATCACACTAAGCGCAGTTATAGGGCAAGAGAAAACTCAAGACTGACTCTCACTCTGAATGAGGAGAAGAGGCTTCTCTTTCCTTATTTATAATTCCTCGAGGGAGCATAAGGCATCTCCTCGAACTTTGACAGTTTGACAAAGTACATGAGAATCTTCCTCAAAGTAGATATTATAGGCAATGCTTTTCCATATATTCTTTGAGATGTGGGTCAATCCACAAAAAAATTCGGAGAAAGTTTTAGAGATTCGTCTGGTAAGGTCTTGCATAGTGGAGTTTTTTAGGAATCCCACGAAACCTCTAAATAGGACACAATAGCTACAACTAACAAATAAAATATTACACATTGGATATTTTTAGGAATCGCACATACTCTTTAAATAGGACACAATGGATGCTTTTATTTAAATCCCACGAGAAAAGTTTGGCTCCACATGAGTCGGCCAATATGACAAGGTAAAAATTTACCAGTCATTGGTGAAACATATGCGCGTGGGTTCTCCACAGGAGCACCCTATTGGTCTATTAGAATCATAAGAATAATCTTCTGCAAGATTATCCTGAGTACTTAGTCCTAGAGGATCTTCACTTGTTAGTTTATGTTACTGTCTCGGATTGGTTAAATATTCTCTGAAAAAATTGTTCAACATTGGATCCCTTCATAAGGGGATAAGGGTCACAAAAAATCCCCCCCTGGAAGAGGGATTCCACTTCGAGGTTTTGCTCTTCTACTTTTGTTGTAGTCCCGAACATTTTTCCTTTACGATGTATGACATGATTTTTATATTGGATATATTTTAAAGGCTCTAGCAGTGTAATTTTCCCACCAATATGCTTGAGTTAAATTTAAACCATAATTCTTTTTGGGAATATGCCTTCATATTTTCCCGCAAATGTGGGATGAAATTGTTGTGTATTTTTACCCAATCCTTTCTCGGATATAATTTATCAAGAAAAATTTTAGTCCAACCAGTCCATGGATGCCTTACCATATTGTCAAGGTCTACGCAAATTATGACATTTTATTTTTCCTTGAACATTTGAAGGATTAGAGGATAAGTGGACCAACTCATTGGTCCAAACCTATATCACAATAACATTGGTTATCTTCTTCTTCAATCCAAACTCCATGTTTTTCTCCGACCAGTCGATTGTAAGCATTGTTGATTTTCCAAAATACCTTTCTTTCCCATTTTTCTAAGATATTTGTCTTTAAGGGACTGGAAATTATTTCTTGGACAAGCTTATAGTCCATATATTATTTTGTTGCAGATTCAGGAACAAATAAAACAAATTGTTTCCTGCTTTTAAAATCTTCTTGTTTTACCTTTTTCATCTCTGCACTAGATAACAGGGAAAAATATATGGCAGTGTTATTATGGGCTTCCCTAGACAACATATCTTCTATAAAATTCAAATACCCTGGCTTCTATACAATATCAAAATTTTCTAACCAAACAACCCATTTCTGTACACGGGTATGGTTGTCTGTCAACAAGCTATTATTTTTCAACATTCTCACCAAAATCTTTAAATATGTTATGATTTTGAATTTAACAAGCTTCAAATACAGTTTAAAATGTAAAATGGTCTTCTTAACAACTAGTAATTCTTTGTGGCTAGAAGTATAATTTAATTCTACTCCTCTGAAAGTTACAGAGGCATATCCAAAAATTTCTTCTTTTCCCATAATTTATTCTAGTAATACTCCTCCCCATGCTTCTTGTGATGCATCAATATCTATTATATATTTACCCTTTTCAATTGGTAGAGAAAGAGGAGGCAAGGAATGCATTTTCTACTTAATATTCTTAACTTCTACTTTCATTTCAGCAGACCATGTTGGAGGGTTTTTCTTGAGTCATTGCGGCAAAATAGGTATGTCATAGGCTTGCCCTTTATAAAAATTTCTAATATAATTCAAGCTTCCTAAAAATATTTGTAACTGTGTTTTGTCTAATCTCTTGTCTAGATAGTTCTTGAATATTTTCAAGACATGCTCTTGAAGAATAATATGTCATTCTGTTATTCTGTATCCCAAGAATTCAATATTTGTATTTACTACCCACATTTTTGTTGCAGAGAGTACCAAGGGATGTTGATATACAAGATCATATAATTTCTGCAAGTGTTTGAGATGTTCTTGGATATTTTTGGAGAAAATTAGAATGTCATCAATATAAACTATTATCCAGGGATAATCTCTCAAAATATCTTCCACACTTTTTTGAAATTCTCCTGGGGCATTTCTCAATCCAAATGGAATTACTATCCATTGGTATTTTCCATGAGGTACAACAAAGGTTTTCTTTTATGCCGATATTTTGGAGAAATGCCAATTTGATAAAATCCAGAATTTAAAGTAAACTTATTAAATATTACCTTCCCTTTGATTTTTTGCAGCAAGGAACCCTTATTAGGTAGTGGATACAAAATTGGTTGGAGAACTTTATTTAATGGCTTATAATTCACCACTAATCTTGGCTTTCCTCTCTTTTTTTTTGAGTGTTTTTTAACATCAAATTATCTACAATCCCAAGCACTCTTGGATGGCTCAAAAAGACCTTTTGTTGGAAGATATTTTATTTCCTCTTGGCATATTTTAATTTCTAAAGGACTCATTAAGGCTATAGAATCCTTCTCGGGAATAATTTTTTCCAAAGGATCATATGGAACATTTACAAAATATTTCTCCCTATGCCAGAAAGCATTAGGGGATTCAGAACTGAAAAATTCTCTTATCTTTCTCGAGATATCTTTAAGAAAAAATTTTGAGTGCAGTTCTGCATAGAAGATGTTGCGTTCCAATTTATAATGTTCCACCACAAGTTTTAGAGAGTACACAAACTTGTTTTTTTCTTCCTTTCATTCAGGAATTTTTTTCTTACAAACACCGTCTCTATACATTGGTGTATGGACTTGTTGATTATCTATATGGAATATCAGCTTATGCCTTTTTACATCAAAAGTAACTGAGCTAACCATATTAATAAAATTAGATCCTAAGATACAATCATGTGCAATTTCCTATACACCATAAAATACAACTTCTAAATTTTTCCCTTCAATTTATATTGACAATGGATTAGTTTCACCAAAAAAAAGTACTTCATTCTTATTTACATCAGTTCCTCTGAATCTAGTTTCTTTCCAAAAAAATGCAGGGATGATTTGTTTCCTCATCATATTTAGTTGTGCCCCAGTGTCTACCAAACAATCTATCTGGTGTGGATTTCTATTATCTAGACAAATCCAAAATTTTATGAAGAACTTAACTCCGACATAGAACAAAGAAGGATTTTCTTGTTCTATGCCCATTATGCTATCTTTATCAATTCTAGTTCCTTCCTCTTCCAATTCAATTCCTTTGTGCTTTATTTTGTACCCTTCTTTATAAGTTGGATCTAAATCAATATCATCATATTCCCTGAACATTTCTTCATCTGAGGAAAAAATTTCTTCTAGCCTGATGGCTTATAATAACAATTTAATCTCTTTGGCCTTTTCTATATCCTCTTTAGCAATTTTATTTTTTTCTTCAACCTGGACTAGTAAAAGAGATTCGCTATCTCTTCTAAACTCTTGTTTATCATAATGTTTGTAGGGGCCTGAATGAAGATCAGTAGGATTGTAGACAGTTGGATATTCCTTGTAGGGTGAATTGCTATAACTTTCAAGTTGTTGGGATATAGGCCCAGTCACTTGTTGTAAGAGAAAATCTCTTTCAACTCTTACTGCAATCATTTCCTGTACTTTCCAAATAGAAAGAGGGCCTAGATTTTGACATGTTTATTCTAATATTTATTTATTACTTTTCTGTTTGGTAGTAGGAAACATGAATATATCATAATGTGACCTTGGATTGTGTAGATTTTGGAAATATTCTTCACATCTTGGATATTAGGAATTTTCAAAAGGAATTGTCGGGGTCTTATCTCCCTCCCAATTTTGTGGATCCAGAAGACAAAATTGATATGCAAGGTGTTAAATATATGAATCAGAAGAAGAAGTGGAGGAAGAATCATTATCTTCATCAGTGGGAAGAAGGATAATATCATTTGATTGTGGAGGTGGAGTAGTAGAATCAATAAAAAAGAGATCCCACAACTCTGGATTAATCTTCAGTGAAAAGGGTAGAAAGATGTGGGTCTCTATTTTTCTTGGGAAACTTATTTTTCGAATGTCCTAGTTTATTGAAATTAATACAAAGAGCATATTTTCTTGGGGTAGATCATTTTTTGAGATAAGGTTTCTTTGGAAAAGAGTGTTTATGGTAGTAGGATTTTGGGCTCTTATAATATTTAGCAGGAAGACTGGGAGACCAACGAGACTTAAAAGAGTACTTCTTATATTTTTTATTCTTATGCTTGCATCTTTTACAGTAGCATGATGCAAAATTGATGCACTTATGTCCTCTGTTAAAATCACCATATCCCCATTCTAGAATTTTTCCCACATTTTTGCATAAAGAAGGAGTAACATATTATTAAACCTTTTAAAATATTTTGACACTCTCTTATCAAGGCAATGTTCTTGAATCACTACATCTATATGATAGTCTGCCATGGAAAGGGTCATGCTTTGTAACCTTATGTCCTTATCCTTAAAGTATTGCTCTAATGCATCTGTAAGCACACCTAGAAAACTACAAATATAATATTTGATATAAGTAGGATCAGTGGATTTACGTGCTCCTATGAGTAAATTTTTCATGTAACATAAATATTTATGCTTAAGAGACAAATCTCCTAATCTCTAAGACATGAAGAGAGATTGAAGATGCTCTACATCTGATCCAAATTTCTTAGCACCATAGAATTATAGTCTTAAGGCTTCAAGCAAATCACTTCGAGTAGTGGGGGAGTTTAGGAATTTATCTTTAGTTGTTTGAGGACACCAGTGCCACCATTCCCATGCAAGACCAGTAAACCCCGCAATAAGGAGATTAGCCATATGCCCTGCAGTAATAATTGTATTATCTTTCGCTTTTTGAGAAATACTCCAATTTCCTACGATTTGTAATGCTTCTTTAATTTCCTCTCTACTTTGAAATCCTATATTAAGTATAAGATGCTTTGATATTGTGGCTATAAGTCTATTTATTCCTCTGATGCCAAGGCTCCCTATATTATTTATCCTTGACGTATTTGTAGAGGCTTCCCCCATAGTTTCATCAAATCCTTTAGGGCCTTCAATCCCTAAATCCAAAATATCTAGATATTTTTGCTTATTTGGCAACAAAGGATCCCAATGATTGATTGTATTCATGTATTTCAAAACAATAGAAAATAATTTGTCTAATATCTCGAAATCCCATTCAGGTTGTAGTTTTGGTTCAGTTCACAAGCAAACAGATCACATGATTTTTTCCTTATAAGACCAAGCTTAGTATCATCTTTAGGGATAACTTTCCGGAATGGATCAAAAGAAACAAGATTTCTGATTGACTTCTGAAATGACTTAGAGAGTTCTATAACTCTGAAGTAGATTATTTCAAGAACCGAAAGCCTAATATTAAGCTTTTCCACAACCTTTTTTATTTCTTCAACATCACTCAGGACATGGGATACTATCTCCCATTTGTCTGAAAATTTTTGTAGCTCTTCTCTTTTGGACTTATTAGAAAAAATTATTCTTAAAATATCCTTATGAACATCATCTAAATTCTTGGTTGCCAAACTTGATTGAAGATTTGAATAGTTCAACAACTTGCACTCATCATAAACACCTATGTCAATTGAGGATTATCTGACTGGCATATATTCTGGTTTAATTTTTACATCAAATTGGTATTGAAGAAAAGGAGTGGTTGGAAGATTTCTTCCGGGAACAAATGAAAGTTATCATGTTAGTATTTTTACTCTCATTTTTGTATTTTCTCTTGACAGTGTAACAAATAACATACACAAATGATGCAGGTGCATCCAGATTTAGCCAACAATGTGATTGGATGTTCACCTGTTGTGGCTAAACATGAGGTGGAAAAACATTGGTCATTAGTATTTTTATTTAATTTTAATGAGAGAAGTTAGTTGGTTTGGATTTATTAGACTAATTAGGAAATAAAATAAGAAATGTGTTCCTCCTTGCATGGAGATTAAGCCAAGTAGGATAAGAATGGAGAAATAGGATAGCATTTATTAGTGGAATAGATTCAACAGAAATCTATTTTAAGGAGAAAGACCGCTTTGGATTTTTTGATATAAAATGTGTTAAATAGGTGAAACTTGAGAGATGAATAAATAGAGTTGGGAAACAGAGAAGAAAGAGTTCTGGAATAATTGATATAATCAAGCCGAGAAGGGTTATAAACTCTGTAATTTTTATTTATGAGCAATTGATTTAAGCGTAGTGTGCAAGTCTCATTTCTGGTGAGGAATTATTTTAAAGCCTGTGTAAAATCGATTCCGATAATAATGGTATAGTTTTTTGTTGATGTGTTTTTATTTGGAAATATCAGTAATAACGATTGCAGGTTTTGTTTTTCAAGTCCGTAGACTTAAGAATTTCGACCCTTTTTATTACAGAGTGTTTTATATAAAATATGTGTTTTAAAATTCTGTTGGAACCTTGTGTGCTTGGAGCCGAGAATTGGGAGCATAACATACAACTAAGTACAACAACCCTTCAAAACCATAAGTGGTGTATCACATGTCTTAAAAACCATAGATGGTATATCACAAGACTTCATTAGTCAAGAAGTATTTTTATAACATATGCGATCAAGTAATAAGGTGACACGTAGCACCTTGATTACAAGGAAAAACGACTTTTATCGCATGCTTTCAGAGTGTTATTTATCGTGCTAGTTTTTTAGGTCCCTAATTTATTAGTTTAGTCCCTTATTATTATTAGTATAGCCCCCTTATTGTTATTGTTGTACCCCTGTAACCCCAATATTGTTATTATTGTGCCCTTACATTATTATTGTTAGGTTGGCTAGGATTATATTATGGCCCCATGGACTCCTATATATAGAAGGAGGTTTTGGTCATTTGTAGCATCCAAGAATTTTTCTTTTATGTAATGTATTGGAGGTTGCCCCCTCGAAGTGGCTGATTTCTAAGGCATTGATCTCTCTTTTCTTCTATTTTTGGAGCTGGTTTCACAACATTTGGTATCAAAGCTTTGGATTCTAGGGTTTCACTGCTCTAAATAGGTCATCATGGAATTTTCGCTATAACATTTTTCTATGAAGGTTCCGAAGCTGAAATATTTAGAGTGCGAAGCCGAAATCCTAAGGAACATCGTCAGAAAAATTTAGAGCTTGGTTCGCAACATTTTAGGAGACATGATCTATGGAATTTAGGGCTTTTTGCAGGCTCCAGAATTTAACCTAAACAGGCCATCGCGGAATTTTCGCTATAAATTTTTTTCTACAAGGTGTTAGAAGCTGAAATTTTCACACAAAGAATCTGAAATCCCGAGCAACGTCATGGAAATATTTCAGAGATTGATTCACATTATTTTTGGAGGTAGGATTTGTGGAAGTTAGGGCTTTTTCAGGCTCTCGAATTTCATCTCAAAGAGGTGATCGTGGGAAAATCTTCATAAATCTCTCTCTGAGCATTGGATTGGAGTTATGTAAAGAGTGGCCACAATTAAACAAACTATAGTTTCATGTCTATAAATTTCAGAGTTGAAGGAGGAAACAGTGATATGTGGCAAGTCGTACAAGTTCGCTCTACTGAACCAATCCATAATTAGGTCATTGTGGGATATTGGACATAAATTTGCCTTGAAGAAACCAAATCAAGTCAGACCTATGGCATTAGAAAGAGGATTCAGAGGGCTACCTCAGGGCCAAATTTTAGATATTGAAGATCCGAAATCACAGAGATATTTTAGTTTCAATATTGAGCTCCTCAAAAGCAAGAAAAAGGTGTGTATTTTATTTTTATTTTTATTTATTTTTTTAATTTTTAATTTTTTTTAATTTTTAATTTTTAATTTTTAATTTTTATTTATTTTTAATTTTTTTTTAATTTTTTTTAATTTTTTTTAATTTTTTTTTAATTTTTAATTTTATTTAATTTTATTTTATTTTTAATTTTTATTTTATTTTATTTATTATTATTATTATTATTATTATTATTATTTTCTTTCTGAATTGCATAGGTCTTGTGTAAAAAATCAGTTTGAAGTGATTCTAAGGGCCTATTGAGCATATACTTCAGTATTGGGTTCCTCCTAAAAATAATTCAACACCCATTAAGCCCTCAGAATACTCTACTATGACTCATGAAGATGAAGAATGGCAACATGATATATCAAAATTACAAGGGCAAGTGCACCAAATTTCAATCTCGCAAAGAGCAACAAAAAATGAAATGAAAGTTTTGAAGAAAGGCATGGAAGTGAAGATGGATGGTTTGAAGAAAGGCATGGAATCTAAGATGGATGGCAAGGCAGCTAAGATGGAGGACATGGAAGAAAAAATGAAAGACAACATGGAAAACATGAAGAATGATCTAAAAGCAAACATGGAAGGCTTGACAAAGTTGATACAAGAAATGATTCCTAATTGTGAAAAGATAGTAGAATAAACTCATGATGAGAACAAAATAGATTTTAATCGTGATTTCATAAACTCTAAGGAGGAAATGATAGCACATTATGAGGATAAAAAGAGCAACACCTTCTTTAGCCAATTGATAAATCTTAAAAAAAAAGGGTTCAGTGGTGGAGCACATTGAGGACTTCCAAAAATTGAATATAAGGGTAACTGATATTCTAGAGGAACACATGATTGATGTCTTCATAGGGACTTTAAAGGATAACATCCAACATGAAGTTCGCGTTTGGGAACCTAATTCATTGGAGAAGGCATTTAAGTTGGCATGAAAAATTGAATGTAAAATTATGGTGACAAGGAAGCCTACCACTCACATCTATAAAGATGGAAGTGTTCCTACTCCTAGACTTCCACAACCTACAAGGTTAACACCACAAAAATTGGAAGAAAAAAGAGCAAAAGGGCTTTGCTACAGTTGTGATAGTAAATACACTAAAGGTCATAAGTGTCCTGAGAAGAAATTATTTTACATAAGTTGTGAAGAGGAAGAAGAAAATGAACAAAAATCTTAAAAATAAGAGGATATACACCATGAACCAACCCTAGAAGAGGAAGAAATGAGTCTGACCATATTATGTAATGCATTGGCAGGAATTACCACTCCTCAAACTATTAAGATAGAAGGAAATATCAAGAAGAAAAAGGTAATAGTTTTGATTGATACGGGTCGTACCCACAATTTTATTCATTGTAAGGTAGCCAAGGAATTGAATTTTTTCCTATTCCCAGCACCAGAATGTCAAGTGATGGTTGCAAATGGAGGAACTATAAATTGCTCTAGAAAATGCCATAATATCAAGCTAACCATGGGGGAATATGTACTGAATATTCCAATGCTTTCCATTCCAATGGGAGGTGCTGATGTTGTATTAGGAGTACAATGGTTACAATATTTGGGGACGATAGCTCTTAATTTTCAAGAAATTTTCTTGAAATTTTTTCAGAAGGAAAGGAAGTCGAATTACAGGGTATCACGGGGAAGCCGGGAAAGATAATAAGCTCTAATGTCATGACAAAGCTTCTGAAGAAATAACAACGAGGGGTAATTACAAAATTATGCTCACTACAAGTTCCAACATCAAAATCATCTATTTCTGCAGATCTCCAAAAATTCTTGGACAATCATTCCAAGGTGTTTTAAACTCCCAAAGGACTCCCACCTATTCGTGATCATGATCGTGTTATTCATTTGATTCCAGGAAGTTTTCCTCCAAACATAAGGCCTTATAGATACCCTTATGTCCAAAAGAGTGAAATTGAACGTATGATTGAAGAAATGTTAGAGGCCGGTATAATTCAACCTAGTCAAAGCTTTTTCTTTTCTCTAGTAGTATTGGTGCACAAGAAGGATGGATTGTGGCGCATGTGTCTGGATTATAGGGAACTCGTTAAGCTCACTATTAAAGATAAATTCCCCATTCCTGTGATTGATGAATTATTGGATGAATTACATGGAGAAATTTATTTTAACAAGTTTGATCTTCATTCAGGATATCATCAAATTAGAATGAAGACTAAAGATATTCCGAAAACAACATTTCAAACTCATAAGGGTCATTATGAGTTTTTGGTCATGCATTTTGGCCTTACCAATGCACCTTCTACATTTCAAGGGTTGATGAATTCCATTTTCAAACCCTTCCTTAGAAAATTTGTGCTAGTATTTTTTGATGATATACTAATCTACAATAGGTCTTGGAAGGATCATGTTCAACATGTTGACAGGGTGCTCAAACTATTGCAGGAAAAATAATTATATACAAAAACAACCAAATGTTTCTTTGGAGTACAAGAGGTGGAATATCTAGGTCATATTGTATCTCACAATGGTGTTAAGGTAGATCCTAACAAAATTAAAGCCATTAAGGAATGGAAAGTCCCCACAACCATAAAGTAGTTGCGAGGATTTCTCAAGTTAACAGGGTATTATGGCAAGTTTGTTAAGAATTATGGGAGAATAGCAGCACCTCTAACAACATTATTGAAAAAAGATGCATTTTCATGGACTCCTGAAGCAACTAAGGCCTTTGAACATTTTAAAGAGGAAATGTGCCTAGCACCGGTCTTAGCTATGCCAGATTTCACAAAAACCTTTATTGTGGAATGTGATGCCTCAGGAAATGGAATTGGTGTTGTTTTAATGCAAGAAGGAAGACCCATTGCTTTTGAAAGTCGTCCAATAAAAGGAAAGTATTAACAGAAAGCTATTTATGAGAAGGAAATTTTAGAAATACTACATGCACTAAAGAAATGGTGACCTTACCTAATGGGTAGACACTTCAAGGTAAAAACTGATCATGATAGTCTTAAACACTTTTTGGAACAAAGAATATCTTCAGAAGAGTAGAAAAAATGGGTCACAAAGATGTTGGGTTATGACTTTGAAATAATCTACAAAAAATGGAAGATAAATGTTTTTGCATATGCACTCTCAAGAAATAATGAAGAGGTGGAAGCATTTCTTTGTGACATTTCTATTATCCAATCGGTTTGGATAACCGAAGCAAGGGATGAATGGAAGAAGGATGAAGAAGTGTGGACACTCATTCAAAATTTGCAGCAAGATCCTACTACATCTGATACATTTAGTTGGAAAAATGATTCCTTATGGTACAAAGATCGCTTATATCTTTGTAAAGATTCCCAACTAAAATAAAAGATTCTTTTGGAATTGCACACTTCTCCTTTAGGAGGTCACTTAGGATTTTTAAAAACTTACTACAGGGTGAAGAAAGATTTTTTTTGGAATGGCCTTAAATCTGATATTCAAAAGTTTGTGGTGGAATGTTTAGTTTTCCAGCAAAATAAAGTTGAGACAATTAAGACCCCGGGTCTTCTAAAACCTTTATCCATTCCAAGTCAACATTGGGAGGAGATTTCAATGGATTTTATCACAGTTTTACCCAAGTCCGAAGGAAAGAGTGTCATCATGGTGGTAGTTGATAAAATTACCAATTTTGCACACTTTTCTGCATTATCTCATCCATTTAAAGCAAGTACAGTTGCTACTACATTTATGGACACAATTCAAAAGCTACATGGAAACCCAAAGATTATTGTGAGTGACATAGATCCCATTTTTACTAGAAATTTTTGGACGGAGTTATTTTCTTGTTTGGGTACTCAACTAGCTCATAGCTCATCTTATCATCCTCAATCCGATGGTCAAACTGAAATAGTGAATAAATTTTTGGAAGGATATCTTCATCTGATAAACAAGCAAAATGGGTCAAGTGGTTACCTCTCGCTGAATGGCGGTACAACACTTCCTTCCATACTGCAGAAAAAATGACTGCATTTATGGCACTTTATGGATATCATCCACTGTCCATAACATCATATTTAAGAGAAATTATAAGGTTAAAGCCGTGGAAGATCACGTCGAGCATCAAAAAGAAGTTATCCAACTCTTAAAGGATAACCTAATTGAATGAAGAAATAGGCAGATCAACATCGCAGCGAGAGAAGTTTTGATGTTGGAGACTGGGTATTTTTACGGCTACAACCATACAAACAAATTTTCCTCAAGCAAGCTAAGAAGGATAATAAATTATCGCCAAAGTACTATGGTCCTTACAAGGTGTTGCAAAATATTGGAACTATGGCATACAAATTGGAGCTTCCTGCTTCTTCGCGAGTGCATTTAGTTTTCCATGTTTCATGCTTAAAGAAGGTTATAGGTGAAAATCTTCCAGTTCAAACAATATTTCCAGAACTTGACGAGGAAGAAAAAATCATATTGGAACCTGAAGCGATCACGGAAATAAGAACTCGAAAACTACGAAATCGATCAATTTCAGATTATCTCATCAAGTGGAAGAACTTACTCACTAAAGATTCTACATGGGAGGATAAGAATTTTATACAGAACCACCCAGATCTACTCAAGTGTTGAGGACAACAATTTTTTGAAGGAGAGGGGCATGTTAGGTCCCTATATTACTAGTTTAGTGCCTTATTATTATTAGTATAACCCCCTTATTGTTATTTTTGTACCCTTGTAACCCCAATATTGTTATTATTGTGCCCTTAAATTATTATTGTTAGGTCGGCTAGGATTATATTGTGGCCCCATGGACTCCTATATATAGAAGGAGTTTTGGTCATTTGTAGCATCCAATAATTTTTCATTTATGTAATGTATTGGAGGTTGCCCCCTTGAAGTGGCTGATTTATAAGGCATTGATCTCTCTTTTCTTCTATTTTTGGAGCTGGTTTCACAACATAGTTAAGGTGTGATAAGGCCGGAACTATTGTATCGATATGTAGAAGTGACGGTGGAGATTGAAGTATTCGGATGGTGGATTGACGGAATTTAAGTTTGAAATACATACATTCTGTTGATTAATATACCGATTCTTTTGTTTATACATTAAATTGAGATTTGTTTGAGTGACTTGCGTCATTTGGTATCAAAGCCCAGATCATTTTTGTTTTGTAAAATTCCACCCAGTAGAGGTCTAGGAATAGCCCGGGGACAACCTGCAACAAATGCAGTTTTGCTGGAAGAAGTATGAAATCTTCGTACACGGATGGAAGCCATGGAAACAACCCAGAGAAGAGCACCTGAAGAAGGAGGCGCTAGTGATGTAGAGGAATTTTCTAAAGAATAAGAAGAACAAGACAATGAAGCAGCTAAGGTGTTGAAGATAGTGGTGAAGGCAACTGGAAGACCAAAGGTGGACATATCTATGTATGAGGGAAATCTCAATGTAGAAGAATTAATGGACTGGATCAGTTTGTTAGACAAGTACTTTGAATTTGAAGAATTTGAAGACAAAAAGAAAGTGAAGATTGTGGTTAATAGATTAAAAGGCCATGCAGCTATCTGGTGGGAAGAATTACAGTTATCCAGACAGAGAAAAGGAAAACCCAAAATCAAACAATGGGATAATATGGTGAGAAAATTAAAAGGTAAATTCATGCCTAAGGATTATCAATTAAATCTTTTCAAGAAATTACATAATTTGAAGCAAAAAGGAATGATAATGAAAGAATATACAGAGGAGTTCTATAAATTGAATATTAGAGTTGGACATGTAGAGGATAATGTTGAGGAAGTAGCCATGTATATAAATGTTTTAGGTATGATATCTAGGATGAGAGCAGTTTATTAAATCTGAAGACAATTGAGGATGCTTATCAGGAAACCTTAAAAGCGGAAGAGAAGATACAAAGGAAGCAAAGCCATAGGAATCGAGGAAAGAATTCAGTAAGAGGCAGAGGAGAATTCAAACCTAGATTTTAGTACTCCCAAAATGAAGCAGGAAGCTCAAGTAGCAGATCACCACAGAGAGGAGACTCTAGTCGAGGAAGGTTCGTCCCCAGATGTAGAGGCCGAGGAAGAGAAATTCGGTGCTTTACATGTGTTGAATGGGGACATGGGTCATGGGACTGTCCTCATAATAAATCAACAACTCAGAGAAATGTGAATGTTGCTGAAACAAAGGAAGAAATTCCTCATAATGCAGGTAAAGAAGAACCACCCGAAGTAGGAGAATCCGTGCTATTAAAAAGGGTATTTCTTAAAGAAGAAAAAGAAGCAGGAGAGCCAACTCAAAGGAAGAACCTATTTAGAACAATATGCAAGTCCAAGGGAAAATGTTGTAATGTGGTAATTGACAGTGGAAGTACTAACAAACTTGTTTCTACAGAGATGGTGGACAAGTTGGGATTAGTAAAAATAGTACACCCTACTCCTTATAAGGTATCATGGCTACAAAAAGGACATCCGATTATTGTGACGGAACAATGTAAGGTAGAGATCTAGATAGACACTTACAAGGATGTTATATTATGTGATGTAATGTCGATGGATATATGTCATATATTGTTGGGAAGACCTTGGTAGTTTGGTCGGAAATCCATAGATGATGGCAGAAGAAACACTTATACCCTAGAGAAGGATGGAAACAAACACACAATGCTACCATTGAAGTATGAAGCTGACAAAGGAACACCAGGAAATAGTGTTATGCTGATAAGTGGAAAAGAACTGTTGCAAGAAATTGAAAAAGATGAAGAGTTGCATTTTGCTATCATAGGGAGACTGAAGGTAATTTTGACTTCCACAAATTTAGATGGTTTATCTGAAGAAATAAAAACTCTATTGAATGATTTTGCTGATATTATTGTGGATGAGTTGCCAAATGCATTACCACCAATCAGGAGTATTAGTCATCACATTGATCTAATACCTGGAGCAAGTTTGCTGAATAAAGCATCATATAGATTAACTCCTCAAGAAAATGCAGAATTTGGAATACAAGTGCAAGAGTTGATGGATAAGGGATTGGTAAGAGAGAGCCTTAGTCCATGTGTTGTACCAACAGTACTCTGTCCAAAGAAAGGAGGAGAATGGCACATGTGCACAGATTCTAGAGCCATAAATAAAATCACCATTAGGTATCGTTTTTCTTTACCACGAATGGATGATTTAATAGATTTATTGAGTGGATCAAAATATTTTACTAAGATAGATTTGAAGATTGGTTATCATCAGATAAGAATTAGAGAAGGGGATGAGTGGAAGACTACATTCAAAACAAATAGTGGTTTGTATGAATGGTTAGTGATGACTTTTAGAATCACTAATGCACCTAGCACATTCATGAGATTAATGAATGAAGTCTTGAAGGAATATGCAGGCAAGTTTGTAATTGTTTATCTTGATGATATTTTAATTTTCAGTCGAAGTAAAGAAGAGCATCTGGAGCACCTTAAATTGGTTCTAAAAACATTGCAGAAAGAGAAACTGCTAATAAATTTGCAGAAATGCATTTTTATGAAAGAAGAGTTAATCTATTTGGGGTTTGTAGTTTCTAAAGAAGGTCTAAAAATAGATCCAGAAAAAGTTCAAGCAGTTTGGAGTTGGCCAACTCCAAGAACATATTTGAGGTAAGAAGCTTTCAGGATCTTACAAGTTTTTGTAGAAAATTTATCAGAAGTTTTAGTCAAATTTGTGCACCGATTATTGAAACAATCAAAGAGACTAATCAGCCATTCAAGTGGATAGAAGCAGCAGACCAAAATTTTAAGTTGCTGAAGAAGAAAATTACAAAGAAACCAGTTTTAGCTTTGCCAGATTTTGAAAAAGTTTTCCAAGTTGAAACTAATGCTAGTGGAGTTGCAATTGGAGTAGTTTTAAGTCAAGAGAAGAGAACAATAACATACTTTAGTGAGAAACTGAATGAAGCTAAGAAGAAATACTCATCTTATGAAAAAGAGTTTTATGTTGTTGTGCAAGCCTTGAAAAAGTGGAGACATTATTTGTTACCAAAAGAGTTTGTATTATATTCTGATAACCATGTGTTGCAGTTTATAAAAAAATAGCCTAAATTGAACTAGAAACATGCCAAATGGGTGGAATTTTTGTAGAGTTTTACTTTTGTGATAAAGCATACAAGTGGTAATTTGAACAAATTTGTTGATGCTTTGAGTAGAGTGAATTTAATCATGGAGGAATTACAAGTTGGTGTTGTAGGATTTGAAGGAATGGTTGATATATATAAAGAAGATGCAGAATTTAAGGAAATTTATACAACTATACAAAACCTAGTAGTTCATAATAGAAGCCAGTGGTTGGATTATCTTATCCAAGGATATTTGCTATTCAAAAGTAATAAATTGTGTATTCCTAAATGTTCTATGAAAGAAAACATAATTAAAGAGAAACATAGTGGAGGCTTGTATGGACACTTTGGACAAGACAAGACTTTTTCTCAGGTAAATGCTTTTTATTATTGGCCAAAGATGCAAATTGATGTTAAGAGATTTGTTGAGAAATGTAGGATCTGTCAGTATGCTAAGGGGAGAAGCCAAAATACAGGATTATATCAGCAATTACCAATACCAAATCGACCATGGGATGTTGTTAGTATGGATTTTGTTTTGGGTTTACCTAAAAATCAAAGAGGAAATGAATCCATTTATGTTGTGGTGGATAAGTTTTCTAAAATGGCTCATTTCATTGCATGCAAGAAAACTAGTGATGCAACACATATTGCTAATCTGTTCTTTTCAGAAGTTGTAAGGTTACATGGATTACCTGTGAGTATTATGTCTGAAAGGGATACCAAGTTTGTTGGGCATTTCTTGAGAACTTTGTGGAAAAAACTAGGTACCAACCTTATTTTCAACTCAACTTATCATCCTCAAACGGATGGACAAAACGAGGTAGTGAATAGAAGCTTGGGAAATATGTTTAGGAGTTTAGTGTATAAAAATCCTAAGCATTGGGATTTAGCACTTGCTCAGGCTGAATTTTCTTACAATAATACTCCTAATTGAAGTACTGGGATGAGTCCATTTCAAATTGTATTTGGAATGAATCCAAGAGGTGTGTATGAGCTCGGGAATTTAGAAAAACAAGAGATAAGAAGCGCAAAGGCAGAAGAGTTTGCCGAATAGATGCAACAAATACAGGAAGATGTTAAAGATAGATTGCAGGAAATCAGTGGCAAATACAAATAGAGAGTTGATATGAAGAGGAAAGAAAACAAATTCCAAGAAGGAGATCTAGTCATGGTTTATCTGAGAAAATAAATATTTCCTGTTAAAACTTACAACAAATTAAAGATAAAGAAAATAGGACCATGTAAAATTTTGAGGAAATTCTCTTCAAATGCATATGAAATTGAATTTCCATAAGGGATTGGAATATTACCCATATTTAATGTTGCAGATTTGTACCCATACAAAGGAATAGAAGAAGAGCTACAGGAAAACTCTACAGCAGAGGAAAACTAGACTTTAAAGTGGAGGGAACATATGCCAAAGATAGAAATGAAGGAAGTGGAGGCCATTTTGGAGAAAAGAGTAGCGAAGAAAACCAGAGGACAAAATTACTATCAATATCTAGTCAAATGGAAAGGACACCCTGTGGAAGATGCCAGTTGGATGAAAGCAACAGAGTTACAAAAGTTTAATACAGATCCTGAAGCATTGATGGATCAATGTTTTCTTCCCTGGGAGTCTGATGCAAGAGCATCTAGACTTAGCCAGCAATGTGATTGGATGTTCACATGTTGTGGCTAAACATGAGGAGGATAAACATTGGTTATTAGTATTTTTATTTAATTTTAATGAGAGAAGTTAGTTGGTTTGGATTTATTAGATTAATTAGGAAAAAAAATAAGAAATGGGTTCCTCCCTGCGTGGAGATTAAGCCAAGTAGGCTAAGAACTGAGAAATATGATATCATTTATTTGTTGAATAGATTCAACATAAATCTATTTTAAGGAGAAAGACCGCCTTGGATTTTTTGATATAAAATGTGTGAAATAGGTGAAACTTGAGAGAGGAATAAATAGAGTTTGGAAATAGAGAAGACAAAGCTTTGGAATAATTGATATAATCAATCTGAGAAGGGTTATAAACTCTGTAATTTTTATTTATGAGCAATTGATTTAAGCATAGTGTGCAAGTCTCATTTCCGGTGAGGAATTCTTTTAAAGCCTGTGTAAAATTGATTCCGAAAATACTGGTATCATTCTTTGTTGATGTGTTTTAATTTGGAAATATCAGTGATAACGATTGCAGGTTTTGTTTTACAAGTCCGTAGACTTAAGCATTTCGACCTTTTTTATTACAAAGTGTTTTATATAAAATTCGTGTTTTAAAATTCTGTTGGAATCTTGTGTGCTTGGAGCCAAGAATCGGGAGCATAGCATACAACTCAGTACAACATCCCTTCAAAACCATAAGTGGTGTATCACATGTCTTAAAAACCATAGATAGTATATCGCGGGACTTCATTCCGGCAAGTAGTATTTTTATAACGTATGTGATCAAGTAATAAGGTGACACATAGCACCTTGATTACAAGGAAAAATAGCTTTTATCGCATGCTTTCAGAGTGTTATTTATCGTGCTAGTTAAGGTGCGATAACGCTGGAACCGTTGGATCAATACGTAGAAGTGACGATGGAGATTGAAGTATTCGGACGGTGGATTGACAAACTTTAAGTTTGAAAACCACACATTCTGTTGATTAATATACCGATTCTTTTTTTTTTCACATTAAACTAATATTTGTTTGAGTGACTTGCGTCAACAAATATTCAGACTTAGGGGCTCCATATACAACTTTTATTTTATCAATGCAAGCTGGGAAATCAGTATATTTTCTAGAATGGAAAATTTAGTTATTTTTTTTGGATTTGCAAGTATGTTGAGGCTTTGTAGTTTGTAAGGAAGAGTGGCTTGGGGTAGAAGGAAAATGACCAAAGGAGATGTACTAAATTTATGAAAGAATTTCTTCTTTTAGTTTCCAACAGAGCTTGTATATAACTAAGGTATTTAGTTTCCCAAGAGGTTGGATAGCTCATGCCTATCCAGTCAAATGTGACGGGTTGATTATTGGAAGAATGATATGTTTTTAATAAACTATGCAGAGGGGAAGTTTTCTCTACAGAGGGCCTTAACGATGGAAGATTTTCATCACAAAATATTACTATCACCATACATTTTAATTGGAAAACGAGGGATGAAACAGACATATCGAATGCTCCAGGAAGAATTTATTCTTTGAGCAGATCATATATATAGGGGTCATCCAGAGCAAAAAAATATTTTGGGTAAACAGTACAGAAAGTTGGTCCATCATGCAATGGGGCAGAAAATCCTCCAATCAATGCATCTGCAAACTGATTATGTCTTGTATCAACTATGAAACAAAGATAATGCACATTTAAAATACGTTTGACTAGAGGTTGCAATCCAAACTTTATCTCCACAAGATGAAAATATTTGTATTTATGTTTCTTCCCCAATCTATCAGATCTCTATCTAGCATATTTATATGTAGTGGTTCATCATTAGAAGTGAAAGGTTGATTTATAGAATGAATTTTGATAAAAGATTGGGAAAAATATTCCCATCCATGGAGTTTATTGACATCTTTAGGATATATAGGTGGAAGTTTCCAATGGACGAATGAGATTCTGAAATAGAAATAAGTCCTCTAGAAATAATAAACTCAAAGAAAAAAAATCTAAATTTTTAACCATAATACTTTTCCGTGAAGCAAATATAAAACCCTAATTATAAATTCTTGCTATCATTATTATTAATAATAATAATATTTATTTTATTTTATTTTATTTTAAAATTAATTATTAATGAAAACCTACACCTAATCATGAGAATTAACCTCATACCATACCATGCAAATATGAGACCCTAATTATAAATTACCCTCATCATTTTAAAAAAATAAATAAATTCTTTATTTTAATTTTAATTTTAAAATGGATTATTAATGAAAACCTATAACTCTCTCTTTATTATCCTTTCGAAAATATCACGAAAATTATCCCCGTACACGTGGACTAATATCCATTAAAATATTTATTGTAACTTATCCTCTACGAAGTATAAATGTGGGTGGAAACGTTTGAGTGTTGAGAGTTAAATTAAATTATGTTTTTATAAGTGATTTTTTTAAATTAAGTTTAATTTAAAAAAAAAACATTATGATAATATGAAGAATGTTTTAGTAATGTATATATTTTATTGATTAATTATGTATAAAAAGGTTATGGGTCAATTTTAATTTGAGGAAAAAAAATTTATAAATTTGATTGTAAAATGGATTATTTTGCTAAATATAATTTGCTTATATAAATAAATGTTCTAAATAATAATGAGGAACTTATCCTGGAGGAATTTATTAGAATTGGAATAATCTCAAATTTCTAGGAAAGTAGTGGGCTGAACTTAACATGTAGAAACTTATTAGAATTAGAATAATCTCAAATTCCCTAGAAAAATGGTGAGTGGGGAGCCACTTCCTAGGAATCTAATTTTTTAAATTTATTAAAAAGTAATGGACCATTTTGCTAAATAAAATTTGTAAGGAACTTATTATGAATCAACTTTTTAGAATTGGAATAATCTCAAATACCTAGGAAATTGGTGAATGAGAGTCACGAATCTAATTTTTTAAATTGATCAAAAGTCCATGCAACCTAACAAACTCTTACATTACAGTGCTTGACAAGCATTCAAAGAAAGCATATGTTAAATTTATTAAAAGTCAATGCAACCTAACAAACTCTATTACATTACAGTGGTTGATAAACATTCAAAGAAAGCATATGTTGAGCATATTCCCATGAGAATCAATCTAGATTGTCAATTAAAAAAATAAAAATAAAAAAATCTTATCCACCTTAAATTAAAATTAAAAAAACTTTCAACAAATATATTAAATTAATAAATTAATTTGATACATATATATTTTAAAATTAAAAAAAAATATTCAAAAATTTTAATTGTCAATGTTTTTTTTTATTCTTATTATACACCGTTAAAGTCACACAAAGATTAGAACCAAAAAAATAAAAGACAAATCTATTTACTTGTTGAATTAATATATACCAAATCTCAATGTCGAAGTTTCAAATTCCAATCCAACACTCAACTTTTTTTTTTGAGAAATTGTTTAAAATTTGAGTTAAAGAGACCCAACAATATTTTATAGAGGATTTTGGATAACCATTATTAATATATATTTTAAAAAACATTCTTGCAGAAATTACAAAATATTGTGCACTATTACTAAAGAAAAGCATAGTTATTGTTGATTCACTAAAGAAAAGCATAGCTTCTGTCTACTTCTCCAAAGAGTTTTGATTCACATGTTGTGTTTCCACATCCTTTTATTGTTGTTTTTATTGTTGGTGCATTGTTCCGTCTTCTTTTACACCTTCATTATAGACCTAATTTACAACTTAACATTTGAATTAGTTGGAGTAGTACTTTTTACCAGTCCCACAACTATTGCTGATAGACACTGCGCACTCAACTTGAAATATTCAATTTGTCTCTTTTAACTGTGTAGACTTTCCCAATTTATGTTGACTCGGAGTTTCTAACTTTTTTCTTGAAAATACATCGTACTAGTAATTATTACTATATTTTTTAAAATAAAATTAATATTTTATTTATTTTAATATATTATTATTTATAATAAAAAAAACTTGGATTCATTGTATATGAAATATCTGAGTCAATGTTACAGATCGGTGAATCATGATAATCCTCATAATAAAGAAGAAAGAAAAACTAAAACATTAGTGTTAGATGTTGATGCTAAATTATTTTTCCTTGGAAAAGAAGTTTGTGTTAAAAACTTAAATGGTGTTTTCCAAGTTTGTGTTAAAAACCTAAATGATGTATAAAGATTGGATTTTTTTTTTCAAAAAGATAATATGTTGATTTTTATTATAGGTTAATATGTGTGATTGATAATCATTATGGAAGAAAAATTCACAAAATGTGAATCATAATGTTCTTAATGTTCTGAAATATACTTGAAACAATTCATATATATGAGTAGCTAATTCTAATATAATATAAGCCTCCAAAATAATGACCAACAACTAGTACTTTCAAATCTTAATAATATGCGAAGAAAAAATGTATCAAGATCAATGTTTAGCGAGGAAAAAAGATAGAAAGATCTATGCAGCAACTAATCCAGTTTTAGTGTCCCTTCTTCCAAGCACAAATCATTGATAATCACATTGAAAAAAATGCTTGGCGAAGCAACAATTCCTTTTTTGGAGAGTTCATCTGTAATAGTATTGAATTCTCTCAAATGTGACAATGATATATACATGAGAAGGAGCTGCCCATTGATACGATCCATCTAGTGCAACAGATTGGGAACTTACAAATTGGCATTACCATTCAACCAACCAATGACCACTTTTGCATCACCCAATATGTTAATATGATCCAAATCTAATCCTTTAGCAAAGAAAAAAAGACCCGAGAGAGCTATAATATTTGCACGAGTGTTGGATCCAAAACCTCCAAACCATAAAACCTGTACCCGTTGGTCTCCAGACAAAAGAAAAATAGCACCACATCTACATATATCATTCTGCGTTGCCTCATCAAAGAAAACATGTAGGGAAGGTAAACTATGGAAGGCAATCAAGGACTCAGTAACACAACTTCCAAAAATATTCAATAAAATGGGCACAAATCCGAGCCACGATCCTGGTGATTTCAAGATGTATTTCCATAAAAAATTATTCCATTTTGTGCAGTCAAGATCCCACATATGACGAAGCAAGGTTGGGATATGTAGGACTGAGATATTTGCATACACCATATGAAATATTCTTCAATGGAATTGAAAAAAATTGGGCATGAACGTTTGAAGTTTTGAACAACCTCATGCCAAATTTCCATGGCAACCGAACATTGTAAATGCAGATGGACAATAGATTCAACCGCGAACCTGCAAAAATACAATAATTTGGACCAAGAAAGCCATGCTTTATAATATAATAAAATTTTAATATTATATTCTTCCAAGAGAGCCATCCAAATAATATGAGCTTCGAAGGAATATTTAGATGCCAAACATTGGCATACCAACTATCAATGCACCATGGATGTAGTTCTAAATGTAAGTGAGAGCATATATCAGATACAATCAAACTGTCATTTTTAAGATTACCATTCCAAAAAAAATTATCTTTACCATTTTTTTTTGTGGTAAGCCTGCCAACCTCATCTCTAAAGTATATTTCTCCCAAACATCTACCATAGAGCCTCGAAGCTCGATACCCTCCACAGATTTCCAAGTGGGTCCAAAGAAACTGTGTTATGAATCCTCATTAACTTGTGATAAGAAAAAATAACCAAGTGCAAGTAATACCCATGGGCAGATCAGACATATTCATTCCCATAATAGGATCTATGCCAATGAGAATACCCACGGGCAAATCAGACATATTCACTCCCATAATAGGATCTATGTCAATTAGAATATGGGTGCCAAATGAAAATGTCCATTTTAGGTTTCGGAACAACCATGAACTAATTTTGAGAAAACTATTCAAGATGTATGAGTCATGAGTTGTAATCGTGTGCCCATCTCGGAACCAATCGATGATCATGAGACTCTTCATATATTTCTTATTAATAATGTTATGCCATAAGCCCTTTCCCATGATTGCACAACAAAATCTTTTAGTAAGTAGAGCCCAACCAAAACATTTGAAATCATTAATTCCCTAACCCCCAAAATTTGTATCACATGTTATATTATCTAGCCACACCAGGTGGAATTTTTTATTTCCACTGGTACCCTTCTGTTAAAACTTAGCAATGATAGACTTAATTTTATCAATAACACCATGGGGTAACATAAATGAATGCATCCAATAAATTCAAATATTTTGAATAAAATATAGTACTAGGATATACCTGTCACCCATAAAGAGCCATCTATTCGTCCATTAAGAGATTTTGTCCCAGACCTTGTCCAAAATCCACATCCAGTCTCTATTGCAATATTTGCTGGATTTCAACCCGATAACCTAAGTACATGAAACCATCTTCCAACACAGGTATTCATATTAAACATATTAGCTATGATTGATACAACTTCATCATCCTCAGAGCACTTAATCAAGGCCGATTTGTGGTTATTCACAATAAGCCTTGAGGCCTTACCATAACTAGAAATAATGTGAAATAAGATTTTCCATAGAGGGATTGAAACTTGTCCAAATATTAATATAACATCTAGGAATAGTAGATGAGGGATGTAATGGATCCTCGACGTACTTGTATGCCCTAGAATAGACCATTATTCCGCGCCACCTTGATCGTGTGACTAAGACCATCCATCACTAGTATAAATAACAAATGGGACAAAGCACACCCCTGACAGAGCTCACGATGGGGTCGAAAAAAGATGTGGCGAGCTATTAATAAGCACAACATAGTTAACTGCAGAAGCGCAAGCCATGATCCAATTAACCAAATTATGTTTAAGGCCTATTTTGAACAGAGCCATAGGGAGATATGAGCAATCAACACAATAATAGGACTTATGGAGATCCAATTTTAGTATCAAGGCATGTTTTTATGAGCTTTAATAGAATGTAAGAATTCATGAGAAATGACAATAACATTGTGCATTTCATGGTTCCACATAAATTCAAATTGCATAATTTCAGTAGTTACGAGTATAACGACTAGAATTATACAAGGGAGTTCAATATTATTTAAAAAAACTTAGTAGATCTCCAACTAAACCATGAAGTATACACAGTCTCTATGTTCATAAATATATCCTAAAAAAAATGAAAAATGGGCTACCCAAATAGAGTTTAGATAAAAGAAAAATCTAAAATGTTAAATATGAACAATTATAATACTGTTTTTCAGTGGTTAGAGTAGTAGGTGTGAGGGTTGTTTACAATTTTGAAAACAAAATAAATTGATTACATTTAGGATATGGGGATAACCACTAACAATTAAGAAAAAGTTTTAGCTTTCTTTTTCCAAGATTAAAAGCTTTTAGATTAATGGAGATCATGAAACTAATTGTTATTGAAAAAAAGTTTGTTATCATTTGTTAAATGTGAGATTTGACCTCATTATAAATGTCAAGCCTGCTAAGGATAATTTTAAGAATTCAAATACTTTTGAAGTGTTTTGATTTCATTGATTTTTATAGCATTCTTTGACATCTTAGTTGATCCATTAACAAACATTGGAGCACATTTAAACCAAGAATGACTAAGTAAAACTTGAGGGTGATCCTACATAGATTATCCACAATGAATATCAAACATATTAACCTTATAAATGACAATGGGCATGCAACTCAAAATAATAGACAAGTTCCAACCCTCCTTAATTCACATTACATGAAGTATTACATCCCTTGTCCCCCTTGTATTATATTTAATGTTTAGTCAAAGGAGCATTATTATGAGTAGCGAGATGAGTTCTTTGAATAAAGGTGGGATAATCTCTATTTGAATGGTGAGTATGGTTATGTTCATGATGTTTTATAAGATTGTTGAGATTTATTTTTTAGTGTCAACAAACCTTGTTTAATCTCCTATTGGTGGCTCTAGTTAGTCCATTATTGAAAGCATTGTTCTGTGGTATTTTGAGTGGTGTATTTCCCCATTTTTCTTTTAGTTTGGTTCCTTTCTAGCATATTATTCCACTTTTTGTTTCTATTAAGAATTAGGTTTTTAGAACTTGTAGTAGAGTTGTGGCTTTTGGCTTTCTCAATTCCAAGGATACTAGGTTTCCATCTATTAATTATCACAATTTCCCTTTAGCAACACATTCTTCCTCCTTTAGTATGGATGTCAAGCATGGATGCCAAACTAGGCATACTTTCCTTAAATAGACTTATGTATTGTCAATTATTACTTTGCCAAGTTGGTACATTAGAATATATAGCTATAGTTTCTTTTGCTTTGTGGAAACAAATGTAATAATTATGCATTGTTATAAGTAATCCTTTTACAATTTCTGGTAGTCTTGAAATTTTGACACCCAACTCCCTTGTATTGAAATCTATTAGCTCATTATACGGTGCAACCATTACTTAATTTTAATGAAATTACTATCTATTTTAGTGTGTTTGTGTGTTTCATTTTCCAATGGCATCATTTGAGTTTAGTTTGGGGATTCCTTGACCATCCTAACCTACTTCCAATCCTCCTAGGATGTGGTTGTTGTCACCTCATCTTCAATAAGTTCATTGAATGATGGTTCTTCCTTCCTCGAGACGGATTCACTAGTACTGTCCATAATAATCATATCACGATTTACTTTTATATATTCCCACATGATGTCTTTGATATAAGTTGGGAGTTTTCATATATCCATTAGCATGCAATAATGATTAGTTTCCATACTAAGATGAGCTTGACAAACCTTGTTAGAAATGTATGCCTCATAGTGCTGAATATTGTTCATGTCACAATTGATTTCTATGCTTGAGAGTTTATCATGCAACACCAATAAGGAATGTGGGATCCACCTTTTATTTTTCCTCTTATGCTAGAATTTTGAGGATTTTACTTCTTGGTTGTTTATGCTCCAATGTATGAGGGTGAAAGACAAAATAAGGAATAACAAGTAAAAAAAATTCTCTTATTGAATATTGAATATCTTAAAACATTGAGAGCTTTGGATGCTTCCAATAGAATTGTAGAATATCAAAATGGTGACTTATGGATGCAATATACCAAAAGTGTTTCTTGCATCTATATTTATCTTGTTATTTGTCATCATAATTATAAGCATTTCCAATCCTTGAAGAAAAAATGATATTAAAATTCTTTGGTGTAGCAATAGATTCCTTAATTGACTAATTATATAGGTCACTATTAACAAGTGTTTCATTTAAAGTTGTATCGTTTACAATTTGTTGCTTTGAAGTTTTGATTCTCTATCTCTATAAATTGGGTTCAAAGAATGTTAACATCTCCTCAAGTAATATTTAATGATTTCTTTATGTAATTCAAATGATAGTCCTATCATAGCATGCTTACAAAACTTCTCTTTCTCCATGTAGATCTTAATCCACACTAAAATCCATTTGTATGAAACCCAATCAAATAGAATTCATCTACAAGAATATTTAATTACACTAGATAAGTTTGATCAAACTCAATAGTCTTAATTTTCTATACCAACATTATAAGGAATCCATGCATATACATAAATAAGTATTTATAGTAATTAAATAATCATATTTCCAAGTCAAATACCTTTGAATCCATTTATAATTATTATTCTTTAATTTTTAATACCAACATTAAAGAAATCCAAACATATACATAAATATGTCTTTATGAATCAAAGTAGAATTCAATATAAAAATGAATAGATTTTAAATTCTTCATTTTTATATAAAATGAATAAAATTTAAGTTATCTTTTAATTTTTAGGGTTTTTTTATTAAAATGTGTATGTGCAATTTTTTTTTAAATTATACGTTTTATTTATCTATAATTTTAGAAATGATGATTCTAATTTTTTTTATATAATAATGATTCATAGTTTTTATTTTCACCCCTCTATATAGTCAGATTTAATTAAGTTATAGTAAAATACTCTTCAACTTATTAAAGCATGGGTTTTAAATACTCTTAAATTTATTAAATTATGTGCTTAGGTTTGTATGCTTAAGAAAATCCGAGGAAAATGCAAACCCATGTTAGCCGCTTTGTGAAGCCTACTAATGCAATATGATCCAATGGTCCTTAGTGAAAACCTAACTCGAGGATGAAAGCATGCTAAGTTGTAGTGGTGAAGCCATGAAGTTGGGTGGGGTCCTTGCTGATAGTTTTTCATCGTCTTATTTATTGCCGCTCGAGCATTTAAATCAATTTAAAATGGTTTTCAATTTGCATTGAAACTCACACATGTTTTTACATGTTTTTTTAGGAGAAGTAAATTTTGGACCTCCAATGCTATTTTTTTTACTGAAAACATCCATTGGGATAACACAAAGTTCTTAAAGGAAGATTTCTTAACATGGAGTTTGAGCTTCAAAGCATTTATCTTTGGAGCATGCAACTTCACCATATTTACTATATTGGTTGGGTAACATATATAGTTAATAATTTTTTATTTTTTATTTTCAGTTATATGGTGATGTATTTAACAATAAATGTCTTTTTTGTATTATTGTGAAACAAAAATTAGATTGTAACAACAAAAAATTTCGGAATAACAATTTTACTACAATATTAGTTATTATATTGTATGTAGTAAATGTTTCATTATAATTTTTTTTTTTTAATAAAGTTTGTATAACAGAAAATGTGATGGATATGGAAAGGCTTTTGCATTGGATGTGAGTCACTTTTTTCGAAATAGACTCTTGAAGTGTTATTTTAGTGATGAAAATTATGATGGAAGGTAATATATGCATTTATTTTGCAATTAAAACATTTTTTTGCATTTATTTATAGTTATTGTGTGTCATATTGTTGTCATCATCGACAAAATTAGAGTTTTGTTTGTAATGTTGTTAGGGTAATTAATGTCCTGATAGCATCAAATTATGGAACTTTTTCATCATATTTGTATATTCTACATATCATATTATTTTATTTATATGTCATTCAACATCAATTGATGATGGAATTATCTTTTTTTTTATGTTTTTATTATAGCATATTGAAATCGTTTTGCATTGGATTAGTGTCATGGTGATACCATTTTAGTGTCACAATTGCTCATATTTATTGGTAGACTTCAATCTTCCTCATTTTCGTTTTTGGCACCTACTTATCACATTTATGTGTAGCATACTAACTATCCATACTAATGACTGGAATTATACGAGGGAGTTCAATATTATTTTAAAAATCTTAGTAGATCTCCAACTAAACCATGAAGTATACACAGTCTCTATGTTCATAAAGCTATGCTAACAAAAATGAAAAATGGGCTACCCAAATAGAGTTTAGATAAAAGAAAACTTTAAAATGTTAAATATGAACAATTATAATATTGTTTTTCAATGGTCACAGTAGTAGGTGTGAGGGTTGTTTACAATTTTGAAAAAAAATTAAATTGATTTACATTTAGGATTTAGGGATAATCACTAACAATTAAGAATTTTTTTAGCTTTTTTTCCAAGACTAAAAGTTTTTAGTGTAATGGAGATCATGAAACTAATTGTTATTGAAAAAAAAAATATTATCATTTGTTAAATGTGAGATTTAACCTCATTATAAATGTCAAGCCTGCTAAGGATAATTTTAAGAATTCAAATACTTTTGAAGTGTTTTGATTTCATTGATTTTTATCACATTCTTTGACCTCTTAGTTGATTCATTAATAAACATTGGAACACAATTGAACCAAGAATGGCTAAGTGTTTTGATTTCATTGATTTTTATCGCATTATTTGACCTCTTAGTTCATTCATTAATAAACATTAGAACACAATTGAACCAAGAATGGCTAAGTAAAACTTGTGGGAGATCCTACATAGATTATCCACAATGAATTTCAAACATATTAATTTTATGAATGACAATGGGCATGCGACTCAAAAAAATAGACAATTTCCAACCCTCCTTAATTCACATGACATGAAGTATTATGTTATCTTTATGTAATTTAAGAGATTGTGAGAATAAACACAGAGGAAAACATCAAAACCGCTTTGGAAGCTGGGATCTAGCCCTGCCAGCTTCAGAGAGCGATCTCTTTGTAAAATTTAACTTTGTTTTTAATAAATTTTAGGCTAATTATGATTGTGCTTGATTTTTTTTTTTTTTGGATTGTTTGGTTGATTAAATTACTATATTCCCATTGGGTTATGGAGTAAAAACTATAACTAGTTTTGCATCAATATTTAAAGAGTTATCACAGGGAAGGCTAGGTTGCATTAATTGGATCTTTTAAGATTTTAGGTGAATTATGAAAATGGAAGAAATACGGAATTAAATAGAGATTGAAAAGAAATTAAGTATTCTTCAATCTGATTTCAGTGGAAAACATTTAAATTGAAAATAGCCAAAATAAGGTGTTCTAATTAACATATTCTATTCATCACAGTTTCCGTTATATAATTAAGCTTTTTCAGATTTACAGACAAAGGGAAAAGAATGAAATAACACAATTACAGAAGAAAAAATTCACCAATGAATACACCACATGAATCCTGTAATAATTCCTTGTATTATTGATGCTCCAACAAACTTGAAAATTAAAATGCTCAGTAGGAAAAATATACTCAGAAATCAACCTATAATACTTCGAACAACGAAGTATTTATACTAATTTTACAAAATTGATTAGATTAATGATGTCTCAACCGACAATGTACTATTAGCAAAAAATTAAACAATAAACTCTAACTGTTACAAAATAATAGACTCAGTGGAGATGAGCTGGAATGATGACACTGTTTTAGAGGTAACAGTTGTTGAATGGGTTGGGGGGATGCTCTGTTGATGGTTATCATGATCTTTATCTATGGGATAGTCAATTTGATCACTTTAATTAATCTATCAACTTCAGTATATAAAACGAGGAAATTTTTGAAGTAGCGTTTAGCCGGATGGATGGGCGTCTAAGTTTGGAATGCATGTGCTAAATTGTTTCATGGAATGCATGTCTAAATTAGAATGCATGTCGATTTTTGTTAAGCCCTTAACAAAAATTAGACAATAAATAGTTATCTATTTTCAATGAGCACTTGGAACTAGTTAACTGAAGTGGAAAATCAGTTAGCTAAGTGGATTTTGAGTTGAAGTGGTTGGTTGTTGGACCATGCAGTGGACTTCGTTGTAACTGAGTGATACAAAGTTGTAACATATTTGGATGTGTAGTTATGTGAGTTGTTATTTAGTTTAACTAAGTTAAGTGAGTTAAAATCAGTTGTGCTAGTTGTAACTAGTTGTAACTAAAGATACACTAGTGAGAGATCAATGAATTAATTATCTAATTAATGCACAAGCAGTGGTCTCACATGCAACTGAAGAAATACTATTGTTAACTACATGCATGTCAGATCCAATGGAGACCCAGTTGAGAGATAGGTGAAAAGGCCTGGTTGACTATCAGTTGTGACTATAGTGGTGCATTCAATGCATCCACACACACATTGGAGATGATTATAAGGATTGCCCAGTCAAGGCTGGCCAGATTGAAATCATTCAGAGGTTCTTGACCATTAGGGATTGCGTAGTGGAGGCAGGCTGTCAGGAGGCAGTAAATTGGTGCATGTATTAGCCAATTGTTGTATGACAGTGTGAGATGATTGTACATTGTACTGAGAGCTCTTAGATTAGAGTTTTGTATGAGTTTGTTTCATGATCCATGATATACATAATATATGATAGTTGGGATTTTTAGCTTTAAGCTTTCCCAGTAAAAACATCTTGTTATGTGAGATTGATTTTTCTTCATGTGCTTGCAATTGGTGACTTAATTTCTGCAAAGAATTAAGTAGAAGGATTTTGTATTTAACAGTGGATTTAATTGCTAGATCAAGAGAGTTTGGTAACACATCACAGTATTGTTTAAATTTCTAAACAAAGGCAGGCTTTACCATGAAGATGTGATTTACCTCATGTTGAATGAAAAATTCATTACTGATTGCTTCCAGAAACACTCTGCTTGTCATACTGCCTTTGATGCTGGAGAATTTGGTAACATCCCTGGCAATTTCTTTTAATTTCTTCACATAGTATTCATGAGCTATCAACTTATCATTAATAACAAACAAGGAAGGCATACCCTTCTATGTTAAAGACTCTATCCTGTTGAAAAACCTATTCACTGATATCTCCAAGCTGTGGCATTTCTCTTCCAGCTGAACAACTAGATTCTTCTTGGTAAGAATCCTCTTCACTTCTAAGATGGTCTATGTTCTATCATCTACTGCCAATTCATCTAACTCATAGATGTTCTTGGAGTTCAAAAACTTGATAATGTTATTTGATGTAGTAGGCATATCCTCAAGCTCCTGCTTCATATATGTGATAGCATCATTGGCCTTTTTAATCAACTCCTTTTGTTAAAAAATAATCTGGATGCAGGGCCAAATTTCATTAATGGAGTTCATGATATCTTCCATGATGTATGTCTAATTGCTGATTCTCTCTCTGACTTCTACAATCTCTCTATTAATTTCTGAGCTCTTTGTGCTTCTTATGAATGAGAAGCTTCACTCCTTGATCTCTAGCCTTGCAACACTTTGACTTGATCTTGTAGTTTCTTGATTTCCTATGTCTGAATAGGTAGATTCTCCACTGCCTTTGTCAACTGCTCTGCACCGTCTGCTTTCTATGTTGTAGAGGCTGTAACTGTGGGGATGACTGTAAGAGGTACAACATCTAAAGGAACCATGGATAGTTTTGCAGCCTACTCCTTCTCTTTGATCATTTTTCCTTTTCTATCTCCATTTGTCTTATCTGTGCATTCTGCTCCATGGTGAGCTTCATCATATCAGTCTTTTGGGTCTCTGTCTCTTCAATGTCCTTGGTGAGAGGGTCTTCTGTAGCTGACATCTTTAGCTTTTTCCTCAATGCTTCTATGTCAGCATTCTTCTTTTTTATTATCTCCTCTTCAACCATCATATTAGATGGATCATATCCTATCTTAACTACCAAGTCTTCTAAGGATTTAATCATGTATCCTTAGCAAGAGAGGATAATTTTTCCATTTTTAACTGTGACTCGATGTTGGCCAAAGAAACCTGAAACTTAGAGAGGTTCATTGATGTGTTAGTCAAAGTGGAAGAGATTATTTCACCTGTCTTATTGTGCAACTCCATTTGATCAATGGGATGAATGTCTTTTATGTTGAACTCAAAAGAAGTCTTCTTGTAATAAGTTGTTAACTTTGGCTATAAAATATGGGCCTCAAGGAAGCCCATCTGCATTTTACCTTTCTCAGAATCAAATGCTGACACCAACCTTCATTGAGAACTGGAAGTATGCTTCCAGAATTGACAATAGGTGTTGTTCTTCAAGATTTCATTCTTCAATTTTATTTCTCTGAATGTATCAAAGACTTTCTTCTCTTTCTCCCCTTGGAAAACCTTAGTTGTTTGGATAGCCTATTGTTGGTCATGTGAAGCTGAAGAATTTGTAGGAGAAATGGTGAACTGGCCACCAACTTTAGAAGATAAAGGTGTTTCCTTAGTGACTACAACAACCTCTTGTTCTCATTCTTTGTCTGTATTGGCTTTAGGATTAAGCTTAGTCCATTTTCTGCACATTTTTTTTAAATCCTTTCTTGTAGTGTCAGTCACTAAAGGTGACTCTTCTTCTCTTTTCCTTTTCCCTACTTTTTCCTGTGGGATAGGAGTCTGTGATGTAGATGTTGAAGCTAGCTGCTCCTCAGCTTCCTGCAAAGTGTTCTCATCCCATTCTAACCAGTTCATGTACTTCTCTATCTCTAGCCTAAGGGTGTGTATGTAAGGAGTATTCTTGTTCTCTATACCTCTCTCTTTATTATCCTTTCGAAAATATCACGAAAATTATCCCCGTACACGTGGACTAATATCCATTAAAATATTTATTGTAACTTATCCTCTACGAAGTATAAATGTGGGTGTAAATGTTTGAGTGTTCAGAGTTAAATTAAATTATGTTTTTATAAGTGATTTTTTAAAATTAGGATTAACTTTAAAAAAAATTATGGTAATATGAAGAATGTTTTAGTAATGTATATATTTAATTGATTAATTATGTATAAAAAAGTTACGGGTCAATTTTAACTTGAGGAAAAAAAAAATATTATAAATTTGATTGTAAAATGGATTATTTTGCTAAATAAAATTTGCTTATATAAATAAATGTTATAAATAATAATGAGGAACTTATCATGGAGGAACTTATTAGAATTTGAATAATCTCAAATCTCTAGGAAATTAGTGGGCTGAACTTATCATGAAGGAACTTATTAGAATTAGAATAATCACAAATCTCTAGGAAAATGGGGGGTGGGGAGCCACTTCCCAGGAATCTAATTTTTTAAATTTATTAAAAGTAATGGACCATTTTGCTAAATAAAATTTGTGAGGAACTTGTCATGGAGGAACTCATTAGAATTGGAATAATCTCAAATCCCTAGAAAGTTGGTGAATGAGAGCCACAAATCTAATTTTTTAAATTAATCAAAAGTCAATGCAACCTAACTAACTCTTACATTACAATGCTTGATAAGCATTCAAAGAAAGCATATGTTAAATTTATTAAAAGTCAATACAACCTAACAAACTCTATTACATTACAATGGTTGATAAGCATTCAAAGAAAACATATGTTGAGCATATTCTCTTGAGAATCAATCTAGGTTGTCAATTAAAAAAATAAAAATAAAAAAGTCTTATCTACCTTAAATTAAAATAAAAAAAGTCTTATCCACTTTAAATTAAAATAGAAAAACTTTCAACAAATATATTAAATTAATAAATTGATTTGATACATATATATTTTACAATTAAAAAAAAAAAATTCACATTTAATGGTGAGATGAATTTAATTGTCTATATTCTTTTTTATTCTTATTATACACCGTTAAAGTCAGACAAAGATTAGAACCAAAAAAAAAAGTTGGAAGCAAAAAAATAAAGGACATATCCATTTACTTGTTGAATTAATATATAATTAAATCCCAATGAATTCAAGAGCCACAATCCTGATGATTTCAAGAAGTATTCCATAAAAAAATATTCCATTTTGCATAGTCAAGATCCCACATATGAAAAAACAAGGTTGGGATATGTAGGACCGAGATATTTGCATCCACCATATGAAACATTCTTCAATGAAATTGAAACAAATTGGGCATGAACTTTTGAAGTTTTGAACAACCTCATGCCAAATTTCCATGGCAGCCAAACATTGTAAACACATATGGACAATAGATTCAACCGCGGACCTGCAAAAATACAATAATTTGGACCAAGAAAGCCATGCTTTATATTATTATCAATTTTTAATATTATATACTTCCAAGAGAGTCATCCAAATAATATGAGCTTCAAAGGAATATTCAGATGCCAAACATTGGCATACCAACTATCAGTGCACTATGGATGTAGTTCTAAATGTAAGTGAGAGCATATATCATATAAAATAAAACTGTTATTTTTAAGATTACCATTCCAACAGAGATGATCTTCACCATTTTTTTTTGTGGTAAGCCTGCCAACCTCATCCATAAAGTATATTTCTCCCAAACATCTGCCATAGAGCCTTGAAGCTCGATGACCTCCACAGATTTCCAAGTGGGTCCAAAGAAATTGTCTTATGAATCCTCATTAACTTGTGATAAGAAAAAATACCTAAGTGCAAGTAAATTATTGAGAATACCCACAGGAAAATCAGACATATTCATTCCCATAATAGGATCTATGCCAATGAGAATACCCATGGGCATATCAAACATATGCATTCCCATAATAAGATCTATGCCAATGAGAATACCCACAAGTAGATCAAACATATTCATTCCCATAATAGGATCTATGCCAATGAGAATATGGGTCCCAAATGAAAATGTCCATTTTAGGTTTCAGAACAACCATGAACTAATTTTGAGAAAACTATTCAAGATGTATGAGTCATGAGTTGTAATCGCGTGCCCTACCCAAAACCAATCGATGATCACGCGACTCTTCATATATTTCTTATTAATAATGTTATTCCATAAGCCCTTTCCCATGATTGCACGAAACAAGCTTTTAATAAGTAGAGCCCAACCAAAACATTTGAAATCATTAATTCCCTAACCCCCAAAATTTTTATCGCATGTTATATTATCCAACTACACCAGGTGGAATTTTTTATTTCCACTGGTACCCTCCCGTTAAAACTTAGCAATGATAGAATTAATTTTATCAATAACACCAGAGGGTAACATAAATAAATGCATCCAATAAATTCAAATATTTTGAAGAAAAAATTATACTAGGATATACCTGTCACCCATAGAGAGCCATCTATTCGTCCAATGAGAGATTTTGTCCCAGACCTTGTGCAAAATCCACATCCAGTCTCTATTACGGTAGTTGCTGGATTTCAACCCGATAACCTAAGTACATGAAACCATCTTCCAATGCACATGTATGCATATTAAACATATTATCTATGACTGATACAACTTCATCATCCTCAAAGCACTTAATCAAGGCTGATTTGTGGTTATTCAAAATAAGCCTTGAGGTCTGACCATAACTAAAATAATGTGAAATAAGATTTTCCTTTGAGGGATTGAAACTTGTCCAAATATTAATACACCATCTACGAATAGTAGATGAGAGAGGTAACGGATCCTCGACTTTCTGTATGCCTTGGAATAGACCATTGTTCCGCACCACCTTGATCGTGTGACTAAGACCATCCATCACCAATATAAATAAAAAATGGGACAAATCACATCCCTGACGGAGCTCACGATGGGGTTGAAAAAAGATGTGGCGAGCTATTAATAAGCACAATCCATGATCCAATTAACCAAATTCTATTTAAGGCCTATTTTGAACAAAGCCATAGGGGGATATGACCAATCAACACAATCATAGGCCTTATTGAGATCCAATTTTAGTATCAAGGAATATTTTTATGAGCTTTAATATAATGTAAGAATTCATGAGAAATGGAAATAACATTGTGCATTTCATGGTTCCACATAAATTCAAACTGCAAAATTTCAGTCATTATGAGTATAACGACTGGAATTGTACAAGGGAGTTCAATATTATTTAAAAAAACTTAGTAGATCTCCAACTAAACCATGAAGTATACACGGTCTCTATGTTCATAAATCTATCCTAACAAAAATGAAAAATGGGCTACCCAAATAGAGTTTAGATAAAATAAAAATATAAAATGTTAAATATGAACAATTATAATATTGTTTTTCAATGGTTAGAGTAGTAGGTGTGAGGTTTGTTTACAATTTTGAAAACAAAATAAATTGATTACGTTTAGGATTTAGGGATAACCACTAACAATTAAGAAAAAGTTTTAGCTTTTTTTTCTCCAAGATTATAAGTTTTTGGTTTAATGGAGATCATGAAACTAATTGTTATTGAATTTTTTTTTATTATCATTTGTTAAATGTGAGATTTGACCTCATTATAAATGTTAAGCCTGCTAAGGATAATTTTAAGAATTCAAATACTTTTGAAGTGTTTTGATTTCATTGATTTTTATAGCATTCTTTGACCTCTTAGTTGATTCATTAATAAACATTGGAGCACAATTGAACCAAGAATGACTAAGTAAAACTTGAGGGTGATCCTACATAGATTATCCACAATGAACATCAAACATATTAACCTTATAAATGACAATGGGCATGCGACTCAAAATAATAGACAAGTTCCAACCCCCCTTAATTCACATGACATGAAGTATTACATCCCTTGTCCCCCTTGTATTCTATTTAATGTTTAGTTAAGGGAGCATTATTATGAGTAGCGAGATGAGTTCTTTGAAAAAAGGTGGGATAATCTCTATTTGGATGGTGAGTATGGTTATGTTCATGATGTTTTATAAGATTGTTGACATTGATTTTTTAGGGTTGACAAACCTTGTTTAATATCCTATTTGGTGGCTCTAGTTAGTCATCATTATTGAAAGCATTGTTCTATGGTATTTTAAGTGGTGCATTTCCCCATTTTTCTTTTAGTTTGGTTCCTTTCTAGCCTATTATTCCACTCTTTGTTTCTATTAAGATTTAGGTTTTTAGAAATATAGTAGAGTTGTGGCTTTCGGCTTTCTCAATTCCAAGAATACCAGGTTTCCATCTATTAATTATCACAATTTCCCTTTAACAACACATTTTTCCTCCTTTAGTATGGATGTCAAACATGGATGACAAACTAGGCATACTTTCCTTAAATAGACTATGGTTTTATGTACTGTCAATTATTACTTTGCCAAGTTGGTACATTAGAATATATAGCTATAGTTTCTTTTGCTTTGTGGAAACAAATGTAAGAATTATGCATTGTTATAGGTAATCCTTTTACAATTTCTGGTAGTCTTGAAATTTTGACACCCAACTCTCTTGTATTGAAATCTATTAGCTCATTATATGGTGCAACCATTACTTAATTTTAATGAAATTAATATCTATTTAGTGTGTTTGTGTGTATCATTTTCCAATGGCATCATTTGAGTTTAGTTTGGGGATTCCTTGACCATCTTAACCTACTTCCAATCGTCGTAGGATGTGGTTTTTGTCACCTCATCTTTAATAAATTCATTGAATGATGGTTCTTCCTTCCTTGAGATGGATTCACTAGTACTGTCCATAATAATCATACCACGATTTACATTTATATATTCCCACATGTTGTCTTTGATATAAGTTGGGAGTTTTCATATATCCATTAGCATGCCATAACAATTAGTTTCTATACTAAGATGAGCTTGACAAACCTTGTTAGAAATGTATGCCTCACAGTGCTGAATATTGTTCATGTCACAATTGATTTCTATGCTTGAGAGTTTATCATGCAACACCAATCAGGAATGTGGGATCTACCTTTTCTTTTTCCTCTTATGCTAGAATTTTGAGGATTTTACTTCTTGGTTGTTTATGCTCCAATGTATGAGGGTGAACGACAGAATAGAGAATAACAAGTAAAAAAAATATCTTCTTGAATATTTAATACCTTAAAACATTGAGAGCCTTGGATGCTTCCAATAGAATTGTAGAATATCAAAATGGTGACTTATGGATGCAATATGCCAAAATTGTTTCTTGCATCTATATTTATCTTGTTGTTTGTCATCATAATTATAAGAATTTCCAATCCTTGAAGAAAAAATGATATTAAAATTCTTTGGTGTAGCAATAGATTCCTTAATTGACTAATTATATAGGTCACTATTAATGAGTGTCTCATTTAAAGTTGTATCGTTTACAATTTTTTGCTTTGAAGTTTTGATTCTCCATCTCTATAAATTGGGTTCAAAGAATGTTATCATCTCCTCATGTAATATTTAATGATTTCTTTATGTAATTCAAATGATAGTCCTATCATAACATGCTTACAAAAACTTCTCTTTCTCCATGTAGATCTTAATCCACAATAAACTCCATTTGTATGAAACCTAATCAAATAGAATTCATCTACAAGAATATTAAATTACATTAGATAAGTTTGATCAAGCTCAATAGCCTTAATTTTCTATATCAACATTATAAGGAATCCATGCATATGCATAAATAAGTATTTATAGTAATAAAATATTCCTATTTCCAAGTCAAATACTCCATTTATGATTATTATTCTTTAATTTTCAATACCAACATTAAATAAATCCATACATATACATAAATAGATCTTTATAGTAATTAAACAACCATGTTACTCAATTCAAATACCTTAGAATCCATTTACAATTATTATTTCTTAAAGTGATTGGAGAAGGAGATTAAGAAGGCTAACACATCCTTCCACTTTTCAAATTTAGATATATAAACAAATATGTTATGAATCAAAGTTAAATTCAATATAAAAATTAATAGTTTTTTTTTTTTTTTTAATATATAAAATGAATAAAATTTAAGTTATTTTTTAATTTTTAGGGTTTTTTTATTAGAATGTTTATGTACAATTTTTTTTTAAATTATAAGTTTTATTTATCTATAATTTTAAAAATGATGATTCTGATTTTTTTATATAGCAAGGGCTACATGGTAGCTATTGCTTGCCTCTTATTTTAAATGTAATATTATTTGTCGGTTAGTTTAAATATAGTTAATTTTAAATAAAAAGCAATAAAAGTTACAATTGTATATATCTCGACAATTGCAGAAAATTGCATTTAGGCAAAAAAGAAAATACATCTATTATCTGTTTGACCTAAAAGTGCACACTACAGTCTGTCTCTTTAAATTTAGCTTGCAGGATCTACGGTATGTATCTTTAAATTTAGCTTGCAGGATTGACGCTATATGTTGGTGGAAAATTAAATGAAATGTGAAGAATAGATGGTCATGAGGATTGATGGCACATAGTACAACCTATCGTGAATGCCAATTCTAATCGATACAAACGAAAAATTGTAACTTCAATAAGCACATCTTCTAGACAAATATAGGACATTAACCCAGATGACATGACTGTTATCCTTTGTTTTGTAGTGTTATCCCAGTACAGGAGATAATATAGGCAGAAGAATTTTCCCTGTTGGACTATTTATCAGCTTTTATTTGATATCAGTGCTCTGAGCACTTTTAGAATGTAACTTTCTTCTTGAATACAAAGTTACAGTTTCTTCCTTGGAAAAAAGAATATCAGGACATCCACACGCACAACACACACCATGTGCAATTACAATACATTTATTTTTATATTGATACTCATTGTAAAGATACTTGTGTAATCTATTTATAATATGTATTTATAAATATATACAGCTGAAAATATCTACAATATATATATATATATATATATATATATATATATATATATATATATATATATATATATATATACATATATATGTATATACATATATATCTAAACCTTTCAGTAGCCAATGCTCGTTGAAGCACTCCTCCATCCACTACAAAAGGCTTTTGTTCAGTTAAGTCTTGATCATTTTCATCCTTTTCACCTTCTGAACTCTCTGAATATTTGCCTGCAATGCTTTGAACTATTTCAAGGCCAGCTGAAACAATAAGTACAATGATAAGTGGGAAGCAATACAAGAAAGTGAGCTACATTTAACAAAATTAAATTGCTTGTGTTACACTCTAGAAGACTAAGTACAGATCAATTACAAGACATAAGATCATCTTGTAAGCTTATTAAGCTAATTTCACAAGAAGGGATACCTTGGCAAGTAGCTGGTGCTCGATGTCATCTGGGTCAGCAGATACAACACCTAAGCTAGCCAAAAAAAAATTGTCCTCCTCTTTCATGTTGTTTTATGTGGTACTTGATTTCACTATAAAAAGACTAAATTGGCAAAACATAAACAAGCATTAATTTCTCATGGCTTCTTCAAGGCTTTCGTCCATGGTGGTAAGAAATCTGTTTACCAGCCCGCAAGGCCTTGTTCCCAACAGGGCGCAGAGTGTATTTATCTTGGGCATGATCCTCTTCAACTGCCATGGGACTGGTGCTGCGAGGTTTTGATTCGTAGACTGGTTTGTGAATCAAGGAATGCACACCGTGTTCATGTTAGAAGCGCTGCAAAGAGCAAAATTCCAAATGGGTGAACTTAGCAAAACTTCAATTCATATACAGAAATAAAACCCTAAAACCAATTAGATGAGCACCGTCCACGTGGAGGAATCACAGTAGTCCTCTCTTGGATTCACGAAATGAAAACCACGCCAACAGCGTGATGGAATCGGGTAGAAATCCTACATGTGAACATTTCTCGAGAAAATCTGCATTGGGATTTCTTGCATAAATGAACTTCGAGGATACGACGGTGCCATTTAATGGGTTAAGTGAATAAGACGTTTAACACTGGCAATTCCCGTGAAAACTCTGCAATTTCAAGATTCAGGACCGATCAGCTGCAATAAAAAGTGGGAGTATTTTTTGTAGTGAGAGTACATATCATTAATAGATAATGGCTGCAAAATCTAGGCATTTTGAAATAAGAACTGAAAGTTTTTGGCCAATTAGATAACAGATAATTCTTAATAAAATAAAAAATTATTTCCTAATGTTAAACTTTGATAAAATTTAAAATATAAAAAAGGTTGACCAAACTAATAGAAGGTCAACCCAATACCTATTGCATAATACCTACCGAGGCAGGCATAATAATGATTCATAGTTTTTATTTTCACCCATATATATAGTCAAATTTAATTAAGTTATAGTAACTTTAATTGCTATTCAATTTATTAAAGTATGGGTTTTAAATACTCTTAAATTTATTAAATTATGAGCATAAGTTTGCATATGTAGTTAGAAGAAAATCCGAGGAAAATGCAAACCCATGCTAGCCACTTCATGAAGTTTACTAATGCAAGATACATCAACCTACTCTTGTTCATCCATATAAATATGATCCAATGGTCTTTAGTGAAAACCTAACTCGAGGATGAAAGCATGCTAAGTTCTAGTGTCGTGTTTTTTTATCAAGGTAACGGTGAAGCCATGAAATTGGGTGGGGTCCTTGCAGATAGTTTTTCATCATCTTATTTATTGCTGCTGGAGCATTTAAATCAATTTAAAATTGTTTTCAATTTCCATTTGAACTATCACATGTTTTTTAGAGAAGTAAATTTTAGACTTCCAATGCTATTTTTCACTGAAAACGTCCATTGGGATAACACAAAGTTCTTAAAGTAGGATTTCTTAACATGGAGTTTGAGCTTCAAAGCATTTATCTTTGGAGCATGCAACTTCACCATATTTATTGGTTGGGTAACATATATGTTAATATTTTATTTTTGTTATGCGGGTGACGTATTTAACAATAAATGTCTTTTTTATATTTTATTGTGAAAAAAAACTAGATTGTAACAATAGAATATTCTGAATAACAATTTTACTACAATATTGGTTAGTATATTGTATCTAGCAAATGTTTCATCATATATATATATAATAAAGTTTGTATAACAGTGATGGACATGGGGACGTCTTTTGCATGGGACGTGAGTCACTTTTTTTGAGATTGACTCTTTGAAGTGTTATTTTAGTGATGAAAATTATGATAGAAGGTAATTTAGACATTATGTTTCACTTGTGTCAATGAAATTTGAAAACAATTGTTCAAAGTCAAGTATGCATCTATTTTGTGTTTAAAACATTTTTTGCATTTCTTTATAGTCATCATGTGTAATATTGTTGTCATCATCGACAAAATTAGAGTTTTGTTTGTAATATTTTTAGGCTAATTAAGGTCTCGATAACATCGAATTATGGAAATTTTTCATCATATTTACATATTCTATGTATCATATTATTTTATTTAAATGTCATTCCATCATCAATTGATGATGGAATTATCTTTTTTTATGTGTTTATTATATCATATTGAAATTATTTTGCATTGGATTAGTGTCACGGTGATACCATTTTAGTGTCACAATTTCTCATATTTATTGGTAGACTTCAATCTTCCTCTTTTTCTTTTTTGGTGCCTACTATCACATCTATGTGTAGCATACTAACTATCCATTTTTCTTACAATGCATAGGTTTTTTTTTATAATTCTAATACAATTTGTTCATTTTCCCATATGGATGTCAATGGATCAAAACCTATAGTTATGTCCGTAAAAGGAGGGCAATGTAACCTAGAGTTATGGACAACATTGACATTACTCTATAATGGCTCATTAGGCATGAAAGTTTTCTCCTTCTCTTAGTTTAGTCTCTTTAATATCTATATGGATTTCGATTGTTGCTTCATCATAATATTACCACTTTTTTTTTTAATGTTTTCTAACACATACCCCTGGATCTCTATCAATTTCTTATTTCAATCGTCAACGTTTATCAAGCAAGTTTTGTAACTATTGTTTTTTGTCTTCCCACTTTGATTTTAAGGTTGGTGATTGCATCTCATGATAGTTTTGAGAATATCTTAATTGACTTATTCCCATTCTCCATCTTAAGGGGATACTTCAACATCACACTGTGAGGTAGGAAGCTTCCTTCATTCAAGGAACATCAACATCAAATACATTCATACTTTTATTTACTCTAGATTTTTATTACATCGTTTGTTTGTTTCATTTCATTATATATATTATATTTGCAACAATTGAGAATTTGACAGAATTTTTATGTAGATTTATCAATTTCAAATATATGAAGGAAGCCTAATTATTTTTTTTCGTCAGTGAGCACCCGTAATTTGACAGGAAAACAAAATTACATGTTATATGAGCTAGTATGTGTCATGCAAGACAATCAAGTAAGCCGCAAAAGGCATGTACAATGGGAGGATTCAGGCCTTCCTCCCTTTTTTCTTTTCAACCTTTCGCCAACCATCTTGTGTTGGCGAGGACGAAACAAGGACAAGTTGGTTATCTTCCGCGCGAGCTCCAATGTCCTTGTCAGAGTCCGATGTGTCTGAGGTGTGTAGTCTTTTATTTCCCCCACTGTCTGGAGCCCCGGGGTCCATATCCGGCTGTGTCGTGGTGGTGGCAACTATGGGTTCTTGCATTTCCTGTTCTTGTGTGCCCAAAGTAACATCAGTCGTTATACTAGCTGGTGGGATGGGTTCTTCCTCTTCTTCTTGCTGATCTAGTACATCTGATGGAAATTGCCATCCTTTGGCTACTTTACCTGTTTTCTTCTTTTTCCTGTTATCTCTTGTGGCTGCCGGACATGTGTTTTGTAGGTGTCCCGTGTTCCTGCAGATCCGGCATCGAAATGCTGTGTTCTCATAGTCTAGATGTTGTGTCCATCGTTGTTGTTTATGTTTCAATATAATGCACTCTGGTAGGCCTTTGCTCAAGTCCACTTCCATGCAGATTCGTGCGAAAGTGTAGATTCGCTCCTCTAGTCTTTGGGTATCAGTTTTAATATATCTGCCAAGGATGTTTCCAATGCCGCCCAAAACACTTTCCTGCCAGAAGTGAAGCGGAAGATTGTGAAGCCGGACCCAAACCGGCATTCTGGTCACCTCCATAGTGTTGGCATCAAATTCCGGAAACCAAGGTGTGATGAAGAGTCCAGTAGATCCCCAGAACCATGGCCCCTCCTTTAGTATGATATCTCTGTCATCTGATGATAAAAACTTGACGATGAAAAAACCCTTTGAGCATAAGTGTATTTCACAGTCCATGGTCCAGTTGGTAAAAATCCATTGGAAGAGTTCCACTGGTTTGGGCCAATAATAGTTGAATCTGCATATTATTGCTTGGGATTCAAATGCGGTTCTATGTACATCTATGTCAGGAATGTCAATATTTATTTCTGGCACACAGTTCTGCTGTTCCACAATGTATGGCTTGGGAGAGTTCTCAGCCTGAGCCGCAGATGCAGTAGCAGCTTTGCTTTTGTCCCCCTGTAATACATTCCTGTATGAGGGTCCTTTAGTGTATGCAGTGTTGGACGCACTGGCACCCAGAGTGGTTCCATGTGCACAGTTCTGTCCCAACTTACCCCCCCGCAGTCTAAAATTGAGATAAACAGTGGATCCTGATGTAATAGCATATTCATTTGGAGAGCTGGTCTCAGCCAAAGCTCTTCCCCCAAATATCAATGACTGGAGGTGGGATGGGTAACCAGCCGCAGACTGGATTTTATCCTTCAAGTGTAATATAGAATCTGTGTTTCGGATCCAGATAATAAAGCTGTTGCCTACAGGAGGCTTGATGAAAACTTGAAAGGGTTCAGAGCCTACCCGGAGATCGAAGTCAGTGTTGACGCAGCGGCTCCCGTAGTTCTTTGGCGCAGCCGGCGTGGAAGGAGTGTGAACAGGGGCGAACAGTCGAGTCCCCCAGCACAATGCACTATGAGTACAATAACTGATGAGGGTAAGATATCCTTCGCCCGTAGGTGCGAATATCTGCTGCCGAAGAAAGTATTCCACCAAAACCGATCCAGAACTGAGAAATCGTAATGCAGTGGTTCCTCCACGGATTAATGTGCAAAAACGCCTCTCTGTTCCCCAAAATCCTCTAAAAAATTTGCATTTTGCCTTAGTAAACGGCCGGAGGTCTGTGCATACGAGTGGGTATGATCGGCTCCCCACCAAGCAAATGAAAACCGGCTCACATGAATGGTGCGGCGCCTCTGAAGCGCTTCTGAAAAGGTCTGCCGCCACAAGAGCCAAAGAAACAGGGTTCTGTGCCCTAGGGTTTCCACACAAAATCGCTCTGCTTCCCTCCATGTTTCGTCTATTCCGTGGAAGCCTAATTATTATTTGGTTCATATTGTTTGTTCCTTCCTTTGCATTTTTAGAGCATTACGAGATTCATTAAAGGTTTTTGTACAATTAAAAGGTCTCTTTCTCTTTAACTATTTAAACACTATAAGGAAATGAAAGAAAATCATATTCTTTATTATTTTTTTTTCATTTGAGTCAAAAAGGAAAGATAAACAATTGCTTACATGGTTTTTTTAAATTGTTGTAATTAGCTAAGTTATTTGAGAAACAAAAATAAATAAATAAATATATCAACTTTTCTTCATTTCTCAACCATGTTTTGTTATTAAATCATTTATGTGTTCACATAAATAAATTAAAATTAATTCTTCAAATAAATATAAAATCATAAATACTTTTAAACCATAATTAAAGTACTAAAATTATTAAGTAAATTTATGAAAAAATAATCTCATTATAAATATGAAAATCTTAAAATCTATCTCCAATATATTATAAATAAATGATGGTACTCCATTGCAAATATTTGTTTACATTTTATTTAATTAAATTACTAAAAATATTAAATAAATTTATGAAAAATTAATCTAATTACAAATAACCCAAAAAAGTCTTAAGGTCTATCTCCAATATTGTGAATGGTGATACTCCATTGCAAACATTTTTTGCATTTTATTTAAATTTAACAATGTAAGTACCAACTAAGATTTTCCCAACCATAATCTTTGTAAGTACCAGAATGGTAACCAACAAAATAGTGACAACTAGAAGAACTCTTTCATTTGTCAAATAATGGTCGAGGTCGAAGTTAAAGGCAACATTCCTTCCACCATAATTCCAGCTTTTATTGTTGCTTCGAATGTCATAATATGGTTGTTACCTACCGTTCCTATAACTTACCTTATCAGTTAGTTACCTACCTTTCCTATAACTTACCTTATAAGTTAGTTCCCTGCCCTAACCACCTATGAAACTTATCTAACCTACCCACCTATCTCCCTACTATTGCCTTGAAAGTTAGTAAAGCAGTATGTATAACTTTATTACCAAATTAAACATCATAATGATTATATCATATGGAATTAAAGATCATAATGATATATCATCCGAAAAGGTAGATAGATAGGTTCATTTGCAAAACTCCAGCTCGGATATTTATATCGTGCAAGGTTGTGCTAAAAACTTATAGCCCTGAAACAAGAATTTTTTTTTTTTAAAGATTTGAACATTTTGTTTTATTTTATTGATGGGAAATTGGAATATTTATATCGTGCAAGGGATGTGTCAAAAACTTATAGCCTGGAAACATGCATTTTATTTTTATTTTGTAAGATTTGAACGTTTTATTTTATTGATTTGAGATTGGATAAATACTAGAATCAACATAGAATGGTTAATTTTTTTTTTTTTAATCTTTAATTCTTTTTTAGTGCATTCTTTTTTAGTGATTGATAAATCCAAAATTAAGTTAAATCCATGTTGATTTTAGAAGGTTACCATTATAAATGTTTATTTGTTTTTGATAAATTTAATCTTTGAAATTTGTTAAGTATCATTTATAGCTTAAAGAGTATTACAAGAAAGTCATTTATATATATATATATATATATATAGATAAGTAAGATGAATAGTAATACAATAACAATATTTAATCATGAAGAAAGTGAATAATCATGAAGTAATAAGGTGCATATAATAAATTATAAATATATTACAAATTAGTCATCTTAATTTATTTTCTTATTTTTTTTAATAAGAATATATGTTCGTTGTTTGTCTTTTCATATCAATCATATGATTAAAGAGTTTGTTTATATGACAAAGGAAGTTGAAATAAACAGCCTAACACTAGATATTGCATTAAAGGTCATAGCTTATACATTTTTATCTATGTTGTGGCCCTGTAATTTATAAGATTGGCAAGAATAAACTACAGAGAACAACATCAAACCACTTGGGAGTCAAGGACCTAGCCTTCGTAGACTCGGAGAGGGCTCTATCTATTTTTATGATTTAGCTTGATAATTATAAATGCTGATATTAGGTCAGTTATCAAAATTATGAGGTTTGTTTGTTTTGATTGATTGGGTGGTTGGAAAAACAAAGTTGTGAAACTTAATCCATTGGGCTCTGGAGTCATAAAAGGTTGAATTGTGCATCAAATTTTCAAGGGCATTCAGAGGGCAAGCTAACTATGCAGACTGGATCTTACTAGTAGTGTGAATATGAGATGAAAGAAAGCAGCAAGTTCAGTAATAGCTAAAGAGCAGTTAAGAATTCTTTAACTATACTTTAGAAGAAAACATTAAGATAACAAACACAGACAGAATTAAGGTGCTCTCTCAACAAATCTTAATCTAAATTTTCTGTTTTGAAATCAGATAAATTGATGCACGACATGAAAAGACAGAGGAAAAAAATTAACATAGAGGAAAAACATCACCATTAACATAGCTCAAGAATCCTGTGAATGGTATCTTATTATTGATGCCCAACTCAAACAATTACAGTGCTCCAATACAATGATCTTTGCAACGTAGAGTCTAACAAGGTCCAACCCCTCATAATTCCTATGCCTGAAGTATTTAACTAAAACTACGCCAACTTTCCTATATACTTTGGCAGTTGGTTATTTATTACAACTAAGCAAAATCAAACAAGTGGAACCATGATCTGAAAATGAAAGTACTTGAAAATGTGTGCAAGGTATCCATTTCCATTAAATTAAATGTGTGCAAAATTCTCCATGTCTTGTTTAATAAAACAAATACTTAGATCTAATCCAGAGATTGACTGTAGGGGCATGAAAAAGCTAAGAATGCCTTTCCAAATTCACAAAAAAGTGATCTATTCATCAATGCCCTACTGGCTCTTTGAACTCGTATGAAGCATTTCAGGCTGTAGAAGTACTCAAACAGGTCTGAAATCTCTTCCATTGGTTTCAGAAGGTCGAAATTAGCTGAAAATGACCTTTGGTTCACCTCAAACAGAGAGATACAACTCAAAACAGCTCAATCCCCAAAATGGCCCTAGTGGGCCTGAAAACTCTCATGAAGGTTTTCGGCCTCTGAAAGTCTTCAAATAGAATTGAAACCTATTCCAATGGCTCTGAAATGCTGAAAATAGTCGAAAATGACTTTTTTTTCACCTCAAATGGTTAACCACAGCTCAACACAACTCCAAACCCAAAATGGCCCTAGTGGCTCAAAAAGCTTCTTCGAAGATAAAAAAGCTAAAGATCACCTCCAATGGCTCTAAAACCTATCTCAATGGCTTCAGAATGCTAAGAATACCTGAAATCAAAAAAAAAAATTGTTCCAAAAGGTTGAGCCTCTCAAGAGTTATTCTCAAAACAATTTTTGTCCAATCAGGCCTAAAAAAACTCCACCAAATGTGGCTAACTGGAGTTAGCTCCAGTTAAATTCGGCCATTCTACCAAAGATGGCACGCCCCTCAAAAATAGGTGGTCAGCTAACTGTAGCATTAACTGTTTGTGTTTGTTGGCCACATGGCCGCATTAACCACCGGGGAAAACGTTTTAACAAACCACGTAAATGAACAAACTCCGACTTTAAAAAGCCATGGCATAAAAGGTTAAAGTGGCATTGTCACATGAATTATTGGCGGGCGGTTACGATTTGGTTATGGCTGCACCCCCAATCCAACAAATTGAATGGGGGCTAGCCCCTTTAAACCTCTGCCCGAAACAAATTTAAAACATAAATAACACTTTTGAACCAATATAATTAAGAACTAATGTTGTGGCTCAACGGTAAATGCGTTCACTGTTTGGCATTTGGTTAGAGGTTCGATTCTGGCGGACAACAAAATTTTGAACGCCAATATTTCACCGACTAGGGGGCCACGTGGCGCCCTCCAGGCCTACCATGTGGCAACCCATAATTGGTCCAAATTTCTCAAAGTCAAACCAACTTGCAATAACTGAATGCCACTTGTCGCATCCAGATTGGACCAGGTGGAGTATTCCTTTTATTAATTTTAAAAATTGAAAGTCAAACCTGGTCAAACTGGTCTTTTTGCAGTTTACTAAAAAACTTCAAAGCTGCATAACTTTCACATACAATGTTGGATTTGAGTGTCGTTCACGGCTACAAGATCGTATCGTCGAGGCCTATCCGATCGTTCAGGTTGAAAGTGATTTTGAACACTTTCATTTTTGAGCTTTTTCCATGGCTTGGACTTGAGCTCCTGATCACACCTCCCAAATGAGAAGCTTTTGGACCCCAAAAGCTCAATGAAATGAGGAAACTAAACTGTAGTACAAAAAATGAGAGAATAACAACATCCTCTTCTCTTTAGCTTCCAAAAATTTTCCTGAATTGCCAACTATTCACATGGCAAATGTTGTTGAATGAGCCATGTACTTGTGCCGAATCCCGACCAAGTTTTTCTCGCCATACAAATCTTCCATACTGAAACCAGCAATGACCCTTGCTGAAAATTGTGCCCTCATTGCTTGCATGTCTTTCCATCCCATGGAATCTTGCACCACTTTGCACTGACACTTCGTTTCCTGCACCATTCGACACCAAAGGTACCTTGTGCAACATACGACATCAACAACAAGTTGACAATGAAAAGTGATAGACAATTGACATAACCATAAATGTAAAAAGTGTGCCAACGATCGACACAAGTCGACAATCATGTGTAACACGATCAACACACATCGATAAACAACAATATAGATCTTGAAAAACACATGTGTATGTATCATGTACAATGAACTATATACAGTTCGCTAATTATACATACAACCTCTATGTACGTGTGCAAATTCAACTTTTCTTTTCAAATACCAACAAGTACATCATCCCAAAAACATGTGGGTGACTAAGAGTTGAACCAAAATAAATTGCTACAATATAAGTGAGTATCATACTCATATTTTACACCTCCATGGCGAAAATTTGCAACAACAAAGAAATTCCTTCAACTGAAACTGCTTTACATGCAATCTTGCATCAAGTTTTCAATTGAAATACATGCATACCAATCTGAAATTTGCATGTACAAAATGAGTATGACTTACTGCATTAAGAAGTTAATCCACTTCCTACCAAGCCAATTCCATGGCGTCTTTTTTTGCAACTGCAATTCTTCATGTGAATCTTTTATTTCTACATTGATAATGGACTCCATAGATCCACTTGCGCCAAACTTGTTGTCCTCTAGTTGCATGTGCTTTGGACGATTTGTTGGATGCAAGGTCCAACAATGAGAGACATCATGTCCCTTCCTTTGACAAAATGTGCAACTCTTAAGCACTTTCTGAGAAAGTTCTCTTTTCCTCTTCTGCTTCTTGTGTGCCTTCTTTTTCAACCAGCATCTTGAAGCAACATGGTTATATCCACCACAAAATGTGCAACAAAACTTTCTTCCATTCGAACAAGAAAAATTATTATTCTTTTCTGAAACATAATCAAATTGATCATGTAAATAGTTATACCTCTTTTGTTGCATGGAATGTCCATCCTTTTTATCTTCGAAAGACGATGAACTAGTAGAGGAGACAACTTTCCTTTTCATACTTTCATCAAAATTCTTGTCTTGAAAATTGTTTGAAGTTGAAGGCTCGCCATAAGTGACATGTTTACCCTCTACTTGCTGCAATGATGGCTTATAACAATGGAAATCATCCTTAGAAAAATTTTGACATATATGCATTGAAGAAATTGGAATAAAGGTTCTCTTAAAATTTGCATTACATGCATTCAAGGATTTGAATTATTTGCCATAAAACTGCTTATATCCAAGACCAACATTCTTGGGACACTCCACCACCGAAATAGGGTCAACCATGCCTTGTGCTTGCTTGCCAAAACCTTTGCCTTCATGATAGCCTATCTTAAACATTAATTTGGACCCTATACCCCTTGTATGTTTTTGAAAAGAACCAACACACTTTTCAATAGAGGAAATTGAAGACAAGTTGGAATGGTTTACGTCTTCCTCACGCTTGTTCTTGGACAAAGCTTGAAGGAGTTGTTTCTCCATGTCATGCAACCTTTGGAGAATTGCTTCCTTCTCATCCTTCATAGCCAACAATTGTGCATGAAGCTTAACACTTTCTCTTTGATCCTCAATGAGAATCTACACAATGTCCTTCACCTTAATGAACTCATTCTTCATGTCATCATTGAAGAATATCGTGAAGGAGGAAAATTCACTTGTAGAAGAAGTTGACATTATTTAAATGGTCAAATTAACCTTGTTACACGGCAATTTGTCACCGTCCAATTCCCCATCCCGCACATTGGAGGGCTTATTCCGTGACCTCTGAGCAGTGAAATAACCTAAAAACACTTTCATGGCATTCCCCTAGACATGGACTTTCATTCCCCTGAAGACATCTCATTGTGAAAAACCCTAAAAATAGCCTTTTCACCCTTGGCGCAACTAGCCTATGTTATACCCGCGCCAATGGGGGAAATCCTTCAAAGAGGGCGCGCCAATTGGCTCTCTGTCTTAGAGTCGCACTCGCGCCAGGCTTAATAAAGGGTGTTTTTTAAAAATAAATGGCGGAAGATTGACTTTAACCAACTCCTGAACTGGTCTCTAAATTGAGTTGGGACGTTTGGCTCCGGATTTCCATGTAGAGGAAGTAGTTTGCCACCTCTCATGGAAGCTTCCTTGAGGATAGGGCCAATCCCATGATTATAGGGATCCCAACTCCTCTTCCACCATCTATATAAGCTTTCCATTTCCCTTTGCAAGCTAATCTCCAAGAGCCTTCAGAATGCTGCAAGAGCTTTGATAGTCCTCATAGTGCCAAATCCATAGCAAGGAGATTGACGATCGAAGAGAGAGGCTTGTCCCCATCCTTGACAAGCTTTACCGAGACGTATTCCGCTGGTGACCCGTCGAAGGAGAATTCAGCGTCAGAGCCAGGTTGTATTTTCCTTTGTATGAATTAATGATAAGCGACTATTGGTTATGGTTCCACTCATTTTGTTCATTATGATATTGAGTTGTGTCCTCTCTGACTGACGCATAATTTTATATATTGGATTTTACGCTTATGTTTGTTGTGTTTCTTGCGTGTGCAGGTGTTCGATTGCGACGAGCGTGAGGATTGTGATCTACCGGAGCAAAGGAATGAGAGCGCTACCTTCTCTACAAACAACAACGTTGGATTCGAGGTAAGCCTTCTTCGCAAGTTGGTTTATTGCAATTAGGTACCTGCACCATAGCGTGTCACTATTGTTGCTAGACCTGTTCTGGGCTAGTAGGGATCGCCTCTGTCCGCAGAGGGGATTTACCTCCACAACAAATTGGCGACTCCGCTGGGGATCGTTTAGCTTGTTGTTTGCTTTATAAACTACAGACGAAGCCTGAAGCTAGCCAGATAGCCTTCGAAACTCTCTTGCTCTGCATTAGCGAAAGTAGATGAATGCTACTTCAGTCAATCTCCGGTCTAGTTTATGAACTGAACACTTGGAGTATTGTCTTGTCTCTTTGGTCCATCCCTGACTTTCCTTGCTTGATCAGCTCTTTTGGCTGGCTCTTTTTGTGGCTTTGGCTTTTTGTTTGAGCTTTACCATCACTAGTCTGCTTCTTGGATTGCTCTTTTTTCATTTTTCCTTAGTAAACTCGGCTGGCGCGCTTTTCAGTGTGACAGTCGCGCCCACTGGCGCATGTTGTCAGTGTATTACTCGTGCCAATTCCATTCTGGCGCTATTTTCAGCCTTACAGTCGTGCCAATCCTGTAAGGTATTAGGGTTTACTGTGTTTTGAGCCTTCTGAGACTGATCTGGGTGTTTGGTCTTATTTTTATGACTGCTTGAGTGTTTTATAGCCTTGCTTGACTGACTTTGACCTTCATCCTTTGGTTGTTTGCCCATTTCTATCGATTTTACATTTTAGCTGTAGGGCATCTAGGTGCTATTGTGCGTCGAGCCTCCCTTGGGAGTTTGTGGTTTCTATCTATTCAGTCAACTTTGTGATTGCTTCTCTGCATTCGTTTGGTGGTCGTTGATCATTTTATTGCGTTGTTTGAGTGATTGGTTTCTTCTTCACTTGAATTCCGCTTTGTCTCGCATTGAGCCTAGATTACATGGTTCATTTGAGTCTTTGGGTGTCTTTTGATTTGAGGGAATTTTTGTCGATTTGAGATCTGATTGTGTGCTTGCATTGAATGAAATCTTATTGTTTTTCTCTTTTGCTTTTGCTTCTCAAATTGCTTGTCTCATTAGTTTTCATTTTGTTTAGTGCATTTTGCTCTTAAACATTGAAAATACAAAAAATATCTTTTGCTTTGGATTAGTTAGTGTGAATTACATCTTTTCGGTGTTATTAGTGATCAGTAACTTTGAAAGAAAAGCTTTTAGTTTCCATTAGCTGCATTAGAGATATCATTGGTTGTCCTTTGGTCATTTTTTTATTGTGTGAAAAGCTCTTAACTCTCTCGTAATTAGCTTTCATCGAATGAAATGATATACTGTGGCATGTAGTGTGCATTTAGGAGATTTTGAGACATTACATTCGCTAGGGCCTGAAAACTGAAACATAATTGAAGATAAACAGTAAAATTTATTCAATTTACACTAAGGCAGCATTGAAACATTAACGAAATATTTAGAGGTCTAGGCTAGAGACGTGTTCCGGCGTCTTTAAACCTAGTAGCTATCGTTTGCCTCTTGGCTTTAGACAGCACTAGTACGGACTTGTGCTCCCCGTACCGTCGCGTATATAAAGGGAGACCCCACTAGGTTTCTATCCTTTATCCATAGGAAGCCGAGTCTGCCGCCCTATACCCGTGATACACCGGACACAACATTCGGGGAGATTGCCTGCACGTACATTAAGTCCTTGGTTGATTTCTCTTTCATTTTGAAACCAAGGTGTATATTGTAGTTCACGGTTATTTGGTACACCCTTTGCCTAGTATTCCTGAGTAGTCATTTGATCTTTTCTAACTCTTTAAATTTGAAAGGATCACCAAGCACTTGTCCTTTCACGCTTGCTTCAAAACTGAAAGAGATAGAGTCATCTTTCATCTGTTTCTCGACTCTTAAAACATGAAACGATGAAGTTTCTAAGTTTCAATGTCGTAAAATAAATCACCCGCGATCACACTCCCTGTTAGATTTTGCTTGTTGGCCATTTGATTGTGTGCCTTGGTTCTTTTTCAGCCCGTGTCTGTGTTTGATCTTTTTCTCTTGTCATTACTACCACAGTGGCAGAACCCTCAGTTTCATCTACTGGTAGTCCTTATACGGATGATTCATCAGAGGTTTCTCAATCCTCTGCTGAACCTCAGCAGCCCATCATTTCCGAGTTTCCCGACGGGGGACCGGTTCTGTCTGAGCTTCCCTTTGGAGGACCAGTTGAGTTCAATTGGCCCTTATCCGACCCTTGGTCTGGATTTGGAGTAGGGGAACATTTCCCTCCTCTTACATCGGGTTCGCCTTTTTTAGCTGTTGTTATTCCTCCTAGTCCTCGCCGTCTGTTACGAGATCTAGCGGCAGGTTCAAATATGAGTGAATCCAGTCATTCTGCTACCGAGGAAATTCCCACGTCTGGTGAAGATTACCAGTTATTCCTAGAATTAACCTGGAAGTTATTCCCCGAAGACAACCCTGAATCATCTGTTATGTATTCGCCAGGTCCCTCACTACCAGTAGGGTATAGATCCTTAGGTCAGATTATTGTAGCCACCGCCTCTATGGGGGTATCAGCTCCTTCTACGAGGTCGGTTGTTCCTTCGTTGGGGATGTCTCCTCGGACACCCGTCACGTCATCCCCTCAGGTCACTTCTGTACCCGTCAGGCCCACTGTTTGTGTGGCTGCATCTACACTTGTTGTTACCACTCAGTCCGTAAGGACCACATCACTTCCTGAAGATGTCTATATAGATTATGCTATGCCAGAGAACATCTCTCCTGAGGAGTATCGATTGTCCCTACAACAATCGAACCCCGAGGTCAGACAACCCTCTCAAGATCCCAACCGCTCATATTTTTCGCATTATGCACAGGATGGTACACCCGTGTATGTTTTTCCATATCAGTACGATGAGCACGGGAATCCTCTACGTTTACCCGCTCCTGAGGCTCAACTTCATGCTCAGGGTTTACCGTATAACCAGGCTGGGCAGCTTTATAACCCGCAAGGACAACCTTTTCAAGGCCAACCTTCAGGCCAGCCTGGCTATCCTTATGACCCGCAAGGTTACCCTGTGGGCCAGCAAGAGCCATTTTACGGTCCACAAGGACAGTATTACAACCCTTTAGGTCAACTCGTGCAACCTCTTCCTGGAGTCCAACTAGGGCAACCTCAAGAACTCATAGGCCAACCGGGGTACCAACCAAGGCCGGTATATGGTCCTGGGGGACAAGTCCAACCTTCGGAACCCATGCAATCTCAGTATCCTATTGCTCCAAATGTTGCACATCAGCCAGGGCCATCTTATGGTCCTGTTGCAAGTCAAACCAGTTACCAGCCACCACCTGGCTCCATTCCCCCACCAGGCCAACCGGTCCATCCGACACAACCCGGTGTTCCACCACCAGGCCAACCGGCCCATCTGGTACAACCTGGTGCTCCTCAACAGCCAGGTCAACCTGCACAACCGGCGCCACCTGTTCATCCGGGTCAACCTGTTCAACCAGGGCAGCCAGGTCATCCTGTCCAACCAGGCTAGCCTGCACATTCTATCAACCCTTCCCAAAAACCGATTTATTCGATGCCATAACCGAATCAACCGGTGCACCCTAATTATCAGGCTCAGCAGGGTCCCACCTATCAGCAGCCCGCTCAACCCCAAGGCGGTTACTACCCTCACGATCAATCTCGACCGACTTATAATCCGCCCCAAGGTTCCCATTATTACACTCAACAACCCGGCTACACCTATACCCAACAACCAAATCCACAGGCTGCCCAAACGGGGCCGACATACAATCAGGGTCCATACTCTGGCTATCAACCCCCGTACATAGTCACCGTCCTTATCGAGGGCCTGGCATGTCGTTCAATCCACAATTGCCGTTCTTCGCTACTTTGGAGTTACCGGACGTTTCTAAATTAACCAATGATCTGATTCTTCATAATCCTTATTGGCCTCCGGTTCCGACCAAGGTACCCAGCGACTACCCAAAGTTTGAAGGTAAAGCTGGTGAAGACCCCCAAGCTCATGTAATGACCTACCATTTGTGGTGTTCATCTAATTCTTGGGTCGATGATTCAATTCGTCTACGTCTCTTCCAGCGCACTCTTACCGGTGCTGCCGCTAAGTGGTATATTGAACTACCCCATGGCATCTTTCAGGATTTCAATACTTTAGCAATGGATTTTCTCACCCACTTTCAGTTACCAGTTCGTTATGAAGCCGGGACACATCTCCCGACCTCCTTGAAGCAGGATAAATCCACCCACATATCCGATCATATTCATGAGTGGCAACGTCGTCATAGGCTAATCAAGTTTAATATACCTGATCAACTACTAACTCATTGGTTCACCACGTCCTTCGTTAACAAAATCGCTTAAGATATTGCTATGGGGGCATGTGTGACTGAGGAACAGGCCATTGCGCGTGCCCAATATCTTGCTCTAGTATACTCTCAGTCTGGCACGTTGTATGATATTTTGACTGATGCTCCACGCCTAGGAACCTCTAAAGCTCCACCTACCCCGGCGGTGGATGGTGTTATTGGTTCCGTGTCTCAAAATTCTTAGAAATCTTCGAATGGGAAGCAGAAGTCTAATCCCTCCAATAATTCTACTCTTCCCGCTCCTCCAGATTCTGGAAAAACTGCGGAGGTTAACGTCGTTCAGGCTAATCCTACGGAAAAAGAATCCAAAGGAAAGAAGAAGGGCAAAGGAAAATCCAAACTCGATGCCCCAAATTCAGAGTCTTTTAAACCTCGTACTGAGGACGGTTCTCAACGTAAACCGAAGTATCCCTACCTTATTTGTGAAGGAGAACATTATACTAAGGATTGTCCCAGATGATCTGAAGTTAGTCAACTTCTCAAAGGCTCTAAAGGGACTCCGGCAGTTCTTAAAGAACCGTTCCCGTCTCAGCAGACCCAGATGGTTGAACAGTTGTCACCATCTGCACCATTTGGGTCCCAAGTCTTTATGATGAATGGTGCTGCACCTGTTTCGATTGCTATGCGTTTGAAGGATTACGCTGGATCACGTCAGGCAACTGGAAAGGAATTTTTGGATGGCCCACCTCCTCCACCTGTCTCCGGTTCTTTGGAAATTGAGAAGCCTACTACTGAACCTATCGTGAGGCCACCCTCTAAAGGTGTTCTACGAAGGTCTTCCTACAATCCTAATGCTCGTGCCGCTCAGCACTACAGTATTGTTGAGGATTTGGCTGAGGCGCCTTCTGCTATGTCGGCATTGGAAGTCCTTCAAAGTTTCCCTTCACAACGGAAGCCCTGTTGTCTGCAATCAGTGGAATCGATCCCGCCGATTCTAGTCTTCTCACCTTCGACTTAGAAAACTTTACCCCCCGACTTCCGCATCAAATTTCTCTTGTGATTCAAGTCGGGATCAACGGTCTTAATATCCATAGGGCCGTCGTAGATGAAGGTGCTTCTACCCGTGTCATGTCATCCACCTGCTGGAAGGCCATTGGCTCTCTAGCTCTCTCATCATCTCCCAATGCCTTAGAGGCATTCGATGGTCGGGAATCCAAACCCCTGGGTGTTCTCGAGAGTTTGTTGATTATGTTACAGGGGAAGACAGTCAATGTAGAAGTAGAAGTGGTTGACGCCAAGCTTAACTACAATCTGCTTCTCGGCCGCAGTTGGACTCACGCTATGCTATGCGTGACATCCACCCTCTTTCGACTTCTTAAGTTCCCTCATGGGGAAAAATTGTTACTGCGGATCAGTTTACTTTCTTCACCTCCACCTCTGAGAACAACGTTCCTTACGTGGATAAGATCCCTAATCCCCCTGACAGTGTAGGACCCGGTCTCTTCAAGGACCCTGTCCTCATGGGTATTTTTCCCGCGCCACCACCACACACCGTTCAAGTTAATATGATCTCTAGGTCTGACGACCCATGGATCATCTCGTTGCCTGAACAGGTGACTAATTTTGGAGAATCGATGCCCTTAATTCCAGTAAAGATTAATTACTGTGAAATCGTCGCCGCATCCGATCCTTCTCCCTCTCAACATGCTCCCTCGAGCATGGCTTTAGATATCTATTCTCAATCCCCCTGGCTCGGTGAGGCCGACTCGCCTGATCCTCTTAAAGAGACTTTTCCTTCTGACGAAGCCATTGTTGAAGCAATGTCACTTGAGGAGCTGCCTTGGAGCGATGGACATCATCGTTCCTCCTTCATGCCCGGCCTGGGGGCAATGTCAGAATGTCTAGAGCGTTTTTCATCTCAGGTTCCTACTCCGCCTCTTCAGACGCCTATTTTGACACATGAAGTCCTTTCGGAGGGAAACCTGAGCAACATTACTCAAACCACTCCGATCGACATCTCCGTCAAACCAGGGATAGTTGAGAACATACATGTGGGAGTAACTTGTTCTCCTGATGAGATATGAGTTTATACTGATATTTTCCGTGAATTCATAGATGTGTTTGCTTGGTCCTATGAGGAAATGCCTGGGATTGCTCCCAGTATCGTAGTGCACGAGATTCCAACCTACCTCGGTGCGAAACCCGTGCACCAACGCCTACGCCCAGTGCATCCTCGAAAAGTCGCTGCCATTAAAGCAGAATTTGAAAAACTTCTGAACGCGGGCTTCATTTACCCGATCCCCCTCACAGAATGGGTCTCAAACATCGTCCTTGTAGATAAGAAACAGGGCACTATAAGAGTCTGTGTTGATTACCATGATATTAATCGAGCCTGTCCTAAGGACAATTACCCTACTCCCTTCATAGATAAAATCATCGACGAATGCGCTGGGAGTGAGATTTATTCCTTGATGGACGGCTTTTTCGGGTATAATCAGATAAATATTTTACCTGCCGATCAACACAAGACTGCATTCATCTGTCCTTGGGGTACCTTTGCTTATAAAAATCTCTCGTTCGTCTTGAAGAACGTTGGAGCTACTTTCTAGCGTGCTATGTCTTACGCATTCTACGACATACGCCATATCGTTCAGCCTTATCTGGACGATCTGCTAGCTCACTCAGCTCGGCGGGAGGACCATCCCGAACACCTCCACCAGATTTTCCTTCGTTGTCGACGCTATAATATCCAGCTCAACCCTCATAAATGCATCTTTTGCGTGGATTTTGGCCGTCTTTTGGGATTTATAGTCTCCAAGGACGGGATTCGCCTCGACCCTCTAAAAGTCGAGGCTATTGTCAATCTCCCATCACCCTCCTCGTTATATCAATTGCAAAGTCTGTAGGGAAAAGATAATTTCCTTCGACGCTTCATCCCGAACTACGCGGAAGTTGCCAAAGGTTTCACACGTCTTTTGAAGCAGAACGTTCCCTTTCGTTGGGATGAGATTGCTCAACGATCCTTTGAGAAGCTAAAGACGTTACTTGTTAATGCTCCGTTGCTTCGGCCTCCGAACTATCACCATGATTTCACTCTATATTTGGTCACCGCGTTCAGCACCATAGCTATGGTTCTGGTGCAGGATGACGATGATGGAAATGAACACGTCGTTTATTATCTATCACGGAATCTTCTCGACACATAAACGCGTTACGCTCACATCGAGAAACTGGCGTTAGCTGCAGTACACGCTGTGCAGCGGTTTCGCCACTACATCCTGTTGCGTACAATAATCGTGGTTTCGGATTGCAACCCCATGACGTACATTCTATCTCGACAATTACTGGGGGGAAAATACTCCAAATGGATCGTTATCCTTTAGGAGTTCGACTTAGAGTTTACCACTGCTAAGTCGACCAAATCATTGGTTTTTGCGGATCTCATTTCTCCCTCCCGACAGACTCCACCCCATCTCATTCCGAGGATCATATCCCGGACGAAACACTCTTCCTCATCAGCACTCGCGAGCCATGGTACGACGACATCATAGTGTATCTTCAAACATCAACGTTCCGGTCTGAGTTGACCAAAGATGCTCGACGTCGAATTCGGCATCAGTCTCAACCCTACCGCATTGTAGGAGATACGTTATACTAGGTTGGAGTAGATCCGGTGCTCTGTCGGTGCTTAACCCTGGAAGAGGCTGAAAGAGTCTCGAATGACTGTCACAGTGGCGCCTGTGGCGGTCACATGTCCGGAAATGCCACTGCCCAGAAGATTCTGCGTGCAGGTTACTTCTGGCCGTCGATATTCAAAGACTATATTGTTGCAGTCCGCAAATGTCATGCGTGTCAGGTTTTTCAGCGCAAGATGTGCGCGCCACCTCTTCCTCTGCACCCTGTCATTATCGTCGGCCCTTTTGCAACATGGGGCGTAGATTTTATGACGTGTAATCCTCATTCGGCCGGGGGGCATGCATATATAATCGTCGCTGTCGACTACTTCACTAAGTGGGCCGAAGCGATGCCTACACTAGCCGCCGATGGTAAGACAGTTGCCCAGTTTATTTTCAACCACATTATCGCACGTTTCGGGGTCCCTCAGGCCATTGTAACCGATCATGGCACTCACTTTCGAGATTATATGATGGCCGAGCTGACATCAAGATTGGGCTTACGACATGATAGCTCAACGCCATATTACCCCCAGGCAAATGGCCAGGTTGAGGCCGTGAACAAAGTTTTGGTCACAATGCTTCAACGAACAGTTGGTATTCATAAGTCCAATTGGCACCTCCAATTGTTCTCAGCTCTATGGGCCTACCGGACATCAGCAAAGAGTGCGACTGAATTCACACCATTCCAATTGGTGTATGGTCTGGAAGCAACTCTTCCGGTTGAGTGCGAAATTCCTTCCTTAAAGTTTGCTGTGGAACTTTTGCCCGATACTTCTCCTGAAGAAGAGCGTCTCTTGTATTTGGAATGACTGGATGAAACCCGCCGCTTGGCTGCTTTAGTCATTGAGGCACAAAAGAAGCGGGTCAAAGCTCACTTTGATCAATCTGTCTCTCCATGTTCCTTTGTCGAAGGGGACCTTGTCCTCCTATACGACCAAGCGCATGACAAGCTTGGAGCAGGAAAGTTCCAACCGATGTGGCATGGGCCCTACATAGTAAAACGAGTATTGAAAAATGGGGCTTATGAGCTCATTGATTACGAAGGAGTTCCGTTGGCGCAGCCTAGAAATGGGTTGTACCTTAAAAAATACTACGCTTGAAGTTTTCTTTTGGTGTGGTGTGTGTACATAGGTGTGTATATTCATTTATGTGCATATGTGGTGTGGTGTGCGATGTAAACATCTTTTTGCTAATCGGGTCTCCTTGGTTGTGCAGATGTCTATTACTCCGTTTGTGGGTTTCGCAGATGGTGCCTCCCGCAGTACTAGGAATCTGTCCTCGGCAGCCTGGGTAATCTACGATCCTGCTGGTGAATTGGTTAACCTGCAAGGTGTGTGTATGGGTCCTGCTACAAATAATATCACGAAATATAGTGCCAGGTTGGAATTATTAACCGAGGCTGTGGACCTCGGCATTCGTGAATTACTTGTGTATCTAGACTCGCAACTTGTAGTATTACAGCTTAATGGTCACTATTCAGTTAGAAACCCATCCATTTTACGTCTGTATCTGCGTATTCGTTTACTGGAAAGGAATTTTGATTATATCACATATCAACATATACCCAGGCATATGAATACATTAACAGATGCAGTAGCTAATTTGGTTTTAGATAGACATTTGCGCAATTTATAAACAAAAACATCATCACATGTAAAGAGATCCATCCAGAAATAGGTATATATATATATATGTGTGTGTGTGTGTGTGTCGAAATGTTTACATAGTGTGCATCACATAAAATAAAAAAATATACATGTTCGTCTTAATACAGCCGGAGACGACATGTCTCTCAAAAAATATGCAGGAAAAGCCCTAATGTCTAATTTGCATGGTGCTCGTGGTAACAAGCCACCGCACGCACAAAGCGTCTCAGTAGTTGGTGGAGGCGACTAGGCACCCCCACAGTGTGTCGCTGGTATGTTAGCGGAACATCTGCTAGCCGTGCATAGTCCGAGATTCCCCGAGCAATGCCCTCCAAGTTCTAGATTAGTTCGCTGCCTTCGCCACCCTCAGCCTGAGGGTCATGTTCGACATGGGTTCTCCGCGCAATGGGTGACATGCCCGCGGGCCTCTCTGGGCCGACATCTGCATACACATAAAATTTTCATTAGAATGAACATGTATTACCAAAAAAATCATAAATATGAAAAATAAAAAAGAGTATCATACCCAACTCCTCATCCCAATCCTCCCCCTCCGGGAGTGGAAGATCGGGATCTCCGGTGAAATCGGTCCCAGCATAGGGCCAATCCTCGACCAGATCAACTGTCGCCGTAACCACCCAAAGAACTTCGGCCTCCAGGACATCTGTTGGCCCCCTCCTGATCTCGGCATAAGTGCTGCCCAGCAAGCCATCCTCGGCTCTTTCGGTATCGGCTTGGCAACTATGGCCCCTTGGCCCTGGAAAATGGGTAGTCGTTCCAGGATGAATGACACCAAAATGGAACTGTAGCCAAACTGCTTTAGTTTGACTTGCTTGCATATTGTCAGCTGCCTCTTGATATTGCTCGTCACTGCAGTAGCCCAATCAAATAATGTGGGGCTCATACACTCGGAGGCTAGTATGAGTTGGGCTTTGGTCGCCTCATGCGGAGCTTGCGACCCTGCAGCTCGTGTAATAGTGTGTAGCACTACTCTGAGTGCTAGATCAAGGACAGTGTGGATGTCCACCTTCCCGCTTCCCAATCCGGTTCGTGCCCCCGAGCACACCCTCGCCATTACTTGCTCCATCTTTTCCCCGGAAGGTCTGCTGCCCGTCAAGATGGGTACTGGGCCTCTGCGCGATAACCCGATGATGAAATACACGTCAGAAACCTCAAGTTCCAACACTTGGTCCCGAAGTTTAAATACTTCTTCATTTTCGTCCCATATGCTGACCAAGCACTGTAGCAGCTCAGGTTGAGCTCGTAAACATGGAGTAAGGAAGATTTTTTTGAGTCCACAGTTCTTCAGTGCATTCATACAAGCTTCGTTTTCCATAGCCATTTCATCCTCCTCCCCATGTTCCCTCTCCTTCCATTCGATAACCATTGTACTTGGTTACCTGCATTTTCTGCGATCGGGTCTCACGGTGTGCGGATGTCTATTACTCCATTTGTGGGTTTCGCGAGATGGTGCCTCACGCAGTACCCGAGAATCTTGTCCTCGGCGACTGCGGTAATCTACGATCTATTTGGAGAATTGGTTAACTTTGCAAGGTGTGTGTACGAGTCACACTAAAATGTATTGCGAGAATATAGTGTCGTATTGGAATTATTAGCAGAGGCCATGGACCTCGGCATTCGTGAGTACTTGTGTCTAGACTCACAACTTGTAGTATTACAGCTTAATGGTCACTATTCAGTTAGAAACCCATCCATTTTACGTCTGTATCTGTGTATTCATTTACTGGAAAGGAATTTTTATTATATCACATATCAACATATACCCAGGCATATGAATACATTAACATATGCAGTAGCTAATTTGGTTTTAGATAGACATCTGCGCAATTTATAAACAAAAACATCATCACATGTAAAGAGATCCATCCAGAAATAGGTATATATATATATATATGTGTGTGTGTGTCGAAATGTTTACATAGTGTGCATCACATAAAAATCAAAAAATATACATGTTCGTCTTAATACAGTCGGAGACGACATGTCTCTCAAAAAATATGCAGGAAAACCCTAGATGTCTAATCTGCATGGTGCTCATGGTAGCATGCCACCGCGCGCACTACGCATCTCAGTAGTCGGTGGAGGCGACTAGGCACCCCCACAGTGTGTCGCTGGTATGCTAGCGGAACATCTGCTAGCCGTGCATAGTCCGGGATTCCCCGAGAAATGCCCTCCAACTTTTGGATCAGTTCGTCGCCTTCGCCACCCTCAGCCTGAGGGTCATGTTCGACATGGGTTCTCCGCGTAATGGGCGACATGCCCGCGGGCCTCTCTAGGCCGACATCTACATACACATAAAACTGTCATTAGAATGAACATGTATTACCAAAAAAAATCATAAATACAAAAAATCAAAAAGACTATCATACCCAACTCCTCATCCCAATCCTCCCCCTCCGGGAGTGGAAGATCGGGATCTCCGGTGAAATCAGTCCCAGCATAGGGCCAATCCTCGACCACGATCAGCTATCGCTGTAACCACCCAAAGAACTTCGGCCTCCAGAACATCTGTTGGCCCCCTCCTGATCTGGGCATAAGTGCTGCCCAACGAGCCATCCTCGGCTCTCTCTGTATCGGCTCGGCAACTATGGCTCCTTGGCCCTGGAAAATGGGTAGTCGTTCGAAGATGAACGACACCAAAATGGAACCGTAGCCAAACTGCTTTAGTTTGACTTGCTTGCATCTTGTCAGCTGCCTCTTGATATTGCTCGTCACTGCAGTAGCCCAATCAAATAATGTGGGGCTAATACACTCGGAGGCTAGTATGAGTTGGGCTTTGGTCACCTCATGTGGAGCTTGCGACCCCACAGCTCGTGTAATGGTGTGTAGCACTACTCTGAGTGCTAGATCACGGACAGTGTTGATGTCCACCTTCCCACTTCCCGATCCGGTTTGTGCCCCCGGGCACACCCTCGCCATTACTTGCTCCATCTTTTCCCCGGAAGGTCTGCTGCCCGTCAAGATGGGTACTGGGCCTCTGCGCGATAACCCGGTGATAAAATACACGTCAGAAACCTCAAGTTCCAACACTTGGTCCCGAAGTTTAAATACTTCCTCATTTTCATCCCATATGTTGACCAAGTACTGTAGCAACTCAGGTTGAGCTCGTAAACATGGAGTAAGGAAGAATTTTTTGAGTCCACAGTTCTTCAGTGCATTCATAGAGGCTTCGTTTTCCATAGCCATTTCATCCTCCTCCCCATGTTCCCTCTCATTCCATTCAATAACCATTGTGCTTGGTTACCTGCATCAACATGATCAAAAACCCTTGTTAGATCTCTTTCATGCTTGAAAATCCATATGGATGGCTCACTGTTTAAAAATTTAAAGCGGAAGATTATGTTCTGCCATTGGCGCGACTGTTTTCCTAACAATCATGCCAGTTGGCGCGACCCCTTTGTGAGCAAAATTCCACTGGCGCGGGTCCGTGCCCGATACCCGCGCCAATGGTGGAGCCCTAAAATTTTAAAATGTATCCTCTAGAGATCGAATATGCATTGAAAAATCATAAAAAATGGATTAAAGTGGAGCTTAAGGGAACGCCTTTTACCTGGAAAAAATGAGGAGCTGAATGACGTCCCGAAACAGTCACAATCACCGCCACAAGTTTGCACACAAATGGACCACTGTTGCTCTCCAAGTAAGGTAAAAAGTAAAAGTAAATTTGTTTTACCATTTGAAGCCTATTTATAACTTTTTGAATAAAAATTAGGTTTTAAATTTCATTTTTTTCGATATTTTAATATATTTTGTCGAAATTGGATTTTACACTTGCTTCTATGTGTAGCAACAAGTTTTTACGCAACTTGGGCAGTGATACGAGTTGTATTTTATACTTTTTCGGACTCAGTAAAAACACAAAAAAGTCATTTTGGAGTCATATTTCAGCTCTTTTCTGACTCTCTAAACATGAAAAGATTCTCGAGTCCCTTGTCGTTTTACCGATCTCGTTAAAGTGGATACGAAACGACATCTACCAGTCTACATTTACCCCTTTTTGGGGCGGGATAGATTATTTACGAAAAAGGAATACCAGCCTATCGCGACTAGGAGGTTTCTCGGACATAGTTTTCTACCTTTTCGAATCCCGGGAACTATTTACAAGGGACCGTTGGAGGTTACTTTTCGTTTGTCTTTTCAAACTCTATAAACATGAAAAGACGTCGAGTGCTTCCTTTGTCGAGACTCTTTTAACCTTTGATGACATTGGATTCGGTTGTAATGTGAAATTCGAGCTCCTCCTTCAGGGCTCGTTAAATGTACTAGGATGGATTCGTACGAAGGACGGACTTATATGACAAGCATATCTTTATTCCCTTCAAGCTTGTTTTAAAAATAAAGAGGTACTCGCCAGAAATGGTGGGGAAAATGGAACCAGCATCATTTTCGTGTCGGCAGAATGTCGCTGTTGAACATGGCACTTGTCTGCATTCGTGTCGGGTTGGGGACATCTCATCTCATTTTTCACTTGCCTTCATGGGTTTGGGTGATCCATTTTGACCTCTCATCTGCTCTTTGCCTTGTAATCATGACCTTTGCTCTTTTGATGTCAAATACTGCCACATCCACTGTCGTGCCGCCTATATGTTCAAGAGAAGTTGACCTCTGCAAGTATCAACCTTCCTCTAATTTTCATCTGATCTTGATTCACAAAGACATTATGTTCCTTTGTCTCGCGTCGATGATTTTGGAAACACTATGGCCCACCTTCGATCAAGGTCACTTCCTGTCGACTTCAGCTCATTATCCGAGAAGCTGATCTAGAGACTCATACGTACCTTGCAGACTGCATGCCTCAATGGCGGGTTCTTCACGTTCAATGTGAGGTTTTCATCATTGGCCTCTAATCGAGTGATTCTACGGGTGTTCGGCCTTGACTCATTGATTCACATGCGTAGACTCGTACATTAATCTTGAGGGCCATTGTCATTATTGGTGGTACCTCTTGCGTCTGTTAACAACTTTCATCATTGGCTGGTAATCAGGCGATGTTCTTGCATGTTCAACTTCAGCTCACTCATTCGCATGTTTGAACTTATACTTCATTTGTGTCGAGATAGAGCGCAAGACCCTTGATTTCGTCTATTTAGAATCCAAGCTGCGATTTTGTGGATTATTATGATTAGTTACATGACTCCATTCAATGGATAGAGCTGCGACCATACAGGTCTATTCTCGATCCTCCTTTGGATGGGGCTGTGCCCATACCACATATATCATGTATTTGAGATGTCAGTTGTACTTCTCTACGCAGGTTTTTCGACTGCGGTGTTTTCGGTTGGACACGTTCTCGTAAAGCATTTCACCCCTCTCTCTCTTTCGGGCCTCATGCTTTAGGGGGCATCTGTTACACAACAATTTTTCACCGTCCCTGCAATTCCCCATCCTGCACATTGGAGGGCTCATTCCGTGACCTGTGAGCAGTGACATAACCTAAAAACACTTTCATGGCATTCCCCTAGACATGGACTTTCATTTCCCTGAAGACATCTCCTTGTGAAAAGCCCTAAAAATAGCCTTTTCATCCTTGGCGCGACTAACCTGTGTTATACCCGCGCCAATGGGGGAAATTATTCAAAGAGGGCGCGCCAATTTGCGCTCTGTCTCAGAGTCGCACTCGCGCCAGGCTTAATAAAGGGTGTTTTTTAAAAATAAATGGCGGAAGATTGACTTTAACCAACTCCTGAACTGGTCTCTAAATTGAGTTGGGACGTTTGGCTCTGGATTTCCATGTAGAGGAAGTAGTTTTCCACCTCTCATGGAAGCTTCCTTGAGGATAGGGCCAATCCCATGATTGTAGGGATCCCAACTCCTCTTCCACCATCTATATAAGCTTGCCATTTCCCTTTGCAAACTAGTCTCCAAGAGCCTTCATAGCCTAAATAATGCTGCAATAGCCCTCATAGAGCCAAATCTATAACAAGGAGATTAACGATTGAAGAGAGAGGCTTGTCCCCATCCTTGACAAGCTTTACTGAGACGTATTCCGCTGATGACCCGTCGAAGGAGAATTCAACGTCAGAGCCAGGTTGTATTTTCCTTTGTATGAATTAATGATAAGCGACTATTGGTTATGGTTCCACTCGTTTTGTTCATTATGATCATGAGTTGTGTCCTCTCTGACTGACGCATAATTGTATATATTGGATTTTACGCTTGTGTTTGTTGTGTTTCTTGCGTGTGCAGGTGTTCGATCGCGACGAGCGTGCGGATTGTGATCTGCCGGAGCAAAGGAACGGGAGCGCTACCTTCTCTACAAACAACAGCGTTGGATTCGAGGTAGGCCTTTTTCGCAAGTTGGTTTATTGCAATTAGGGACCTGTGCTATAGCGTGTTACGATTGTTGCTAGACTCGCTTTGGGCTAGTAGGGATTAAAGCCTGCGTAGCAGAGGAGATTTACCTCTACAATGGAACTTCTGAAGAAAAGTTCTCAAAGCTTTCCAACAAATGACAAGCTTTTAACCAAATCTCAGTAAAGACCCCTTCTTAATCAAGCAGCCATAAAACACAAACTATTGGAGTTTGTTTTCCAAAGATAATCTTGAAGTAATTTGGGATAAGGAAATAGCCTACAACTCTTTTTTCCTTTCCAATACTTAGCTAACAACAACTATCTTTTCAACTCAAGAAAACTCATACAAGCAACCATTTTGCAACTAATAAAACAGTAAGATTGACTGTTTTAACACCTTTTTCACAACAACAAATGTTTAGCCTTAGCACAACCTATGCTCAATCAAGGCTCAACCGAAGCACAACCCAGCTTAACCAAAGCTCTGATACCATCTGATCTGAAAATGAAAGTACTTGAAAATGTGTGCAAGGTATCCATTTCCATTAAATTAAATGTGTGCAAAATTCTCGATGTCTTGTTGCATAAAACAACTACTTAGATCTAATCCAGAGGTTGACTGTAGGGGCATTTACTGGATATGTCACCTTTGAAAAAAGGATGAGATCAGGCTACACCGGCCCTTCAGGACTCGATATTTTTCACATTTCGAAACAAAGTGTTTTTGGTAGCTGTATAAGAGTTCATGTGTGAAGGCAAGTTATTTTTTTTTTTTTTTTAACATATTAAATAATATTTTTTCAGCAAGATAACTTTATCATAACATGACACAAATGTTTGATGAGCAGTTCACCCCTACTAGGCTACGTCTGTTGGATCAAGACTCCCAAAATGAGCTTGTCCCATTGTATTAAAATGCTTCAAATGCTAATACAAATATAAAAGTGTCTCAAAAGACAAATCTGAATGCAAATATTGACTCATAAGGTATGAAAAAGCTAATAATGCCTTTCCAAATTCACAAAACAGTAAAGAATTACCATAAACAGTGATTTCTTCATCAATGCCCTACTGGCTCTTTGAACTCCTATAAAGAATTTTGGGCTACAGAAGTGCTCAAAAAGGTCTGAAACTTCTTCCATTGGTTTCAGAAGGTTGAAATTAGCTGAAAATGACCTTTGATTCACCTCAAACAGAGAGGTACAACTCAAAATAGCTCAATCCCCAAAATGGCCCTCGTGGCCCTGAAAACTCTCTTGAAGGTTTTTGGCCTTTGAAATTCTTCAAAAAAAAAAAAAATTGTTCCAATGGCTCTTAAATGTTGAAAATAGTCAAAAATGACTTTTGGTTCACCTCAAATGGTTAACCACAGCTCAACACAGCTCTAAACCCAAAATGGCCGTAGTGGCTCAAAAAGCTTCTCCGAAGATAAAAAAAAAGCTAAAGATCACCTCCAATGGCTCTGAAACCTATCTCAATGGCTTCAAAATGCTAAGAAGACCTGAAATTAAAAAAAAATTGTTCCAAAAGGTTGAGCCTCTCAAGAGTTATGCTCAAAACAAATTTTGTCCAATCAGGCCTAAAAAAACTCCACCAAATGTGGCTAACTAGAGTTAGCTCCAGTTAAATTCGGCCATTCTGCCAAAGATGGCATGCCCCTCAAAAATAGGCAGTCATCTAACTGTAGAATTAACTGTTTGTGTTTGCTGGCCACATGGCCGCATTAACCGCCAGGGAAAATGTTTTAACAAACCACGTAAATGAACAAACTCCGACTTTAAAAAACCATGGCATAAAAGGTTAAAGTGGCACTGTCACGTGAATTATTGCTGGGCGGTTACGGTTTGGTTATGGTTGTACCCCCAATCCAACAAATATGGTCACGTTGAATGGGGCTAGCCCCTTTAAACCTCCACCCGAAACAAATTTAAAACATAAATAACACTTTTGAACCAATATAATTAAGAACTAATGTTGTGGCTCAATGGTAAATGCATGCGTTGTTCGACTCCGGCAGACAAAAAATTTTTGAATGCCAATATTTCACCGACCAGGGGGCCACATGGCGCCCTTCGGGCCTGCCATGTGGTAGCCCATAATTGGTCCAAATTTCGCAAAGTCAAACCAACTTGCAATAACTGAATGCCACTTGTCGCATCCAGCTTGGACCAGGTGGAATATTTCGAGGAATACTCTAGGAATATTCCTTGGAATATTCCCTTTTTAATTTTTCAAATTGAAATTCAAACCTAGTCAAACTGGTCTTTTTGCAGTTTACTGAAAACTTAGAAGCTGCATAACTTTCACATACAGTGTCGGATTTGAGTGTCATTCACGGCTACAGGATCATATCGCCGAGGCCTATTCGATCGTTCAAGTTGCAAGTGATTTTAAACACTATCAATTTTGAGATTTTTCCATGGCTTGGACTTGAGCTCCTGATCAAACCATGCAATGACCATGATGAGGTGAATCTGTCAGCCACTGTTGGCTGTATTAACTTCGATGACCCTTCATGAATTATAAGGTGAACGCAATTGGGCTTTTAAAATGGCAAAAGACAAAAGTGAGACAAAATTGATGTCTGGCCCAGCCTTTCTTGCATCGCCTTGGTTGGATCATTAACTCCAGTGCAGCACCGATTGCTTTGTTGTCCTAATGCCATACTGTCTGGCACTATTTTGATGGAAAACAGTTGCTGAAATATTTTTTCCTAAAAAAAAAAAATTCCTGAATATCTTGGGTTGTTTGCCATGCCGTGAAAAATGGGCGAAACTACTGAAAATAGGGGTCAAATCAAACATTCAATTCTCCCATCTGAAGACACTTGTGTAAATTATGAGAGAGGTTATTGTAGATAAACTCATTCTGAACAAAAACCTTTTTTGGTTTTTTTCATTCATCTTCAACTTGCCAAAATATATTCCGCAAGATCATGACAAAAACAGGAAAAACGGAAAACTGAAAAATAGGGCTGAAAGATAGCTTCGATTCTCCAAACTAAAGCCACCTGTATAAATTCTAGGAGAGATTTTTGTTCTTCAGGATATTCCAGATAAAAATGTCTCTCGGTTTTTCAAAATTCACTCCCATTTTCCTGGAATCTCTCTCGGAAACAAATTGGTAAAACTGGCTAAAAAAAGGCTTCTTATTTGGGGAAAGTGGTTTTGAAGGAGAAAAAATGGTATTTCGGACCCCCACCAGTATGGTAGTGATGAAGGCGGGGGGACCGGGGGGGGGTGTGTCCCTAAATTTTGAGAGAATGACACGTAAAGGGGCCTATTTTTGAAAACCACTCGTTTCGGATCCCCCTGACAGGGATAAAGTTAAGATGGGGGGCAAATGAAACGTAGGCCGTCGGATTAAAGTGATGGTGGGTGGATGAGGTGGACAGTGGTGGGGGTTTTAACTCCATGATGTGAACTGTAAAGCTCTTAGGATATAGTTTGTTTTTATTTTTATATTTTTATTTCTTATTTTTATTTAATCCTAAGCTTGTTTATGCATGTAATGACGAAAACGATGGAGGGGTGAAAAAAATGGGAGAACAAGGGCATGAAGGGTGCGGCAAGGAGATGAAAGATCAAATAAAAATGGATGGAGGGGGGAAATGGAATCAACCGAGCCCAACAAAACCATATGTCTCCATCATGAGAGAAACATCAAAAAGCAGCTGAAGAATCAAGTTACCTATGATTATAGGATACTAACAATGGATTGAGTTGAGGGATGGCAATCTCCTTGGAGGTGGAAAGAGCCACAAATCTTTGGATTCGTAAACCAATTCCTTATCCGTTGGGCCAATCCCACCACTTGTGTCTTGATCTGTCATGCAACTCTATGACCAAAAACTGGTTGTTTATTCCTTTTGAATTTTACTGATAAAATAGACAACATGCTTGGCCATCCAGCTTATTTGCATACTGTAAATCTAAACTAAAGCTACAACTAAAATTATCCACTGCAAACCATCAAACTGAAAATACTATTGCACCCAGAAAATCTAAATGTTGAAATCTGAACTATGCTGAAACTGAAAACTGAAAACAATCTTAAACTAAAACTTGAGAAAATGCTCAAAGTATTGAGCTTAATTTCCTACCTACCTACCCTAATCTAACTTGGAGATGATATATACACTAAGTGAACTCCTTTCTCCAATGAAACCAATCATGTAAATGACTACATGATTGATTCTTGTTCACTTTTTTGAGTAGGCTAAAAAAACAAAAGGGCCACTCCCATCTTACTTGTCATTGAACAGCAATGCTCAAAATTTTCCTTAAACTCTACAACAAACCATTCATGGCATAGTAGAGTCCTTCTTTAGATGATTCTAAGAAACCAACAAAAGGATCTTGGAACAATACCTGGCCCTAAGGATTCAAATATCAAACTTCATCTAGTACTACTCCTTGTTCCACTTTGTCATGTTCAGGATCCTTCTGAAAGAGAATATCTACACATTCTTCATGGTCATCTGACATGGCATCCTCATTGTATACCACTATGATGTCCTCAAGAAAACCTGATATGTCTTGACTGAGTTGGTTGAATTCTGTTTGAAGGCCATCATTTTGATGAATAGAAGCACTTTCTGGCAATAAGCCTTCTTGAGAAGGTAGAACATAATCAGTATCAATCTTTTCTTATGTTTCTTCATGAGGAAATGCTTCAGTACATAATTCAACAGTAGAATAAATAGAAATAATCTCTTCATTACATAAAAATTTAGAGTCTGGTTGCATCCTTAGAATCTGATTGATTTCTTCTTCCATTAAAGGAGGAGGCAATCTTTGTTTTCTTTGGATTAAATAGCAATTGTTTTCTTTCTCTTGTGAAGACTGATCATGAGACTGAATGTCTTCTTTAGCCTCACACAAAAGAGAATATTAATTATCATTTGTCCCCATCGAGAGATCCTGTGGATCTTCTTTCATTTCCTGATTGCTTTAATTTTCAACTAACTTCTCTTGGTTATCATGACAGTTAACTTGAGAATGAAATTCATGAATTGCTTCTAAGAGATCCTCAAGATGCCAATTTCCTAAATCTTCCTCAATATTTACAAGGTATTGTATGAGATTGTGAGACTGATCACAACAATTTTTAGCTAATGATAAAGATGGAGATTTTTCTTTAAAATGCTCATAAAACACCTTGTGGAAATATTTTAAAGAAAACAAACTACCAGGGTTCAGACCTTCATACCATTCCCTTACTTTCCCTTCTAATGTTACCATGAACATCTTCATGAGGAAATCCTCATGCCATTTGACTTTCAACCTCCGTGAGTGTATATGAAATTTAATGAGATATAACAAAGCATCATCAACATTCTCATCTTGAAAAATAGGAATATTTCTTTCCCAATTTACCTGAGGCATTTTGTGTGGGAATCCAGGAATGTGATCTCTATTCATTGGAGCATACCTGCGTTGTATCCTTGAATTCATCTTGTTAATCAGTCAGAGAATGGGGTCACTGTATATTCACAACCAATTTGGATTCTTCTACCAGTGGAGTTTTTAGGCCAACTGAAAACTATGGAGGCGCCAGGTGGATGATTTCAACCTTCTTGTGTCTGGATGCTTGTCTACCATCAACAACTAGATACCAATATTGGAACATACTTGAATCACACAATATTTTGACTAGGGTTTCTGAGTTATGATGAAATACTAAGCTTCTTCAGTAAGTCCCCAATATGGTCGCCATTATGTTGTGGCTCTATAATTCAGCTAGCTAAGGAACAAAAATGCGGAAACATCAAAGCGCACGGAATCCGGGACCTAGCCTTCCTAGATTCAAAGAGGGCTCTCTCTATTAGATATAAATTTGTTTATAGGGGCATTTTAGGCTAGCTATTAGTGCATAGGGGTTTTTTTGAATATTTTTGGTTGAGGTAGCAGAATGGGGGCCATTGGGATATGGATTCAAACATGTGAAATCATATTCAAATGGATGAATAACTGAGATCAAGTGCAACCAAGCAAGCTAGCCATGTCAATGGATCTTTACAGCTTATGAAATTGAAAAGAGGAGGAGATTAAGTTTCAACGGGAATGCGAACGGACGTATACCCAGATTCTACGTTCGATCTCGAAGGAAAAACATAATGTACCATTTCAAGGCCCCGGCGGTACCCCATGGTAAATCCTACAAAAAAATATCTATCCACAATAAAGAAAATAAAACAATATGTAAAACAGAAGAATAAAAAATGACATGGGAGAAGCACTTTACCACAGATCATAACACAAGAATCTGGAAAAAAACATAATCCTTCATTCATCCATAAGAGAGTGCTTACAACCGAATGAGTCTATTACAATGGTTTTTCCCTTCCGGGCCTCTTTTTCCTACTGCAAATGTATGCGGTATTTATATAAAAACTTAAGTCGGTTCCTCTGTTTGTTACAATGGTAGTTCTTAATTACAATCAAACTAAACCTTTGCCAAGTGGAAACATGCAGGCGGTGATAAGACAGTTCAACCATAATAGTATCTTTAACAATCCTTTGTTGATTACAGAGTGAGGAATAAATTGCCTCTCATGATCCCAAGGAGACTATGATGGAGTAACACTTTGACTTGTGGAACCTTGCAGATGGTGATAAAATACTTCTGGCCAAGAAGGTGGAGGCAGAGGTCTGTTATGATCAAAATCTGACTTTGTTCGATGCCGAAGAGGCGAGGAAGGCTCTGACACCTTCGCTCTTCATCTTCAGAAAACCATTGTTGGATTATTAAATCGATGAGGTGCTTGGACCAATAACTGTGCTGATATGTTCGCTGCCCCTTTGGTTTATGCTATTATGTATAAATTATTTCTACACAAACGCCCGACTCAACCTTTTCTATCTATTTCCTTGTGTCGTTCAACCTCGCTCGGCCTTTTGCTCCTTGTCTTCTAGGGTGTATTCTACCACAAGTCCTTTTGTTGTGTTTGCCTATTTCTTCATAAAATGACGCACAAACCTCATACGCATGGATTTGAAATCCTTTAGATTTCTTCTTGGAATCACATCGAATTCGTGCAAACATCGCACTTTGCATTTCATTGTTTTTAACCTTTCCTTTAACACTTATCTTCTAAGACTTACGAATTGTGATTCAGTCCCACCATCATCGCATATCACACTTCGGCGATTTTAACACTTACCTCTCGTGGTTATCCTTTAAAGCTTGTGATTTGCGATTTGCGATCAAGCCCCACTGTAGCACACATCGCACTTTGGTGGTTTTAACATGAACGCTTTGCATTTATCTTGTAAAACTTGTGATGTGTGGAATGCGGGCCAGGTCCATGTCATCTCCACGTCATCGTGCCATGTCACCTTGCCATCTCACTGCCACATCACTGCTACATCATTGCTACATCATTGCCATGTCATCATAAATAAACTGCGATCTGTGGGGTTGGGGCCATGTCATCTGCCATGTCAGCTTGCCACATCACCTTGCCACGTCACTTCCACGTCATATCCACATCGTTGCTACATCATCTTGCCACATCATCACATATTACACTTCAGCAAATTTAACACTTACCTCTGCACTTATTCTTTAAAACTTACGATTTGTGATTTGCGATCAGGTCCCACCGTCATCGCATATCGCACTTTGGTGAATTTAACACTTACCTGTGCACTTATTCTTTAAGATTTGAGATTTTCGATTGCGATCGAGTCCCACCGTCATCACATATTACAGTTCAGGGAATTAAACACTTACCTCCGCACTTATTCTTTAAACTTTGCAATTGCAATCGAATCCCAACTGACATCGCACATCGCACTTCGGGGAATTTGTGGGGTTTCGGAAATTGTGTTAGGAGAAGGAGTTTGAACTGCAATAAAAGGATTGCAGAGAGAGGTGAAGGTTCAAGGGGAGATAACGGTTTTTTGCGAGGTAGTGTCGGACTTAGGATATAAAGGACATGCGAGTGTTTATTGTGGTTTATGTAACATATGATATATATGAATGTATCAAGCAACCTAAAGTGGGTGTGGAGCCATGAATAAGGCAATTTGAATGAGAAAATGATATGGCTGCTAGTGGGTGGGCGGAGCCTATAACAATAGAATTTTAGACTTTAATATAAGTGGGTTTATAAAGCAATAAGTTTCTAAAGGTTATGTATGTGAGTTTAAATGGTTTTAATGGGATTTCGGGTGTTGGAGTTCAGAATTTGGAAAAAATGAAGGGTAAGAGAGGGTAAATGATATGGAATGAGGGCAAGAAGTTTGCCCACCATTACGCTTTTCGGCAACACTTTCCTCCTTCCCTGAACTAAAAGGAAGATAGATTCTTTTGAAGCTCTTGATAGTCAGGATTTCCCTTTTTTCCTGAAAAAAAATGATAGCCATGGAATATTATTTTCAGTATGAAAGACCTCAAAAAATAATCAGTCACCTAGTGATACTGTGAAATACATGAGTCTAACAATTTCCAATATTGATTGTCATGTTCTTCATCTTTAATCTTTATCATTTCTTAAAGTACTAAGAAGGAACTTGTTCATGAATTGACAAAAGATGACTAACATAAATAATACTAATTCTTGTACACTTTAGGGAAATATCAACCAAAGAGAACTCTATTATCTAGGGGTACATGGGATTTTAGGAGATTCCCCCACCGTTTGGAATTTAACTTACACAAATTGGAAGTTTGAGTTCATATGACCCTTTCCTGCATAATCTTAGGCACCTAGGGTTAGTAGTATAGGTTTGAGGAGTGGAAATTATATGACTTCTTGGTTCGAAGTCTCATGATGTGGGATTTTATAGTTGGATATGTTTGTATCAAATGATCTTTTACTTGACCTTGTACTTCATGATTTCTATTTAATGAGCTTGTGATTTGGAGCTCATGTGTATATTTTCTTTAACTATACTTCTAAGATCGTGGTCTTAGAACATATAATCAATTAATTTTTTTCTTTCTAACTACTAAATTCCTTTATCAAGTAAAATAATTCCCTACAACTCTTTCTAATATACCATTTCAAAATTATGGAATTTTTTTTCATGTAGCTCTTATCCATTATACAAACACTAAAATCTGTTGGAATTACTGAGAGGGGGTGAATAAGTTTTTCACTTCAATTAGTTAAATTTTAATCTTCATAGCATTAAATGACATTAGTATCATATCAAAACTTAAATCAAAAACACAATTCAATAATGCACATCATAAAATGTAATACACAAGATATTTTTAGGTGGAAAACCATTAGGGAGAAAAACCACCGAACACTTTTAATACATGGGTAGTTTAATATTACATAAATTGGAAGCTCCAACTTCCAAGGTTATCTAGCAACAATTAGAAGAAGGCTCCAACCCCCTGATTTATCAACTCCAACTGAAAGAATGCTCCAACGCCCTAATTTACCAACTCCAATTGGAAGGATGCTTCAACACCCTAGTTTTATTATCTTTGACTGAAAGGATGCTACAACACCCTGCATAGGCTCCAACCTACCCTAGAACCACCCTGTTTCCCTAAAGTGTTCTCTGGCTCCAACCTAAAGGAGAATCTAATCTCCGCCTTGCACCACCCTATCACCCTACTCAATAAGCCACTACTTTCCCTGAAGGCTTTGACCTTCAATTCAACACAAAGGACCACGATTTCATCTCATTTTCAAACTGTATCCACCTGTGCTCAATATAAACATATGAATATTAAAAAAAATGTGTTGACTTTGGAAATCTGTAATATAGACACAAATTCATCAACAACAATAATAACTTTCCCTAGTCAAAGGATTAAACCTTAGCTCAACACCTCAACAATAGATATATACTCTCTCTAGAAGACCTTGCATAATTAGCTCTGTAAAAACCATATCTCAACATTGTTTCTAAAGCATCATACATAACTAACAAACCCTCAAAAACTGGATACAACCATCATTGTCAAAAATAGGCTCATAAATAATCATACAAATACTAGCATTAGATAATAGAATCTATGCTCATTAAACAACTGCTTAATAATGACATTGTCAAACCCTAGAAAAAGCATATGACAATGGAAATGGTAGCGTAACTATTCAAAACTCTTTGTTCTCAACTGCAATTTAATATACTGGCAACGGATATCTTTCTACAACATACCAACTCAAAATAGACTTAGCCATACGAGAACAACCTAGCAACAACTTATCACAATCCTTTGTCATACACCCCACTTTCTGCTTCTCCTCAACATGAAAATCCAATAGTAGACCCTATAGTCATATATGAGTAACTAGTCTGAGATATATTGGCTACTTAATGTAGAAATTTTGGAATCTGAATTCTTATGTAAAAATTATTATTGTTAATCCAGCTAAGCTTCTCCTACTTATACAAGTTATCAACTGAATAAATTCAATTTAACATCAAAGCAAAAAACATAAAAGTTCTCTACCAATTCCGATCTAGAATAAGCACATGCACACATAGACAAAGTGACACAGTTATTTCTGGACAAACTGTCCCCGAAAAGAATCGGTGTGGGAAAATCGGTCTCTGGCTGCTGGAGGGCTCTATTATTAAGAATATTTATGAATACACAACTATGGGTTCTAGATCTGGAAAAACCTACAGAGAAAACTTTAGATTTGTAGCACCTGGATGATCTAAGACCAAAAATACTGATTGATCCACACCCTCAAATGGGATTTACAGAACTCAGTCAGATCTAGGCCTAGAAACCCCAGATCTGCCCCTGAAAGATACTGCATCAGCCTCTGAAGCCCTTGATGGGCTCTGCTTTAGCCTTGGATGGCCTCTAAATTCTCAGCGCTGCCACTGGAAGGGACTGCCTTACTCCAGACTGGGTGATGCATTCACTACACTGCCCCTATGGGTCTCTGCCTAACCACTGAAGGGTTTCTTGAAAATCAAGTTGTCCTTGCTGCTGCTACTGCTGTTGTTGTCGTCTGTTGCTGCCTGCTGCTATCGTCTGCTACTACTACTGTTGCCTTCCTCTACGCTATATTTCCTGATCTCTTCTCTACTTCTTGTATATTCTAGACCCCAGGATCAGATCATCCCCTTAGTCTAAATTCCCCTCTATGCAACTGAAACACTTGAGAATTCTTAGCAACCCCGCCCTATAATCTCAGCTTAGCTTCAGTGCTCTACCTTTGTGTCTGTTACAAATGAACCCAAGCCTTTCCTTTATACTTTTCTCGTTGACAAATCAATGACCAAGATTAGATCTTTAATCAATGGCTAATATTAAAAGAAAGCTTGATCCGTGTGACTTAAGACAATTTCATCAGATGTTTAATTAAATTCACTTTAATTATTTTATTTTCCCAAGTTTTAACTTAGGAAATACATTAAAATAATTAATTAATTTAATATCTCCTAAACCAGATGAAATTTCCAAAATCCATTTTTGGGTCTTGTAGATCAAGTGAACTCTAGTCCTTCCTCAAAATTTGGGACCTAGAGCACAACTGATGCTACCCAAAATACAAAAAATCTCAACACTCCCTCTTAGCATCAAGGGTGTGCTCTAGCAATACATCACACTTATGCATTACATGATTTTGGGCACTAGTTCTGTGCTGCTGAAGCTTGGCCTCCTGCCACTCAACTCTACACTCTTGCTGCCATTCTGTATTGTTGCCCATGACTCTGCCACTGCCACTGTAACCACTGTACTACAGCTCCCTCTCAATATGTTGCATCTGTGCTACTCATAGCACTGCCACTGCTGGTCTGCTGCACTGCAACTTCAGTTGTTGAGAGTAACAACTGAATCTCCTACCCAATATTTGACAAACAAGTATGATGGGCTGCATCCTCATCACTAAAGCTCCATAGACTACAGATCTATGCTGGCATCTAAGAATGATGCACAACTATAGCTCTATTAGCGTAATCAGGCTCCCTCTACACTACTGAAGTCACATCATCTCGTTGTGCTAAAATCTATCATGTTGCTGCTGCACTGCACTATCCCTTTGAAGCTTTCTGCGTTGTTGCAGCTCTGCATTGCATAAGCAGTACTATACTGCGTTGCTAAAGTCACATCAGCCTCTGCGCTACCACTGCTTCTACGCTGTTACTGCTATGCTCTGCGTTGATCCTCCCAGCCTCCAGATCTGCCTCTACCTCTGCTTCATGTGTGATCTATGCACCCAATGCCCCACTTGTATCGCTACTATCTTAAGGTTGTCGTAGCTCGCTTGTGATCCAAGAGATGAGCTGCTCAAGGATCCCACCCTAGATTTTGTATATCCTCTACAGATCCATGTCGCCCCACTTTCATGGTTCATGAGCGCTCATGGCTACATCATCTGCTGACCCATCATCTGCCACCGCTGCTTTGGAAGAATATGCTTCCTTTTCCTTCTTCTTTTCTGGACAATGGCTGGCAAAATGTCCCATTTTGCCACACTAGAAGTACTTGATCTTAGAAATATCCTTCTTCTTCTTTGACTGCTTCTTTGATGCCAAGGCTGCATCTTCCTCCTATTCCTTCTTAACCTTTCTCAACGCAGGGTTGTGCTGATTCTTGGTGAACCTTCGTAGTTCTTCTTGCCACAGGATCGACCACAAGTTGTCCCAATCTGGGAGGTCCGCTCTGCCCAAGATACTTTGGAAAGGTTTCCCACTCATTCGTAACTGCATTGAGGGCAGTCCTGACTATCACTGCTTCATCTATGGTTGCACCCGTTGCAGTTAGATGATCCCTGATTGAATTCAATCTGAAGAGGAAATGCTCGATGTCTTCTCCCTTGGTCATCATGAATGACCTCATTCGGGCCTCCAACAACATCTTTCTTTGGACTAATTTTCCCTCATATAGGGAAGTCAAGGCCTTCCACATGTCATTAGTAGTCTTCTTCTCAGCTATGTGTGGTACAATATGGTTCTTGATACTATCCATTATCAGCTGCTTGGCATGCCCAATAACTTCCTTATGCTTCCATAGGAGATCCACATCTGTCGGTGTGGGCATAGCCTACTCTGCATGGTCTCTTAGACCGTATGCCTAAAGGACAATCAGGATCCTAGCTTTCCACACCGAAAAGTTTGAGAGGCCCTCTAGCTTATCCTGATCACATAGTCCATGAGGAGCCATCTGCTCAGAATGTGTCGGAGCTCCTCTTCTTTATGCTAGAGATCTTGGATCTAGGGTCCTTTTCGAACTAGGAACCCTCTGCTCCCTCTGACACTTGATTTCCCTCCTTGGAAATCTACCCAATCAACTATGATTCATCTTCTTCTTTGATCCTCCAATCAAAGTGCAATTTTCCTTTGGAAGGAAACTCTCTGAGTAGCTGATCTCTTCCCAATATTTGTCACTTGTGCTAAGGCTAAAGATCTAAAAACTTCAGAAATTTAACCCCACCAGCTGTTCTGAATTTTCTGCAACTTTTCTGCAGACTTTTCTCGATCTGACAGATTCTAATCTGAATCACACTAGCTGGCTTCAGACCTAGCCTGTGTTGTTTCCGAGCTACCTCTTCGCAGTAATTGCGTGAGCTTGCTAGGACACAACGTTGGACAGTGTCATCCTTCCCTCTACGTGAATCTCCCCTTGAAAACTGCATTGTCCCTTCAGATATGATTTTCTGCTGCCTTTCTAGCTGCTTTCTGCAACTAGATCCTTCAGATTCTTCACCTGGTGACCCTTCTAGATCTGCAATTGCTCTGATACCATGTAGAAATTTCTGAATCTCAATTCTTATGCAGAAATTATTACTGTTAATCCAGTTAAGCTTATCCTACTTATACAAGTTATCAACTGAATAAATTCAAGTTAACATCAAAGAAAAACACATAATAGTTCTCTACCAATTCAAATCTAGAATAATCACATGCACACATAGACAAAGTGACACAGTTATTTCTGGACAAACTGTCCCCAGAAAAACCCAATGTGGGAAAACCAGTCTTTGCCTGTTGGATGGCTCTATTATTAAGAATATTTCTGAATGCACAACTCTGGGTTCTAGATCTGGAAAAACCTACAGATAAAACTCTAGATCTGTAACACCTGGCTAATCTAAGACCAAAAATACTGACTGATCCACACCCTCAAATGGGATTTATAGAACTCAGTCAGATCTAGCCCTAGAAACCCCAGATCTACCCCTAAAATACACTGTGTCAGCCTCTGAAGCCCCTGTTGGGCTCTGCGTCAGCCTTGGATGGCCTCTAAATGCTCAGCGCTACCACTGGAAGGGACTGCATTACCCCAGACTGGGTGACGCAATCACTACGCTTCCCCTAAGGGTCTCTGCGTAACCCCTTAAAGGTTTCCTAAAAATCACGCTGTCCTTGCTGCTACTACTGCTGCCATCTGTTGCTACCTGCTGCTGTTGTCTGCTACTGCCTTCCTCTGTGTTGTCTTTCTTGATCTCTTCTCTGTTTCTTGTGTGTTCTAGACCCCGGGATCAGATCACCCCCTTGGTCTAAATTCCCCTCTCTGCAACTGAAACACTTGAGAATTATTAGCAACCTCTTCCTAGAATCTTAGCTTAGCTTCAGTGCTCTGCCTCTCTGTCTGTTACAAATGACCCCAAGCCGTTCCTTTATACTTTTCTCGTTGGCAAATCAACGGCCAAGATTAGATATTTAATCAATGGCTAAGATTAAAATAAAGCTTGATCCGTGTGACTTAAGACAATTTCATCACATGTTTAATTAGATTCACTTTAATTATTTTATTTTCCCATGTTTTAACTTAGGAAATACATTAAAATAATTAATTAATTTAATATCTCCTAAACCAAAAGAAATTTCCCAAATCCATTTCTGGGTCTTGTAGATCAGGTGAACTCTAGTCCTTCATCAAAATTTGGGACCTAGAGCAAAACTGATGCTACCCCAAATACGCAAAATCTCAACACTTAACACCACAAATCTCAAAGTTAAACTCACTACAACTACAACCACTAATAATTGTTCAAAATACTGGATTGTCACAACATATGTCAGTGAAACAAAGACCTAATTGTAATGAATCAACTCTTAACTTCTGACACAAACACACACACACACACACATTTACCATAACCAACAATAAAAAACCTTAGTTGAATACAAATCAATATCACCACAACAATATTCACATTTATATTTCTCATCAATAGTCTTAGCTCTAACACAATACAAAATTGGTCATAAATATTCCAAATAATGCTTCATAATAGCCTCATAAATCATGCATGAGGGTTGTCACTAAAATCCCTTAAACCAAGTTTTGACTCAACCACAAAACTGATCTACTTAGCCACCACCGATTACAACATAGTTACCGATCAAACGGGAACTCTAGCCCAAAAAGACTAAAAAAACATTAAAAAAAAAACACCCCAAAAACGAAAAGTGTGTATTCCAGAATGCATTGGGTTTTTTTTTTAGGGTCAAATTTCAACATATTTTTTTAAATTATGCTAAAAAAGAAACTGTTTCTTGAAAAAAAGATGAAAAAACACACTCGAAACAAAATGAGTTGATACTGGAATAACAAAAAAAACTTGTGTCACAATTTTGACACATTTTAACAATGGAATTAAAGACAACATATTAAGACATTGAAAAATCATAAAATTCTAAAAATTTTGATACATGATGTTAAAGATAAAATATTATGTCTGAAGCCCTTATCATTTCCAACAATTTTCATCCATCTTGTTAAAGATAAAATATCTTGACTCTAAAAAACCCTAAAATTGTAATTGTTTTCAACCGTAATATTAAAGATAAAATTCCGTAGCACATAAAAACCTTAATGACAAGTTTTAAATCTTAAGTTTTTAACATACTTAAACCATGAAAATATGGAGAAATTATATGGCTTAAACAATTTTTAAAAATGAACAAGTAACTATTCCAAGAGTAATTTTTATTTTAAAGGATAAAAATATATCTCTTTTCAAATCTTAGCCTAAGACAACTTTAAATCCAATTGCAACCAAAACCTAAAAATCAACATTAATTTAGGATTAGTTAAAAATTTAGTTGAATAAGTTGAATAAACTGTTTTGGAAACTAAATGACAGTTTCTCAACAATATGGGGATTTTGGGAAAGGATAAAACCAAACCAAATCCACCATTTTGGGGTTCTTCCATCTGTAGAGAGAAAGGAGAGAATAAAGAAGCGGAAGAAAATGTAAAAACTAGCCATTCGAGGGCTTGGCTCTGTGTTTTTCCATTGTCCAAATTATTTCTAAGTGTTTTGTGTTTGATCGGGATCTCTGTTTTTAAAACAACATTTCTTTTCCAAATAATTTCTAAGTGTTTTGTGCTTTGATCGAGTTTCCTGTTGTAGACTGGTTATTTTGAAATCTCTTTTGAAACTGAATGTTTACAGCTAAACACACAAAAAGAATATAAATGTGATTTGCAGGCACGACAGATCCAAAAACCTTGTAGTTTACTTTGTTGAATGTAATATTGTGTTAACCACAAAGAGTATATTAATTGGATTTGCAGGCATGGCAGGCCCATAAAACCTTTCTTATTCCTTTTTGAATCAAATAATGCATTAACCACAGAGCATATATCAATTAGATTGATTAGCGTGACAAGATTCGTTGGATCCAGCCGATCAACGGCGGAAGATCATACCGCAGGAGGAGCGACATCGCATATTGCAAAGGATAACGATTAAGACTCACTTCGCAAGTTAAATAATTTTTTTTGTGATGTGAAGTGTTGTGGCGGAAGTGTAGCGCGGGCCGTCTCATCCATTCGAGATCGAATGATGGAGATTAGAAACGGCGATCGCAAATCGCAATTTGTGAAGGTTAACGCTAAGAGCCATTGCAAGGGAAGTTAAAAAATTTGTGATGCGAAGTGCAGGGAACCACGTGTCGATGCGACGCAACATCACATCGTGCTAAACTTAAGGTTTAGCTCTTAACATTTCAAAGTTAAGCTGCGGGGAATGCAAAGTGCGACTGTTTGTTGATTGGTTGGATTTACGGTACCCTCCGGTAAAGAACTCCTTTGTGTTTGCATTTTTTTTGGTTTATGCGTTGGTTTGGATTATTGTTTGATCTGCGTATATTATAAAAACTTCGCTGTTGATTCATGCAAGTATGTATATATTTTTTTGGGCATATGAAGGTTTGAATAATCGTTGTTGATTCACAATGTATGTATGTGGCTAACCCCCGAGTTTAATCTCTGTTACGAATAAAGGGGTTTTTTATTAAGTCTTAAGAACTCCATTCTGCAGCGTTATTCTGATATATTGCAGCGGGTCTGCATCAAGAGCTCAAGCAAAACATTTGATGTCATTAATTCCCTAACCCCCAAATTTTTTATCGCATGTTATATTATCCAGCCGCACTAGGTGGAATTTTTTGTTTCCACTGGTACCCTCCCGTAAAAACTTAGCAATGATAGACCTAATTTTATCAATAAAACCACAGGGTAACATAGATGAATGCATCCAATAAATGAAAATATTTTAAAGAACAAATTGTACTAGGTTATACATGTCACCCATAGAGAACCATCTATTCGTCTAATGAGAGATTTTGTCCCAAACCTTATCCAAAATCCAAATCCAGTCTCTATTGCAGTAGTTGTTGGATTTCAACCTGAAAACATAAGTAGATGAAACCATCTTCCAATGTACATGTATGCATATTAAACATATTATCTATGACTGATACAACTTCATCATCCTAAGAGCACTTAATGAAGGCCGATTTGTGGTTATTTAAAATAAGCCTTGAGGCCTGACCATAACTAGAAATAATGTGAAATAAGATCTACCACTGAGGGATTGAAACTTGTCCAAATATTAATATACCATCTACAAATAGTATATGAGAGATGTAACAGATCCTCGACGTACCTGTATGCACTGGAATAGACCATTATTCTGCACCACCTTGGTCGTGTGACTAAGACCATCCATAACCCGTATAAATAACAAATGGGACAAAGCACATCCCTGACAGAGCTCACGATGGGGTCGAAAAAATGATGCGACGAGCTATTAATAAGCACAAAATAATTAACTGAAGAAACACATGCCATAATCCAATTAACCAAATTTTTTTTAAGGCCTATTTTGAACCGAGCCATCAGGAGATATTACCAATCAACACAATCATAGGCCTTATGGAGATCCAATTTTAGTATCAATGCATCCTTTTTATGAGCTTTAATAGAATGTAAGAATTCATTAGCAATGGAAATAACATTGCGCATTTGTCGATTCCACATGAATCCAAACTGTATAATTTCAGTTGTTAAGAGTATAACAACTGGAATTATACAAGGGAGTTCAATATTATTGGTTCCACATAAATCCAAATTGTATAATTTCATTTGTTAAGAGTATAACGATTGGAATTATACAAGGGAGTTCAATATTATTTAAAAAATCTTAGTAGATCTCCAACTAAACCATGAAGTATACATGATCTTTATCTTCATAAATCTATCCTAACAAAAATGAAAAATGGGCTACCCAAATAGATTTTATATAAAAGAAAAATATAAAATGTTAAATATGAACAATTATAATATAGTTTTTCAATGGTTAGAGTAGTAGGCGTGAGGGTTGTTTACAATTTTAATAAAAAACTAAATTGATTTACATTTAGGATTTAGGGATAACCAATAACAATTAAGAAAAAGTTTTAGCTTTTTTTCCAAGATTATAAGTTTTTAGAGTAATGGATATCATGAAACTAATTGTTAATGAAAAACAAATTATTATCCTTTGTTAAATGTGAGATTTGACCTCATTATATATGTCAAGCCTACTAAGGATAATTTTAAGAATTCAAATACATTTGAAGTGTTTTGATTTCATTGATTTTTATCGCATTCTTTGACCTGTTAGTTGATTCATTAATAAACATTGGAACAAAATTGAACCAAGAATGGCTAAGTGTTTTGATTTCATTGATTTTTATCGCATTATTTGGCCTCTTAGTTGATTCATTAATAAACATTGGAACACAATTGAACCAAGAATGGCTAAGTAAAACCTGAGGGAGATCCTACATAGATTATCCACAATGAATATAATAGGAATGGAACTCAAAATAATAGACAAGTTCCAAACCTCCTTAAATCACATGACATGAAGTATTACATCCCTTGTCCCCCTTGTATTCTATTTAATGTTTAGTCAAGGGAGCATTATTATGAGTAGTGAGATGAGTTCTTTGAATAAAGGTGGGATAATCTCTATTTAGATGGTCAGTATGGTTACGTTCATGATGTTTTATAAGATTGTTGAGATTTATTTTTTAGGGTCGAAAAACCTTGTTTAATCTCATATTTGGTGGCTCTATTTAGTCATCATTATTGAAGGCATTGTTTTGTGGTATTTTGAATGGTGCATTTCCCCATTTTTTTTTAGTTTGGTTCTTTTCTAGCATATTATTCCACTTTTTGTTTCTTGTAGTAGAGTTGTGGCTTTTATATTTCTCAATTCCAAGGATACCAAGTTTCCATTGATTAATTATCACAATGTCCCTTTCGCAACACATTCCTCCTTTAGTATGGATGTCAAACATGGAGGCCAAACTAGGCATATTTTCCTTAAATAGACTATGGTTTTATGTATTGTCAATTATTACTTTGCCAAGTTGGTACATTATAAAATATAGCTATAGTTTCTTTTGCTTTGTGGAAAAAAAATGTAAGAATTATGCATTATTAGAGGTGATCCTTTTACAATTTCTAGTAGTCTTGAAAATTTGACACCCAACTCTCTTGTTTTGAAATATATTAGCTCTTTATATGGTGTAACCATTAATTAATTTTAATGAAATTACCATATGTGTATGTGTGTGTGTGTATCATTTTCCAATGGCATCATTTGAGTTTACTCTGGGGATTCCTTGACCATCTTAACCTACTTCCAATCCTCCTAGGACGTGGTTGTTGTCACCTCATCTTCAATAACTTCATTGAATGATAGTTCTTCCTTCCTCGAGACGGATTCACTATTATTGTCCATAATAATAATACCACGATTTAATTTTATAGATTCCCACATGATGTCTTTGATATAAGGTAGGTGTTTTCATATATCCATTAGCATGCCATAACAATTAGTTTCCATACTAGGATGAGCTTGACAAACCTTGTTAGAAATGTATGCCTCATAGTGTTGAATATTGTTCATGTCACAATTGATTTCTATGCTTGAGAGTTTATCATGCAACACCAATAAAGAATGAGGGATCTACCTTTTCTTTTTCCTCTTATGCTAGAATTTTGAGGAATTTACTTCTTGGTTGTTTATGCTCCAATTTATGAGGGTGAAAGACATAATAGAGAATAGCAAGTAAAAAAATCTCTTCTTGAATATTGAATACCTTAAAACAATGAGAGATTTGGATGCTTCCAATAAAATTTTAGAATATCAAAACAATGACCTATGGATGCAATATACCAAAAATTGTTTCTTGCATCTATATGTATCTTGTTGTTTATCATCATAATTATAAGAATTTCCATTCCTTGAAGAAAAAATAATATTAAAATTCCTTGGTGTAGCAATAGTTTCCTTAAATCACTAATTATGTAGGTCACTATTAACGAGTGTCTCGTTTAAAGTTGTATCATTTACAATTTGTTGTTTTGAAGTTTTGATTCTCCATCTCTACAAATTGGGTGCAAAGAATGTTATCATCTCCTCAAGTAATATTCAAAGATTTATTTATGTAATTCAAATGATAGTCCTATAAGCGTATGCTTACAAAAACTTATCTTTCTCCATGTAGATCTTAATCCACAATAAAATCCATTTGTATGAAACTCAATCAAATAGAATTCATCTACAAGAATATTTAATTACACTAGATAAGTGTGATCAAGCTCAATAGTCTTAATTTTCTATACCGACATTATAAGGAATCCATGAATATACATAAATAGGTATTTATAGTAATTAAATAATTCTATTTCCCAAGTCAAACACCTTTGAATCGATTTACGATTATTATTCTTTAATTTTCAATATTGACATTAAAGAAATCCATGCATATACATAAACAGGTCTTTATAATAATTAAACAACCCTATTGCCTAGGTCAAATACCTTAGAATCCATTGACAATTATTATTTCTTAAAGAGACTAGAGAAGGAGATTACTAAGACTAACACATCCTTCCAATTTTCAAATTCAGATGTATAAACAAATACATTTTGAATCAAAATTAAATTTAATATAAAAATAAATAGATTTTAAATTCTTCTAATTTTTTTGATATAAAATGAATAAAATTTAAGTTATTATAATGTTTATGTGTAAAAACAATTTCAATTATAAGTTTTATTTATCTATAATTTTAAAAATGATGATTCTAATTTATAATAATGATTCAGATTTTTTATTTTCACCCCTATATATAGTCAAATTTAAATTTAATTAAGTTATAGTAACGTTAAATACTCTTCAACTTATTAACTTATTAAAGTATGAGTTTTAAATACTCTTAAATTTATTAAATTATGGGCTTAAGTTTGTATAAGAACCGAGAAAAATGCAAACCCATGTGAGCCACTTCGTGAAGTTTACTAATGCAAGACACATTAACTTACCCTTGTTCATCCATAGAAATATGATCCAATGGTCTTGAGTGAAAACCTAACTCGAGGATGAAAGCATGATAAGTTGTAGTAGCATGTGTTTTTTTCAAGGTTATAATTAGAGGTTACATTGCCCTCCTTTTACTGACATAACTATAGGTTTTGATCCGTTGACATCCATGTGGGAAAATGAAAAAATTATATTTAAAAAAAAAAAAAAAAAACCTATGCATTTGTAAGAAAAATAGATAGTTAGTATGCTACAAATAAATGTAATAAGTACGCGCCAAAAAAGAAAAGGAGGAAGATTGAAGTCTACCAATAAATATGAGAAATTGTGACACTAAAATGGTATCACCATGACACTAATCCAATGCAAAACGATTTCAATATGCTATAATAAAAACGTAAAAAAGAAGAAGATAATTCCATCATCAATTGATGACATATAAATAAAATAATATGATACATAAAATATACAAATATGATGAAAAAGTTCCATAATTTGATGCTCTCAAGACCTTAATTTGCCTAACAACATTACAAACAAAACTCTAATTTTTTCTATGATGATAACAATATGACACATAATAACTATAAAGAAATACAAAAAAATGTTTTAAACGCAAAATAAATGCATAAATGACTTTGAACAATTGTTTTCAAATTTCATTAACACAAGCGAAACATAATGTCTATAAAAATATTACCTTCCATCATAATTTTCATCACTAAAATAACACTTCAAAGAGTCTATGTCGAAAAAAGTGACTCACATCCAATGCAAAAGCCTTCCCCGTATCCATCACATTTTCTGTTATACAAACTTTATTTAAAAAAAAGTATGATGAAACATTTGCTACATACAATATAATAACGAATATTGTAGTAGAGTTGTTATTCTGAATCTTATGTTGTTGCAATCTAGGTTTTGTTTCACAATAGAATAAAAAAAGACATTTATTGTTAAATACGTCACCCGCATAACTAAAATTTCAATGGAAATTGAAAAAAAAATTAAATTGATTTAAATGCTCCAATGGAAATAAATAAGACAATGAAAAACTATTTGCAAGGACCCTACCCAACTTCATGGCTTCACCAGGAAACAATTTCGAACTTATCGGCGCATGGATTACAACCACCAGAATGAGTGAATTTGTTGCCTCTTGAAATTGACTGGTGACCCCAAATTTGGCCGAAGATTTTTTTAACCACAAATTGTTATATATATATATATATATATATATATAAACACAAATAAGGGTTGTGTTTGTGGGGTAACTAGACCCTGCTCGACCCCCGTAACAATGTGTTGAATATTATAAGGGGCCGATGAGATTCAAACCTGCCCAGCCCGGAGGGATGGCCCGCAAAAACAGGTGACCCCATTACCAAAAAAATGAGCCAATAGTAATACAATGTTCCAACAATGACACAACGCCCCATGGTGATCCAACGTGCCACTGTGATACAATGTACCAACAATTATACATAGATGAAAAAATGGGGGTTTCGAAATTTGGACCCCGGAACCTCCAAAAAAAAACACTCTAATTATATGCCTCCAAGCAACGGGCCAACAAACCTTGGTTGGAAACTCCACCCGATGACCATTACTTAATCCTTTGCAAAGCGCCCAACTAAAAAGGAGGAGCAGAGAGTAGAGTTCCAACCAATGGAACCAGGAAGGTGGAACCCTAACATTGGATTACAGGAGCGGAAACCTGATGCAGGGGTTTATTTTTTATGTCAAGAAGATTCCTTGGGGGACTAGAAGTGTCGATGTTAGAAATTGGTCAAATTTATAGTCATTTTTCATGATTTTTCTCCAGGAATCCAACCATACAGCCCGTTTCTCTAGTAGAAGCCTACATTTTCAGGCCATACCTGGAAGTGGAGGGATAGGGTGTCACTTTTTAATTTTCTTCTAACTTATATTTTTTTCCATTTAATGAAATAGGCCTCCCCATATTGAGTAGGGCCCAGAGACGTAACCCACATTGAGTGAACTGTGTTATCAAATTTTCTTGTGCCTTTTATCTCATGGTTGTTTTTTTTTGTTTCTTTTCATGTGTTTATATTACTTGGTTACGTGCTCTTTTAAATGCAATTATGTATGCATCCTTGAAGTAAAAGATTCAAATCACTAGGAACCTAAGTCACAATTAAAGGAATATATAATATAAGTTCAAGAAACTTATGGAATCAAGGTGGCCTAAAACTACAATGGATTATAGCCCTAGTAATATTCCCTTCTTTGAGATTTAATCAGAAAAGAAAGCCTTAAATCCTAATTATTTAGGAGATAAATATTGAGGATCAAGGCACTTTTCCAAAAATTCAAAGCATTTGGGATTAGAAAAAACAATCATTTTTCATGGGACTCAAGTGGGTTGTACAAGATATGTAATCTATCATGTATATTCCACTAGACAATTCATTACAAGATATTTAATAAATTATACTTAAAATTCAAAAATTTGCACTATGATGGTTTATTTCTCTTATATTTATGGGTCTGTAGATTATCGTTTATTGCATATGCATTCAAATTATCTTTATATGGAAAACGCAGAAATCAAAATAAAAACACACAAAACATTATTGCAACATGATATATCCTAGTAATATTTTCAGGGGAAAACCTAGATGGAAGGTTAGGTCACTCTGCTCTCTTTATTTGAATTGAAAATGTTTTCAAGTACAAATAAGTAAGGCATGTGGTTCATGCTATACTACAATGGAAAAATATTCTCTATGTGCTCTCTCCCTATCCCGCTCGAGTACTTTTCTCATCTATGAAACAAGACGCACTTGAAAACAATGGAACATTGTTAGATCCCTATAATAATAGTGTAGCATCCTTATTGTTATTGTTAGCGTAGCCCCCTTATTGTTATTGTTATGCCCATGTATCCCCCATATTGTTATTGTTGTTCTATAACATTATTATTGTTATGTAGGCGCTGATTATATTGTGACCCCTTAGACTCCTATATATATAAAAGAAGTCTTGTCATTTGTATCATCCAAGAATTGTTCATTTATGTAATTTAAATGAGGTTTCCCCCTCAAAGAGGATAAAATTTAAGTCATTTATCTATATATTCATCTATTTCGTGAGCTGGTTGCATAACATTTGGTATCAGAGGTTTGGATTCTAGGGTTTAGCTGCTTCAAAAAGGCCATTGTGGAATTTTCGTTATAAAATTGTTTCTACGAAGATTCAAAAGATAAAATTTCAACCACGTGGAGCCTAAATATTATTGAACTTCCTACCATTATTTCAAATCTTGGTTTGCTACATTTTCTAATATATTGTCCGAAGAAGTCAGGGTTTTTCATGCTCCAGAATTCAGTCTCAATCAAGTGACCGAGGGAAAATGTTCATATGTTTCTCTTCAAGAATCGGATTGGAATTTCATAAAAAGTGAAAGAAATATAACATAATCTAGGTGATTTGGTATCAATTTTAGGGATGAAGGATGAAACAGTGACACATGGAATTATGCTCAAATTTTCTCTACTAAACAAGTCCATATTCAGGACATTGTGGGAGATTTGACATAAAATTATCTTAAAGAATCGAATTTTGGTGTAACTTGTTGCGTTGGAATGAATAATTATAGGGTTACCGCCGAAATTAATTTCAAACCTTGTAAATATGAAATTACAGAGTTGCAGCTATTTAAATATCGAGTTCCTAAAAGCAAGAAAAAAGTCTTTTTTTTTTAAATCAGTTTGAAGTGATTCCAAGGGAATATTGAAGCATATATATTAGTATTGGGTTCTAAAATTCCTCCCAAACAAAATAATTATACACCCATTAAGTCCTCATAAATATCTACTATGATGCATTAAGAGTAAGAATTGCAAGATGATATATCAAAATTACGAGACCAAGTGAAACACATTTCACTCTCACAAAGAGAAACCAAATATGAAATTAAAGGTGACATGGATGGTATAAAATGAAACGTGGAGTTTTTCAAGGTAGACATGGATGCGATGCATGTCAAGTTGGAAAGGTTAAAAAAAAATGTTGCAGGAAAGGCTTCCCTGTGGTAACAAGGTAATCCATGAAAATCATGATGAGGACAAAAGGAATATGAATTATGAATTTAGAGACTCTAATGTGGGGTTTAAGAGCCACCACATTCCAAATATAGATATGAGTAAGTTTTATGGCAATGATCCAGTAACATGGATACTGTAGATAGAGAAATATTTTGATCTACAGGATGTGTAACCCTCACAAAAGGTACGTATTGCATCTTTATATTTAAAACCCAATTATTTTGTATGGTATAGCTGGATTTTTTCTCGTAAACCACTTGTCACCTAGTCAATTTTTATGGAGGAAATTATAGCACATTATGAAGATACAAAGAGCAACACCTTCTCTAGCCAATTGTTAAATCTCAAACAAAAGGGTTTAATAGTAGATCACATTGAAGAATTCCAAAAATTGAATATTAGGGTAACCGCTATACCAGAAGAGCATAGGATTGATGTATTCATAGGGAATTTAAAATATAAGATCCAACATGAGGTTCACCTTTGGGAACCTTATTCATTGGAGACAGAATTCAAGGTGACAAGAAAAATTGAAAGAAAAATTATGGCGACAAGTAGGTCTACCACTCACAACTATAAATATGGAAGTGTTGCTGCTCCTAGCCTTCCACAACCTACAAGGTTGACACCACAAAAATTGGAGAAAAAGGAGAAAAAGGGCTTTGTTACAGTTGTGATAGAAAATACACTGAAGGTCATAAGTGTGTGGAGAATAAATTATTCTACATAGATTATGAAGAGGAGGAAGAAAAGGAACAAGAAAAAACAAAAGAGGAGGATATACACCAGGAACCAACCCCAAAGAAACAATAAATTAATATAGCCATATATTTTATTGCATTGGCAACAATTACCACTCCTCAAACTCTCAAGATAGAAGGACATATCAAGAAGAAAAAGGTAATAGTATTGATTGATTCAGGTAGTACCCATAATTTTATTCATTGTAAGATAGCTAAGGAATTGAATTACTTCCTATATCCAACATCATAGTGTCAAGTGATGGTTACAAATGGAGGAACTATAAATTATTCTGGAAAGTGTCATAATATCAGGCTAACAATGCTGGAATATGTATTCAAAATTCCAATGTTTTCCATTCTAATGGGTGGTGATGATGTTTTACTAGGAGTCCAATAGTTAAAATCTTTGGGGACGACAACTTTCAATTTGCAAGAACTTTTCTTGAAATTTTTTTGAGAAGGAAAGGAATTTGAATTAAGGGGTATCGCAGGCAAACTAGCAAATATAATCAGCTCTAATGGCATGACAAAGCTTTTGAAGAAATAAAAATGGGGCATAATTGCATAATTGTGCTCACTAGATGTTCAAACATTGAAATCGTCTATTTCTCCAGATCTCCAAAAGGTCTTGAAAAATCATTCCAAGGCTTTTCAGACTCCCAAAGTCCTCCCACCTATTTATGATCATGATCATGATATTTATTTGAATCCAGGAAGTGCTCCTCCAAACATCAGGCCTTACAAATATCCTTATCTACAAAAGAGTGAAATTCAACGTATGCCGCTAGAGAACTTTTGAGGTCTAAAATGGTCCTCCTAAGAAAAATTTACAACCAAAATAAACTTTATAAGAACCAATAGGATTCAAGATGATGATTTCAACCATGGAAGATGATTCACCATTTTTGGAGTAAAAAAGTAAAAAGATTAAAAAGTAATAAAGTTATAAAACTTCTTTTTCAACTCATAATTTCAACTTATCTCCCTATGTTTTTTCTCAAATTTTGAGTGGGAGTGCTTGTTGAATGAAATTTTAATTCCTCATCCAATGAATATCCATGTTTTTTACTTTCGATGGACCCTGCTACACGAAAAATGAGAAATACACCAAAAAACAAGATTGAAATCTTGTTTTTCAAGTATTTCTCATTTTTCGTATAGTCAATTCCATCACAAGTATGAAACATGGGTACTCCTTAGATGAAGAATCAAATTATTCATCCACTCGAGTCTTCCTACTCGAAATTTGAGTAAACCCATAGGGAGATAAGTTGAAAATACGAACTAAAAAGGTATTTTTTAATTTTTCCCTCTAAAATTTGATGATGTAATTTAATATTATTTTATTATTTCCACTATTTTTTTATAATTTACTTAGGAGGCCCATTTTATACCTCAAAATTCCTCTAATGGTTGCAAAAATGCTAGAGGCTAGTATAATTCAACCTAGTCAAAGTTCTTTCTTTGCTCTAGTAGTATTGGTGCACAAGAAGGATGGATTATGGTGTATATGTCACGATTATAGGGAGCTAAACAAGCTAACTATTAAATATAAATTTGACTTTCCTATCATTGATAAATTGTTGGATGAATTACATGGAGAAATTTACTTCACCATTATAGATCCTTGTTCATGATATCATCAAATGAGAACGAATACTAAAGACATTCTAAAAACAAAATTCAGAACTCATGAGAGTCATTATGAATTTTTGCTCATGCCTTTTTGCCTTAATAATGCATCTTCCACATTTCAAGGTTTGATAAATTCCATTTTCAAACCATTCCTTAGAAAAATTTTGTTAGTATTTTTTGATGATATATTAATCTACAACAAGTCTTGGAAGGATCATTTTCAACATGTTGACAATGTGCTCAAACTATTGGAGGAGAAAAAATTGTATGCAAAAACCTCCAAATGTTTCTTTGGAGTATAGGTGGTCGAATATTTGGGTCATACTGTATCTCATGAGGGTGTTAAAGTAGACCCTAACAAAATTAAATCCATTAAGGAATGGAAAATCCCCACAACCATAAAGAATATTTGAGGATTAATCAATAAGCAAAATTAATATATCTATTTGGTTAGTGATTAGTTTTAATTAAAAAAGTTATAAAATATCAATAATCCCGCTCTCCCACAACTCAAAGGATGTGTATTTCACGCTCATTATCAACCATAAATAAAATATTTGGATGTTCATTTAAAATAATATAATTTTTATCAACTTTAAAAAAATATGAAACTAATTAAAACTTGTGTGTGTGTGTGTGGATATACTGCAGAGGAAGATTTAGCACAAGATGAGGAAGATAAGTGTCAATTTGACACACGTAGCTTTTAAATAAACATAAAATATTTTATAAATAAAAAAGTAATGTCAACTTATAATTAAAAACAAAAATGAATATACTTATTTGGTAAATTTTAATTAAAAACATTATAAAATGTCAATAATCCTACTCTCATTGTGTTCATTTAGTTTGTTTCGAACAATGTTGTAAAAATATTTCTCTCAAGCATAAATAAAACATTTAGATGTTAATGTGAAATAACATAAGTTTATATTAAATATAAAAAATAGAGTAATTAAAATTATTTTAAAAAGTATATTTTATTTTTTTAATGTAGGGAAGATGTATAATTTCTATACTTTTAAAAATTATTTCAATATAGATAAGCTATTTAAATATTCATACTAACTAATTTATTTGAGTATCAACTCTATAGATTAAAAAAAAAAGGAAAGAAAGTATATATATATATATATATATATTTCAATGCACAAAGAGAAGAAATAATTGAAAGCTAAACAAATCAATTATTTTGTAATAAGAATAATAAAATCAAGATATCTAATTTGTTAAATTCTTAATATAAAAATTAATTTTTGGAATTTAAAATTATTAAAAACAAATAAAAATCCGAGTTATAAATGAAAGATTTAAAAAAAATATACTACTAAAATATTTCATGCATCCCACTATTTTAAAATTTGGCTCCTTTTAGGTATGCTTTCCAATCATTTGAAATCTAGCAATTTTTTTTTGGAATTATAAGTTTAAATTGTGTAGTCTACACAATTTAAGTGTTCAAGGAGATTTTCAAAGGGTTGAATCCATTTATATGTTAAAAAAAGCTATTTAAACAATGAAAAAAATTATATTTCACTCTAAAAGAAATCCACACCTCAAGATATTTAATCCCTCAAGTCCCTTGATAAATCTATGATTAAAATGAATTTACACACGTGAATATTGAAACTATTTTATTCAAAAACATTGATATTTAAATGTATGCACATATTATTCATTATTTTAAATAAATAAATAAACATGATACACTAATTTAAAATATATATATATATATATATATATATATATATATATATATATATATATATATATATATATATATATATATATATATATATATATATATATATATATATAATTTTTGATTAAAGGTAATAAATAATAATAATTATGATTTACTTTGATAGTCATAACAAAGCTACTAGTGTAATTCCTCATTGGGGATGCTAAAAAATTGAGGATGTCTTAGAATATGGTAAAATCATGATAAATTAAAAAATCCCAAATTTTGTAGCTGAAAGATGTTAAAGGAGAATAAACACCTTAGAAATAATTTATGTTAGTTGTAACTTCATGTTGTTAAGTGTAGTTTCATTTGACACCCTTGATTACGAATAGTTGACATCTACTTTTACGTGAAGTAATTTTGTTTTAGTTATTTAACTTACTACTTGTGGAAAAATGATTAACAAAAGACTAATGAACACTTTAAAAAGGAAAAAGTTAAATGTTATGTGTTTATTTTTAGAATTATTAGCTATAGAATACCTAACTAAGAAGTTACGGGAAGAACTTAGGAGATAATATCTTGGATTCGAAGGTGGATATGTAAATGGTTATTTTCCTCCTTCCAGAAGGGATTAACGTGACAAGAAACTCTGATAGGACAGGTGGTCATGAGGGGAGAAAAAAACAAATATGAGAATGGTAATTTGATGCTCGTAATGATGAGTGGAGCCTAAAAATATATTGGACGACTCGACTTGGTCCTGAGGTTCTGAAACAACTGATTCATAATTTCCTTGGAAGCTAGGATGCTCAGGGGAGAGTGTTGGACGTGATTGGTAGGACTTGTTGGCTAGGAGGATAACAAGTTATTCCCTAGACAAGTTCTTATCTAATTCTACAGATAAGTATTAAATTTAATTTAGATTGATGGATTTAGATCGATAATCGGAATTCTTAATTATCTTATTGCTATGTTTGATTTAAAATTTATTAGTAGAAGTCTCAAATGTTGATGGATGGACCAGAACCTTAAAGTGATGTAAGAACTTTGTTCCTAAGGACTGTTTGATTAAAAACACTGGGAAAATAAGACTGATGTGTGCAAAATGCTTGAGTAAGTACTCCAAGAAGTTAGTAGAACTCATGTATGTTAGATGCTTGAGTAATTACAATAAAAGATAGTAAGACTTATTCGTGAATGAAAGATATTGTAAAAGGATTGGCAAGGCTTATGTATGTTAAAGATGAGATTAGATATTGTTAATCAGGAGTGAAAATATGTATGATGAATGCTTATTTAAACCTTTTTATATGATGTATGATGTATATTATGGCATGATAATAAGGAAATTCATATTAATCTCTCTATGTATAGGGTCAACATACACTCGTTACATCTAGATTTTCTGAACACTGAAACTACAGAACCCTGAAGTAGAAATCCTTAACGACTCTGGAATGTACAGAGTTGAAGGATAACACCTCAAATGACAAGAAAATGTGAGTTTGGATAGAAGTCTCTATGAGACTTGGCTACATAGCCATTGGATGAATAAAAGAGCTTAGTTGGCAAAATATTTCTCACCCAGAGCATTCAGATGGATTCCAAGGGAGGAATTTCCATCCTGTTGGTGCATCAAAAATTAATAACCCATTTATTTTAGCTAAAACACAACTTTTGTCTACAGAAATAAACACCGGAAAATACAATATCCCTATTGCAATATTATTTAGGAATCCAGTATGAGATAAATACATTCCAAGAAAACACATACAACATTGCAGTAACGAAAGAACCATAACAGTTGAACCATGTAAAGAAACCATGTTGCGTATAGAAAAAATATGTACTTTCATTAACTTAACAGTAAGCCAATTGAGGTATTCAAAAAATATTGAGTAAATTCAAAATCAATATGAAAGTTACGAGTTAAATAAATACAATTCAAGAAGGGTGATAACCATTGGTAATACCCTATACCATTGTGTCAGGTCGACCATAAAAAAACCTATTTCCTCGCTCCATAACATTGAAAGGGAATTCAATTATAGAACCCATATGGAAACAATTAACAACATTTCAAAGAATACAAAACCCTTTTTCGAGTGAAGCAGGGTTGCCATTCCATAAGCCCAAATTGGGATTTGCATACTCGGTAACAATTATTAAAAGCCTATGCCGAAGAGGGCAATGCCCTATTTCGACCAAATAAGTTAACACAACTAGATTTAATAGGCATGCATGTTCCAAGAGAAAGAGTAATGCACGAGCACCTGGTAAGAAATAAAAGTGACATTAGCCAAGAAGTCAAACACCATATTCCAGCTACAGCCTACATCCAATATTGGGAAAGTTTTGCACACATGTAAATAATTAAATACAAATCTCATAATTATGGCAGGGTAAATGGAAAACACCTAGGTCATAATATAAAAATAGAAGAATAAATTGTCCTACCTAAGGGGTATCCATTGTAGGACCAGCAGGAGACGAGAGATTCCTACACCATAAATATGATTAATTAATAAATTTTAAACCCATTAATGATACTTCTTAACCAGAAATGCACCTGCAGGGGCGTACCTGTAATTTACAAAGGGTTTTCATAATCTTTCCATTAACTGAGTATGCATTGTTGAAATTTTCTAGGGTAGAAAATAATAAGTAGAAAGAATAAGGTTGCATGAATTTTCTAGCAAGAAAGGGTCTTAGCGATAAATCTGGGATTTGGACTCCAACCTGGAAGAAATGCAGCGTGACAAATCCAAATGACTACACTCAGCATCTATCTGGTGCAAAACGGTTTCCGATGAAAACACTAAGCCAGCCACACCATTCGATGAAGAATGAGATGCATGGACGGTAGGATCTAACACATCTATCACAACTTGAAAGCAGTGCCAAATGTTGGAGCCTTGTTTTCTTAACATACGGAGGTGCTAGCCATCTGTAAAACTTTTCATTAAATGTTCAGATCATAATTCAAAACTAAAGGACTAATTATTAATGCAGTTGAATTCCACGATGTGCTGGAATTGAATGAAAATATAATTGATGTAATTTCAATACTCTTAATGTAATTTCTTATACATTTGTGTTAACTTATAAAGTATGTAAGTTGTTATGATTTTGATATAAGCTTAAGGTTAATTTTTATTATTATTACTCATGAATGGTAAAGATGACTATTACAAGTGGTATGAGAGCTTAAGGTTGCATCACTGGTTCCTTTGGGAATTGTTAAGCGGAAAATAAATCGAGGTATGCTACTAGCGGTCAAAAGCTTAGGTATGAGTATAACAATCTACATATTGATATATTTAGTGGATGAATTTTCTCATGGGATGTGTGATTCATATTTATAACAACATTGAAGAGTAGTAAGTAATATATTCTGTTGCAAAACTATGTTCATGACATTTGAATCATGTTGAGGATAAAAGAAAATAAAACCTTTGTTTCCCTTATGAAAAACCTGAGTACTTACTAGTGAAAGTGAGATTTGATTATCAACCTTTTCATATATGAAATATGTGAAATTGGGAGTTGACTATCAATCTTTGCATATATGACATATTATCAATACATTTAATGAACATAACTAAAGTTACCATGCACTAATTAATGAGTGAATGCATGAATGTAAAAGATGAAAAATATGGGGAAGTCCTTGAAGATGAAGATAAAGTGTTTTAAAATGAAATTGAATGAACCTTCTTAGATGTGAAAAATATACAATGGGTCGAGTAGAGAGACTTGACTATAATGGCTAGTTGTTGAATGAGAAGTTTCATGGCAGCATTAATATTATTAGTAGCACTGATTAGTTAGTGTTGCATGACTAACTAATAGAAATTATATACATGAATTGGTTTTGATTAAAGCTTATTGAAAATTGTGAACAAGTGATTATTGTAGTCACTTCATGTGCCAGTTTTTAAGTAACAATACACTATGGTAATTGGAAATGTTTGGACTGTTACCCTAACAATTATTCACCTATAGAAATTAATGAATATTTGTATGTAATTTGATGCATGATAGCATTGTATACATTAAAATAAAATGATTGCGAAAGTCAACACTTGTTTAAACAATGCATATTTATGACCAGCATTGTAGATGAGATTAAGCATGGATAGCTTAATGGAAACAAGAAAACTTGTGAAAGTAAAACATTGCAATGTGAATTGTAACTGTAAATGATAAAGTATAAATGCACAATGTACACTAAATCTTCTTTTGCCTTATGTATAATGTGCATAAGGTTCATTATATAAACTACAGTGGGAAAGAATGCTAAAAGAGAAATTTAACATTCTACACAGTTTTCAAAGGCTAGAAGGCCTTGGGTTGTGTTGTAGTATTACAACAAATCCCCATTATCTAAGTAAAATAGATTAGAAAGGATAATGGGGACCCTTTAAAAATTTTAGTTTAATGTTTATTTTAGAAATAAAACTTAAAGATAGGTTTTCTATTAGATAAAGCTTTATAAAATAAAGAAAATACCTAAAAAGGAACCCTAAAACTGAAAAGGCACATAAGAAGGGTAAAAACATCAGCGAAATCACGAACAACGAATCTCCGAGATAGCACATTGTCAAAATCCAAGTAGCGAAAGTACAATTGCAAAATTTCGAAATGCGAAGTAGAGAAGCCGTCACTTAACATATGCTGACATCACAAACCGTCATCAGATAGATGTCGATATTGCATCCCACCTCAAAACATCGTAATGTCGCACTTCGCATTTCGGAGATGGCTTCAAGCGTTATGAATCGTCAACAATAAAAATCACCGATCAATGAATCTCGATATAATGACATATGTCAAAATCACATGAACCTATGCTTGTCAATTTAATGTTAATTCAGGTGTTTTATGATCTCGAGGTTTGTAATTGATTTGTAATTATTTCAAATATTAATACCAAGGATTTCCCATTATGCATGAGTTAAGTTGATACGACATTTAATATCGTTAGAAGTGATTTTAGCTTATCATCTCTAGTTTTCTTTTCAACAGGGTAAATTCAAACACTTAGGCATAAAAGGATGTCAAGGCTAATTAAAGCATGAAGGAAATCTGCCACCCCATCATTGCCAGTCATAAAGCAAGAGGAAAACAGGAAAATGGCTCCCCTAATCTTGGATACTACATGCAAATCATAAATTGGTTCTTCAAGTTGGGAAGGGATCTATTAGTTGTTCAAGAATGAGAAACTACAAGTAATTATGGATAGAAAAGTTGTGGTCAATGACATCTTGTCCAATGATTCAGAATCATGGACGAACACTGCTAATTCTTTTCTTCACATAATTGTTGCTCGTCCTAAAATGTTGCCATACACTGACTTAGTGAAATGGGTGTTGGAAAATGTAGATATCAGAGATAAAAAAATTGTTACTCGAAGCAAAACTATCATTGGCTCTCTCAGGCCGTCATATTTGAAGAATATGTATAAACTACCAGAACCCCAAAATAGATATGATGCCCAATTTGTTCAAGAGTTCATGTGTGAGAATGACCATCCTGCGACTATAATTAAAGAATGGAGAAATGATCCTAGTCGGCGTAAGCGCGACGTTAAGGGTATATATTCAGTCATCTCTCTCAAAATCCCATTCTCTCAAATAGCTGCAATGATGTGTCGTCTCTTTGGATCTGTAAATACGACCAAATTTTAAGAAAATTGGACACCCTTGATAGAAGCAACCTCTGATGGCTATATTCTAAATTGGGCTACCATTATTTCTGATAATTTGATCAGATCTATCACAACCTATAGAGAAAATAGAAATGCCACACCCAATGCAGTCTCTCATTTTTATATGAGCTCCTATATCTTAGACACTGTCTATTTTTCCTTTTAATTTTCATCATTAGGATGGAAATGGACCAGAGAAGTCGAAACCCCCATTTACGTACATTTAGATTTCTTATGGGAGTCAAAATATCATTCTCACATGTTTAATATGTGCAATGATATAATGCTCCCAGTCTTCCAAGTCATTTTCGAAAGAAAAATCACTAGAGTCAACCCCTGAAGCCAATAAGAGTCTCAATTTTGTAGGTAGGTGGTTTGGTGAAGAGAATTTTACATACATCGGTATTTTCGGAAGTCATGCCAATCCTCATGTCCTACCCTTTTATATACCAAAAAAATTGTTAGCCAAATAAATTTCTTATCAAACATATGGTCATGGTTTGACTAAAGTCCTGAAAGATGCCAAAAATCTCGTTTGGCCAATTTTCCTTTTTCCTGTGGTTCGTATGCCCTAGAAAATTTCAAGCATGCCTATCTTGAAATTTATTGATTAAAACCTTTCAAATTTCCAGTGTTACCTAATAGAAGTTATGATTCCCACTGTATTGCTAGAGAGAATGAATTCAGTCAAGCTGCGAGAATTTACAAGCAGACCTAATAGATTTGATGATATGTTTGAATCAATTCACGGATTTTCAACAGTTTAGCATAAAGCAGATGAAATTCCCAGTCTAGAAGATTTGCTAAGATTCAAAGTATATAGGGAACAGAGAAATTCTCATTTGCCAGATTATTTTTTTTACAAACCATAATCAAAGGCAGAAAAAGTTATATTTGCAATAGCTTCTCAAGTACTAGTAGCATTTCAAGAAGAAGAAATCGCTAATGTTCAACAAGATGATAGATTCATCCAAAATTGGGAATAATTTGAGAAAGCATTGTCTGAGAGTGATACCCCTGCCATTCAAAATGTCATTCATTCAGAAACCATGCCTATTGTAGGTGCTACAAGTTCCATGAATCATACAGGAGAATCAAGTATGCATCAGGTTTCTGCTGATATAGGTAATTCCAAGAATCAAGAAGAAATCAGAGAAATCTCATTCATTGTAGAGGATTCGAAAATTATTCTTGAGCAAAGCCAGATCCATGGAAACAATGATACATAGGAGAAACCAAAGAAAACACCAGCCCAAGATATGTAAATCATTTCGGCTTTTGTGACTACTAAAATAGTCCTGAAAGTAGAAGAGATACCGCGACAAGGCATGTTTTATAGTCCAAGGCACAAAGATATCATGGCAAGGTCAAAGAAGAAACGAAATATGGAAGAATCTCCAGAAATGCCTATGGATTCAACATTAATGTGATTCCTTTGGAAAAGAACTCAATCATCTCTAGGGAAAGAGCTTAATAGATTATCTCAATTTGCAGATGCTTATGCAAATGCCATAATTGATAAGGCATCCGAGGTTGAATCATTGATTTTAGAAAAGGACTAGAAAATTGCTCAAATGGAGCAAGTTTTCTTTGATGAAAAACAAAGAATCGAGGAGGAGCTTCAGTCAAACATTAATAATATACACCAACAGATTGACGGTCTCAAACTCAAACTTGAAAACAAAATTATGAAAAGGATCAAACAATTCATCAAATGTAGCAAAAAATTGAAAAGCTCCAAGAAAAGCCCGAAATCAATGAAGTAAAGAAAGAAGCAATAGAGTTGGAAGAATTATTAGCGACACAACAAGCAGTTTTCTATTAGAATTATAATCAGATTCAAGAGCAAGTTAAGACCAATGATCAATTAGTTACTCGGATTTCCAATCTGAGAACTTGTTATGAAGAAATTGATGACAGTGTCAAAATACATAGATTGACAAGATACTGCAGAGGGTAGAGTGGCTAATCTCCCTCATCTTGAAGAATCAATCAAAGATATAATATTTGGAGACTGGGATATTAAAATAAAAAGCGTTGAAGTAGCTATTATCAGAGCTGAGAATTTATCTTCTAGTATCTCTGAGTATATAAAAGATTCTATTCTACAAGCCAACCCGATTCATGAAGCATCAAAAGACACTCTACTAAAAATTATTTTCCTAAAACAATCCTGGCAATAGACATCAAACAAAAAAGATCTTGACATAGAAAATATGATTAAGCCTCAAAACCAATTGATAACGTTGAAGTGCCTCTCCAATGCAGCAACTCCGCTTCTTTAGACGCTAAACGATGCAGTATTCATGGTCCAGATGAGAATGCAACCAATTCATCCCCCCCAGCTCGAACATATGATCAAGCATGTCATCTCAAAGACCAGCTAGAGAATGAATCTAGGAAACAGTCATAGACTGTTACAACTTATGCATTTTATTTTTTTAATATTAATTAGTATTTAAACTCCTTTCATGCATTTAGAAATGGGTCGATAATTTTAAGAAGACTTCTTTTGGAACTTACACTACTGTTTGAACAACAATTATCGAATTGAAAATCTGAACCTTGAAGCTATCTTTTCAAAATCTAAAGCTATGATTCAACGAGTACTATTATCTGTGTATTGATTGTTTTATGTTTCTGAGATTGTAGCAAACTTATTCTTTCTATTAGTTTCATTCTAATAAGCATTGAAGTGATATATGCTCTTATTACTATTGATATAATATATTGAACGACATGACGTTAGATGTGAAACCTAGAGATCTTTTATATGATTAATGTTCTTCGTCAACTAAATCAATTAAATTGATTTAGTTTCTTAAATGTGTTTTTATTCATTAAGTATGCGATGATCTATATTATTTCGTGCTTGTGAAATTCTATGCCTTAATCATATATTTGAATCCAATCCCGAGAAGTAGTTAGATTAGTTTTAATTTATGTTATCATTAAAATAAATCACCCCGCTAGTGTTGATTTTATTTCTCGTGTTATATAAACTCTCTTTATACGGGAAATTGGTCCCTTTATCTCGAGTCGGACACACCATTTTCAACGGAAAAGGAGTTTTTTAAGATCCTGACCGGGTGGAATCCCTAATGTTGAGGAAGTCACTTTACATCCTTCAACATGTTGATGGTGGTTGTCTGCCTGGAGGGGTTGATGGTGCTCTGCTTCTCGAATTTCCTCTCCCTAGTGATACATGATCTCAATAAAGGAAAAGAGTTGGCTAATATGGTGAATAGGGAAAAATCCTGAGGTAACTTTGTTGATTTTGGAGCCTGTCGGAGGAGGCCCAAAATTCCTCATAGATGGGACAATGTGAGATGAATATTAATATTATTAACAAAATTTATATTTATATTTATATTTATAGTAATAATATTTAAATTAATTAATTAAAAATATTTCTATTAATAAAACATTATGAATAAATCATAATAATAAGTAGTTACGCAATATTGTTAATAAATAATTATTTACTAATATTAATCTTTGGAGTTTTATTAATCGGTTCAATTTATAATAATAATCCCTTGACCTTTTAATTTTAATCTATAATAATCCCTTGAACTTTTAATATTAATCTTTTGTGTTTAATATATTTTTTTTGAAGTTTATAATGCTTTAAATTTCTAATATTTATAATCTCTTTCGTTACTAATATAATAATAAATATTATAAATTGTGATTATAATTGTTATAATTATTATATTTTTTTAATATAATAATATTGATTTTTTATAATAGAATTATTATTATTATATATTTATTAATATTAATATTAAATTTTTATGTATTAATGTCTATTTTTAATTATGAGTTTGTGTATGTGAGTGATATATGCCTATTATATATCAACGGATTGTTTTAATTTAATGTCATCTATCTTCCATAATTGAGGCTAATAATAAAATTGTATATTTTGAAATAACTAATGCTCTTTTAAAATATACTCAAAATTCCAAAATCAAATGGACTCCCTTTTTCTTTTGAATGAAAAGAACTACTTGTAAAAGTATATTATTATTAATTTTGTATAAAGAAATAGGTAATTAGATTGGTCTTATATTGCATGGATTCTGCTTTAGACTCTGCTCTTAACATTTGGCATATCATAATTATTTTATATGTCATAATTATTTTAGTCATATAATAAAAAATTTCAAACGGTGCAAGGTTAAAACATATCTAAGTCAATAGACACAACAATCGCAGAAACACATATACAACTGTTAATAGACACAACAATCACAGGTAAAATCTATTAATAAAAATTGGACATGCTACTTGAAACAACAGACACCATAAGACACCAGAAGTATAAAGAGAATCAGATATGTTGCTTGAATTAGTCAATAGAAAAGTACGAAGCAATGCATCTACGTCACTTTATAAAGTTATCTCGATTTAAAGTTGTCTAGCGTTCCCGGAAAAAGAAATTCCATGTCGCCACTATCAATAAAAGGAGAATACCGCTCAGGAGTTTCATATATAACTCTCCGCTCTCCGAAACTGGGCGCCGATGCTCAGAACCTAATTCCGTCGCCATTATCACTCTCAGCCAGTTGGATTCCCTTCTACAACACAATGAAGTACTCCACGGCTTCATCCCGACTGAGTGCTGTAAATCTTTATATAGATATGTGGACCATACGTGAATGTCAGTTGACAGAATAATGTTCACGATTAGTAACAGAATACAGAAACTTAGATAGTCCTCGTCAACACTCGTGATTGATTTATGGAATTCAAAGGAGCAACATACGCCATTCGTCTCATATGGAGCAACATACGCCATTCGTCAATCAAGTAGAAATAGTTTCAAGACATAGGCAGGCTCAAAACTATTTAATTATCATTGATTTTATATATTTATTTATTTATTAATTAATTTCAAATATTAATTATTTCAAATAATTTTTTATTTATTTTTATTATACATTAAAATTAGATTATAAATCTTTCGGGAAATCACATGAGAATTTTAGGACAGGCAATACGAACAAACAGGATTCAAAATCAAAATTAACTGGTCAAAAATAAAAATAGAAATAAAAACAGAAAACATAACAAACCCACCCTTAAAAATACTAGTCAAAACTAAAAACAATATAAAACCAAAACCAAAAACTAAAATGACCCCAAAATATAAATAAATAAATAGATAAAAATAAAATAAAAACATAAATCCAATAAAAGTCAAAGTCCTCATAAACGAAATAAATAATTAATTAATTAAATTAAATGAATTAAATTAAATATAAAATAAAATAAAATAATAAATATAAATATAAATAAATGAATAACAATAAATAAATAAATAAATAAATAAATAATAATAATAATAATAAATAAATAAATAAATAATAATTTTTTTTTTAAATATATATATATATATATAATAAAATATTTTAAAAATATAAAAATTAAGGAAATAACCAAAAATTAATAAAGAAAAAAATTAATAAATAAAATCAAAACTAGAACAAGAATAATAAAATATAAATATCAAATCATATACTAATAATAATAGGAAAAAAAATAAAAAAATAAAAGGACCTTTACAAGGAGTGAAGAGATGGAATCCAGCACCTGCTAACCTTCCAAGTGCTGGATTCCATCTCTTCACTCCTTGTAAAGGTCCTTTTATTTTTTTATTTTTTATTTTTTTTCCTATTATTATTAGTATATGATTTGATATTTATATTTTATTATTCTTGTTCTAGTTTTGATTTTATTTATTAATGTTTTTCTTTATTAATTTTTGGTTATTACCTTAATTTTTATATTTTTAAAATATTATATATATATATATTAAAAAAAAAAAATTATTATTTATTTATTTATTATTATTATTATTATTATTATTTATTTTTTATTTTTATTTTTATTTTTTTATTTTTAACTCAAAAATTTTTATTTCTAATTTATGTATTTATTAGGATTTTATTTATTAATTTATTTTTGGTAATTTATTTAATTGTTTACTTATTTTTATTTATTTATTTATTTTATTTTATATATAATTTAATTCAATTCAATTTAATTATTTATTTATTTATTTGTTTATCTTTAATCCTAATTTTATGTATTTGTCAGTATTTTATTTATTAGTTTACTTATTGGTAGATTATTTTATTTATTTATTTTTATTCATTTATTTTTATTTATATTTATTATTTTATTTTATTTTATATTTAATTTAATTAATTATTTATTTATTTATTTGTATCCTAATTGAACGTTATTGTTTTATAGATTAATTTCGTTTATGAGGACTTTGACTTTTATTGGATTTGTGTTTTTATTGTATTTTTATCTATTTATTTATTTATATTTTGGGGTCATTTTAGTTTTTGGTTTTGGTTTTATATTATTTTTAGTTTTGACTAGTATTTTTAGGGGTGGGTTTGTTATGTTTTCTATTTTTATTTCTATTTTTATTTTTGACCGGTTAATTTTGATTTTAACCGTTCTTGGGTTTTGACCGTTGCTTCTCTCCTCATGGTATAAATAGGTGTGTCTGATCAGCCATTCTTCATTATCCTGATGATGAACTACAGTTGGTAGTTCGAAACGCGTCGGTCCTAAAATTCTCATGTGATTTCCCGAAAGATTTATAATCTAATATGTTATGGATCACAGAAGCTTGCACTCTCAAATATATTAAAATTGTATTTTATTTTTTTAAATGATTTTGATTTTACATATTTATTTATTAATTTAAAATATTAATTATTTCAAATAAATATTCATTTTTAACTTTCATTATATATTAGAATTGTATTTTAATTTTTTAAAATGATTTTAAAGTTTTATGGTATAATTGAATTGAAAATAATAAAAAATATAAAAAAAAAAACAAAATGAAAAGACATTTAAAAAAAGTTGTTTATGAGGGGACAAATTTGTACACATAGCCAAAATTTGGAATTCGGGTATTCTTTTCCTAAAAAATATGATGGTAGGAGAGCTTGAATCTTGTTTTTTAATTGTGAAAATGGATTTTCTCATCAAAAACCCCAAAAACACCCAAAATTTTGAAACTTGACAACTATATCTAGGATTTCCAAAACATTTGGTCAAATTTTACCAAAATCTTGCGTGAATATCCATTGTTTTCTGGGCAAACTTACAACATTTTTAAATTTGAAATTAGTTGAATTGTTTTTTACTAATTAAAACTCTTATTATTTTATCCAACAACCTTATATACATTAATGAATATAATATAAATACGCCGGATGCGGCTGCAGATGGAAATTAATGAGCTAAGGGCTGGCGCGCAGCCTCCAACGCTGCCCACACGCCGTGCCCACATGGCTCATGGCACTATGCCCGCTGGAGCTATTAATTCACCTCGATCGGACCAGAGAGGCAGTTATTGCATCTTCGCTCTTGGGTATATGGGGCTGGTTTTGTGGAATGTCTGCAGTATGGATGGAATGTCGCATTGTGAGAGCCATGGCGGACCTCTGAACCCGCTTGATGCTGTCTGTTCGTTCGATTGCGCCAACTCCAGCTGCAAAACGCAGACTGGACGTCGCTGCAGCATCTTCGCCTGTCTGGAGATCGTCCCGGGTGTTCATTTCTCCAACAGTCCCTTCTGCGGAGCTTCGGCCTCAACTGACGCTACAGCAGATTTCGCTGCAGGTAATCTGGCTCTCTCTGGCCTCAATTTGCATCCCTTGGACAATTACTCCACAAGCAATTGCTTTGCTGGTTATATCGCTTCTCCGTCTGGTTATATTGCTTCTCCGTCGGGTTTTATTGCTTCTCCGTTTGGTTTTTCTGCTTCCGCAACTGGTTACACTGCTTCTCAGTCGGGTTGGCCTAACCCTGGTACCCTCCTCACTTCACCCCATTCTATACCCTCCCTTCTTGGCGGTCCTCGTGAGCGCCTCCCTCTGTTAGCCATGCCACGCCTCAGGCAGCGCATGCGCTGCAGGAGAGGCACTCATCGAGGTCTGGCCATGGAAAATCCTTCCTCCCCGCTTTCTGAGCTCAGCTCGTCCTCTGAGGATGATGCTCACACGCCCCCTCCTGCCTCTCGAGGTGGTGGAGCCAGAGGAAGAAGCCGGGGTCGACGTGCGGTGAATTATGCTCCTACAGGCAGAGGGAGGGGTCGTATTCGCGCCAGGAGTTCTGTTGACTTCCCAAGTCTGCCACATCGAGCCTCTGAGCCTTCTGGCCCTCCTGGCACTCTAGCCTCCTCCAGTCAGCCTCCTTCTGACCTCCCTACCCCTCCCAGTCAGCCCACTCCCCGGGAAAGTCACATTCGAGGGGCCACCATTCGTCAAACGACTCAAAATGCCGAACTCCGTTTCCACTGCACCTCCTTCGACTCCATTATCACCGCCCTCATCTCTGTCTCGCTCCGTGAGGAAATTCCGCCTTGCGCCACCCCTTCCCTCCCCTTTGACCACCGCCCCTCTCCCCCTCCACCCATGGAGTTGCATTCTGGAGCTGACAACAAAGATTTGCAGACTGATAGCCAAGCAGGAAAGGAGGACAGTAGCGAGGAGAATGAATATGCTTGCAGGATTGAAGAGGAACCAATGTCTTCTGAGCACGAGGGCTAATTCCCCTGGCTCATTCACTTCTGGTCTTTTTGAGTTTTGCTGCTTCAATTGCTCCACCGATGAGCAGTATGTTGTTTCTAGTTTTTCCAGTGCTGTTTACATTTTATGTATAATCCTCTGGTCGGTTTCCCTTCTAAGGGCGGCACAGCATATTTTGCTTAAAGGGTTGGTTTCCCACTCTGGGCAACCCAAAACAATCAAGAACAGTGATGTTAATCGATCCCATTCCATTTGGCCTCACACAACCGACGTGACATGGGTAGTTTTATGTATGATACTTTTATAAATTAATAGATTAATACCGATTTAGAAAAAAAAAAATGAATATAATATAAATATAATAGTATTATATAAACTTATTATTAACATATATATAAGTTTTTGTCAACTTAATGTTATCAACTAAAGTATATGACCTTAGTATTCATATATCTTGTTATGGCCAAGAGGCCCTCCGTAGCTAATATGGAAGAGATATTGTAATGTTTGTTATGTTATGTAATTCAAACATTTGGACTTGATCAAATTACAACAAATAAAATTAAAAAAAAATACAATTAAAATTAAAACATTTGAACTCAAAAGAATTGCTTAAAAATAAAATAAAATATGATAATTATAATAATTAATAACTAAATAAATCTAGACTTATTTTAACTTGAGATCTATCGAGGTTTAGAGGGATCAAATCTCTCAAGGTGCAAATTTTTGCTCAAGTTTTGCATTCAAAAAAGTTATTTGCACCTTGGGCGATTTTATGTCTCTACACTACTAATGGTTCAAAAACACGTAAACTAAAAAATTTTTTATGTTGTTTCAAGCAATCTCTCATCAACATTCATAAGCCTGAATTCAAATAATTGATATATTCTCATATATATATTTATTCCTAAAAAAATAAAACAACTTTTAAATCCATTACATAATTCTCTTAAAAAAATTTCAAACAAAAATTAAATATTATTTGTTTTTATTAAAATAAATATTTTAATTCTCCTCTACATACATTAGGTTTTATTTTAATGTATTTTATTTCTCCAAACAAAATTTAAATATAATGTGTTTTTATTAAAATAAAAAATTTAATTATCCTCTACATACATTATATTGTTTGTTTTATTAAAATAAAAAATTTAATGGTCTCTACATATTTTATATTTTATTATAATGTATTTTATTTCTACAAACAAAATTTAAATATTATTTGTTTTATTAAAATAAATAATTTAATTCTCCTCTACATATATTATCTTTTATTATAATGTATTTTATTTCTACAAACAAAATTTAAATATTATTTATTTTATTAAAATTAAAAATTAATTCTCCTCTACATATATTATGTTTTTTTATTATAATGTATTTTAATTATTCTAAAAATAAAAAATTTATATTAAATTCGACTATTTATTATATATATTTTATTGAAAGGGACTAAACTACCGTATATCATTTATTTTTTTGAAATAGTATTTCTAATATTCTATTAATTTGATTATCATTCACAAAGCGGATGAACCATTTTTAAAACTGTTCCGTAAATTTTCCCCCTTTTACAAAATTAGATTGCA
>CM076578.1:1229605996-1229753471 GCA_034641835.2 Pinus albicaulis | reverse complement strand
TTATGTTGTCACTCCATAATTCTGCTGGCTGAAGACAGAACTATGGGGGAAGCATCAAACTGCTTTGGAATCCAGGACCTAGCCTTCCTAGATTCAATGAGGGCTCTCTCTGTTAGATATAGATTTTTTTATAGGGGCATTTTAGTATAGCTATTAGTGTGTAGGGGTTTGTTTGAATATTTTTGGTTGAGGCAGCAGAAGGGGGGCCATTGGGATATGGAGTCAAACAGGTGAAAAAAAATTCAAATGGATGAACAATTGAAGTCAGGTGCAACTAGGCAAGCTAGCAATGTCAATGGATCTTAATAGCTTATGAAATGGAAAAGAGGAGGAGCTTAAGGTTCAACGGGAATGCAGAGCAGATCGTCTCTGAATTCTACATTCCGATCTCAGAGGAAAACATAATGTACTATTTCAAGACTTAGCAAGGTACCCCATGGTAAATCCTACAAAAAAGTTTCTATCCACAACAAAGAAAAGAAAAAAATATGTAAAATAGAAGAATCAAAAATTACATGGGAGAAGCACTTTACCACAGATCATAACACAAGAATCTGGAAAAAAACATAATTCTTCATTCATCCACAAGAGAGTGCTTACAACCGAATGAGTCTATTACAATGGTTTTTCCCTTCCGAGCCTCTTTTTCCTACTGCTAATGTATGCAGTATTTATATAAAAACTTAAGTCGGTTCCTCTGTTTGTGACAATGATAGTTCTTAATTACAATCAAACTAAACCTTTGCCAAGTGGAAACATGCAGGCTGTGATAAGACAGTTCAACCGTAACAGTAGCTTTAGTAATCCATTATTGATTACAAAGTGAGGAATAAATTGCCTCTCAGGATTCCGAGGAGACTATGATGGAGTAACACTTTGACATGTGGAACCTCGCAGACGGTGATAAGATACTTCTGGCCAAGAAGGTGGAGGCAGTGGTCCGTTATGATCAAAATCTGACTTTGTTCGATGCCAAAGAGGTGAGGAAGGCTCTGACACCTTGGCTCTTCATCTTCAGAAAACCGTTGTTGGATTATTAAATCGATGAGGTGCTTGGCTCAATAACTGTGCTGATGTGTTCGCTGCCCCTTTGGTTTCTGCTGTTGTGTCACAATTAGTTTTGCACAAACACCCAAATCGACCTTTTTTGTCTATTTCCTTATGATGTTCATCCTCCCTCTACCTTTTGCTCCTTGTCGGGCCTTATTCTACCATAAGTCCTTTTGCTGTGTTTTCCTATTTCTTCATAAAATGTCGCACAAACCTCATACGCGCAGACTTGAAATCCTTTAGATTTCATCTTGGAATCACATCACATTCGTGCTAACATCTCACTTCGCATTTCACTGTTTTTTAACCTTTCCTTTAACACTTATCTTCTAAGACTTGCGATTTTCAATTTGCGATCGAGTCCCACCGTCATTTCATATCGCACTTTGGAAATTTTAACAATTACCACCCACGGTTATCCTTTAAAACTTGCAATTTTCAATTTGCGATTGGGCCCCACTGCAACACACATCACACTTCGACGGTTTTAACATGAACCCTTTGCATTTATCTTGTAAAAATTACGATGTGCGGTATGCGGGCCAGGTCCATGTCATCTCCACGTCATCATGCCATGTCACCTTGCCACGTCACTGCCATGTCACTGCTACATCACTGCCACGCCATTGCTGCGACATCATAAATAAACTGTGATCTGTGGCGTCGGGGCCACATCATCTGTCACGTCATCTTGCCACATCACTTTTCCATGTCACTTCCATGTCATATCCACATCGTTGCTACGTCATCTTAACACATCATCACATATTGCACTTTGGCGAATTTAACACTTACCTCCGCACTTATTCTTTAAAACTTACGATTTGCGATTTGTGATCGGGTCCCACTATCATTGCATATCGCACTTTGGAGAATTTAACACTTACCTCCACACTTATTCTTTAAACTTTGTGATTTGCGATCGGGTCCCACCATCATCGCATATCACACTTTGGGGAATTTAACACTTACCTCCACATTTATTATTTAAACTTTGTGATTTGTGATTGCGATCGGGTCCCACCTGACATCGCACATCGTACTTCGGGGAGGTTGTGGGGTTTCAGTGATTGTGTTAGAAGATGGAGTTTGAACTACGATAAGCGGATTTCAGAGAGAGGTAAAGGTTCAAGGGGAGATAATGGTTTGTTGCAAGGTAGTGTTAGATTTAGGATATAAAGGAAATGTGAGTGTTTATTGCGGTTTATGTAACATATGATATATATGAATGTATCAAGCGGCCTAAAGTGGGTGCAGAGCTGTGAATAAGGCAAGTTTAAATGAGAAAATGATATGGCTGCTAGTGGGTGGGTGGAGCTTATAACAACAAAATTTCAGACTTTAATATAAGTGGGTTTATAAAGTAATAAGTCCTGAAAGGTTATGTATGTGGGTTTAAATGTTTTTAATGGGATTTCAGGTGTTGGAGTTCAGAATTTGGAAAAAATGAAGGGTAAGAGAGGTTAAATGATATGGAATGAGGGAAATAAGTTTTCTCACCATTACGCTTTTCAGCAACACTTTCCTCCTTCCCTGAACTGAAAGGCAGGTAGATTCTTTTGAAGCTCTTGATAGTCAGGATTCCCCTTTTTTCCTGAAAAAAATGATAGCCATGGAATATTATTTTTAGTATGAAAGACCTTATAAAATAATCTGTCACCTAGTGATACTGTGAAATACAGGAGTCTAACAATTTCCAATACTGATTGTCATGTTCTTCATCTTTAATCCTTATCATTTCTTGAATTCTTAAGAAGGAAATTTTTCATGAATTGAAAAAATATGACTAAAATAATATCGATTCTTGTACACTTTAGGGAAATATCAACCAAAGAGAAATCCATTATCTAGGGGTACATGGGATTTTAGGAGATTCCCCCACCCTTTGGAATTTGACTTGCTCAAATTGGAAGTTTGAGTTCATATGACCCTTTCCTGCATAATCTTAGGCACCTAGGGTTAGTAGTATAGGTTTGAGGAGTGGAAATTATATGACTTCTTGGTTCGAAGTCTCATGATGTGGGATTTTATAGTTGGATATGTTTGTATCAAATGATCTTTTACTTGAACTTTTACTTCATGATTTCTATTTTATTAGCTTGTGATTTGGAGCTCATGTGTATATTTTCTTTAACTATACTTCTAAGATTGTGGTCTTAGAACATATAATCAATTAATTGTTTTCTTTCTAACAACTAAATTCCTTTATCAAGTAAAATAATTCCCTTCAACTCTTTCTAATCTACCATTTCAAAATTATGGAAAATGTTTTCATGTAGCTCTTATCCATTATACAAACACTAAAATATGTTGGAATTAATGAGAGGGGGTGAATCATTTTTTCACTTAAATCAGTTAAATTTTAATCTTCATAGCATTAAATGACATTAGTATCATATCAAAACTTAAATCAACAACACAATTCAATAATGCAGATCATAAAAGATAATACACAAGATATTTTTAGGTCGAAACCCATCTAGGAGAAAAACCACCGAACTCTTTTAATACATGGGTCTTTTAAGATTACATCAACAGGAATCTCCAACTTCCAAGGTTATCTAGCAACAATTAGAAGAAGGCTCCAACCCCCTGATTTATCAACTCCTACTGAAAGAATTATCTAATGCCCTGATTTACCAACTCCAACTAGAAGGATGCTTCAACGCCCTAGTTTTATCATCTTTGACTGAAAGGATGCTACAACACCCTGCATAGGCTCGAACCTACTCTAGAACCACCTTGTTTCCCTGAAGTGTTCTCGGGCTCCAACCTGAAGGAGAATATAATCTCTGCCTTGCACCACCTTGTCACCCTACTCAATAAGCCACTACTTTCCTTGAAGGCTTTGACCTTCAATTCAACACAGAGGACCACGATTTCATCTCATTTTCAAACTGGATCCACCTGTGCTCAATAGAAACATAGGAATATTAACAACAATGTGTTGACTCTGGAAATCTGTAATATAGACATAAATTCATCAACAACAATAATAACTTTCCCTACTCAAAGGATTAAACCTTAGCTCAACACCTCAACAGTAGATATGTACTCTCACTAGAAGACCTTGCATAATTAACTCTGTAAAAACCATATCTCAACATCATTTCTCAAGCATCATACATAACTAACAAACCCTAAACAATTAGATACAACCATCATTTTCAAAACTAGGCTCATAAATAATCATACAAATACTAGCATTAGATAATAGAATCTATGCTCATCAAACAACTACTTAATAATGACATTGTCAAACCCTAACAAAAGCATATGACAATGGAAATGGTAGCGTAACTATTTAAAACTCTTTGTTCTCAACTGAAATTTAGTTTATTGGCAACGTATATCTTTATACAACATACCAACTCAAAATAGACTTAGCCATACGAGAAAAACCTAGCAACAACTTATCACAATCCTTTGTCATACACCCCACTTTCCGCTTCTCCTCAACATGAAAATCAAATAGTAGACCCTATAGTCATATATGAGTAACTAGTTTGAGATATATTGGCTACTTAACACCATAAATCTCAAAGTTAAACTCACTACAACTACAACCACTAATAATTTTTTTAAAGACTGGATTGTCACAACATATGTCAGTGCAACAGATACCTAACAGTAATGAATCAACTCTTAATTTCTGACACAAACACACACACACACACATTTACCATAACCAACAATAAAAAAACCTTAGTTGAATACAAGGCAATATCACCACAACAACAAACATGACAATTCACATTTATATTTCTCATCAATAGTCTTAGCTGTAACACAATACAAAATTGGTCATAAATATTTTTCCAAAGATTGCTTCATAATAGCCTCATAAATCATGCATGAGGGTTGTCACTAAAATCCCTTAAACCAAGTTTTTACTCAACCACAAAACTAATCTACTTAGCCGCCACCGATTACAACATAGTTACCGATCAAACGGGAACTCTAACCCAAAAAGACTAAAAAACATAAAAAAAACACCCCAAAAATGAAAAGTGTGTATTCTAGATCGCATTGGTTTTTTCTGAGGGTCAAATTTCAACATTTTTTTAAATTATGCTAAAAACGAAATCGTTTCTTGAAAAAAGGATTGAAAAAACACACTCGAAACAAAACGAGTTGATGCTGGAATAACAAAAAAAAACCATGTCACAATTTTGACACATTTTAACAATGGAATTAAAGACAACATATTAAGACATTGAAAAATCGTAAAATTCTAAAAATTTTGATACATGATGTTAAAGATAAAATATCATGTCTGAAGGCCTTATCATTTCCAACAATTTTCATCTATCTTGTTAAAGATAAAATATCTTGACTCTAAAAAACCCTAAAATTGTAATTGTTTTCAACCATAACATTAAAGATAAAATTCTGTAGCACATAAAATCCTTAATGACAAGTTTTAAATTTCAATTTTTTATATCTTAAGTTTTTAACATACTTGAACCATGAAATTATGGAGAAATTATATGACTTAAACAATTTTTAAAAATGAACAAGTAAATAAAATATTTATTATTCCAAGAGTAATTTTTATTTTAAAGGATAAAAATATATCTCTTTTCAAATCTTAGCCTAAGACAACTTTAAATCTAATTGCAACTTTAACCTAAAAATAAACCATCAAAACAAAGTGTCCCCTTTCAACGAGGCATATTTTTTTTTTTTTTTTTTTTTTTAAAGTATCTTATACCAAATGTTAACAATACATAATATCATGGCAATATCATTGCATAATCTAAAAATTCAACAATAATTTCTATGTTTTTTTTTTCTTTTTTTTTACTTTATCAAAATATCAACATTGGTATATTGAATATAACATAAATTATTTTTGTAATTCATTGTTGCGCTGCGAATATTCTAAAGAGATGAATTCTTCATAATTAAAACATAGAATCCAACAAACATATAATGGCTTCATAACTTCATGAAAGATCATATGGAAGTCAAAATATTTATTTCAAGTTAGCATGAAAACATCAATTTCATAAAAATGTCTTAGACAATTATTCAAAATCAATCATAGGTTCTGGCACACCATCAAAGCCTACATCTTCAGATGAAGGACTGGATGTAGATGAATATGATCCATATTCTTCTTTTTCATCAACTAGTGCTCCATCTGAGTCAACATGCATGCCAACCATTTCAGAGTTCAAAAGTATTCTAGATCTACGACTACATTCAGTAGAGTCCCATCTCAACAATATTTGTTCTAGTAGCAATTTCTTCAAAATATTTATGGTTTTCAAGTGAAGAGTTCCTCTCTTTGTCAAATTGAAGTCATACAGAAGTATGTCAACATCCTCCAATTTTAAGACATCTATGCGGCGACGATTTATATTTGTACCCTTTCTTTTTCTCTTTCTTCCATTTTTTTTTTCAACTACCATCTCTGGCTTGTACACACCATTTAGTGGGTGGGTACTTGTGGCATACCAATGTACTTCAAAAACTGTAATATCTTCATTTTCATTAATGACCTTTATAACCTTGGAAATCCAAAATGGATAGCCAAGTGGATCTTCATCTGCTAACACTGCTACCATGCAACCATCCTTAACATCCTGCACAGAACCCTTGTAAAGGTCTTCCATGGCTTCATGTTGTGCACATGATATTCTAGAACCAATATAGATTTCTCTTTCCTCTACCTGTGGAGAATTAATAATAGCTTGAGACTGTTGTTGTTCAACAATGTGTGTTTCCTCATGTTCATTTGGCATATTTTGTGGCCAAAAAAATGGAATCTTCAAAATTGTATCCTCATTTATTAATCTTGAAATCATATTGCTTTGATTATTGAAAAAGACTCCCACCAAACTGAATCAGCAACATCAAAGTACTCATATGTATCTCTAATACATCTTTTAATTTCCTCCAGACATTCAGAATAATTTATATCTCTCTTATGCCTTCATGCATTATGGAGTGCAGCAACTGACAATAATAACAACATCTTTGATGAAAATATTGGACGCTCTGGAATGAACTTCAAAAATGCTAAACCTAATGATGGCCCCCATTCCAGAGCAGTTGAATACTTCTTGCCCCATATAAGTGTTATTCCTTCAATTTTTTTGATACAAAATTGATACTGAAAGCTAATGTCATTAAGTTGTTCAATGCATTTCTCCTCACCAAGCGATCCCAGAATAAACCCGTGCATGCCAATAGTTTCTTCCAACACATGAAAAACGGGTTCTGGAATGTAGTATTTTTTAATACATTCAATTAATGATGGTAAGCTCCCAACACCTTTCCCCCTCAATGTTATTGAAAAACGACTGAACATTGATTAATATGGTCATGAGTATGTCCAACAAGAAGGAAACCAACCTTTATCTTTTTAAAAATTCCCAATTCAACGAGCATGTTTAGATACCCAAAAAGAACTTGATTTTTGTTTTCACGACTTGTGTTGTCTAATTGTACATACAGAACTTCAAGAAGAATACCAGACCAATGAGTAACCACATCATGGATTATAGTTATGGTCAGATTTACATTATTATGAATATTTGGAGCTGTGAAGTAAACCCTTGGAAACATCTTCTCATTTAAGGCCATACAACCAACCAAGTGAAACTAAATGAAATTTTCCTCCTGTAATTTTTTTGGCATGCGGACAAAATGTGGCAGAAGTGTTTTCTTTTGGTCCATATCATCAATTATCAAACCCAAATATTTATTTGGATTATCATAACAATTATTTCGAAGTTTATACAAATTTTGCCTTTCACTTATTTGTTGATTAAGATGCTCTTGAAGTTCTTTGACAACGAAATCTGTACATAAAATAAAAGAAACATATGAATAAATATATTTTCATAGTTGATGACTATCCAATTTTTAAAATAATGTTTTGAATGCATACCTCTTTCTGCCCCTTGGCATTTATCTATTTTTCCTTTAAGAGAAGCACATGTACTGCAAACCCCCATCCTTGTCTTCTTAGGAATATGAATATTGTTGAATTCGTTCTTCCATACACTTGTAAAATATGAATATGTAATAAAATTACCAACTCTTTCAGTAGCTTCTGCATAATCTTTGTATAAGTTGTAGATTTATTGTCTTGAGAAATTATTTGGACTATGTACCGTGTCTTTATTTGGCATACACTCTCCAAGCTTTGAAAAGAAGTCTTTCATCCATGACATAGCAATATTTGCTAATGACCCAACCTCCAGTCTTTCCAGTCTTTCTAAATAATATGTGGGATCCTTTTCCATTTTTTCTTGGATTCTTGACAAACAACAATTACCAATCGAATGCAACATTTTGAAAGCCTTCTTATAGAGAAATACATTCCCAATATGATAATCATAACATGCTAGTGTAGATTGCATGCAACCCACTAAATATGAATTTTGCATGCTTTTATTCATTTACAAATATATTTTCCTTTTCTCCAAAGCAAAGTTGAAATCCATATTTTTCAAGCAATCCCTTCGACAACATTCACTTGAAATCAAATGAGCGACATAACTTATTTTTGTGAGATATGTTTTCCTAACCCTTGTATAACTTGAATGTTTTGGATTGATATGAAAAGGTCTACTCCTACTCCTAGTTACAATATTTTCTTGCAACGGCTTTATCATTCCATTATCCTTTGTAGAAGCAGTTTCATCACCATTAGGAGGAATATTTTCCCCACTATCATCATTCTCAACATAGTTAAGAAATTCATCAACATCATTGCCTGGAAAATATTCATTACCATCTCATTTGAGAAAAAATTTCACAAGAATCATCTGCGCTTTTGAAACCCTGACTCAGATGAAATTCTTAACCATCTTGATCCATGCTTTCAAATTCTTCCCTTGGAGGATTCAATTCTTCATCACCATGAGTGTCTTTGAAACTCTCACTTAGAGAAAATGCATTATTCATATCTGTGCCTCTAAAATTATAATTTGCTTTAAAATATTCATCCTCCCCTTCCTCAATGGTGTTCTCATAATCCTTGGGACTAGGCCTAAGTGGAAGCTTTGAATATGTATTCACTAGAAATTAATCATCTTGCCCCTCCCCTTCCTCATTGGTGCTCTCATAATCCTTAGGATTAGGAATAAGTGGACGCCTTGAATTTCTATTTATTGGAAATTATTCATCCCCCCCTTCATTAGTGGTGCTCTTATAATCCTTAAGATTAGGATGAAGTGGAAATTTAGAATCTGGAAATTCATCCTCCCCTTCATCAGTGGTGCTTGCATAATATTTAGGATTAGGATGAAGTGGATATTTTGACTCTGCAAATTCTTCATTCCCCTCTTAATCAATGGTGCTTGCATAATCCTTAGGATTAAGATGAAGTGGATATTTTGACTCTGGAAATTTTTCATTCCCATCTTCATCAGTGGTGCTCACATAATCCTTAGGATTATGATGAAGTGGATATTTGACTAAATTCTTCATTCCCCCCTTCATCAGTGGTGCTCGCATAATCCTTAGTATTAGGACGAAGTAGATATTTTGACTCTGCAAATTCTTCATTCCCCTCTTCACTAGTAGTGTTCTCATAATCCTTAGGATTAGGACGAAGTGCATATTTGGACTCTGGAAATTCTCCATTCCCCTCTTCATCCATGGTGCTCACATAATCCTTAGGAATAGGATGAAGTGGATATTTTAACTCTACAAATTCTTCATTCCCCTCTTCATTAGTGGTGCTCACGTAATCCTTAGGATTAGGACGAAGTGGATATTTTGACTCTAGAAATTCTTCATTCCCCTATTCATCCGTGGTGCTCTCATAATCCTTAGGATTAGGACGAAGTGGATATTTTTACTCTAGAAATTATTCATCTCCCCTTTCATCAGTGGTGCCCTCATAATCCTTAGGATTAGGATGAAGTGAAATTTTGACTCTAGATTTTCTTCATCATGCCCTTCATCACTGTTGCTCTCATAATCCTTAGGATTAAGACTAAGTGGAATAAGTGACTCTTGATTTACAAAAATTTCTTTTTGCTACCCTTCATCAATTATGTTCTCATCATCCTTAGGATTATGACCAAGTCAAAATTTTGACTCTCTATTAATGGTGAACAAAATCCTGTTATATTCATCAATCTGAATAGAGTTGTTGCGTGACTAAGAAAACTTCACTATCAGAAGAACCCATAGCTTTCAACAAGAAGATGTTGAATGATACAAATGCACTCTCTCCCAATTATTACAATATATAACTTAAAGACTGAAAATTTCCCTCTAAAATTCCCCCCCTCGCCCCAAAAAATTATCGCTAAAAGTTTTCCCTCCAAATACCCCCCGCCCCCCAAAATTTTAGCTAAAAAAATTTCCCTCCAAAATTTCCGTTCAAAATATTCGTCTAAAATGTATTTCAAAACATTTTAATAAATTGTTGGTGTTCAAATATTTCACCCTACTTTTTATACAAAATATTCCTTTTATGCATTCCTTCCAAACTAAAATAAATTTCTTATTTGAATGATTTAACATTGACTACGTATTATAATAAATTTTTAAAATTTATGTTTTATTTTTTTGCTGACATCGAATAAAAGTTAATATAAATCTATACTATTAACTACATGTAAATATTCTTAATTTTAAATTTTAATCCCACATTCGCTAAAGTCTTCTGGGTTTTGTTGGAGCAATTTTGTGGATGTGTTGTGTTAGCATTGATAACAGATTGAACAAGAGTTTTTCTCATTTCAAAGGTTAGTTGTCCTTATATTTTGTCCATTTAAAGATGACTTTGGGGAGAATCAATTTTATTTTTTATGGGTTTTATGTTTTAGAATCTTTCTTTTTTTTTAATAGCGAAGGAAATCGAAGAAAAAAAAAATCAAATTTTTAGGGTTTTTAGAACAAAATTTTCCTTTTTAGGGTTGTTGGGTTCCTCCACGAAATAAAAAACCAAAAAACGACCATGCACATTAAAGAAACATTTATAATTATTATTATTTCTTTCTTTCTAAAAGTGCAACCGGAAATTTTATTTATTTATATTTTTTAAATTCTAAAAACATGATTTTTTTTTAATTGCATTAGATATTTTAAGTATTTTTTATTTAAAGGAAATTATATATATATATATATATATATATGTTTTTTTTGGTACTTTTTATTTAACATTTGTTTTTTTATTATAAATATATTTTAAAATTAAGAGAAGAATTTAATTTCAAAATAATTTTAATATTCTATTTTTGTTTTTTAAATTTTAATAAAATAAAATAAATTTAAAAAATTTAAAATTTAATTTAATTTAATTTTTAATTTTTAATTTTTAATTTTTTTAATTTTTATGATTTAAATTGTTTTTTGTTTTTTATTTTTAAAAAAATTAATATATTTAAAAAAAATTAATATTTTAATTGTTTTATTATTATTATTATTACTATTATTATTTTAAAAAAAAATTAGGATGTTTTATTTTATTGTTTTTTATTATTTTATTTTAATTTAAAAAAAATGCATTTTTGACCGACCACCGGGTGCTGGAGGCCGGGTGGGTGACACCATGGAGCGCTGCCCAGCCAGCCTCCAACCCTCGGCTGGGCTGAGATCGATTCTAATAATTCTACTTTTTCCAAGCCGGGGGTTGGTTGGGCAGTGATCCACGGTGCCGCCCAATTGACCTCCGACCCCTGACTGAGAATCAACCTATGGCAAACTAGGCGGCCGACACCCTGCTAAGCAGAGCTCCACGGGGCCGCTTGACCGGCCCCCGGCCCCTGACAGGGGGGGAATTTCAAAAAAAAATTTTAAACATAAATAAATAAAAAATTATAATTTTATATATAATTTTTTAAAATTAAAATTTTAGAAAAAAAACAACAACAATTTATATATTAGGAATTTCGCTTCTGTGATCCATAAATTATGTATCAAATCTTTCAGTGAAAATCACATAACAATTCATATTTTAAAATTTTAAAATAAATTTTAAATTTTAAAATAAATTTTTTAATTTTTAATAGTATATTTTTAATTTTATAATTAAATTTATTTGTTCTATATTTAAAAAAAAAAAAAAACAATTAATATTAAAAAAAATTAACATTATTTATTTAATTTTTTTTTTTAAACCTAAAAAAATCTTAATATTAAAGTGGTTAAACTTTAAAATTTGTTTTTGTTTTTCTTTTTCAATTAAAAAAAAAAAAAAAAAACTTAAGTTTCAATTTTTTTTATTTTTTTTTATTTTTTTTAAATTGGTTTAAAAAACAACTTTACATTAAATAAAATTTCCTGGTTTGGAAAAAAATCTTACTGCGTTGTTTTACAGTAGTGAAAGAGATGACAGGAGGCAGTACTACCTCTGATATCCGATATAAGTTATTTCCCAAAGTAATAATAACAACACGGGGCCTAGACTCATACACAACATGTCGCCTCCACAAGTATGGTTGGCCCAATAATACTTCAGCTACATCAAAAGGAGAAACATCACACAATACCTCATCCATGAATGGCTTGATACTGCACGGAAGGCAACACTGTTGGCGGATGCAGAGATCTCTCCCTGGGTGAAGCCACCCAATGGTATACGACTGCGGGTGTGCTATGGTTAGTAGGTCGAGCCGCTTCACAACCTCTACTGAAATGAGGTTCTTTTGGCTTTCGCTATCGACAAGGAATTGCAGTGGAGAACCCTTCACCCACATTTGCGAATGGAAGAGGTAATCCCCCTCCTCTGGATCCTCGAGATCCTCCCTCTGGATCTTGGTGGTGGCAACAATGGCACTAGGATCCGCATCAATGATATGATTCCCTTTGTCATTGCCTTTGTCTGGTTTTGACTCAGGATCAGAAAATGCATCCAATTCGAGTGCCTTTAGTTCGGCCACCAACGACTGTTTGGCTCGACACTCATTTGTTCTATGAGTGGGGTCGTTATGAAATTCACACCACTTCCCCGTGTCCTTCTTTGGATTTGTGGCGTTGTTCTGAGTCGCCCTGCTTTGGCCTTGCCCCTTGTTCTGCGGTTCGGGGGCACCTTTCCCTGGCTTCGGATTGACGAATCTAAAGTCTCACTTCTTCTGCTTAAATTTTTGCTCGATCTTGGCGGCATAGCGATATGCCGTGCAAAGCGATGTAATGTCGAGGAACTTCATTTCCCCCTGAATATGTCTGTGCAGACAACTGCGGTATTTGAGCACCAAATGTCTCTCTGAATCTTTAATACCCAACTTTGTGAGCACGGTATGGAACAAATTCGTCAGTTCTTGCACATCTTGATCCCTTTTCTACTGCAATGTGGTCCATTAGATGTATTTGTCCTCATAGCTCCCCACGGGGCAATATTGTTCCTTGATACTATCTCGGAACGAATTCCAAGTGGGTGTGGCAGAGAACAGAGAGGGTTCACCCTCGTCCTTTTTCTCACAATAGGTTTCCCACCAGTATTTGAGGAGTACAAAAATAATCTTTTCTTGGTCGGAGAAACCATGGACTGAGAAATACCCTTCCATCAAATTCAACCATCTATCTACGTCGCCTGCATCTATCTGGCCTTCAAATATAGGAATGTCAAAGTATACCTGTACCTTGAAGGGAGTGGCGCCTCGAGAGTGGCTGTTGGATGCAGATGTGCCGTAGGTGGGTAGTCGTTGAAGGATCTGAGCAAAGTTATCCATCATCGCGTTCCTTTATTTCTCGAGGGCCTCCTCGAGCAATATTTTGATAGGATCTCCTGCTCCCTCGTATTTATTTTCTTCCACCATGGGGGGTCGTCAGGGCTTGCGAGGCTGATCTTGCAAGGGTTCAACCAGATTGGGCCCTAACTCCTTATATCCTGACTGCGTTGGGGACATGCAAATAAAAACAGAGAAATAGCAGACCACTATGATACCATTGATTTAGATTTATGCAGGAACATAATAAAATACAGAAATAGACATAAACAAGAGATGCAGTGGAAACAATAATTCATTTATTAACATCAAATGACTAAAATATGCTTACATACATAATGGAACTAAACCAGTTAGGGTGCTGGTAGCGTATCTATGAGAAGAGATGTGGTGGCTACAGACCTCTGAACTATGTTACAATGATGCTCGAGGGCCTATTTATTATTGAGAAACAATGGAAAACTCTAAGCGTCCAAAAACCTAACCCTAGGAGATGAAGCGCCAAAACTATGGGCCCCGTTTGGGTAAATTGGTGTTTCAACTTCCCGGGGACGTAACTTTGGCATACGATCTTCGTTTGACGCGCACCATACCTTGTTAGAAAGGTCTATCCGAGGAGTACAACTTTTGGTGTGAGAAAATTTGATCCATTGAACCATGTTGCTCCCGGTTTTCCCAAAAAATGTCATTCGGGGCCTCAAAAAGGCTCCAGAAGTTTAGGACCAGAAAAACTGCTAAAAATAGTAAGTTGTGCTGAAACTGAAAAAATAAAAGAACTGATGGTGGCGTTTCAAATGGAATAGGTGGGCGACCACCAATATCCACTTGGATCATTAGGGCCCCAAAACGGCTCCGGGAGTGCAAGACCCGAAAACCTGCTAAAAATAGTAAGTTGTGTTGAAAGTGAAAAGCTGCAAGAGTTGATGATGTGGGTCCAAATGGAATAGGTGGGTGGCCACCGATATCCACCTCGATCAAAGATGTACTGAATTTTAGAAATAATTTATTCTTTCAATTTCCAACAGAGCTTGTATATAAGTATGGTATTTATTTTCCCAAGAGGTTGGATATCTCATGCTTGTCCAGTCGAATGTGACAGGTTGAGTATTGGAAGAATGATTTGTTTTTAATATACTATGGAGGTGGGAAGTTTTCTCTATAGAGGGCCTTAGTGCTGGAAGATTTTCGTTACAGAATATTACTATCACCATACATTTTAATTGGAAAATGAGGGATGAAACAGACATATTGAATGCTCCTGGAATAATTTATTCTTTGAGCAGATCATATATATAGGGGTCATCCAGAGCAACAACATACTTTGGGTAAAAAATACTGAAAGTTGGTCCATCATGCAATGGGGCAGAAAATCCTCCAATCAATGCATTTGCAAACCGATTATGTCTTGTATCGACTATGCAACAAAGATCATGCACATTTAAAATAGGTTTGACTAGAGGTTGCAATCCAAAATTTATCGCCACAAGATGAAAATATTTGTATTTATGTTTCTTTCCCCAATCTATCATATCTCTATCTAGCAGATTTATATGTAGTGGTTCATCATTAGAAGTGAAAGGTTGATTTAAGGAATGAACTTTGATAAAAGATTGTGAAAAATATTACCATCCATAGAGCTTATAAACATCTTTAAGATATATAAGTGGAAGTTTCTGGTAGACGAATAAAGTTCTAAAATAGAAATAAGTCCTCTAAAAATAATAGACTCAAAGAAAAGAAAATATACTATCTTTAACCATATTACTTTTCCGAGAAACAAATATAAAACCTCTAATTATAAATAATAATAATTATTATTATTATTTTACTTTTATTTTGAAATTAATTATTAATGAAAACCTATACCATGAGAATTAACCTCATACCATGCAAATATAAGACCCTAATTATAAATTACCCTCATCATTTAAAAATAATAATTAAATTCTTTATTTTATTTTTAAAATAGATTATTAATGAAAAGCAATACCTCTATCTTTAATCGATAGAAAATGCATTTATACATAATGCCCCCTCCCCCAAAAACGTAAAATCAACGTACACAAAACGTACACGTACTCCCCCACAAAACGTACACGTGGACTAATATCTATTAATTTTCTCGTATCAACGTACATAAACCCCCCTAACGCCCAGACGTACACATGGACTAATATATTTATTGTAACTTATCCTCTACGAAGTGTTCAGAGTTAAATTAAATTATGTTTTTATAACTAATTTTTTTTAAATGAGGATTATGTTATTACATTAATATTAATAAATAAAAGAATTATTGTAATAGGAAGTATGTTTTAGTAATGTATATATTTAATTGATTAATCATGTATAAAAAGGTTATGGGTCAATTTTAATTTGAGAAAAAATAAAATTATAAATCTTATTGTAAAATGGATCATTTTGCTAATAAAATTTGCTTATATAAATGAATGTTATAAATAAGAATGAGAAACTTTTCATAGAAGATTATTAAAATTGGAATAATCTCATATATTTAGGAAATTAGTGGGCAGAGATTATCATGGAGGAGTTTATTAGAATTGGAATAATCTCAAATCTCTAAAAAATTGGTGGGCAGAATCTAATATTTTAAATTTATTAAAAGTAATGGACCATTTTGTTAAATAAAATTTGTGAGGAACTTATCATGGAAGAACTCATTAGAATTGGAATAATCTCAAATCTCTAGGAAATTAGTGAGAGCAAGCCATGTAACAAGAATCTATTTTTTAAAATTTATTAAAAGTCAATGCAACCTAACACATTACACTGGTTGATAAGCTTTCAAAAAAAGTATATGTTGAGCATATTCCCTTGAGAATCAATCTAGATTGTCAATTAAAAAAAAAAAAAAAAACCTCATCCACCTTAAATTGAAATAAAAAACTTTCAACAAATTAGATTAATTTAATACAAATATATTTTAAATTTAAAAAAAAATTCAAAAAAATTCAATAAATTTAATCATCATTTTCTTTTTTATTCTTCTTATACACCATTAAAATCACAACACAAAGATTATAACCAAAAAATAAAAGACAAATCCATTTACTTGTTGAATTAATATATACCAAATTTCAATGTCGAAGTTTCAAATTCCAATCCAACACCATCGAGATCGTCCATGAAATCTGGACCGGATTCATATTCTATTGGTTTCTTCCAAAGGCAAAATATAAATGCATGCATTACATATACTCCTTCCTTTACATCTTTTTATATCTGTTGTTAATCTGTCCTATCTGCACCATCTTCCTCTTTCTGCTCGCTTCTGTAGCTGAGCATTTTGATTTGGACGGTACACGTTCTATGTTGTTGTAGCCATCTTCTGGCTGCCTATGGTTGGCTATCTCGCTGTATTTTTTTACATGCTGGAGATGTATTGGAATATGTACTGTTTTATATTAATATATAACAGCGTTTTTTTCTTCTGAAAAAAAGTTGTAGAGAATTTCTGGAGCCTTGTTCGGTATGATTGAAGATCTTTTCAATATCAATATTTTGGATGAACATTTTGCCTATTATCAATTTTCAATAATAATATATAAATATTACCAAGCTATAATATAATATATAATTTTCAGAGCTCGAAGGCTACTCTGAAATATTACCAAGTGGGTTGGTAGAGTAACTCCCATTGATGGTGGTTTATCGGTTGTTTTTTTTTTAAGATATGTTAATTAGTCAACTGTTTTTGAGTAATGGTTTAAAATTTGGGTTAGGGAGACCCAACAATTTTTTATAGAGGATTTTGGATAACCATTATTAATATATATTTTAAAAAATACTATTGCAAAATTTACAAATAATGTGCACTATTATTGAATAAAAGCATATGGTTACTGTGAGTTTCTTTCTACTTCTCTATTCTGGCCAAAGAGCTTTTATTCACATCTCTCTATTGTTGTTTTTTTATTCAATAGAGAAAAAAACGCTGTCTTTATATTAAAACAGTTCATATGATGAAATATAACATTATACACCAGACCCGCAGATGGAGGAAAAAGGTATAGGTGGCAATATATTAAAAATTATACAGGTACTATCAAGCAACTTGCATGATACAAAAACCAGATTATAGTATGAAACGTTCTCAAAATGAAACATTTTTTTATGGAGTTGTCTTTAGTGCAACTTTTTGAAGTTTCAGGTGCTGGAATCGGGTGAAAATTTTTGAGGTAAAATCTTGGTTTTCGTTATTCAAACTGATTTTTTGACTCTATATATGAATTCAGCACCCTCAAAAACCTTTTGGGCACTTCGATTATGCAAAGTTAGCAATCAAGCTTCTCTTTTCAATAAATTTCTACCGGAATTTAGAGAAATTACACCGTAAAAAGTCACTGTAAAAGCCTTCAAAAAGTCGCACTAAAAACTACTCCTCTTTTTATTGTTGTGGCAGTGCTCCATCTTCTTTTACAACCCCTCCACTATAGACCTAATTTACAACTTAACGTTTGAATTAGTTGGAGTAGTGTTTTTTACGACACTAATTTACAACTTGACTATTGCTGATGGAAGTGGAGCACACTGCGCACTCAGCTTAAATATTCAATTTGTCTCTTTTAACTGTGTAGACTTTCCCAATTTATGTTGACTCAGAGTTTCTAACTTTTTCTCTTGAAAATACAGCGTACCAGTAATTATTATTATACTTTTAAAAATAAAAATAATATTTTATTTATTTTAAAATATTATTATTAAAAAAATATATATTTGAATTCATTATATATAAAATATCATGTAAAATTAATTTTTTTTGAAAAGAAATTTGTGGAAACGAAAAACTAAAATATCAATTCATATATGAGTAGTTAATTCTAATATAATATAAGCTTCCAAAATAATGACCAATGATTGGTACTTTCAAATCTTAATAATGTGCTAAGAAAAAATGTATCAAGATCAGTGTTTAGTGAGGAAAAAAGATAAAAAGATATATGCAGCAACTAAGAAACAATTCCTTTTTTGGAGAGGTCATCTATAATATTATTGAATTCTCTGAAATGTGACAATGAGATATACATGAGAAGGAGCTTCAGAACCCATTGATACAATCCATCTAGTGCAACATATTGGGAACTTCCAAATTGGCATTACCATTCAACCAACCAATGACCACTTTTGCATCACCCAATATGTTAATCTGATCCAAATCTAATCCTTTAGCAAAGAAAAAAAGACCCAGAGAGCTATAATCTTTGCACGGGTGTTGGATCCAAAACCTCCAAACTAGAAAATATGTACCTGTTGGTTTGCAGACAAAAGCAAAATAGCACCACATTTGCATCTATCATTTTGTGTTGCCTTGTCAAAAACAATATGTAGGGAAGGTCAACTGTGGAAGGCAATACAAGACTCAGTAACACAACTTCCAAAAATATTCAATAAAATGGGCACAAATCCGAGCCACAATCCCAATGATTTCAAGAGGTCTTCCATCAAAAATCATTCCATTTTGTGCAGTCAAGATCCCACATATGACAAAACAAGGCTGGGATATGTAGGACCGAGATATTTGCATCCACCATATGAAACATTCTTCAATGGAATTGAAATGCCTTGGGCATGAAATTTTGAAGTTTTGAACAACCTCATCCCAAATTTCCATGTCAACCGAACATTGTAAACACATATGGACAATAGATTCAACTGCGGACCTGCAAAAAATACAATAATTTGGACCAAGAAAGCCACGCTTTATAATATTATCAATTTTTAATATTATATTCTTCTAGAGAGCCATCCAAATAATATGAGCTTCAAAGGAATATTCAGATGCCAAGCATTGGCATACCGACTATCAGTGCACTATGGATGTAGTTCCAAATATAAGTGAGAGTATATATCAGATACAATCAAACTGTCATTTTTAATATTACCATTCCAACAAAGATGATCTTCACCATTTTTTTTGTGATAAACCTGCTAACCTCATCTCTAAAGTATATTTCTCCCAAACATCCACCATAGAGCCTCGAAGCTCGATGCCCTCCACATATTTCCAAGTGGGTCCAAAGAAATTGTCTTATGAATCCTCATTAACTTGTGATAAGAAAAAATACCCAAGTGCATGTAAAGTATTGAGAATACCCACGGGAAGATCAAACATATTCATTCCCATAATAGGATCTATGCCAATGAGAATACGGGTTCCAAATGAGAATGTCCATTTTAGTTTTCAGAACAACCATGATCTAATTTTGAGAAAAATATTCCAGATGTATGAGTCATGAGTTGTAATAGCATGCCCAACTCGAAACCAATCGATGATCACCAGACTCTTCATATATTTCTTATTAATAATGTTTTTCCATAAGCCCTTTCCCATGATTACATGCCAAAAGCTTTTGATAAGTAGAGCTTATGTAGGAGCATTAAGGTAGAGCCAGCAATGTGACAAAGTTGGTCACATGTTTTGGCTTGGAAAGAGGGCTAGCAGTCCTAAGCATTCGAAGACTTTGTCTTTTTTTTTACAAGTATTTTGTTTAAGTTTAATTTGGGCTAACTTAGCCAATGTAATTTGCAGAATAAAAGAATGGTTAATTTAGGATTAGTTAAGAATTTAGTTGAATAAGTTGAATAAACTGTTTTGGCAACTGAATGAAAGTTTCTCAACCATATGGGGATTTTGGAAAAGGATAAAACCAAACCAAATCCACCATTGTCAAGTTCTGCCATCCGTAGAGAGAAAGGGGAGAATAAAGAAGTGGAAGTAAATGTAAAAACCAGCCATCTGAGGGCTTGACTCTGTGTTTTTCCATTGTCCAAATTATTTCTAAGTGTTTTTGTTTGATTGGAATCTCTGTTTTTAAAACAACATTTCTTTTCCAAATAATGTCTAAGTGTTTTGTGCTTTGATCAGGTTCTCTCTTGTATATTGGTTATTTTAAAAACTCTTTTGAAACCGAATGTTTACATCTAAATGCACAACAAGAATATAAATCGGATTTGCAAGGACGACGGGTCCAAAAACCTTACACTTTACTTTGTTGAATGTAATATTGTGTTAACCGTAAAGAGTATATTAATCAGATTTGCAGGCACAACGGGTCCATAAAAACTTGCTTATTCCTTGTTGAACCGAATAATGTGTTAACCGTAAAGCAGATATCAATCAGATTGACCGGCGCGATGAGAGTCGTTGGAACCAACCGATCAACAATGAAAGATTATACCGTAGGCGGAGCAACATCGCATATCGCAAAGGATACAAATTCAGACTCACTTCGAAAGTTAAAGAATTTTGTTTGCGATGTGAAGTGTTGTGGCGGAGGTGTAGCGCGGGTCGTCGAATCCATTCGAGATCGAACGGTGGAGATTGGAAGCGGCGATCGCAAATACAATTTGTGAAGGTTAACGCTAAGAGCCATCACAAGGGAAGTTAAAAAATTTGCGATGTGAAGTGCCGGGCGCCACGTGTCGACGCAGAGCAACATCGCATCGCGCATAACTTAAGGTTTAGCTCTTAACGTTTCAAAGTTAAGATGCGGGGAATGCGAAGTGCGACTGTCCGTTGATTGGTTGAAGTTACGGTGGGACCCTCTGGTAAATAACTCCCATGGGTTTGCATTTTTTTTCGGTTTATGCGTTGGTTTGGATTATTGTTTGATCTGCGTATATTATAAAAACTTCGCTGTTGATTCGTGCAAGTATGTATGTATTGGTTTGGGCATATGAAGGTTTGAATAACCGCTGTTGATTCACAATGTATGTATGTGGCTAACCCCCGAGTTTAATATCTGTTACAAATAAAGTGGATTTGTATTAAGTCTTAAGAACTCCATTCCGCAACGTTATTCTGATATATTGCAGCGGGTCTACATAAATTGGTATCAGAGCCAAGTTTTCTTCCTAAGTGGAGATGGAAGTAGGAAGAAGAGGTCGGGGAAGAGTTGCAAGAGGAGCAGTAGATGAAGAATTGCGTGAAGAGATTAGAGTGATGTTCGCACGTTTGGAAACAGTGGAAGTAGGAAGGCTTATGGATCTTGAAGGAGGAGATGAAAGTGACGAGGAGCCAAAGGCACAAATAGATGAGCTAGAGAACGAGCCATCAAAAATAAGATTACTGAATTTTTTTTTTATGGCTAACTGTAAGCCAAAACGAGAGCTCTCCAATTATAATGGAAGTTTATCCACAGAAGCACTGCTAAATTGGACAAATACTTCGAATATGAGGAAATTAGTGAGGACAGGAAAATCAGGTTTGCTGTCACTAAGTTGAAAGGACACGCTACACTTTGGTGGAATAGTGTGCGGGAAGAAAGGAGAAGACTGAAAAAACCTTTGATTCGGAGTTGGGATAGGATGATTGCCAAGATGAAAAGCAAGTTCCTGGCTAAAGATTACCAAATTTTCCTTTACAGAAAAGTGCATAACCTGAGACAAAGAACAATGACTGTAAATGAATACACATAAGAGTTCTATAAATTGAACTTGAGGATTGGGTATGTTGAAGATACCCCTGAGTAGACAACAAGATTTGTGAATGGTCTACAGATGGAAATCTTGGATGAGATCAATATTCTTTCCCCAAAAACTATAGAGGAGGCATACCAGTGTGCTTTGAAGGTGAAGGAAAATATTGTCCAGAAGAAGAATGCAAGAAGAGGACGTGGATCCGATAGTGGAAGAGGACAATCCTATGGAAGAGGTAGAACTACCGACAATAATGAAGAGGGCAATAGTTCGAAGACTTTGGGACAAATTGAGAAGGAAGGTAACACCAGAGGTGGAAGGCCATTCCAGCGAGGAAGTGGTAATGGCAGAGGCAGAGGAAATGCCTATTAGTGTTACAAGTGTGACAAATGGGGACACAAGTCTTTTGAATGTCCTGAAAATGAACCAGTTGGACAAAGGGGAGCGTATGTTGCTCAACCTGATGAAGCAGAGGGGCTGCTATTCAAAGGAGGACAGTTGTGTATTCCGGAATGTTCTATGTGAGAGAACTTAATCTAGGAAAAGCACAATGGACGTTTGGCCGGACATTTTGGCATAGATAAGACCTTGTATCAACTGAGCCACTTTTACTATTGGCCAAGAATGCGAAGGGATGTACATAGGTTCGTAATCATATGTAAAGTGTGTCAACATGCAAAAGGGCACAGTCAGAATGCAAGGCTTTATACACCCTTACCAATTCCGAATACACCATGGGACTCAGTCAATTTGGACTTTGTCTTGGGTCTACCAAAGACACAGAGGGGATTCGATTCCATCATGGTGGTGGTGGATCGTTTCACCAAAATGGCACATTTCATTCCATAATGAAAGACAAGTGATGCCACACATGTAGCACATTTTTTCTTTACAGATATAGTCAGATTCCATGTCTTGTCGAAGTCCATCATCTCAGACAGGGATGTAAAGTTCACAGGTCATTTCTAGCAACCATTGTGGAAGAAGCTAGACACCAATCTAAATTTCATTTCTGCTTACCATCCACATTCAAATGGGCAAACTAAAGTTGTGAACATGAGTCTAGGAAATATGTTGAGGAGTCTGGTTGGTGAAAATTCCAGATAGTGGGATCATGTGTTTGCACAAGCGAATTTTTCTTACAATGACTCGCCCAACAGAAGCACGAGAAAAAGTCCTTTCCATTTCCTATATGGAATGCATCCACGTGGAGTATTTGATTTGCGAGATTTGGGTCAGTTAGAATGCAGAAGTGCTGATGGTGAAGATTTTGCAAAAGCAATCAGTGATCTACATGAATAGGTCAAGTTGAAGCTACAAGACAACATCCAAAAGTATAAACAACGAGCAAATCTAAAAAGGCGGGAGGTACAATTCAAAGTAAGATACTTGGTACTGGTACATTTGCGCAAGGAGAGGTTTCTTAAAGGCGAATACAATAAATTAAAGATGAAAATTATCGGGCAGTATATAATTCTTCAGATGTTTTCTGCAAATTCTTATGAGTTGCAGTTACCTCCGGGTGTAGGAATATCACCCATTTTTAATGTGGCAGATCTGTACCCATACACTATTGTTGATGGAGGAGAAAGTTTAGAGAGAAGAACACGAGACACCTAGGATGTAGAGAGCGCATGGATCAAACAAATGCCTCTAGCACAACCTTTGGAGATTGAACAAATTTTGGACACACAGGTGGCCAAGAAGACACACAACAAAGAATATCTAAAGTATCTAGTCAAATGAAAGGACCATCCTCTAGAGGATTGTTCTTGGTTGGATGCTGCCCAAATTCAAAGCACAGGGTACTCTCTTGAAGAGCTCATGGACAGGAGCCATGAATTTAATTTACCATGGGAGCTTGATGCAGGAGCATTAAGGTAGAGCCAACAATGTGACAAATTTGGTCACATGTTGTGGCTTGGAAAGAGGGCTAGTAGTCCTAAGCATTTGAAGACTTTGTCTTTTTTTTTTTTAAGTATTTTGTTTAAGTTTAATTTGGGCTAGCTTAGCCAATGTAATTTGGAGAATAAAAGAATGATTAATTTAGGATTAGTTAAGAATTTAGTTGAATTAGTTGAATAAACTGTTTTGGAAACTGAATGACAGTTTCTCAACCATATGGGGATTTTGGGAAAGGATAAAACCAAACCAAATCCACCATTGTGGGGTTCTTCCACCTGTAGAGAGAAATGAGAGAATAAAGAAGCGGAAGTAAATGTAAAAACCAGCCATTAGAGGGCTTGGCTCTGTGTTTTTCCATTGTCCAAATTATTTCTAAGTGTTTTGTGTTTGATCGGGATCTTTGTTTTTAAAACAACATTTATTTTCCAAATAATGTCTAAGTGTTTTGTGCTTTGATCGAGTTCCCTGTTGTAGACTGGTTTTTTTAAAATCTCCTTTGAAACCGAATGTTTACATCTAAACACACAAAAAGAATATAAATCGGATTTGCAGGCACAACGGGTCCAAAAACCTTGCAGTTTACTTTGTTGAATGTAATATTGAGTTAACCGCAGAGAATGTATTAATTGGATTTGCAGGCATTTGTTCCACCATAATTCCAGCTTTTATTGTTGCTTCGAATGTCTTAATATGGTTGTTACCTACCGTTCCTATAACTTACCTTATAAGTTAGTTACCTACCCTAACCACCTATGAAACTTATCTAACCTAGCCACCTATATCCCTACTATTTCCTTGAAAGTTAGTAAAGTCGTATGTATAACTTTATTACCAAATTAAACATCATAATGATTATATCATATGAAATTAAAGATCATAATGATATATCATCCGAAAAGGTAGATAGATAGGTTCATTTGCAAAACTCCAGCTCGGATATTTATATCGTGCAATGATATTTGAAACTGGTGTTCACCTCCCTTTTATCCAGGGAACCACTGATAATATCGCTAGGATACTAAGGAAACATAGTGTTCCTTCAACCTTCAAGCCCCTCCGCACGATTCGGAATTCGCTCAGATCGGTTAAGGACCCAATATGCCTGAAGGAGGGTAAGGGTGTTTACTTGATTTCGTGCTCTTGTGGGACCCCTTATATTGGTGAAACTGGTCGATCTATCAGTCAAAGAATTCATGAACATGTTGCTGACCTAAAGCATAATAGATCTCGCTCCTCTGCCTTAGCAGAGCATGCTGAAAAGACAAAGCATCACATTTGCATTGAAGATGTTGAGGTCATTGCGAAGGTGGACCATTTCCACCACTGAAAGTTTAGGGAGGCCCTTGAGATTGAAAAGAGGCTTGTTAACCTTAACAGAGATGATGGGTGGAGCGTGAGCAGGTGCTGGATCCCTGCCCTTCATTCTTAGTTTTTTTTTTTTTTGAATTTTTGCCCCTCGGTTTGTCCGGTGTTCATCGTTTCCTCTCCTCTCGTCCTGTTTTACTTTTCTCGTTTCTGTTATTCTTTATTATGTAATTAATTATTATTTATTTAGCTTAATTATGTTTATTATTTGTTTTTAATATAGTTTTAATTATGTATAAGTAATCAATTAATTAATTTTTTTTTTTTAAATAAAAAAATTAAAATAAAGGAATTAATTTAGTTTCAAATAATATATTGGGTTCAAGTAATGTATATTTATATATTTTGTTATTTCTATTTTTTGTTTATTCTTTTTCTTTCTTTTTTTTTTATTTTTTTTTTATTTTTTTATTTTTTTTTTTATTTTTTTTTTTATTTTTTTAATTTTTAATTTATTATTATTATTTTTTTTTCATATTTATATCTATTTATTTATTTATTTTTTATATTTATATTTATATTTTTAATTTTTAATTTTAATTTTTATTGTTTATTATTTATTTATTTCTTTATCTTTTATTTATTATTTTGATTTTATTTTTTGTTTTATACTTATTTTTTTTTTATGTATTTATTTTTTGGGTCAAACTAGCCGTTATTGTACAACTGCTATTTGGAGCTTCTTTATCTATTTAAGCAGAGTCTTAGATCAGATTTCGCATCTTGTCCTGATGATGAACCACACTGGCTTGTTCGAAACACGTCGACACAAATTTCTCCAATGTGATTTTCACCAAAAGATTTGATACATAATTTATGGGTCACAGAAGTCAAATTCCTAATATATATTTATTTATTTATTTATTTATTTTTTTAAAGATTTGAACGTTTTATTTTATTGATGGGAAATTGGAATATTTATATCGTGCAAGGGATGTGTTAAAAATTTTTAGCTGAAAACATGCATTTTATTTTTATTTATTTATTTTTTAATTTAAAGATTTGAACGTTTTATTTTATTGATTTGAGATTGGATAAATATTAGAATCACAATAGAAAGGTTAAATTTTGTAATTTATAATATAACTCTCTTCTTTTTTTCTTCCTTTTTTTTTAATCTTTAATTTTTTTTAGTGATTGATAAATCCAAAATTAAGTTAAATCTATGTTAATTTCAGATGGTTACCATTATAAATGTGTATTTTTTTTTATAAAATTAATCTTTGAAATTTGTTAAGTATCATTTATAACTTAAAGAATATTACAAGAAGTCATTTCCATATATATAAGTAAGATGAATAGTAATACAATAGAAGTCATTTCCATATATATATAAGTAAGATGAATAGTAATACAATAACAATGTTCAATCATGAAGAAAGTGAATAATCATGAAGTAATAAGGTGCATATAATAAATTATAAATATATTACAAACTAGTCATCTTAATTTATTTTCTTAATTTTTTTAATAAGAATCTCTGTTCGTTGTTCCTTTCATATCAATCATATGATTAAAGAGTTTGTTTATATGACAAAAGAAGTTGAGATAAACAACCTAACGCTAGATATTGCATTAAAGGTCATAGCTTATACATTTTTATTTATGTTGTGGCCTTTTAATTTATAAGTTTGGCAAGAATAAACGAAAAAGGACAACATCTAACCACTTGGGAGTCAAGGACCTAGCCTTCGTAGACTCAGAGAGGCTCTATCTGTTTTTATGATTTAGCTTGATAATTATAAATCCTGATATTAGGCTAGTTACCGAAATTATGAGGGTTGTTCGTTTTGATTGATTGGGTGGTTGGAAAAACAAAGTTGTGAAACTTAATCCATCGGGATTTGGAGTCATAAAAGGCTGAATTTTGCATCAAGTTTTCAAGGGCATTCACAGGGCAAGCTAACTATGCAAACTGGATCTTACTGGAAGTGTGAATATGAGATGAAAGAAAGCAGCGAGTTCAGTAATAGATAAAGAGAAGTTAAGAATTATTTAACTATACTTCAGAAGAAAACATTAAGATAACAAACATAGACAAAATTAAGGTGCTCTCTCAGCAAATCTTAATCTAAATTTTCTGTTTTGAAATCAGATAAATTGATGCACAACATGAAAAGACAGAGGAAAAACATCACCATTAACATAGCTCGAGAATCCTGTGAATGGTATCTTATTATTGATTCCCAACTCAAACAATTACAGTGCTCCAATATAATGATCTTTGCAACGTAGAGTCTAACAAGGTCCAACCCCTCATAATTCCTATGCTTGAAGTATTTAACTAAAACTACGTCGACTTTCCTATATACTTTGGCAATTGGTTATTTATTACAACTAAGCAAAATCAAACAAGTGGAACCATGCAATGACCATGATGAGGTGAATCTGTCAGCCATTGTTGGCTGTATTAACTTCGATGACCCTTCATGAATTATAAGGTGAATGCAATTTGGCTTTTAAAATGCCGAAAAGACAAAAGTGAGACAAAATTGATGTCTGGCCCAGCCTTTTTTGCACCGCCTTGGCTGGATCATTAACTCTAGTGCGACACCGACTGCTTTGTTGTCCTAATGCCATATTGTCTGGCACTATTTTGATGGAAAAAAGTTGCTAATATATCTTATCCTTGTTCACATCTAAGAACCATCATCAAAAAACAAATTCCTGAAAATCTTGGGTTGTCTGCCATGCTGTGAAAAATGGGCAAAACTACTGAAAATAGGGGTCAAATCAGACATTCAATTATCCCATCTGAAGACACTTGTGTAAATTATGATAGAGGTTATTGTTGAAAAACCCGTTCCGAACAAAAACCTTTTTCGGTTTTTTTTCATTCATATTCAACTTGCCAAAATATCTTCCGCAAGATCATGAAAACAACAGGAAAAATGGAAATCTAAAAAATAGGGCTAAAAGATAGCTTCGATTCTCCCAACTGAAGATACCTGTAGAAATTACGGGAGAGATTTTTGTTCTTCAGCCCGTTCTGGATAAAAATCTCTCTCGGTTTTTCAAAATTAACTCCCATTTGCCTGGAATCTCTCTCGGAAACGGACTGGTAAAACTGGCTAAAAAACGACTTCTTATTTGGGGAAAGTGGTTTTGAAGGAGAAAAAATGGTATTTCGGACCCCCCCTGAAGTGGTAAGTGGTAAGAGGGGCGGGGGGGGGCGTGGGTCCAAATTCATGAGAGAATGATACGTAAGGGGGGCCCATTTTTTGAAAACCACTCGTTTCGGATCCCCCCTGTGAGGATAAAGTTAGGATGGGGGAGGGGGCGAAATGAAACGTAGGTCGTCGGATTAAAGTGATGGTGGGTGGATGAGGTGGAAAGTGGTGGGGGTTTTAACTCCATGATGTGTCATGTAAATCTTTTAGGATATAGTTTGTTTTTATTTTTATATTTTCATTTCTTATTTTTATTTTAATCCTAAGCTTGTTTATGCATGTAATGACTAAAATGATGGAGGGGAGGAAAAAGGGAGAACAAGGGCATGAAGTGTGTGATAGGGAGATGAAAGATCAAACAAAAATGGATGGCGGGGGAAAATGGAATCAACCAAGCCCAACAAAGCCATATGTCTCCATCATGAGAGCAACATAAAAAAGCAATTGAAGAATCAAGTTACCTATGATTATAGGATACTAACACTGGCTCCAGCTAGGGGATGGCAGTCTCCCTGGAGGTGCCAAGAATCACAGATCTTTGGATTCGTAAACTAGTGCCTTATCCATTGGGCCAATCCCACCACTTGTGTCTTGATCTGTCGTGCAACTTTGTGATCGGAAACTGGATGGTTATTCCTTATGACTTTGATTGATAAAAATAGACCACATGCTTGGCCAGCCAACTTATTTGCATACTGTAAATCTGAACTGAAACTACAACTGAACTTATCCACTGCAAACCATCAAACTGAAATTACTGCTACACCCAGAAAATCTGAATGTCGAAATCTGAATTATGCTGAAACTAAAAATTGAAAACAATCTTAAACTAAAAATTGAGAAAATGCTCAAAGTGATGAGATTATTTTCCTACCTACCTACCCTAATCTAAATTGGAGATGATATATACACTAAGTGAACTCCTTTATCCAATGCAACCAATCAAGTAAATGAATACATGATTGATTCTTGTTCAATTTTTTGAGTAGGCTAAAAAAACAAAAGGACAACTCCCATCTTACTTACAATTGAACAACAATGCTCAAACTTTTCCTTAAACTCTGCAAAAAACCATTCATGGCATCATATTCCTTATTTATATGATTCTAAGAAACCAGCAAAAGGATCTTGGAACAATACTTGGCCCTGAGGATTCAAATAACAAAATTCATCTAGGACTGCTCCTTGTTTCACTTTGTCATGTTCAAGATCCTTCTGAAAAAGAATATCTACACATTCTTCATGGTCATCTGACATGGCATCCTCATTGTATACCACTATGTTGTCCTCAAGAAAACTTGATATGTCTCGAATGAGTTGGCTAAATTATGTTGGAAGCCATCATTTTTATGAACATGAGCACTTTATGGCAATAAGCCTTCTTGAGAAGGTAGAACAACATCAATATCAATTTTTTCTTATGTTTCTTCATGAGGAAATTATTCAATACATAAATCAGTAGTAGAATAAATAGAAATAATCTCTTCATTACATAAAAATTTAGAGGTTGGTTGCATCCTTAGAATCTGATTGATTTCTTCTTTCGTTAAAGGAGGAGGCAGTCTTTGTTTTCTTTGGATTAAACAACAATTGTTTTATTTCTCTTGTGAAGACTGATCATGAGACTAGATGTCTTCTTTAGCCTCACACAAAATAGCAGATGAATTATCATTTGTCCCCATTGAGAGATCCTGTGGATCTTCTTTCATTTCCTGATGTATTTCATCTTCAACTAAATTCTCTTGGTTATCATGACAGTTAACTTGAGAATGAAATTCATGAATTGCTTCTAAGAGATCCTCATATTGATCACAACAATTTTTAGCTAATGATAAATATGGAGAATTTTCTTTATAATGCTCATAAAACACCTTGTGGGAATATTTTAAAGAAAACAAACTACCAGGGTTCAGACCTTCATACCATTCCCTCACCTTCCCTTCTAATGTTACCATGAACATATTTATGAGGCAATCCTCATGTCATTCGACTTTCAACCTCCATGAATGTATATGAAATTTAATGAGATGTAACAAAGCATCATCAACATTCTCATCTTGAAAAATAGGAAGATTTATTTCCCAATTTACGTAAGGCATTTTGTGTGGGAATCCAGGAATGTGATCTCTGTTCATTGGAGCATACCTGCATTGTATCCTTGAATTCATCTTGTCAATCAGTCAGAGAATGGGGTCACTGTATATTCACAACCAATCTAGATTCTTCTACCAGTGGAGTCTTTAGGTCAACTGAAAACTGTGGAGTCGCCAAGTGGATGATTTCAACCTTCTTGTGTCTGGCTACTTGTCCACCATCAACAACCAGATACTAATCTTGGAACATAATTGAATCACACAATATTTTGACCGGGGTTTCTGATTTCTGATGAAATACTAAGCTTCTTCAATAAGTCCCCAGTATGGTCGCCATATGTCACAATTATAATTCCTTTTTTTTTTTTTTTTTTTAATGAGAAGAAAAAAACTCAAATTTTTTAGGGTTTTTAGGACAAAATTTTAGAAAAAAATTTCCTTTTTCGATTGTTGTTCCTCCATGAAATAAAAAACCAAAAATAACCATGCAAATAAAAAACAGCTTATAATTATTTTATTTTTATTTTTTCAAAAAATGCAACCATAATTTTTTATTTATTTATCTTTTTAAATTTTAAAAACATGATTATTTTTTAATTGAATTAGATATTTTAATATTTTTTATTTAAAGAAAATTATAGATTTTTTTATTTTTGTTTTGTTTTTTTCATATATATATATATATATATATATATATATATATATATATATATATATATGATGTTTTTGGGGTACTTTTTTATTTAACATTTGTCTTTCTATCTTTTTTGGGGTAATTTTTTCTATCTTTGTTTTTTAAATTTTAATAAAATAAAATAAATTAAAAAATTTAAAATTCAATTTAATTTTTAATTTTTATGATTTAAATTGTTTTTTGTTTTTTGTTTTTTATTTAATTATTTTTTAATATATTTTAAAAAATAATATTTTAATTGTTTTTTATTATTATTTTAAATATTATTATTATTATTATTGTTATTTTATTTAAAAAAATTAGGATTTTTTATTTTAATTAAAAAAAATGTGTTTTTGACTGCCTGTCGGGTGCTGGAGGCTTGCCGGGCAGCACCGTGGAGCGCTACCCAGTCAGCCTCCAGCCCCCTGCTGGGCGGAGGTTGATTCTAAGAATTCTACCTTCGCCGAGCCCGGGGTTGGCCGGGTAGCGCTCCACAATGCCGCTCGGGTGACCTCCGACCCTTGACTGAGAATCAACCTCCGCCCAACCAAGCCGCCGACACTCGGCCAAGCAGTGCTCCATGGGGTTGCCCAACCGACCGACACCCGGCCAAGCAGTGCTCCACGGGGCCGCCCGACCGGCCTCCGGCCCCTGCCGGGCGGAAAAATTCATTTTTCTTATTATTATTATTTTTTAAACATAAATAAATAAAAACTTATAATTTTTTAAATTAAGTTAATTTTCTAAAAACAATTTATATGTTAGGAATTTGGCTTCTGTGATCCATAAACTATGTATCAAATATTTCTGTGAAAATCACATAACAATTTATATTTTAAAATTTTAAAATAAATTTAAAATTTTTTAAAATTATATTTAAAATTTTAAAATAATTTTTTTTAATTTTTAATATTATATTTTTAATTTTATAATTAAATTGACTTGTTTTATATTAAAAAAACAATTAATATTAAAAAAAAATTAACATTAATTTATTTTATTTTATTTTTAACACTAAAAAAAACTTAATATTAAATTGGTTAAACTCTAAATTGTTTTCTTTTTCTTTTTCTTTTTCAATTTAAAAAAAATACTTAAGTTTCAAATTTTTATTTTTATTTTTAAATTCTTTTAAAAAGCAACTTTACATTATTTTTTTGATTGTATTATATATAATTTAAAATTTTTGTTTTTAAATTATATATATATATATATATATATATATATATATATATATATATATATATATATATATATATATATATATATATATATATATATATATTTATTTATTTATTTTTAATTTTTTTTATAGGCATTCATTTTCGATTAATTTTAAATTTATATTGTCAAACTTACACAAAAAATTTGATTAATTAAGATATCTGTTTTCTCATTAACTAATATATATATTTCTTTTTATGAGGAAAATGACATCAAAAAATATTTATGTGAATGTTTATGGACCAAGGGCAGCAACTGCCAAATCTAAAGTTATAGCTAGACGCACTACGGATACTGTTGGACGCAATAAGGATATTGTTGGACACACTATGCATATTGTTCATGAAGACATAGAAGTTGAAAAATGTAATAAAAGTTAAGCAAGTGGCCCACCAAGTTCATTAAAGCCTTTTTTTCTGAATGGAAGAACGTCGAGGAAATAAATAACACTGTTTTTTCATGGTATCTTGAAGATAATGAAAAAGAGGATGATATACATATCTATCTGATTTGTGGTATGAATGACTTAGGTGAATCATATCAGGTGATGGGCAGAGTACGAGACATATGTTTTGTGCCGAATACAAACACTATTTATGTTCTTGCACGAATGGCTAATAAACGTGAAAAGGTTAGATATCGTCTATCAAAGGTCAAGTATGACACAAATGAAACATCTACAAAGTTGTCTACAGAAATTGTAAGAAACATTGCAAATAACATTGTAAGTATGCTTATTTATATTTCTGCTATGCATTCTTGTAAGGATCATTCATTTTTTTATAAATTATTGATCATTGAAATGTTTTGTTTTGTTTCATAGGATTTTGTTGAACCTATTTCAAACATGTTTGAGGGCATTTATTATATGGAGCCAAATTTTATGATTGTGATCAAGACTTTCCATACAAAAAAAGAAGAGGAAAGGATATTGAAGCAAAGATCAATAGCTTGTGACATTGCAATAGTACAAAGAGGGGATCAACCAAGAGTCACTAAGGTGGGTCTATATAGTAAACCTAAACATGTTGCTTTTGAAGATGTGGAAGATGAAGCTGAAAACTATGATAGAATTAGCGAGGAGGAGATTAGAACCGTTGTGCAAAAGGAGAAAACAAATCAGACACCAAAAAGAAAAATGGCCAAAGATGTCTCTCTTTTACCTAATGAAGAAGAGCTTGTTTATCAAAAAACTAATATGTTAACCAATAAGAAGAAGAAATCAAATTTTGGTCAACCTGTAAAAGTCATGAGCTGTAGTGAAGAACAAACTGAAAGCTCTAAAGGAAGCAGAGAAATCATAAAACCAGGTGCTGAGTTAGAGGATGGCATTATTAAAACAAAATAAAATGCCATTTGTTACACATCAATTTTTCATTGTCCTTGTACTCCCCGTTCCTTGATCCTAGAGGATCCATACAGTGACCCTTGTGTACTTTCCAAGCATGGAATACATACCCCTGAGCCACACTTTGTCTGCTAATTCATCTCCCTTTACAACTTTTCTGGAAGATCCCTATAAAAACTTGGTTTTCAAGGTCAACGCTTTGTCTTAGTGTTTGACCCGCGCCGATAGTAGAGATTTGTACTGGGACCTGCACCGATCGACGCTCTGTCTTAATGCTGGACCTGTGCTGATCCTCTTTTGGAAAGTTTTTAAAATAGAAACGAAGTTTCCACAACTAGAAGCTTCACGAGGTGGCGAGCTAGAATTTTGTTTTGAGGATATGGCCGAGGAGTTCCCCTTTGGGCTTGCTGTTCCCAAGAAATAGGAAATACTCCAAAGGATAAGCTCTTTTCCCATTATTTAAGGGCCCATATCCTCCTCCTCCATTGTTATATAAGGAGACCTCTTTCACCTCTGCTACCTTATTTAGAGTTAGCTAGTTAGAAGCAACAATCATAGAGAGAAGAAGCAATTATAGTGTTGTTATAGCCGCGGGAATAATGCAGAGTTTGATTGTTTTTATGTGTTAGGAACATAGTGATATCTTGGACCTTTGTGTATGAGGGTGTTGCAAATGTGCTTGGATACGGACCTACCGAAGGAAAGCCTCAACATCAAGGCTTGGTTGTAAACTCCCCTTGTCTTTATCATAATAAAATGCAATTGATGTTTATCTTCCACTCTTGTTTACATTTATAATGAGATTTCTAGCATTCCTTGATCAATTATATAGATTGTAATTTTTTTTTATGTTTGTCGTGATTTTATGCTTTTCGTGGTGTCTTGAATGTATGTACAAGTAATCAAATGTTAGTAGCAACGTGTATCGAGCTTGAGGAGAGTGACGGATCAAGAAGCTTCAATGGAAGATGAAAACATAGCATCAAAACAAGGTAGGTCATCTTCCTTGCTTTGAATTTCATTTACAATCTAGGAAGGTAGATGTTGGTATGTTCCCGTAGTTGCTAGACCCACCCTTGGGCTAGAGGGATTGCCTCTATCCACAGAGGGGATTTGCCTGGACAACAAATTGGCGACTTTGATGAGGAGTTTCCTTTGAGTTTGTCACTCTTTGAGGTTGTAGTCATTCGACGAGTTTAGTCGAACAACCATTTCCCTGTTTTCTCCTATGTTTTTCATAAATTACAATATTTTAGTTTTTTCTTGAAGTGGTGAGTCTGGTATTGGTTAGGAGAAATTCTTTGTTTTTTTTTTATTTTTCAGGAATTGGCACTTTTATTTGTTTGACAGTTGCACCGATCAGGCCAATTGGTGCTAGTTTTCAGTTATAAAGTCATGCCAATCGAGCTGTTGGCGCTAGTTTCAGCCCCAAAAGTTGCGCCAATTCCAATGTGTGTGAGAAATTAAGGTTTTTTCCCTAAGTCTTTCACTAGTGTGTCATGTCCTTCCGGTATTTTTCTCTTTATGATTTACATGTTATCCCCTTTACTCAAGTTTGTTTGATTGGCTTATTGGCTTGGTTTTTGGTTTTTTTTTTTTGTCCTTTCTGTTGGGACGTGAATCCTAACATCCTAGGTTTTTCTAGGATTGTGCATTAATTTCCTAGTTGCATGCTTTGCGGGACATCGCCTTGCTGATTGAGTCAGTCTCCTTTCTTGGTGAACCATCTCTAGTTGATTTCCGTTTGGTTTTTGGTTGATTGAGTTTTCAAGTCTCAAGTGTCTGTCCGAGTTCATTTGGTCCACTTGTTTGCTTGTGATCATAGATTACATTGCTCATTGTTCAACTGAAAAGTCTTCTTTGTATGATTGCTTAATGTAAAAAGGAATGGATGCCTTGTTTCTGAGCTCACGCTTTGGAAGTCCTCTTTGTGCTTGAACTCACAAGTCTTGTAGCTTTTGAGGAATTTCGTTACAAAGTGTTCAAAATAGGATTGTATTCTTAATGTTTGGTTGCATCATTTTTGCATTAAGGAAATTTTGTTCATTTAATTTTCGTCTCAAAGTTTGATTTTTGTTAAAATGTATTAGATCAAGTTGCATTGAAAGGTCATGTTCGAGATTTATCATTGAAATTAGATTACATTGTTTAATGATTGAAAAATATAAGTCGCATTGAGTGCATTCTCTTTCAATAAAAACATGCATCAAGTAGATTCTCATTTCATCGAAAAATGCATTGAATGCATTCTTATTCATTCAAAAGAAAAAGGAAATTGTGCATAGATTACAATTGCATAGTTTTCAAAAAGTTAATTTTGCATAGATTAGATTGCATTATTCACATCTTTGAATGTTTTAGAGTACTTTTGGATAGTGAAAGTCATCTAGTTGGGAAAAGTTTCGTTTTCAGTATTACTGTTTGTTGTGTCATTTTTTGAGACTCTTCCCTTAACCAGGTAGCATTAATCGAATTGAACTATTTCTTTTCTCATATAGCTGCATATGGAAGTTCTCCGATGACAGTGGTAAGGCCTTCAAACTGCAACATTAATTCAAGATCAACTTTAAAATGAACATAATCAATCTAAGGAAGCATTGAAACTTAACACTCACACATAGAGGTCTAGGCTAGTGACGTGTTACGACATCATTAAACCTAGCAGTTGTCGCTTGCAATCTTTCATTAGACAGTGCTAGTACGGACCTGTGCTCCTCGTACCATCGCGTATATAAATGGACACCCCTATAGGTTACAATCCTTTATCCATAGAAAGCCAACTCTTCCGCCCTGTAACCGTGATACACCAAACACAATATTCGGGGAGACTACCTACACGTACGTTAAGTCTTTAGTCATTTCTCTTTCATTTGATCACCAAGGTGTATATTACAGTTCACAGGATCTTGGTACACCCTTTTTCTTAGAGTTCCTAAGTACTCATTTTTTGATCTTTACTGAATCTTTAAATTTGAAAAGACCATCGAGCACTTGTCCTTTCAAGCTCGTTCAAACTAAAAGTGACTAGAGTCACCTTTTGTCCTTTTCTCAACTCTTAAAATATGAAAAGGCATAGTTTTGTTTCAGTGTCTTAAAAAATTAATAGCCCACGAGATATTCCTGGTTAAAGTTATCTTCCTTAGTGATTTTTGAAGGTTTTTTCCGATTTCAACATTTCCGAAGTTTACCAACCAAGGAATCCCCTCCAAAGGGAATCCTGGTCCTTTTCCTTCTTTTGGGAATGTTGGTGCTCCTTATATGGCAACATTTTCCCTTCCTGGTTTAATTGTTGGTTTGCCAGTTTGGTTATTTTCGACGCATGTGGTTTTGAACATCCCAACTGTCTCTCAACCGATTTCTCCTCCGCCTGAACCATGTCAACCCCAGGTTGATACTAAGGTTGACCCCTCACCTTCTCCACCTATTTCTTCACCTCGTTCTTCCTCTTAACCCATTGGAAGTCTGGATTCTAGTAACTAGGTGGCTAAGAAGAAGAAGAAGAAGAAAAAATCTAGGGGGGAAATCAACAACTATTGCCACCCATGCAACTAATATAGAGAAACCTCCCACTCCATCTCGCAGAGTCAAATTACCTTGCAATCTATGTAAGGGTGACCACATTCTTCGTGATTTCCATGGTATTACCAAGGTGTTAGAAGTGTGGTCCGTCGGCCCGATTCATCCTTCATCATCAACCTCTGGGCATCATGTTGATGATGAGCCTTCAACTAAAGATAATGAGACTCATAAGAAATAAGGTAAGATCAAATTTCCCTGTAGGTTATGTGAAGGGAACCATCCAATTCACCTCTGTCCTTATATGGATGAAGTTTCTAAAGTGTTGGATACCCTTTCGGCTTCTGATTCTTGTCTTCCCGTTGGTTACTAGAAGTTTTATTCGAGTCCTCCGATAGTTGATCAAGTCATTGATCAGGATTAATCTCTGGTCAATTCCACTCTCCCTGAAAGTCAGTCTCCTAAGTCTACAACATTACTAGCAGTTCAACTATCCAAAACTTAAGTTTTAAAAACCAAACAAATTATATAACAACATTACTTCACATTCACATGCCAAAAGTACTTCAACCATCCAAAACTTAACTTTCGAAAACAAAACAGATTATATTAACACAATAAAATATGTCCAAAAATTGTAGATCTCACGAGTATCAAGTATCAAGTTATATATATATATATATATATATATATATGACTGTGCATCTAGATAATATATAAAAAAGTAAATTTAAGACTAGAAATCTCAATCAAATCTACAAATCATGTCCATCAAATACAGATGGATTTAGTGTATTCCCTAGCAGAGTCTCGATCTGTGCGCTATCTTGCGAAACATGGGGAACCTGTACACAATGCATGTACAAACATTAAAATTTGATGTTTTAAAAATGAGTGAGAATATATAGAACTTCATGTAAAAAACAAAATATAAAAAAAATCATGCAATACCTCATGAGGTTCCCTCTCCATTTGTTGCTCGCCTGCTACAACTTCCCCCATGGGAACATCTCCAACAGTAAACTGTACAATATACATGTAGAGTTATATATATTAAAAATTTTCAGATGAAAGTGTCTGTATATATAAACTTATTTTCAATAATATTAAAAAAAAAGTTAGACAACTTGTTCAAATGGTTGAAATGGTGTGGATTTTCCTATCTCCGTCGCTGGAGTTCATGGATTAAAGAAATCTTCTATAGAAACCTAAAATTCAAAATTTTAGAAGTATAAAATGACTCAAGATCAAGATCTCAATTTATAATAAAATTTTTAAACTTCAATTTATAAATTATAACTTTTAAAAAAACATATATATTTAAAAGTGAAAAATTGAATACTTCTGTAGGTGAATTTGGGACATCTCCTAAGAGAGGCTCCAAAAGAAAATCTCCAAAAACCTAAAATTCAAAAAATTTAAAATAACTCAAGATATAGATACATATCTCAATTTTTAATGGAAATTTTTGAGGTGGAATATATATAACTTAAACATAAATTTTAAAAGTGAAAAATTTTCTATACTTGTTGTGGATTTGGCACATCTCCTAAGGAAGTAGAAGGTACATCTCCCAGGGAAGAAGAAGGTATCACCAACCCAAAAACATCGGATGGAATTGGAATCTGTTAAAACATTTTATTATTATATATGTACATGTACATGTGTGCACAATTATTTATTTTGAAAATATCACTTAAAAAATACTAACATTTGTCAACATATCTTGATGGTGAGACCCATCTTGATTGTTTGAACCAGAGGCCCCGAACGTGATATTAACATTTTCGTCATTCATCATGTGTGACAACTGCAAATGGTGTTTTAACATATAATGATACATTTTTGTTAGATTAATGTACATACAAATAAATGTATACATATACATACATGTATTTATTATAAATTTTACATTTATGTGTTAAAATAATTGAACCCTAACCGTTAACACATACCGTTCCCTCTTCCTCATGAAGAATTAGGTCTTGCCAACCATTGCGAAAATTCTTTACATATATTCTGAGATCTTCAACAATCATGTTTTCAATCTCTTCATCTGTACAATACACAAAATTTGCACGTGCATTCTCATGTTCTCTTTGTCGATTTAGACAAACATCGACTCCACCCAATCCTCTTTGAACATTGTCGATGATGGCATCCCTTGCTTCTCGACTTATTTGAGAAGTGGCATCCATCTCTAACCGCAAATTTTCGACCCGAAAAGGTTGACTCACCAATGGTGGCTCAGGGCGAGGCAACTCAACATCACACCTGGCACCCCTACGGTCACACAATTGACCTTTCCCAGGACCAAAAAATTGTGATGGAAGGTCATTGTAATTGGGTTTCATTTCCAAAAATAATTTTGAGTAAAACAATTTTGAAAAATAAAGAGGAACCTTGTTGTTTAATGGGAGTCTTCCATAGGCCGCAAGGTGCCTATCATACAAATAGTGAGCTATATTGGGGTGCTTCAAATATTGCACCTTTAGCATCTTTCTTTTCGACCCTTCTTTGAAATTAAACATTGACTTCGCCATTTATTTTGTAACTCTTTGTTTTACATCCTCCCATTTATCGAGACCCATTACTATTTCCTTTCTTTTTTCTCATGAATTCTACAAAATTATCAGTCGTTGGCCTAAGATTTATGTACACAACTACTAGTTCACCCAATGAATGTGTAACTATTTCGAGGCTTTGTCAACTCTCAGCAGGGAGAGTCAAAGCCACGAGATCTCTTTGCAATTTTGCATGAAGTTGTTGACACCTTTCTAAGGCGCATTGCGCCATGGTTCTTTCCCATGGTATATCAGAAATGTCAGCCAGATAAGTTGTGGTGGGTGGACAACCTTCTTGTTGAATGTAGCGGTCTGTCTTGCGTCTTTTTTTACCAACATTTGGAGCATTTTCAGCCTCTCTCTCTCTCTCTCTCTCTCTCTCTCTCTCTCTCTCTCTCTATATATATATATATATATATATATATATATATATATATATATATATATAATTTTGTATATTAGAAAAAACACATGTAAACAAATTTTTACAAATTGAATGAAAAACATATTGAAATTTATGGCAACCTCGATGTGGTTGGATAACATCTTCTCCACCTTGAAACTGTTGAGAACCAGAACGACCCTGCTGAGAACCAGCACCACCAGCCATTGATTGGCCTCCGGAGGAATAAATATCACCACCTTCACGCAACCTACTACCACTTATTGATGGCCCTCTAAGGGGATTTGAACCACCACCAACCTCTCTAGAGGAGAGAGAAGCTTCATAAACAAACACGAATTTATAATCAATTGAAAAATACATTCATACATATAGATACATACGTACATATTCATTGATTAAATTGCATTCAAACCATACCATGACTAGGTGAACCATGGACATGCTCTATGGATGGAGTAGAGACTCTTCTCCTCTTATTAGCTCCTAAAAATAAAAAATGAAACTTATTAACAACTATTTTAACTCACAAAGTTGATAAAAAATCAATTCCGTATGTACACACATATATGGAGATTTAAGATTATATTTAAATACCGTGAACATCCCTTGATCCCTAATCCCCCCCTCTCGTAGAGATATGGGATTCTGTTGATCTTCGTTGTTCATCCTCCATGATATATATATCTACGGTGGACATTTACAATTATTTTTTTAAATAACTAATTTAAAATAATTTCAAAATAAATTTCATAAAATTAATGTAATTTAGTGTAAACAAATTATGTAAAACACAACTTTCAAAGCACTAATTGATGTGTGAAACTCAATTTAAGCAAAAAAAAATGATAAAAATGATAAGTTCACCAAATTGCGCTTTACATGGTGGGAGCACACTTGGTATAAAATTGAAAAAAATACATTGTCCTTAAAAAAGAAGTGAATCTCCATTTAAACAAAAATTTATTAAAGTCCCCACATTTTAATTTTATAAAAATGTGAAGTTCGCCACTTGTTGCAAATGTGAAGTTCACCAAGTTGCGCTTTACATGGTCTGGTGGGAGCACACTTGGTATATAATTAAAAAAAATACATAGTCAATAAAAAAACGCATTTATAAGTACACAACACATACATATCCAAGACATGTTACAATTTCCATCAATAAATTTTGAAGGAGAGCATCTCAACACTAATTCATCTTTGAGAGATGAATCTTGAATTTTTGAAGAATAGCATCTCAAAACTAATTCATCTTTGAGAGATGAATCTTGAATTTTTGAAGAAGAGTGTCTCAAAACCAATTCATCTTTGAGAGATGAATCTTGCATTGGCATTGTCCCGTATAATTCTAAGTCATCTATTAATTCATATTTGATAGATGAATCCTGAATTTGCATTACCCCATGCAATAGATCAACAGACATCTTATTCACATTTGTACAATGCCTTATACTAAAAAAATGAAATTGGCTAACAATATTGTTTGTATTCCATGCAGTTCTTTTAGCCTCTCCTTCTTAATTTGGTACATGCCATTCATCTAGTTGCACACAAGTTCAGAATTTGTGAACATTACAATTCCATTTGATCCATACTCCATCGTTGTTCCCAAGCTTTCTATCAATCCAATATAATATGCCTCGTTCTTTCACTGCTTTCCCTGGATTGGGATAGCAAGAAACTTCTATGCATAATTTCCATTTTTCAACCATATTTAATGGTTTTCTTATCCGTGAAAAAAAAAACAAATTCAATAAAAATATATATTAAATTGACATTTATTGCAAATGCATGGGATAAATGACACAAGATCATGAGATAAATGACATGTGCATGGTTTATCTTAAAGTTTGACTTAAAAAGTTTATGGTAGAATTCAAATCTAGAATTAATGGGAGGAAGACTTTATTTTGTGGGAGAAATGACACATGTACACAATTTACCTTAAAGTGGTTGTGTTTTATGGATATTAAAATGAAGAACTTCTATTTAGATCTATTCCAGAGATTGACTGTAGGGGCATTTACTAGATATATCACCTTTCATAAAAGATGAGATCTAGAGGCTACTTGGCCCTTTACAGACTCTGCCTATAGAACTTGTAGAAGTTAGTTCACTACCTATCCCAATTATACCCTATGAAGGGTGTAGAGGACCTGTGGGATCACTAACACTACTTTATGTAGACATAAGGGTGTATAAGAATGCATTTGTTTTACACTGGATATTAAAATGAAGAACTTCTATTTAAATATATTCCAAAGATTCACTGTAGGGGCATTTATTAGATATGTCACCTTTCATAAAAGATGAGATCCAGAGGCTACCTGGCCCTTTACAGACTTTGCCTATAGAACTTGTATAAGTTAACACTACCTGTCCCAATTATACCCTATGAAGGGTGTAGAGGGCCCGTGGAATCACTCACACTACTTTATGTAGACATAAGGGTGTATAAGAATGCATTTGTTTTAAATTGAATATTTTTCATTTTAAATTAAGAATCTATTTGAAAAATTACCTATATAAGGTTAAAACCTATGTTTTGTATCAAATCACTTTTGGTTTCAATGGGAAACTTTTATGGCTTTAATATGTTTTTCTCGAAATGTGATGCACCCCATTAAAATGGGAGATATATCGAAATGATTCCTATGGTGTAATAAAATATAGATGCATAAATTCAATGAGCATAGTTTTGAGATATAAAAGTCCAAAATGGAAGAGTTGTTTGTGAAAAAATATCAATGCCACTATGGATATAGATCTGCTTCATTAAAAGGAATTTTTCTAGAAGGATGTCCACTAAGTTGGAAAAAAGGGAAAATATCACAATTATATGTTAATGCATGTGTTTTACACTGAATATTTTTCATTTTAGTAAAAATCTATTTGAAACATTAAACTATATATAAGGTTAAAACCTAGATGTTTTGTATCAAATTACTTTTGGTTTCAATGGAAAACTTTTATGGCTAATGTGTTTTTCTCGAAATGTGATACACCCAATTAAAATGGGAGATATATGAAAATGAATCCTATGGTGTAATAAAATAGTTTCAAGTAGTTTAAAAATATAGATGTATAAATTCAATGAGCATAGTTTTGAGATATAAAAGTCCAAAATGGAATAGTTGTTTGTGAACATATATCAGTGGATCACTATGCATATCACTATGGATATATTTGCTTCATTAAAAGAGATTTTTCTAAAAGGATGTCCACTAAGTTTGGAAGAAGGGAAAGTGTCACAAAATTATATATATGTTAATGCATGTGTTTTACATTGAATATTTTTCATTTTAAATTTAGAATCTATTTGAAACAATTACCTATATAAGGTTAAAACCTATGTTTTGTAGAAAATTGAACTTTTGGTTTCAATGGGAAACTTTTATGGCTAATGTGTTCTTTCTCGAAATGTGATACACCCCATTAAAATGGGAGACATATCGAAATGATTCCTATGGTGAAATAAAATAGTTTCAAGTAGTTTAAAGGTATAGATGCATAAATTAAATGAACATAGTTTTGAGATATATAAGTCCAAAATGGAATAGTTGTTGGTGAACAAATATCAGTGGATCACTATGGATATATTTGTTTCTTTAAAAGAGATATTTCTAGAAGGATGGGCTTAAGTTGGAAAGAAGGGAAAATATCACAATTATATGTTAATGTGCATGTGTTTTACATTGAATATTTTTCATTTTTTTAAGAATCTATTTTCAAAATATTTAAAACTATATACTTGGTTAAAACCTATGTTTTGTATCAAATTAATTTTTGTTTCTAAATACTATACACGTTTTACATCGAATATTTTTAATAAATTTTTCATTTTATTAAAAATCTATTTGAAACAATTCAACTATATAAGGTTAAAACCTATGTTTTGTATCAAATCACTTTTGGTTTCAATGGGAAATGCTTATGGCTAATTTGTGTTTTTCTCGAAATGTGATATACCCATTAAAATGGGAGATATATATGGGAATGATTCCTATGTTGTAATGAAATAGTTTCAAGTAATTTAAAGATATATAGATGCATAAATTCAATGAGCATAGTTTTCAGATATAAAAGTCCAAAATGGAATAGTTGTTGATGAAAAAATATCAGTGGATCACTATGGATATATCTGCCTCATTAAAAGGGATTTTTATAGAAGGATGGACTAAGTTGGAAAGGAAAAATATCACAATTATATGTTAATTTGCATGTGTGTTTTACATTGAATATAAAAGGTATTTTCTCTTTCTTATTGTTTGAGACCATGGATATTAAAATGAAGAACTTCTATTTAGATCTATTCCAGAGATTGACTGTAGGGGCATTTACTAGATATGTCACCTTTCATAAAAGATGAGATCTAGAGGCTACCTGGCCCTTTAAAGACTCTGCCTATAGAACTTGTAGAAGTTAACACTACATGTCCCAATTATACCCATGAAGGGTGTAGAGGACCCGTGGAATCACTCAAACTACTTTACATAGACATAAGGGTCTATAAGAATGCATGTGTTTTACATTGAATATTTTTCATTTTAAATTAAAAGAATCTATTTGAAGCAAAATTTACCTATATAAGGTTAAAACCTATGTTTTGTATCGAAACACTTTTGGTTTCAATGGGAAACTTTTATGGCTAATTTGTGTTTTTTCTCGAAATGTGATACGCTCCATTAAATGGGAGATATATCGAAATAATTCTTATGATGTAATAAAATAGTTTCAAGTAGTTTAAAGATATAGATCTGCATACATTCAATGAGCATATATTTGAGATATAAAAGTAAAAAATGGAATAGTTGTTGGTGAAAAAATATCAGTGGATCACTATGGATATATTTGCTTCATTAAAAGGGATATTTCTAGAAGGATGGACTAAGTTGGAAAGCAGGGAAAATATCACAATTATATGTTAATATGCATGTGTTTTACATTGAATATTTTTCATTTTATTAAGAATCTATTTTCAAAACAATTAACATAGTATAAGGTTAAAACCTATGTTTTGTATCAAATTACTTTTGTTTCTAAATACTATGTGTTTTACATTGAATATTTTTCATTTTATTAAAAATCTATTTGAAACAATTAAACTATATAAGGTTATAACTTATGTTTTTGTATCAAATCACTTTTGGTTTCAATGGGAAACTTTTATGGCTAATGTGTTTTTCTCGAAATGTGATACACCCCATTAAAATGGGAGATATATCGAAACGATTCCTATGGTGTAATAAAATAGTTTCAAGTAGTTTTAAAATAAAGATGCATAAATTCAATGAGTATAGTTTTGAGATATAAAAGTCCAAAATGGAAGAGTTGTTTGTGAACAAATATTAGTGGATCACTATGGATATATCTGCTTCATTAAAAGAGATTTTTCTAGAAGGATGTCCACTAAGTTGGAAAGAAGGGAAAAAATCACATATATGTTAATGTGTGCATGTGTTTTACATTGAATAATTTTTAATTTATTAAAAATCTATTTGAAATGATTAACTATATAAGGTTAAAACCTATGTTTTGGAGCAAATCACTTTTGGTTTCAATGAGAAACTTTTATGGCGAATGTGTTTTTCTCGAAATGATTCCTATGGTGTAATAAAATAGTTTCAAGTAGTTTAAAGATATAGATTCATAAATTCAATGAGCATATTTTTGAGATATAAAAGTCCAAAATATAATAGTTTTTGGTGAAAAAATATTAGTGGATCAATATGGATATATCTCCTTCATTAAATGGAATTTTTCTAAAAGGATAGAATAACTTGGAAAGAAGGGAAAATAACACAATTGTTTGAGTCCTAATCTTATAAAAGGTTTCTGCTAAATCCATCCCTATTACTTTTCATGTGAACCACATTCCCAAACCCACACATCTACGTACCTACGAGCCAAGCCAAGTGTAAAAAGGGCTTATTTACTTTAACACATATATGTGATTAATTATTGTTAGAATTTATATGGTAGAAATACCTAAAAATAGTAATCCTTAGAATTTATATGGTAGAAATACATATAGAGAGTAATCCATAGTATATATCTAGTTTGACTTTAAGGAATAAAGGTAAGTTTTTTAGAAAGTTTATCTTAGGAGTTAGAACTAAACCTTTTTATAACCCAAAAAAGAAACCATGGCCCGTGAGCATCACATACAAACACAAGTTACTCCCATGTTTGAAACACCACCTCAGATCATCATAAGGGATCCAAACCACTAAGCAACCCATACTAAGTTCCCTAGAAGGGATGACTATCATATTTAATGATTGGGTTTATCTCCAAGGTCAAAAGGAAAATCAAAGTTAGGAAAGGTAATTAGAATAGAAATTAAGGTAAGACCATGACCTTTTACCCAATATTGAACGAAGGTTAGCAACCATAGATATCATGAAGGAAGTTCAAGAAATATTACGATATTTAAGAAATATTAAATGAAAATCAATGTTAGGAAGTTAGGAAAGGGAATTAGAATAGAAATTAAGGTAAGACCATGACATTTTACCCAATATTGAAGAAAGGCAAAGTTAGGAAAGGGAATTATAATAGAAATCAAGTTAAGACCATGACCTTTTACCCAATATTCAAAAAAGGTCAGCAACCATACATATCATGAAGGAAGTTCAAGAAATATTAAATGAAAATAAAAGTTAGGAAAGGGAATTAGAATAGAAATTTTAAGGTAATACCATGACCTTTTACCCAATATAATGATTTATTTTATCTCCAAGGTCAAAAGGAAAATCAAATTTAGGAAGGGAATTAGAATAAAAATTAAAGTAAGACCATGACCTTTTACCTGGAATATTGAAAAAAGGTGAGCAACCATATATATCATGAAGGAAGTTCAAGAAATATTATGATAAGAAATATTAAATGAAAATCAAAGTTAAGAAGTTAGGAAAGGGAATTAGAATAGAAATTTTAAGGTAAGACCATGACCTTTTACCTAATATAATGATTTGGTTTATCTCTAAGGTCAAAAGGAAAATCAAAGTTAGGAAAGGGAATTAGAATAGAAATTAAAGTAAGACCATGACCTTTTACCCAATATTGAAAAAAGTGAGCAACCATATATATCATGAAGGAAGTTGAAGAAATATTATGATAATAAATATTAAATGAAAATCAAAGTTAGGAAGTTAGGAAAGGGAATTAGAATAGAAATTAAGGTAAGACTATGAACTTTTACCCAATATTGAACGAAGGTGAGAAACCATAGATATCATAAAAGAAGTTCAAGAGATATTATGATAAGAAATATTAAATGAAAATCAAAGTTGGGAAGTTAAGAAAGGGAATTATAATAGAAATTAAGGTAAGACCATGACCTTTAAACCAATACTGAACGAAGGTGAGCAACCATAGATATCATGAAGGAAGTTCAAGAAATATTATGATAAGAAATATTAAATGAAAATAAAGTTAGGAAAGGGAATTAGAATAGAAATTAAGGTAAGACCATGACCTTTTACCCAATATTGAACGAAGGTGAGCAACCATAGATATCATGAAGGAAGTTCAAGAAATATTATGATAAAAAATATTAAATCTTTTTTGCAAATTCTGAGTAAATTTAATTTAACTACTTTTAATATGAGAGATGAACAGTCAATTCTTAGCAGAAGCAATGAGCCTTAATGAGGTCTACGGGTCTAATAACATGAATAATAGCATGTTGAAAGATCATTGATCCCAGTATTGTGATTACTTAACTAACATAAGTTGTTACATATTCTAACAAAGGTTGTACATATTCCATAAGGCTAAATACACTGTAACCACTTGCATGATACTAGAAGCTCTCATTACACTAGTTAACACAGGGAATAGAACACATAGACTAGTGTAGATTACATAACTAGTATTAGCTATTCTCTAAGCTATCAAGAAATAAATGGCTATTCTTTAATATTGAAAGAAGGTGAGCAACCATAGATATCATGAACGAATTTCAAAAACTATTATGATAAGAAATATTAAATATTTTTTTGCAGAGTCTTAAATTCTGAGTAAATTTAATTTATCTACTTTTAATATGAGATATTAATAGTCAATACTTAGCAAAATAATTGAGCCTTAATGAACAGTCAATTCTTAGCAGTCAATGCTTTTTTAGTGTCTAGTTTTCCAGATGGTCAAGTGACCTGAAACATGGAATACTTCTCATAGTTGTTGTAGTGGTTGTATTAGAGTATTTGAATACAAAGGTAAATATGACAAAACCACTAGATGAATTGATTGAGTTGGCCCCATTCTTGGTGGCTTGGGCATTCTGGCATGTGGTGCACATCTGTATGTATTGATAGTTGTAAATTTTGGGAGGGAAAAGTTTAGATATGATGGGCATAAATACTTTGAAAAACAAAGACGAACAAACAAAGTGGCATTAAAGTGAGATGAGTGATATGATGCACCCAAATATTTTAAAGGTGGGGGATGTTTATTGAATTTCTATTGTGACAAAATAACTAGGTGGAAAAATTTAAATGGAAGGGAGGGAATCTAATGAAGGGGATTAGATTAAAATTATAAATTTCCGAGGAATTGGTGGTGAAAGGGTAGTGGTTAAGCAATAATAATACCAAAAAAAATAATTACGCCATGGAAACTATAATTTTATTACTACGGTTAAAAGATAATTTTAGTACCACAATTAAAATAGTGTTCCAATTTAGTCTAAGCTATTTTGCAATACCATTGTCTGCTCCTGAATAAGGGTAGTAAGTGAGTTTAGATTGATGGATGCATCCATGGCTAGGGATTGTAACTATCAGGATGAGACAAAATACAAAACAAGAAGAAATTTGGTGTTCTGGTGGCCATGATGGAAGATTTCTTCACAGGGAGAATGTTAAACATCTGAATGTTAAACTGTAAACTGCAAGAACTTTGGCAATTTTTTTTAATATGTAACACAAAAAAATTGACAGTCATAAATTTACTGAAAACGTAAATTGATAGGCATGGAAAATAAACAACCGTCTTCAAATTTTCAATTGACAAGAAAACTATATTTGAAATTCTAGGCCTGATTGGAATCATCAAATCTGATTCTATTTTTCTATTTGAAATTGCCAGAAAGAGCATGTATGGGACTATGCCTAAAGGGGATGCTCTTTGTTATTTTATTAAAAGCTAGTTTCTTTTCGCTGGAACATACGTACTTGGAAAGTTGCAGTAGAAGACGTTGAAGATGATCCCTAAAGATGCTGAAGACGTCGTGGAAGAATTCTGCGAACAAAAAAATCAAATTAAAAAAACAAGAACAATTTTTTTTTACAGAAAATAACAAATTTACCAGAACTTACCTCCTCAGCGCAGTGCAAATCAACAAAATTCCCGCAGCGCAACAACAAATCAACTAAATTCGCGCGGGACAACAACAAATCAACTAAATTCGCGCGGGACAACAAAAAATCAACTGAATTTGCACAGGAAAGATGTGAGCGCAACACCAACTCAAATACGAGGCCGCGAGACAGATGTGAACAAAAAACCCGGAACAGTTTGCGAGCGATATATTTATAAAATAATAGTTCGGCCAAACTTTGTTTGCCAGTTTTCCAAACTCTGGCGAAAAATATGTTTTCCATTGCTGTCAGTACGCCATCAATGTAAACGAAAAACAAAGTTCGGCCGAACTAAATTCAATAGTTCAGCTGAACTCCTGAATAGTTCAGCTGAACTATGGAGGAAAAACGTTTTCCTCCCTGAATTCTCACAAAAGTGTTACCCATCTTCACATTTTCACCCATGAATACTATTATAAGATATGTGTCGACTTTTGATGAATAATGAATTAAAAAAAAAATCACAATAATTTCACTGTCACAAGTCAATGTTTCTAAAAAATACAAAATGAACATTGTTGCATGTTAGTTAATGTGCACTAGTGCATTTGTATGATAATGCACACCGATGCATTTCTATGAGCTATTGGCACTGCACAAACACCAATATCAACTAGAACGTCCTGTGCGGTTTTCCTTTAACACGTCTGTTAGCGCTCAAATCTACCTTAGGCTGAAATAAGGTAAAACTCAAGGCTACATCAAACCACGCTCAGCCTCGTAGCTAGCCCTACGAGGACAGGAGAGGGCTCTCTCCGGGTCTATCTCGGAAAAAGGTCTTCAAAGGGGTTGAGATGACTTATAATGAACAATGAATACTGATTTTAGGCTAGTAAAGAGATAGGTAAGCTTGATTTTTGATTTTTTGGGTTTTCGTTGGAGAAATGGGAAAAACAATTTTGGGTCCGGGGATAAGGCCAGATCTTTGCAGAATTCGAGTTGGGGCGAGGTAGGCAGTAGTCTTGATGCTTTTGATTGAATATATGGATGGATCAGAACGACAAGGAGCTGAAGAGGGAAAGAGGGAACATGGATCCTCTCCAAACAGGCGAAAACATGTAAAACTAAACGAATTCAAAGGCAGAGCACTGTGAACAATGTATTCAACCTCATCTACTCATTCATTTAGTTTCAGGAGCATAAGAAGAGATGGCATACATTAAACATGAAATAAATTACAATAAACTGAGAGAAAACACCATCAAGAACTGAAAGCCACAAGAATCCCAACAGGTGCTGCAAAACCTCTGATCCTTCCTTAGCCAAAATATGAAAAATATGTACAATAGTGTGCCAAAAGTTTCCCAAGAGTCCAACCTCTCCAACCTCTGAAAAGGATTGAGAAATTACATCATATAGAGCATCCTAACCCCTTCCCATGCCTCTAGGGGTCGAATTCCTCCTTCTAGGAGCAGTTCCAACTAATTCTAAACAAGGAGCTAGAATCTAGGCATCCAAACAACTTGCCTCTAAAAGGAAGGAAACTGATTCTTACATTTGATTTTTACTTTTTTAGGAGTGAATCATCTAGAATAGGTAAAAGTGAGTCCAAGTTACATGCCAACCATAAAATTACATCAAGACAACTCAAAAATTACATCCACAAGCAAAACTGGTCCAACTGGCCGAAATCCTGAGCTGGAAGGTGAAAAATTGACCAAAAATCTATATGCGTAGCGCGCCTGAGCCATATGTGTAGCGCGTCTTTCAGCCTGTTTTTGGGGCACTTCCTGGCATCCAAATTGAGCTCATGATAGCTCGTTGGAAAGCCCTGGATGTTGGCTATCCAACCCAAGTGGAATTTCCCAATTTGGAGCTCATTTTCCCCTCCAAAAATTCATTCTCCCAGAAGTACTTCCTGCTGGTGCAAAAGGTGGCAGCAAGGTGGTTTTCATGGTGTTTTTGAGCTTTTTGACCATCCAGAATCTGATGAAATGATTCGGAAATGCCTGAGGATGCATAAATTACCATGAAAAATCCAAAAATGCAAATATTTCCTTCAGCAAGTGTCCCGAAAAAAAGTGAGCATATGGACGCGCTACCCGTATAGCTGAAAAACCTGTTTTTAGACCAAAATATTTCAAAATGACAAAAATTTCTCCGAATTTGCTCAAATTCGGAGCGAAGACCCTCCATCATGTATCTTTCCCAGCCAACGAAGCCTCGGCCAAAATCCGGAGTGGATCAGGCCTTTTCCACCGTTTTAGTGCTCTCCTGGTGCATGTAGTTCCTGTGGTGAAAACACTGTCTCGGTTGTATGTGTCGGTCTCTATCATGGTGTCACAATGTGTATGAAAGTATGCTGATATGGTTATGATGAAAACAAGAGTTTGGTGTATGCTCCAATGTCAGATGTGTCACATATATGTCAAGGTGCTATGGGAAATATCACAATGGGAAAAGGACTGTCACAAGGAGTTTAAATGAAAATAGCCACTCTTTGACTACATGGGGATTTGACACATGAATAGGAATGAGTGTAGTGTAGGTCAATAGAAATAGCCCTTGCAACGTTTGACAATGTCAATGGAGGATGTGGACAAGTGAAAATGGGACTATGTCATAACATGAATGATGAATAGTGTGAAAATGACAATGGCAATAACAATGAGAGCAATGATGTAATGGCAAAGAGAGAGCGTGAGGCTGAGGTGAATGATGAGCAGGGACACCACTGACAGTAGATGCATGAGCATATATATCAACCACACTAGTTTGCAAACCCCCACACAATCACTCATATTTGTTTCAAAACCCCAAGAAGTGAATTTGGAATGAACATAGGGTTCACCTTTCTCCACATCAAACACACTAGTTTCTCCACATCAAACACACTACAATCATGTTCAAAATTTACTGGGCAACCATTAAAAACCTACTTGCAAGCCAATTGAGGTGATTTGGGATCAAACCGGACGCAAGAGAAAAAAATTATGGCTCTGAAACTATATGATTAGCATGCTCACCCAATGAGTAGCGCGCGTTATATGAGTAGCGCCCTTGTTATTTTGCACAGGCCGGTAGAGCTATATGAGTAGCGCGCGTTATATGAGTAGCGCACCTCCTCTATGAGTAGCGCACACTTCCCGATGTCAAAATTGGGCATGTGATAGCTTGTTGGAAATCTCTTTGAGTCTACTTTCCAACACAAGTGGAATTTTTAAATTTGGACTTCATTTGCTTTGTTAGAAATCAAATCTCCCAAAACTTGTCAAAATGAGCAGAATGAGGCTGCCTCAAGGCAGAGCACTGTCGCAGTCAACTTTGGAAGGTCTTCCTCAACTCCAAATTGAGCTCATGATATCTCATTGGAAAGTTCTTTCTGTCTAGTTATCATTTGACTCATCAAGAAAGTCATTTGGCCAACCAAGCTAGGAGAAATCTTGATTTTCCCAAGGTCACTTCAGAGGTGCATCAATTTTCCCGAGGCAACGGTATTCTTGACATTTCTCCAAAACCATTATACCTGTGTAAAAAGTGAAGGAGGTTTTTCTTCCTTGGCATGTTTTGTACAAAAACCGCTTTCAGGTTTCCAAAATTCATCCTTTATTTCTCTGAAACATCATTTGAGTGAAACTTATCCCGATGTGTGAAACAAGGGAATTTGTCGAAATGAAGCAAAATGAAGGGGATAAGGGGCTTCTAAATTCTTGGGGAAATTTTGGGAAGTAGGGAGGGATGTTAGGAAGTAGGGGAAAGTGGAATCGCAGAGATTGAGTAAGGGGAAGGAGTCCAAAAGGGAAAAACACAGGCCTAGCCTAGAAAATTGCCAAGTTGTGGCAAGAAACTAGGGTTTGTGCAAAAATGAGGAATTTGGGGGATCTCAGTGATGGGAAGTGTTTAATAAGGTACATTAATGATAGGGGAAGGTGTATGAACATCAAGATACAAGTTTTTCTAATGATTTGACCATCCAAGAGAAATTACCTCCAAAACCCTAGGAGAGGGAAATGGACCTTACCTAGGCACAACTGAAGCATGAACAAGGTGTAAAATGACTCTTTGGAACCTGACATGATGATGAAAACCCTCTGAATGATGGTACACTCAGCTGAATGGTGACATGGACCGACATTTGGACAACTTTGAAAAGAGTGAAAACAAACCCTAGACCTAATGCTTAGTGACCAAATTTTGCTTGAAGACTCATTGAAATGACAAAATTTGACCTTGACACCTTAAAATCACTTTGTAAGAGCATGTTTGATCACTGAAGGAAGGCTGCAAAGGCTGACACTAACATTGGCTCCAATGGGGATGGTAGCTCCTTGGAGGTGCCAAGAACGACAGATCTTTGGGAGAGAAGACCGGTGCCTTCATCCATTGGGCAATGGAGTCAAAAACTCAAACTGAAATGCATGACTGAAAACTGATGACTTGACGACACAAATTGACTCTCACTCAACTAAAAATTGACTCGGTACTTAAACACAACTGACAAGCTGGAAAAGATTCTCAAAGTAGAGCTTATTCAATACAACCTACTCTAACAATTTCATTCATCACCTGATCAAGTGAAATGAAACAACCAATGCAACCATGTAAGCATGCTGGCTGCTGTTTGATTTCTTCCCACATGCTTACTGATTCATAGGAAAAGGAAAGAATCGAAAGGCAACTCCCATGAAAACTTGTGAACAGATCCGTTGAATACTATGGATTCTCTATCCGCCTCCAAAAACACTGCATAAGGATCTTGAAATTCATGCTGCATAAGGATCTCAAAATGCACACTAGGACTTAGCTCATCCAATGGATTACTTCTCTTCTCTTTGTACCATGAATGAAAACTTTGACTTGAGCTTTGTGATGAGCTTTGTGACGAGACTCCTGCTAAAAATGACAAAGAGACTGGCTGTCGGATCAAGTCTATATCAGCACACGTTTCAACCTTACATAAAGTCAATGGAGAAAGACTTTGACTGCAAACATCATCCAACACATCAGCAATAGGATCATCAAAAACTTGAGAAGACTGCTGCACTGTATCCCTTGAAACTATATGACATCCTACTGGCTGTTCCTCTTTTCCTTGAGATATATTACGAAAATTCTGCCTTATAAACTGAAATGCTTCGAAACAAAAGGGTATAGAATTTTCCTGCATCATCAAATCATGTATTTCATCTTCCACACCTTCATCTGTAATCTGACCTTCAATTTCATTTGGTGGCTACAAATCTGATGTTACAAGCTGCTCAAGAATTTCGTTATCTGTCTCATCCTCAACATTAACATTGAGAGATTGCTGATTTCTTACAGGCTGCTCATTTGAAGATTTACCATGCAATTTACCCTTCAAAAACTGAAATGATTCAAAACAGAATGGTACGGAGTCACCTTGTATCATTTGATCACATGTACCAGCTTCCATGTCCTCATCTGCAACTTGAAAATCAATGGCTTTCGAGGGCTGCAAGTCTAAATATGAGAAGTTTTCGTTGCCCTCAAGACGATCCAGATCAAGACTTGTTGACGTTTGATTTCTGATTGCATGGAAGTTATCTCTAATGAACTGAAACAAATCAAAACAAAAAGGCAAAGATCCTTCACTTACTTCAAAATTTGCTGCACTTTCCTCATCATTTCCATAGCTGATATGCATCGTTTGATCATTGTACTCGAGCTGCTGAAAGTGAACTTCCTCCTCGCACAAACTAGCTACTGATTTGTCTGCAAGATTAGCTTCTGTTTGGAGAACATAATCATCATCATACTGATCAAACTAAGGCAATTCATCAGTATAAAACACATCATCAAACATACACATCATATCAACAACTCTCTCTTCTTCACAATGATCTATAAAACAATCACTATGACTACTGAGATAAAAAACAAAATGTTTTGGATCAACAACTTGTTCTTGAATGTCATTTTCATTTTTTGCAGTTATTTTCCGCACCATCTCTTCTACTGCGTTTATGAAAAGATCAAGCTTTTCCTCTGAAAGTGTCAGCTGCTCTGAAACATTCCTCTTTTCTTCTTCCTTCAACCTTGCCCTCTGGATCAGCAAATGAGCCTCTACATTCACTTCCTTGTTCTGCATCTTGTGAAGTGTTGCAATATTCTTTTCTCTCAGCTGAAACTCCATTTCCGGATCAAAGGCACCCGGGTAGTGCAAGAGAGCAGATCTAGGAGAAGGTCTTATATCAACTGGCATCGAATAATAAACTTGATTAAATCTAGCAGAAAATTGTTGTACTGTCTCCCCTGGCAATCTTTTCAGCTGGTTATACTCCTCTATAATCAACAAAAAGTTCTGTCCGATCATCCACCTGTCAAGGAAAACTTTGACAAACTGCTGGAAATCTGTGATGCTCGCATCAGGCAGGGCTTTGAACCAACTCTTCACTTGGCCTTGCAAAGAAAGAGAAAAAAGCCTAATACTAACATCCTCTTCATCAACTTCAAAAAGATCTAGAAAAGTCTCAACATTCTGCACATGTTGCTCAGCATTGACAATGTTACATTCACCGTCAAATCTTGGTAGATATAGGTCATAATTTGCAGGAAAAGTATGAAGAACAGAAGGCAAAACAAGAGGTTTATACCGATCTGGAATTTTACAAGGTGTAGGGGCATGTACAAGTGCTGTGGGATCAGCTTGATTTTCTTGCTCATCACTCTGTAGAGAGTCATCATAAGATGTGGGAAAAGTGAGGAGGCCAGGATCAAAGGGAAACTCAACATTTACACTTTTTGAATAGGTCGAGTGAAGATTTTGATGACCTTTCTCATACAAAAAACTTTGAAAAACTTTCAGGATAGCTTCAAGGACAACAAATAAATAGTTTCCAAGAAAGAAAATTAGATCCTGAATACCATTCCACTTTAGATACCTGAACTTTGTGTAAGATCCTTCCATTTTCTCAGAGAAAGAGTCAGTCCTCCAGTGGAGTCTTTACATTGAGTTGGAGTCACCAGGTGAATGATTTCAGCCTTCTTATGTCTGATCGTTGTCCACCATCAACCATCAGATCTGAACTCGATACATGTACTGGGGCAATTTATAAGTTAAGTGTTACGATTACAAGCTAGACCGGAGATCGACTAAAGCAGCGTTTATCTACTATGCACTCGCAGAGCAAGAGCAGCTCGAAAGCTACCTGGCGTGACTTCAGGCTCCGTCTGTAGCTATAAATCAAACAACACTAACCAACAAACCAATTTCTCCCTAGTATGGTTGCCACTATGTTAGCGCTCAAATCTACCTTAGGCTGAAATAAGGTAAAACTCAAGGCTACATCAAACCACGCTCAACCTCGTAGCTAGCCCTACGAGGACAGGAGAGGGCTCTCTCCGGGTCTATCTCGGCAAAAGGTTTTCAGAGGGGCTGAGATGACTTATAATGAAAAATGAATACTGATTTTAGGCTAGTAAAGAGATAGGAATGTTTGATTTTGATTTTTTGGATTTTTGTTGGAGAAATGGGAAAAACAATTTTTGGGTCCGGGGATAAGGCCAGATCTTTGCAGAATTCGAGTTGGGGTGAGGTAGGCAATAGTATTGATGCTTTTGATTGAGTATATGGATGGATCAGAAAGACAAGGAGCTGAAAAGGGCAAGGATGAACATGGATCCTTTTCAAACAGGCGAAAACATGTAAAACTAAACGAATTCAAAGGCAGAGCATTGTAAACAATGGATTCAACCTCATCTACTCATTCATTTAGTTTCAGAAGCATAAGAAGAGATGGCATACATTAAAAATGAAATAACTTACAATAAACTGAGAGAAAACACCATCAAGAACTGAAAGCCACAAGAATCCCAACAGGTGCTGCAAAACCTCTGATCTTTCCTTAGCCAAAATATGAAAAATATGTACAATAGTGTGCCAAACTTTTCCCAAGAGTCAAACCTGTAGAATGTCTCAGAAATTACATCATATAGACCTTCCTAACCCCTTCCCACACCTCTAGGGGTCAAATTCCTCCTTCTAGGAGCAGTTCCAACTAATTCTAAACAAGGAGCTAGAATATAGGCAGCCAAACAACTTGCCTCTAAAAGGAAGGAAACTGATTCTTTCACTTGATTTTTACTTTTTTGGGAGTAAATCTTCTAGAATAGGTAAAAGTGAGTCAAAGTTACATTACAAACACAAAATTACATCAAGACAACTCAAAAATTACATCCACAATCAAAACTGGTCCAACTGGCCGAAATCTTGAGCTGGAAAATGAAAAATCAGCCAAAAATCTATATGAGTAGCGCGCCTGATCTATATGAGTAGTGTGCCTCTCAGCCTGATTTTGAGGCACTTCCCGGCATCCAAATTGAGCTCATGATAGCTCGTTGGAAAGCCCTGCATGTTGGCTATCCAACCCAAGTGGAATTTCCCAATTTCGAGCTCATTTTCCCCTCCAAAACTTCATTCTCCCAGAAGTACTTCCTGCTAGTGCAAAAGGTGGCAGCAAAGTGGTTTTCACGGTGTTTTTGGGCCTTTTGATCATCCAGGACCTGATGAAATGCTTCGGCAATACCTGAGCATGCATAACTTACCATGAAAAACTCAAAAATATGAATTTTTTCTTCAGCAAGTGTCCCAAACAAAAGTGAGCATGTCGACGCGCTACTCGTATAGCGGAAAAATCTGTTTTGAGGCATAAAAAATCACAATTGACAAAATTTTCTCCAAATTTGCTCAAATTCGGAGCGAAGAACCTCCATCAAGTATCATGCCCAGCCAACGAAGCCTCGGCCAAAATCTGGAGTGGATCATGTGTTTCACGACGTTTCAGTATCCTCCTGGTGCATGCAGTTTCAGTAGTGAAAACACTGTCTCTGTTGTGATGTGTCGATCTCTGTCATGGTGTCGCAATGTGTATGACAAGTATGCTGATATGGTTATGATGAAAACAAGAGTTTGGTGTATGCTCCAATGTCAGATGTGTCACATATATGTCAAGGTGCTATAAGAAATATCACAATGGGAAAAATTTGTCTATGAAATTTGAATGGAAAATAGCCACTCTTTGACTACATGGGGATTTGACACATGAATAGGAATGAGTGTAGTGTAGGTCAAAAGAAATAACCCTTGCAACGTTTGACAATGTCAATGGAGGATGTGGACAAGTGAAAATGGGACTATGTCATAACATGAATGATGAATAGTGTGAAAATGACAATGGCAATAACAATGAGAGCAATGATGTAATGGCAAAGAGAGAGCGTGAGGCTGAGGTGAATGATGAGCAGGGACACCACTGACAGTAGATGCATGAGCATATATATCAACCACACTAGTTTGCAAACCCCCACACAATCACTCATATTTGTTTCAAAACCCCAAGAAGTGAATTTGGAATGAACATAGGGTTCACCTTTCTCCACATCAAACACACTAGTTTCTCCACATCAAACACACTACAATCATGTTCAAAATTTACTAGGCAACCATTAAAAACCTACTTGCAAGCCAATTGAGGCGATTTGGGATCAAACCGGACGCAAGAGCGAAAATTTCTGGCTCTGAAACTATATGAGTAGCGCGTCACCCAATGAGTAGCGCACGTTATATGAGTAGCGCGCTCACCCAATGAGTAGCGCACGTTATATGAGTAGCGCCCTTGTTATTTTGCACAGGCCGGTGGAGCTATATGAGTAGCGCGCGTTATATGAGTAGCGCGCCTCCTCTATGAGTAGCGCGCACTTCCCGGTGTCCAAATTGGGCGTGTGATAGCTTGTTGGAAAGCTCTTTAAGTCTAATTTCCAACATAAGTGGAATTTTTCAATTTGGACTTCATTTTCTTTGTTAGAAATCAAATCTCCCAAAACTTGTCAAAATGAGCAGAATGAGGCTGCCTCAAGGCAGAGCACTGTTGCAGTCAACTTTTGAAGGTCTTGCTCAACTCCAAATTGAGCTCATGATAGATCATTGGAAAGGTATTTCTGTCTAGTTATCATTTGATACATCAAGAAAGTCATTTGGCCAACCAAGCTAGGATAAATCTTGATTTTCCCAAGGTCACTTCAGAGGTGCATCAAGTCTCCCGAGGCAACGGTATTCTTGACATTTCGCCAAAACCATTATACCTGTGTAAAAAGTGAAGGAGGTTTTTCTTCCTTGGCATGTTTTGTACAAAAACCTCTTTCATATTTCCAAAATTAACCCTTTATTTCTCTGAAACATCATTTGAGTGAAACTTATCCCGATGTGTGAAACAAGGGAATTTGTCGAAATGAAGCGAAATGAAGGGGATAAGGGGCTTATAAATTCTTTGGGAAATTTTTGGAAGTAGGGAGGGATGTTAGGAAGCAGGGGAAAGTGGAATCGCAGAGATTGAGTGAGGGGAAGGGGTCCAAAAGGGCAAAACACAGGCCTAGCCTAGAAAATTGCCAAGTTGTGGCAAGAAACTAGGGTTTGTGCAAAAATGAGGAATTTGGGGGATCTCAGTGATGGGAAGTGTTTAATTAGGTGAATTAATGATAGGGGAAGGTGTATGAACATCGGGATACAAGTTTTTCGATGATTTGACCATCCAAGAGAAATTACCTCCAAAACCCTAGGAGAGGGAAATGGACCTTACCAAGGCACAACTGAAGCATGAAAAAGATGTAAAATGACCCAATGGAACCTGAAATGATGATGAAAACCCTCTGAATGATGGTACACTCAGCTGAATGGTGACATGAACCGACATTTGGACAACTTTGACAGGAGTAAAAACAAACCCTAGACCTAATGCCTAGTGACCAAATTTTGCTTGAAGACTCATTGAAATGACAAAATTTGACCTTGACACCTTAAAATCACTTTGTAAGAGCATGTTTGATCACTGAAGGAAGGCTGCAAAGGCTGACACTAACAACGTTGGTGCGTTTTTATAACTTAACGACCTCACACGTTTTATCACCTACAGGGCCCAATGCAGTTTTACACCTTAACGACCCAGTGCGACTTGTTGGCTGACACACACCGAGCCTTTTCTAAATGCCCTAGGGTGTATAAATTTTTTTTTCCATCCCGGTGTTTGGTAGTTTTACAATATCGGTGCATTCACGGTACAATGCACTGGTGCGTTGACACCTGATGCATGCACCAATGAGAAAAACATCTGTAACAACCACCAGCCACCCAAGCTTTTTTAGTTGTGTTGAAATTCCATTAGAAGCTCTCTCAAAACCTCCGTTACTGAAAACGGATGTTGTAGAAAATGTTTTTTTGACAATTTTGGCCAATTTTATAACACTAAAAACCTCCTTTATAACCTTCGCTAGAGGGTATTTTCCTTGTAGTACAGTGTTCCTTTTAAGAATGATTTTATAGTCAGGGATCTTGACATGAAGAGGTTTTCTCTTGACGCTAAAGAGGCAAGGTATATTTGTCTAGTTTATGAATATTTTTCTAAAGTAGAGGAATATCAAAATTGTGTTATTACTTAATATTATCCATGAGAATATTTTTTCTTGTAAATATATTACCATGTACTATTTATAGACATTTCCGAATTAATTATAATGTGAGTGTTTTTCTCTTGTTTATATCCTACCTCTATGTAATTTATGCTTTCCCATTTAAGGAGAAACTACCACACAAATTCATGTATAGAAGTTCACAGGGTGGCTTTATTTAGAACAAATATTGGTTTGTTAAATTTTGAAATTGTTGAACCCTCAAGGTTTACTATTTTCAATATTTACATAGTTTCTTGTTGAAGTTAGCAAAACAATTATATTGTTTCGTTTTCCCTACAAGAGTTTGGTCATTTTGATTCTATATAATTCCTCTTATTATATTAATGTTATGAAGCCATGAACTCAGGTAAGGCAGAAATTAACTCCTCCAGATTTTTCTCAGCCCGTGAGTTATTAAATCATATTTAATTTTGCATATAAGCAGTCCAGGTGTGTTCTTGGCCAATATACTTTATTCTATCAAAAAAAACTAACCCTGTCGAAATAGCATGAACTATAGTTGTAACTCCTCAATCATATATTATTTGTTTTCTTTCCACATTCAAGATTATAATTCAATAACATATATGAGTGGAGTCAAATTTTATTGGCAGGCTTTACTACTGTGGCCATTATTAACTACTTATTTCAATAATCATTAATTATACATAAACCCTCTTTAAGGTTACTCCAAACATGCAATGCATTTCATTTAATTCACTAGTTTCATTTTTCATATTCATTACAATTAGAAAAACAATTTCTCACAAAATTTACTTAAACCCATTACACAACTTTACTTTATTCATCTTTCACATATCCAACATATATACAAAGTCACTTGTTCTATAAAATATTTATAATTTTTCACTGAGAACATACAAGCTAACGAATACCAATTGTACTTATCTATATAACTTGTCAATTTTTTCAGAAAACCCAACTCTGGAAAAGAATGCTCCACCCTTCAAATGAGACAAGCAATTACGTCCAATCTCCCCTCGAGCTTCTCACTTTCTAGACATTTAGTTGACAACAACACTTTTGAGGTTGGTTCACAGGCATCAATACCTCCTCTCTCTAGCCTGGAACTAGCAGGCCTTAGTCTATCTCAGAGGTTTACAATTACTTGAGTCCATCTCAAGAAACCCTCCTTTAGGTAGTGTCCTGCCTTAGCCACACATCATCCTATTTTTAAAAATAGTTTCCTCTTCTCCCTTCCAAGATAGTTATGCTTCCTTCTTGTTGCTAATCCCTTATTTTTCCAACTAAGTTGTCTTTAACTCTAAGGAAATGAGGGCAACAACCGACCTAACTGTCTAGAAGTTGAAAATTCATTTTTAGGTCTTTCCATGAGTTTTCAGATTTCCACAAAATCTTTTATTAACCAAATTAATAACATAAAACTTTAACATTTAAATTATTCATTAGGATTTTCCTCTAAGCCTGTAACAAGGTAAATGACAGTAAATTTAAATACTTTCAATAACTGAGCATGATACATCTTCCTCCCCTTGTGCGAAACATCAAACCTAGTGTTCATTCTTTCCCTCAGAATAGGCTAGGATATGCTTGTCACATAAAGCTCTTATCTTCTTAGGTGGCCTGTTCTGGGCTAAAGTGCCTCCACTGCACTTTAACCTAGGTGATATTTTGCCTTCATAACATTATTTATCTTTGATTGAGAATATGTATAGTCTCTATGAGGATTTCTTTATCTGGTTCGACTTGTTCCACCATCAAGACATATCATTAATTAGTTTTTTTTTTACATGGTTTGAAATATACATAATCAGAAGAAACAAATCTTGCATCTACTTGTACATCCTGCTAGCTAATGATATGCTTGGGTTCACATACATATTTTTTTAGTAATGAAACATGAAATACATTGTGGAATTTTATATGACCTGGTAGTGCAAGTTAGTATGCAACTGGTCCCACCCTTTCCAAAATTTGGTAAGGGCCAGAATATCGGGATGCTAGTTCTGCACAAGCACCCCATATTAAGGTACTTTTCTTAGGTTTTATTCACACATAATCATGCTCCCCCACATGAAACTCTTTGTATTTCCTCTTCTTATCAGCATATGATTTTTTTCGATCTTGAGCAACTTTTAAATTTTTTCAAACCCCTGTTTTCTCCACTTCCATTAGCATAGCAGAGCCTACAATTATATGCAAATTAAATTAAGTGGAGATATTCCTCCCACTTTGTTGGTTTCTGAATTACGTACATTCTCAACATATCCTCGAGTACCTACATCACCCGTTCGGTTTTCCCATCATTCTGTGGGTGATAAGAAGTATTGAACTAGACTTTATTACCCAGTCTAATAAAGAGGGCCTTCCAAAATGAAAAAGTAAAATTTACATCCTGGTCTGAAATTATCACTTATGGCATACCATTTAGCCGAAGTATCTCTCTCATAAATATATCTACAACTTGAACAATTTGGTAAGTAGATTTAATATGGATAAAATGAGTTTCCTTACTCAATTTATCCACTACCACCATAATTGAATTGTTCTTCTTCTTAGATATTGGTAATCTGGTTATAAAGTCTATTGTAATCGTATCCCATTTCCATTCAAGAATGGGAAGAGGGTGAAGTAGACCAGCAGGGTGCTATTGTTCAGCTTTAACTTGCTAACACTCCAAGAACTTAGCTAAGTATGCAACAATAGCCCTTCTCATACCCAGCCAAAAGTAGTCCTTTTTAATATCAGAAAATAACTTATGATATCCGGGATGAGTAGCATAGGGGCTTTGGTGAAATTCATCTAACATAAACTATTTGACCAATAACAGATTAGGAACATATACTCTTCCTTTAGAGGTTAACAAATTATCATTGTTTATACCATAATCATATGGAAATTTGGAATTTTACACTTGTTTGTCTTGTTGACATAAGAATTCATACTTTGGATCCCTTAGAGGAACATCTGTGGTGTGTTCTGAAAAAACAAATTTTACTTGGATATAGGAAAATTAATACACATAGTGCGATTTCCTGCTTAATGCATGAGCCACACAATTTTCTTTACCTTTGACATGATTAATGTGAATGTGAAATTCACTGATAAAGGTAGTCTTGCTTGGCGTGCATTCAAGTTAAGTTTCTTAAGAAAACTTGTTAAAATTCTATGATCAATCATCAAAAGGAACTTTTTTCCTAACAGGTAATGTTGTCATATCTTTAAGGCGTGGACTACCATCGTTAGCTCCAAATCATAAGCAATGTATCTTTGCTCATGATCCTTTAAATTATACGATTCATAAGCTACCACCCTCCCCTCTTACATCAAAACTCCTCCTACACCTTCTTGACATGCATTTGTGCATACCATAAATTTTTTTCTGGGTCTGCAAATTTTAACACTAGAGCCGTAGTCAATAGGTGCTTTAATTTCTCAAAACTAGATTGACACTCTACTATCCACTTGAAGGCCCTCCCCTTTTTCTTCAAGGAGGTTATAGGATAGGAAATTTGAGAAAATCCTTTAATGAAACGATGATAATATCCAACCAGCCCCATAAAAGATCGAATGTCTGCCAAATTTTGGAGAATCAACCATTCCATGATAGTTTTAATTTTCTTAGGATCTATAATGATACCCTCATATGAAATTATATGTCCTAGGTAGGGAATTTGGTCCTTGTAAAAATTTCATTTATTTTATTTAGTGTATAGTTGATTTTTCCTTAAAGTTTGTAACAATATCTGCATGTGCTCTTTATTCTCTTATATATTTATCGAGTAAAGAAAAATATCATTAATAAGTATTAAGACAAATTTCTCTAGGTAGGGATGAAAAATACCATTCATTAGACTCATAAATGTTGCTTGGGAATTACTGAGTCCAAATGGAAACACAACAAACTTGTAGTGCCCTTAGCGAGTTATAATTGTTGTTTTACAAATGTACTCTTCCTTTATTCTAATTTGGTGATACCTTGATCATAGATAAATTTTAGAGAACACGGTAGCACCCCTAACCTGATCAAATAGATCATCAATCCTTGATATGGGGTAATTTTTTTTTTTATATTTATCTTACTTAGTTTCATGTAATCGATACACAACATCAAAGTGCCATCTTTGTTTCTTACGAACAACACTGGGGCTCCCCAAGGTGACACACTTGGGCGAATGTATCACTTGTCAAGAAAAATCTGTAATTGCATTTTAAGCTATGTTATCTCTGGTATACACATTTGATAAAGAGATTTTGACATAGGAGTTGCTCCTAGAATTAGTTCTATGGTGAAACAAATATCCATTTTTAGAGGAAATCCTGGAATGTCTTTTGGGAAAACTTCAACAAATTCTTGAATTACTAGTATATTTTCTAGGGTGGCTATCTTATCCTTTGAATTATTATATACCACTTGCACATAATATATTTGATATGATTTTTAGATACACTTTCCTAATTCATTTTATGTAATGGGACGTAAATTGATATCTCTCCTAATGCCCTGGATCTCTTATCTAATACCCTCATCAATAAGGAACGTAATTGTTTTGTCTCTATAGTTCACTAAAGACTAGTGCTTTTCTATCCAATCTATTTTGATTAAAACATGAAAGAATCCAAAGGGAAACACATTTAGAGTCACCTTAATCGATTGTCTTGATAGCTCATCGGGACAAACTTTCGCTCTTATAGTTACTCTCCTTTTAGGTATCGTCGATAGCTATACTAACCATGGGTTTTTTAAATTGGAAAATTGAAAATTACCCAAATCTACTAATATAGGGTTGATATAACTCATGCTTGCACCTGGGCTGATTAGAATTGAAACAAAATGATTAGTTGTTTTAACTTCGAACTCTACCATCGCATTTTGCTCCTCATCTTGGTGATCATCCAGTGAAACATTGATCTTCTGTATATTGCTCACTACTTCCTCGACAGTAGAGGCTTCTTGCACCTGAGAAGTCGGTTCCATATGGGTATGATGAGGGAAATATTTGTAGTGGTGAGGTTTTCCACAACCCCAATTCCACAACCCCAACACTATAAAAGAGGTTTCTACACTTGTGTAGATTTTGGCTTACTCACTACTTCCCCTTGCCCATTCTCATCTTGAAATTTGATTTTCTAATAATTTCTTCCATGAAATTCATTCTGTTGCTTCTTGGATGCATTTTTATTACCAACGTCCTTCATATTTTTAAATTTTTTGAACCCTTTATGTTCCTTCTTGTTTTTCCAACTTCTGTTATTTTATCCTTTTTGCTTCATTTGTTGGTAGAAATACAAGTTTTTCGAATGGATTTTCCCATTGAATTTGGATTATAAAATTATAATCTTTCTTTCATGAAAGTTGGTAGGCTGCTGATAAAATGTTGCACCTTATCTTTTTCTTCACAGATATAGGGAACGCACCTTAACACGTTAGTAAATTTAGCTACAAACTCATCCATGGACTAGTGTACCAATTTCAAATTATGAAATTCCTTGGCTTTTTCATCATAGAATCGTTCAATCAAATATTGGAAATATTTTATTACAAGGACATCACTAGAATAGAGTTTTTTGGTTATGTTGAAATTATAGATCCACCATTTAATTCCAAATTTAATGAAATATGTGTTATTACCCTTAAAGTGTTTTTGAAAGTTATTCCAAGTTATCTCTTGCTTGTTAATCCCTTTTACAGTTTTGATTTCTTCCCACCATAGAGTGGTTTTTCCCTTCAAATGATAAATTTCTAGTCTGACTTTGAAGTTGTCCTCATATTCATAGGTTTGAAATTATTTATTCATGTTAATTAACCAGGCCTAAACCACCTCCTCCACCTCTCGATAAAAAAAATAGTGGTTTAATATTTTTGACGTCTCCCTACAATTCAAATTTTTGCGTCTTATTCCCCTTTCCGCTAGAAGTTCTTTTAGGATATTCTTCATGATCAATTCGGCCTCCTTCAACTTTTGGGTGCTCGTCTCTCTGTCGATGTGTGTCCACTTTTTTTGTTCATCCCAACTAGGATTTGGGTTCCTTCGATTTTGTCTGTCTGAAATAATTCATAATTCTCTCTTGTTACAATCTCAATCTCTCATTTTCGGCTCTTAAATTCATCATTTATGCTCACAGTTGTTGAATTTTTTCCAAAATAATCATATTTTCATTATTATGTTCACCTTCGAGTTAAACCCACATCTCCAGATTTGCCCCTAGAGGAGGCTACGACGCAAACCCTATGGAGGGTCTCCAAGGTGGAATAACTCCAGTTCCTCTTCTCATACTATCTCTGCTACCAATTTGTGCATCACTAACAATTTGTTACTTGTAACTGCCCAACAAGCCACAATTTTGCAACCTAGCACTCTGATACCACTTGCAACATCTACTCAAAAAAAAAAAACGAGATACTTTTAAATGTGTATAGCTAAGTAAAATTTATATTCATATTCATGCATTTCCTTTCTAATGAAGGAAATGTTTAGACTTAAAAGATTACCTTGGTACGATACCAAACATTTAAATGCTTAACCCTCACCTCTCTTCCTTTTTAGTCACTTTATTTTATGGTTTCGCATGTTGTGTTTATTGGTTGAGTTTCATATTGTTTAAATTCATAGTATTATAATTATCCGAGAACCATTTCATAATGCAATTATTTACATTAAGGTTTAAGGGTTCTAACCCTATCATATACAATACATAGTTAAATATTTGGTTAATAACCCAACCCTGGTCATCGAATGTTATCGATGCTCGTTGTCGCATGTGCTGGGACACATAATGGTAAGACATGTGACGAATTTTCCATGGTCCATGGGATGAGTGAGGATGTGAAGGTCAAGGAACAATAGAAAGGAGTTAGAGTAATGAACCTTGGGGTTCCCTACTGAGAGTCTGTCATTTTCTCACCTTCTCGTCTAGGAAAAAGGCTTTGCAACTTGTTGAATTTCATCCACCTTACTCTTCATCTAGGCAAAGGTTTCACATGCATTAACCAAACCAAGTATCTTAGATGTGCCTTATATTTTGTATTCATTAAAAATTTTCTCAATTTACTATAGATAGGGTTTTACACTCTCCCCTATTTTATCTCATAAATTTCTTCAGAACGTTGTTTCACCTTCGTTCTTACCTCCTATTATGCTAAATGTGTGCTTGTGCCGCAGGTTTAATGATAAGATATGCATATAAGTTGGAAATTCTTGCCCTCTACATACTGTTAAAAATTTTAATGTCCCCGCATGTCACATGTTTTTGTGGATTCCAACCAATTACTGGCCTTCAACAATCCTCCCACTAGGTAACTAAATTCCTTGCCTTTTAATTTTTTATTTTGTTTACTTGTATTTATTTTACTTATGTTTTTAATTCATTTCTATTGACATGTTTACCATCCTGGTTTGCATTTGTTGCAGGGGAGAATGTCTTAGAACTGACCCAATATTGTCATTTCTAAAAACTTCATGGGAGCTTGCCTCAACAACCCATCTAGATACTCTTTTATTTACTTAGGCCTTGGCTATCTTCATATTGGGCCTTTGGCTACGTGATGTACAAATCTTGGCTTTACACCATCATTCCATTCCTAAGTCACGTGGTAGGCCATTTTTGTTTAGAGTCTTTTATGTTTTGATCAAATGAGGTCATTTCACAACGAACCTTTTAAGAATGATTTTATAGTCAAGGATATTAACATGCAGAGGTTTTCACTTGACACTGGAGAGACGGGGCATATTTGTCTAGGTCATGACTATTTTTATAAAGTACAAAATTTCATAACTTTATTATTACCTAATATTATCCATCAGAGTATTTTTTCTTGTGAATATATTACCATGTACTATTTATGGACATTTTCAAGTTAATTATAATGTGAGTGTTTGTGTCTTATTTATCTCCTACCTCTGTGTAATTTATGCTTTCCTATTTAAGGCGGGACTACTGCAAAAATCCATGTATAGAAGTTCACATTGTGGCTTGATTTAGAAAAAAGATTGGCCTGTTAAGTTTTGAAATTGTTGAACCCTTAGGGTTTACTTTTGTCAATATTTACATAGTTTCTTGTTGAATTTAGGAGTGAAATAATATTTTTTTTCTTTCCATACAAGGGTTTGGTTTTTTTTATTCTCTATATTTCGTATTATTAGATTAATGTTATAAATCCATGAACTCGGGTAAGGAAGAATTGGACTCCAACTTATGCTCATCCCACGAGTTATTAACTCATATTTAATTTTGTGTATAAGTGGTCCAAGACTGTTCTTGGCCAATAGAATTTATTTTTTCAGCCAAAACTAACCCTGCCGAAACAACATGAAATACAATTATAACTCCTTACTCATATATTATTTGTTTTCTCTCCACAACCAAGATTAACATTCAATAATATATGTGAGTGGAGTCCAAATTACTTGGCAAGATTTACTACAGTGACCATTATTAACTACTTGTTTCAATAATCATTAATTCTACAAAAACCATATTCGAGGTTACTACGTACAGGCAATGAATTTGATTTAATTCACTCGTTTCATTCTTCATATTCATTCCAATTAGACAGACAAATTCTCACATAATTTACTTAAATCCATTACACAAATTTACTTTATTCATCTTTCACACATCCAACATATATACAGAGTCACTTGTTCACTACATTATTCATGATTTTTATAGAGAACAAACATGCTAAGGGACACCACTTGTACTTATTTGTATAATTTTTCAAACGTTCCAGAAAACCCAAATCTATAAAATACTGCTCCACCCTTCAAATGAGACTAGAAGTTACGTTTAGTCTCCCCCCGAGCTTCTCACTTTTCAGATAGTTAGTTGAAAACAACCCTTTTTAGGTTCATTGACTAGAATCAAGACCTCCTCAGTCTAGCCTAGAAATAGAAGAGTTTCGTCTGTCTCAGAGGTTTCCACTAGCTCGAGTCCAACTAAGAAACCCTCGCTCATGTAGTTTCATACCTTAGCCACACAACGTCATGTTGTTGGTAACAGTTTCCTCATCTCTCTTCCAAGATGGTTCTACTTCCTTCATGTTGCTAAAGACCCTTTTTTTTCCCAATTTTCTCTCTTTAAATCTAGGGAAACGAGGGAAACATTGTCCCTTGTGTTCATTCTTTCCCTCGAAACAGGTTAGGATATTCTTGTCACATAAATATCTCATCTTCCCAAGTGGCCTCTTATGGGCTAAAGTGCCACCACTGCACTTTAACCTAGGTGATAGATCGCTTATGTAACATTGTTTCTCTCCAATGGAGAATACGCAAAGGTTGTACCAGGATTTATCCATCCATTTCGACCTATTCCACCATCAATACATATCATTAATTATTACTTCTTTTTACATGATCTGAAATATACATAATCAGAATTCAAAAAATAAAAAATAAAGTAAAAAAAATAAAAAAATCTTGCATCTACCCATACATCCTGCTAGCTAATGATATGCCTGGGGTCATATAAATATTTTTTTAGTAATGAAACATGAAATACATTGTGGAATTTTATTTGATTTGGTAGTGAAAGTTGTTATGTGACTGGTCCCACCCTTTCCAAAATATAGAAAGGCCCACAATACCAGGGTGCTAGTTTTACGCAAGCACCCCATCTTAAGGTACTTTTATTAGGTTTGATTCACACATAAACATGCTCCCGCACATGAAACTCTCTGTATGTCCTCTTCTTATCAACATATGATTTTTGTCAATCTTGAGAAGCTTTTAAAATTTTCAGACCCTTTTTACTATTTGCTTCATTTCCATTAGCATATTAGGCCCTAGAATCAACTTATCTTTGGAGTTGCTCCAAATATTGGGTGTTCTACATCTATTTCCGTACAAAACATCGAAAGGTTTCATTTTTAGTGACCCACGGTAGATATTATTATGTGCAAATTCAACTAAGTGGATAAATTTCTCCTGCTTGGTTTGTTGTTCCATTACATACATTTTGAACATATCCTTGAGTACCTAATTCACCCGTTCAGTTTTGCCATATGTTTGTGGGTCATAAGTAGTAATGGACTAGACTTGAGTACAGGGAATTTCAAAATGAAAAAGTAAACTTTATGTCTCAGTCTAAATTTATCACTTTTGGCATACCATGCAATCGAAGTATCTCTCTCATAAATATAGCTGCAACTTGAACATTTTGGTAAGTAGATTTAACAGGGATAAAATGATCTTCCTTACTCAATATATCCACTACCACCATAATAAAATCATTATGATTCTTATATCTTGGTAAGTTGGCTATAAATTCTAATGTAATCGCATCCCATTTCCATTTAGGAATGGGAAGAGGGTGAAGTAGACCAGCAGGGTGTTGGTGTTCAACCTTAACTTGCTGAAACTCTAGGAAATTTGCTAAATATGTAGACATATCCCTTCTCATACTTGACCAAAAGTAGTCCTTTTTAATAGCAGAAAATAAATTCTAATATCTAGGATGAACAACATAGGGGATTCGGTGAAATTCATTTTAAAAAAACTATTTTTCATTTAAATGATTAAGAACATATACCGTTCCTTAAAAGGTAGAAAAATTATCATTTTTTATACCATAATCAGATTAATTTTGGGAATTTTGCACTTTTTTGGCTTGCTTCCACAAGAATTCATACTCTAGACCCCTTAGATAAACTTCTCTGACGTGTTCTAAACAATCGATTTTTAATTCGCTATAGGAAAATTAATAGACACAGTGTAGTTTCCTACTTAACGCATCATCCACTCGATTTTATTTAACTTTAAGATGCTTAATGTAAAATTAAAACTCACTTAGAAAGGAATTCCATCTTGCTTGGTGTGCATTCAAGTTAGGTTGCTTAAAAAGTCTTGTTAAACTGCTATGATCAGTCATCAAAAGGAACTCTTTTCCTAACAGGTAATGTCGCCATAACTTTAAGGCGTGGACCACTATTGTTAGCTCCAAATCATAAGCATAGTATATTTTATCATGATCCTTTAAATTATGTGATTCATAATATACCACCCTCCACTCTTGCATCAAAACTCCTCCTACACCTTCTTGGAATGCATTTGTGCATACCATAAATTATTTTTCTAGGTTTGCAAATTTTAACACTGTAGTCGTAGTCAATAGGTGCTTTAATTACTCAAAAGTATATTGACACTATGTTTTCCACTTGAAGTCCCTCCCATTTTTTTACAAGGAGGTTATAAGATAGGTAATTCAAGAAAATACTTCAATAAATGAAGATAATATCCAGCCAACCCCATAAATTATCGGATGTCTACTACATTTTGAAGAATCAACCATTCCATGATATTTTTCATTTTCTCAAGATCTACGTCGATACCTTCAGATGAAACTATATGTCCTAGGTAATGAACTTGGTCCTTGTAAAAATCGTGTTTATTGTATTAACGTATAGTTGATTTTCACTTGAAGTTTGTAACATTATCCATAGGTTCTCTTTATGCTCTTCTATATTTTTTGAGTAAATCAGAATATCATCAATAAATATTAAGACAAATTTGTATAGGTAGGGATGAAAAATACCATTTAGTAGACTCATAAATTTTACTGGGGCATTAGTGAGTCCAAATTGAAAAAAAACAAACTCATAGTTCCCATAGTGACTTCTAAATGTTGTTTTACAAACGTCCTCCTCCTTTATTCTAATTTGGTGATACCTTGACTATAGATAAATTTTAGGTAACATGGTAGCAACCCTAACCTAATTGAATAGATCATCAATACTTCATAGGGGGTAGTTATTTTTTATAGTTATCTTATTTAGTTTCTTATAATCAATATAAAACCTCAAAGTGTGATTTTTTTTTTTTCTTACAAACAACACTAGGGCTCCCCAAGGTGATACACTTGGGCGAATGTTTCCCTTGTCCATAAATTCATGTAATTGCATTTTAAGCTCTGTTAACCCTAGTATATTCATTCGATAAGGAGCTTTTGACATAGAGGTTGCTCCTGGAATAAGTTTTATGGTGAAATAAATATCCCTTTTTGGAGGAAATCCTATATTTTCTTCTGGAAAAACATCGGCAAATTCCTTAATTTCTGGTATATTTTCTAGGGTGGATATCTTATCCTTTGAATTAGTATATATCACTTTCACGACATATATTTGACAACATTTTGGGATACACTTTCCCAATTGGTTAGTTGTAAATTGTAATAACTTGATAGCTCTCCTATTTCCCTAGATCTCTTGTCTAACACCCTCATCAGTAAGGAAATTAATGGTTTTGTCTTTGCAGTTCATTAAAGACCAATGATTTTCTAACCAATCCATTCTGATTAAACATCATAGGATCCCAAGGGAAACACATTTAGAGTCACCTTAATCTGATGTTCCGCTAGCTCAATAGGACAACCTTCCACCCTTACAATCACTCTCCTTTTAGCTCCTGTATGTAGTTGTACTAACTATGAGTTTTTAAACTTGGAAGATTGAAAATGAACCAACTCTACTATTTTAGGGTTGATATAACTCAAGCTTACTCCTCGATCGATTAAAATGGAGAAATAATGGTTATTATTTTACCTTCGAACTCCACCATCACATGCTGGTACTCAAATTAGTGATCATTGAGTGCATCATTGATATTCGAAATATTCCTCTCTACTTCCTCGGTAATAGAGGCTTCTTGAACGTGAGAAGTTGGTTCCGTACTATTACGATATGGGAAATTTTTATAGTAGTGAGGTTCACCAAAACCCCAACATTGTAAAGGAGGTTTTTGCACTTGCATAGATTCTGGGTTACTCGTTACTTCCCCTTTCCTGTTCTCATCTTGCAGATGGATTTTCTATTGAATTATCCTAGGACGTCCATTCTATTGCTTCCTAGATGCATTTTTATTACCAACAACTTTGATATATTTAGTATTCTGGAACCCCTTTTTGTCCTTCTTGTTTTTCCAACTTCTGTTATTTTCTCCTTTTTGCTTCATTGGTTCGTAGAAAATAGAGCTTTTCGAATGGCTTCGTCCATTTACTTCAGATTATCAAATTATAATCTTTCTTTCATGAAAGCTGATAGACTACTGATAAAACACTGCACCTTAGCTTTTTCTTCACAGATATAGGGAATGTAAAAGAACAAGGAGGTAAATGTAGTTACAAACGCATCCACATAGTGGTGTCACAATTTCAAATCATGAAATTTATTGGATTTTTCATCATATAATCGTTCATTCAAATACTTATCCTTAAATTGTTTTTGAAAATTGTTCCAAGTTATCTCTTACTCGTCAATCCCTTTTACAATTTTGATTTCTTCCAACCACATAGTGGCTTTTCCGTCCAATTAATAAATTTCTAATCCGGATTTAGGTTGTCCTCCTATTCATATATTTAAAAGTATATATCCATTTTAATTAACCAAGCCTCAACAACCTCCTCCACCTCTCCATTAAACATTGGTGGTTAAATTTTTTGAATTATCCCTATAATTCAAATTTTTTCCTCTTAGTACCCTTTCCGCCAAAAGTATTTTTAAACTCTTCTTCATGATCAATTCAGCCTCCTTTAACTTTCGGGTGCTCCTCTCTCTGTCGATGCCTCTCTAGTCTATTTTCTTCATCTAGGATAGGATTTGGGTTCATTTTATTTTGTCTATATTAGAGAATCTTCATAATACTTTCTTGCTCCAATCTCAATCTCTTGTTGTTGGCTCTTAAATTCATCATTTTTGTTCGTAGTGGTTGAACCATTTCCAACAACATTGCATTTGCATTACTAGGTTCGCATCCAAGTTGAACCCATGTCTTCGGATTGGTCTTGGATGAGGCTCCGACCTAGACCCTATGGAGGGTCCCCCAAGTGGAATAACTCCAGTTCCTCTTCTCATACTATCTCTGCTACCTCTTTGTGCATCATTAACATTTTTTTACTCAAAGATGCCCAATATGCCATAACTTTGCAACTTAACACTTTGACACCACTTGTAACATCTACTACAAAAAAAATAGAAGATATAATTTTACATGTGCATAGCTGAGTAAAATATATATTCATCTTTGAACATTTCCTTTATAATGAACGGAAGAGTTAAACTTAGATATTACTTAAAGAGTTAAATTATTAACCCTAAATTCTCCTTCTTTATAATGAATTTATATTATGGTTTCACATGTTGGGTTTATTGGTTGGGTTTCATATTGTTTAAATTCACAGTATTATAATATCCCACAACAAAAATATTTCCATTAAGGTTTAAGGGTTATAACCCTAACCCATTTAACACATAGTCCATGATTTGGTTAATAACCCAGCTCTGCTCATCGAATGTTCTTGATGCCAATTATCACATGTGTTGGGACAGTTAATGGTAGGAAACCTAGAAAATTTTCCACGACTGACGGGATGGGTGAGGATTTAATGGTCATCACACTCGAAAGGGGTTAGGGTAACAAACCTTGGGGTTCCCTTTCGAGAGTACTCCGTTTTCGTACCTTCTGGTTTAGGAGAAAGGATCTATAGGATCTATAACCTGTGTAATTTAACCTGCCTTTCTCTTCGTCCAGTTAGAGGTTTCACATCTATTAACCTCCCAAGGTATCTGGGATGTGCCCTATCGTTTGTATTCGTTAATTTTTTTCTCAATTTTATATAGATAGAGTTTTATATTCTACCCCATTTTATCTCATGAATTTCTCTGTAATATTGTTTCACCTTGGTGGTTACCTCCTTCTAGGCTAAATTTTTTCTTGCGTCGCAGGTTTATTGACCAGATATGTATCTGAGTGGGGAATTATTTCCCCTTGCACACTGTCAACATTTTTCTTGTCCCTACATGTTATGTTCTTTGTGTGGATTCCAACCAACTGTTGGCCTTTAATAAGCCTCCCACTAGTTAACTGAATACCTTTCCTTTTGCTTTTTATTTTTACAAGTGGTTCACGTTCCTATGTGCCCTCACACATGTACCAGCTACATCCACGGTTCGAATGAATCACAGTAAATCCTTTCGAAGGGATCTACTGCCGACCTAATACTGAGGCCTAACCCCGCGAGCGTCTAGGAGATTTGATCCCGTGACCTCTCAATCTGGGAGTACTTCCAAGCAGGGACTCAACTAATTGAGCTAACCCTTGGGGCTATTTTGATATTTTATTTTGTTTAATTTTATTTCTTTTACTTATGTTTTGAATTCATGTCTACTGACATATTTACCATCCTGGTTTGCATTGGTTGCAAGGGAGAAGGTTTTCGAACTGACCCAGGATTATCATTCCTAAAAACTTCATGGGAGCTTGCCTCAACAAGCCATCCAGGTACTCTTTTATTTACTCAGGTCCTCACTATCTTCTGATTGGGCCTTTAGGTATGTGATGTAAAAATATTGGTTTTACGCCATGGTGTTGTTCCCATTAGGGGAATTTTGACATCTAAAATGGGCCTCTTAAGAAAAATGTAAAACCAAAATAAATTTATAAGAACCAATAAAATTCAATATGATGATGTCAACCATGGGGGATGATTCACCATTTTTGGAGTAAAAAAGTGAAAAGATTAAAAAATAATAAAATAATAAAACTATTTTTTCAACTCGTATATTCAACTTACCTCCCTAAGGTTTTACTCACATTTCGAGCGGGAGTACTTGTTGGATGTAAAATTTAATTCCTCATCCAAGGAGTACCCATGTTGGATAATTTCGATAGAACCTGCTACACAAAAAATGAGAAATACATGAAAAAAACATGATTGCAATCAGATTTTTCATGTATTTCTTATTTTTCATATAGCAGGGTCCATTGAAAGTATGAAACATGGGTACTCCTTGGATGAGGTATCAAATTCTACATCCAACGAGTGTTCTCGCTCGGAATTTGAGTCAACCCATAGGGAGATAAGTTGAAAATACGACTTGATTTTTTTTTTTCCCTCTAAAATTTGATGATATAATCTAATATTATATTATTATTTCCACTATGATTTTATAATTTCCTTAGGAGGCCCATTTTAGATCTCAAATTTTCCCTAATATAATTCACTTGGTAGACCATTTTTGTTTAGAGTGTTTTAGGGTTTGGTCAAATGAGATCGTTTTCGAGTAGCCCTTTAAAGAATGAATTTATAGTAAAGGATCTTAACATGCAGGGGTTTGATCTTGACACGAGAGAGGCGGGGTATATTTGTCTATGTTATGATTATTTTTCTAAAGTACATAAATGTTAAAACTTTGTTATTACTTAATATTATCCATGATAGTCTTTTTTCTTATGAATATATTACCATGTACTATTTATAGACATTTCTGAGTTAATTATAATGTAAGTGTTTGCCTCATGTTTATCTCCTACCTCTGTGCAATTTATGCTTTCCTATTTAAGGGGGAACCACCGCACAAATCCATGTATACGAGTTCAAAATGTGGCTTGATTTAGAAAAAAAATTGGTCTGTTAAGTTTTGAAATTGTTGAACCCTCGATGCTTACTTCTGTCGATATTTACATACTTTCTTGTTGAAGTTAGCAACCAAATGATATTGTTTTGTTTTCCCTACAAGGGTTTGGTCGTTCCGATTCTCTATATTTCTTCTTATTCTATTTATGTTATGAAGCCATGAACTTAGATAAGGAGGAATTGGACTCTTACAGCTTCTGCTAAGCCCATGAGTTATTAACTCATATTTAATTTTGCGTATAAGTGGCGTGGGACAGTTCTTGGCCAACAGGCTTTAGTCTGTCAACCAAAACTAACCCTGTCGAAACAACATGAACTATAGTTATAAGTCCTAACCAGATATTATTTGTTTTCTTTCCACAACCAAGTTTATAATTCAATAACAGATGTGATTGGAGTCCAAATTCCTTGGCAAAATTTACTACTGTCACCATTATTAATTACTTGTTTCAATAATCATTAATTCTACAGAAACCCTCTTCGAGGTTACTCCATAGAGGAAATGCATTTCATTTCATTTAGTGGTTTCATTTTTCATATTCATTCCCGTTAGACAAACAATTTCTCACAAAATTTACTTAAACCCAACATAGCTTACACAACTTTACTTTATTCATTTTTCATAGATCCAACATATATACAAAGTCACTTGTTTTCTACATTATTCATAATTTTTCATAGAAAACAAACCAGTTAATGGTTACCGCTTGTACTTATCTAAATAAGTTGTCAAACGCTCAAGAAAACCCAACTCCTGAAAAGATCGCTCGACCCTTCCAATGAGACTGGCAATTACGTTTAGTCTCCCCCCGAGCTTCTCACTTTCCAGACAGTTAGTTGACAACAACCCTTTTTAAGCTGGTTCAAAGACATCAAGACCTCCTCAATCCAACCTCGAGGCTAGAACTAGAAGACCTTCGTCTATCTTGGAGGTTTCCACTGGCTTGATTCCATCTCAAGAAACCCTCTTTCACACAGTGTCCTGCCTTAGCCACACAACATCATGATTTTGGAAATAGTTCATCTTCTCTCTGTCAAGGTGGTTCTGCATCCTTCGAATTGCTAAACCCTTGTTTTTTCAGTGAGCTCTCTTTAACTCTAGGGACGAGAGAAATAATTGCCCTTAATTGTATGGAAATTGACTCTAGAGAAAAAAGAAAAATAAGTGCCCGTAAAAATTGAAAATCCTTTTTTGAGTTTTCAAATTTCCACAAAATCTTTTATTAACCAAACTAATAACACAAATAACACAAAAATTTAGCCAAACTAATAACACAAAACTTTAGAGTTTAAAATTTTCATTAGACTTTTCCTGTAAGCTTGTAACAAAATAAACGGGAATAAATGTAAATAATTGCAATAACCTAAGGTGTTACACATAAGGTGTTGTAAAATGTATCCCTCAACCTACAAAACTGATCTTTGGATTGAAAAACTAATTAAAAATAAACATTAATTTATATTAACTGATTTTAAAAAAATTTAAAATTATTTTAAAAGAATAAAATATTTTGAATATTAAAAGAAATTGAAGTATCTCTGTGTGAGGAACGTAGAGGTGGATTCCACGTATATCTATTGTATTATCGATTAATTAATTAATTAAAAGTTGATGCGCTCCGTAGATTATCTATTGATTGAGTGTCGTTAAGAGGTGGAAGAGACTTAATAACTGTGTTGATATTATTGAATCTTACTTGATATTATTGAATCTTACTTGATAATTATTGGATCTTTACTGGATGTGCTCACTGTGTTATCCAGGTGGTAAAAAATGAGTACTATGAAATTCGCTTCTCCTTTGATAGTTGTGGTCAACCAAAAGAATGGGGCAATTTTTTTCATTTTCTTTGGACGGAAATGTCGACACACGTGGCCGATTAAAAATACAAGAATCAGTAGCTTTAAATTTTAGATTTAACGCATTACAGGGACGTTGAAGATAAAATTTAAAGCATTAGAGGGACGTTGAAGAAAATCTGAAGGAACTTAGATCTTTCCAACTCTCAACGTTGTTTCTGAAGCAATTTGAAATCAGTGCATAATGTTGATTGGTTTGATTTTTGTTATTATTGAAATAGATGGGCTTCTGCATTGGGGGGGTCTTTGGGGGGGTCTTTGGGGTAAAAATTTCAAAGTTCCAGAAATAAAAGAAAATTAATAGTCCACTACCCCGGAGGGTGTTTTTGGGAATTTTGATGGGGCTAAATCCATTTTCACAATTAAAAAACAGGATTCAATCTCTCCTACCATCATATTTTTTAGGAAAATAACACTGAATTCCTAATTTTAGCTATATGTACAAATTTGTCCCCTCATAAACAACTTTTTTGAATGTCTGTTCGTTTTGATTTTTTCTATATTTTTTATTATTTTCAATTCAATTATACCATAATGGTATAAAACTTTAAAATCATTTAAAAAATTAAAATACAATTCTAATATATAATGAAAATTAAAAAGGAATATTTATTTGAAATAATTAATATTTTAAATTAATAAATAAATGTGTAAAATCAAAATTATTTAAAAAAATAAATACAATTTTAATGTATTTGAGAGTGTAAGCTTCTGTGATCCATAACATATTAGATTATAAATCTTTCGGGAAATCACATGAGAATTTTAGGACCGACGCGTTTCGAACTACCAACTGTAGTTCATCATCAGGATAATGAAGAATGGCTGATCAGACACACCTATTTATACCATGAGGAGAGAAGCAACGGTCAAAACCCAAGAACGGTTAAAATCAAAATTAACCGGTCAAAAATAAAAATAGAAATAAAAATAGAAAACATAACAAACCCACCCCTAAAAATACTAGTCAAAACTAAAAATAATATAAAACCAAAACCAAAAACTAAAATGACCCCAAAATATAAATAAATAAATAGATAAAAATACAATAAAAACACAAATCCAATAAAAGTCAAAGTCCTCATAAACGAAATTAATCTATAAAACAATAACGTTCAATTAGGATACAAATAAATAAATAAATAATTAATTAAATTAAATATAAAATAAAATAAAATAATAAATATAAATAAAAATAAATGAATAAAAATAAATAAATAAAATAATCTACCAATAAGTAAACTAATAAATAAAATACTGACAAATACATAAAATTAGGATTAAAGATAAACAAATAAATAAATAAATAATTAAATTGAATTGAATTAAATTATATATAAAATAAAATAAATAAATAAATAAAAATAAGTAAACAATTAAATAAATTACCAAAAATAAATTAATAAATAAAATCCTAATAAATACATAAATTAGAAATAAAAATTTTTGAGTTAAAAATAAAAAAATAAAAATAAAAATAAAAAATAAATAATAATAATAATAATAATAATAAATAAATAAATAATAATTTTTTTTTTTTAATATATATATATATAATATTTTAAAAATATAAAAATTAAGGTAATAACCAAAAATTAATAAAGAAAAACATTAATAAATAAAATCAAAACTAGAACAAGAATAATAAAATATAAATATCAAATCATATACTAATAATAATAGGAAAAAAAATAAAAAATAAAAAAATAAAAGGACCTTTACAAGGAGTGAAGAGATGGAATCCAGCACTTGGAAGGTTAGCAGGTGCTGGATTCCATCTCTTCACTCCTTGTAAAGGTCCTTTTATTTTTTTATTTTTTTTCCTATTATTATTAGTATATGATTTGATATTTATATTTTATTATTCTTGTTCTAGTTTTGATTTTATTTATTAATTTTTTTCTTTATTAATTTTTGGTTATTTCCTTAATTTTTATATTTTTAAAATATTTTATTATATATATATATATATATTTAAAAAAAAAATTATTATTTATTTATTTATTTATTATTATTATTATTATTTATTTATTTATTTATTTATTTATTGTTATTCATTTATTTATATTTATATTTATTATTTTATTTTATTTTATATTTAATTTAATTCATTTAATTTAATTAATTAATTATTTATTTATTTTTATCCTAATTGAACGTTATTGTTTTATAGATTAATTTCGTTTATGAGGACTTTGACTTTTATTGGATTTGTGTTTTTATTTTATTTTTATCTATTTATTTATTTATATTTTGGGGTCATTTTAGTTTTTGGTTTTGGTTTTATATTATTTTAGTTTTGACTAGTATTTTTAGGGGTGGGTTTGTTATGTTTTCTGTTTTTATTTCTATTTTTATTTTGACCGGTTAATTTGATTTACCCCGGCCCGTTCTTACGGGGTTTTTGACGGGCGGGAACCCCTATTATAAATATTATAAATAGGTGTGTCTGATCAGCCATTCTTCATTATCCTGATGATGAACTACAGTTGGTAGTTCGAAATGCATCGGTCCTAAAATTCTCATGTGATTTCCCGAAAGATTTATAATCTAATTTTAATGTATAATAAAAATAAATAAAAAATTATTTGAAATAATTAATATTTGAAATTAATTAATAAATAAATAAATATATAAAATCAATGATAATTAAATAGTTTTGAGCCTGCCTATGTCTTGAAACTATTTCTACTTGATTGACGAATGGCGTATGTTGCTCCATATGAGACGAATGGCGTATGTTGCTCCTTTGAATTCCATAAATCAATCACGAGTGTTGACGAGGACTATCTAAGTTTCTGTATTCTGTTACTAATCGTGAACATTATTCTGTCAACTGACATTCACGTATGGTCCACATATCTATATAAAGATTTACAGCACTCAGTCGGGATGAAGCCGTGGAGTACTTCATTGTGTTGTAGAAGGGAATCCAACTGGCTGAGAGTGATAATGGCGACGGAATTAGGTTCTGAGCATCGGCGCCCAGTTTCGGAGAGCGGAGAGTTATATATGAAACTCCTGAGCGGTATTCTCCTTTTATTGATAGTGGCGACATGGAATTTCTTTTTCCGGGAACGCAGCGGAAAATCGGCTAAGAGAAAGCTGCCTCCAGGGCCGTTTCCGTTGCCCGTCATCGGGAACCTTCACATGCTGGGAGAGCTTCCCCACCGCGCTCTGGCGGCGCTATCTAGGAAATACGGGCCTCTCATGTCTCTCCGCCTCGGCTCCGCCCTCACCTTGGTGGTCTCCTCTCCAGATATGGCCAAGGAGTTTCTCAAGACTAATGATCGCCTTTTTGCCAGCAGGCCTCCATCCGCCGCCGCAAAGTACTTGACGTATAACTCGGACGTGGTGTTCGCTCCATATGGGCCTTACTGGAGGCAGATGCGTAAGGTCTGCGTTTTGCAGATCTTCCAATCCAAGCGCCTCGACTACTTCCGCTACGCAAGAGTAGAGGAAGTGGCCGCCATGATTCGTTCTCTCATGAGTTCGGTTCATCAGCCGGTGAATTTTACCGAGATGGTGTCAGGTCTAACCATTGACATAATCTGCAGGATGGCCTTTGGTCGAAAGTATTCTGATCAAGATTTAATTGGCGGCACAGGATTCAAATCAATGGTGAGCGAAATTGTTACGATTGCCGGTTCGTTTAATATCGGAGATTACATACCATACTTGGACTGGCTGGATCTCCAAGGCTTCAACCGTCGCTTCAAGAAAGTACAGAAGGCGCAAGACGACTTCTTAGAAAAAGTAATTGACGAACACGCTGCGCAGTTCGACGCCAACGGCCCCCGAGATCTTGTGGACGTTTTACTTGCAGCCTCTGCAGATGAAAATGCAGAGTTCCGGCCTTCACGAGATAATATTAAAGCTGTTCTTCTGGTAATTAATGACAAAACTGATGTAGGATTGTTGGCAGGATATGTTGGCTGCTGGCGCGGAAACGACGTCTACAAGCTTGGAGTGGATCATGGCCATACTGTTGAAGAACCCACGAGTGCTGAACAAGGTTCTGTATATGTGTTTCTGCGATTGTTGTGTCTATTGACTTAGATATGTTTTAACCTTGCACCGTTTGAAATTTTTTATTATATGACTAAAATAATTATGACATATAAAATAATTATGATATGCCAAATGTTAAGAGCAGAGTCTAAAGCAGAATCCATGCAATATAAGACCAATCTAATTACCTATTTCTTTATACAAAATTAATAATAATATACTTTTACAAGTAGTTCTTTTCATTCAAAAGAAAAAGGGAGTCCATTTGATTTTGGAATTTTGAGTATATTTTAAAAGAGCATTAGTTATTTCAAAATATACAATTTTATTATTAGCCTCAATTATGGAAGATAGATGACATTAAATTAAAACAATCCGTTGATATATAATAGGCATATATCACTCACATACACAAACTCATAATTAAAAATAGACATTAATACATAAAAATTTAATATTAATATTAATAAATATATAATAATAATAATTCTATTATAAAAAATCAATATTATTATATTAAAAAAATATAATAATTATAACAATTATAATCACAATTTATAATATTTATTATTATATTAGTAACGAAAGAGATTATAAATATTAGAAATTTAAAGCATTATAAACTTCAAAAAAAATATATTAAACACAAAAGATTAATATTAAAAGTTCAAGGGATTATTATTATAAATTGAACTGATCAATAAACCCAAAAGATTAATATTAAAATCTAAGACATTAATATTATAAACCCAATAGAATTATTAATTAATAGATATTAATATTAGTAAATTCATTCATTTTTTAATTAATTAATTAAATTATTCATTCATTAAATAATTAATTAAATAAATGATTAAATAATAATAAGTAACTACTTATTATTATGATTTATTCATAATGTTTTATTAATAGAAATATTTTTAATTAATTAATTTAAATATTATTACTATAAATATAAATATAAATATAAATTTTGTTAATAATATTAATATTCATCTCACATTGTCCCATCTATGAGGAATTTTGGGCCTCCTCCGACAGGCTCCAAAATCAACAAAGTTACCTCAGGATTTTTCCCTATTCACCATATTAGCCAACTCTTTTCCTTTATTGAGATCATGTATCACTAGGGAGAGGAAATTCGAGAAGCAGAGCACCATCAACCCCTCCAGGCAGACAACCACCATCAACATGTTGAAGGATGTAAAGTGACTTCCTCAACATTAGGGATTCCACCCGGTCAGGATCTTAAAAAACTCCTTTTCCGTTGAAAATGGTGTGTCCGACTCGAGATAAAGGGACCAATTTCCCGTATAAAGAGAGTTTATATAACACGAGAAATAAAATCAACACTAGCGGGGTGATTTATTTTAATGATAACATAAATTAAAACTAATCTAACTACTTCTCGGGATTGGATTCAAATATATGATTAAGGCATAGAATTTCACAAGCACGAAATAATATAGATCATCGCATACTTAATGAATAAAAACACATTTAAGAAACTAAATCAATTTAATTGATTTAGTTGACGAAGAACATTAATCATATAAAAGATCTCTAGGTTTCACATCTAACGTCATGTCGTTCAATATATTATATCAATAGTAATAAGAGCATATATCACTTCAATGCTTATTAGAATGAAACTAATAGAAAGAATAAGTTTGCTACAATCTCAGAAACATAAAACAATCAATACACAGATAATAGTACTCGTTGAATCATAGCTTTAGATTTTGAAAAGATAGCTTCAAGGTTCAGATTTTCAATTCGATAATTGTTGTTCAAACAGTAGTGTAAGTTCCAAAAGAAGTCTTCTTAAAATTATCGACCCATTTCTAAATGCATGAAAGGAGTTTAAATACTAATTAATATTAAAAAAATAAAATGCATAAGTTGTAACAGTCTATGACTGTTTCCTAGATTCATTCTCTAGCTGGTCTTTGAGATGACATGCTTGATCATATGTTCGAGCTGGGGGGGATGAATTGGTTGCATTCTCATCTGGACCATGAATACTGCATCGTTTAGCGTCTAAAGAAGCGGAGTTGCTGCATTGGAGAGGCACTTCAACGTTATCAATTGGTTTTGAGGCTTAATCATATTTTCTATGTCAAGATCTTTTTTGTTTGATGTCTATTGCCAGGATTGTTTTAGGAAAATAATTTTTAGTAGAGTGTCTTTTGATGCTTCATGAATCGGGTTGGCTTGTAGAATAGAATCTTTTATATACTCAGAGATACTAGAAGATAAATTCTCAGCTCTGATAATAGCTACTTCAACGCTTTTTATTTTAATATCCCAGTCTCCAAATATTATATCTTTGATTGATTCTTCAAGATGAGGGAGATTAGCCACTCTACCCTCTGCAGTATCTTGTCAATCTATGTATTTTGACACTGTCATCAATTTCTTCATAACAAGTTCTCAGATTGGAAATCCGAGTAACTAATTGATCATTGGTCTTAACTTGCTCTTGAATCTGATTATAATTCTAATAGAAAACTGCTTGTTGTGTCGCTAATAATTCTTCCAACTCTATTGCTTCTTTCTTTACTTCATTGATTTCGGGCTTTTCTTGGAGCTTTTCAATTTTTTGCTACATTTGATGAATTGTTTGATCCTTTTCATAATTTTGTTTTCAAGTTTGAGTTTGAGACCGTCAATCTGTTGGTGTATATTATTAATGTTTGACTGAAGCTCCTCCTCGATTCTTTGTTTTTCATCAAAGAAAACTTGCTCCATTTGAGCAATTTTCTAGTCCTTTTCTAAAATCAATGATTCAACCTCGGATGCCTTATCAATTATGGCATTTGCATAAGCATCTGCAAATTGAGATAATCTATTAAGCTCTTTCCCTAGAGATGATTGAGTTCTTTTCCAAAGGAATCACATTAATGTTGAATCCATAGGCATTTCTGGAGATTCTTCCATATTTCGTTTCTTCTTTGACCTTGCCATGATATCTTTGTGCCTTGGACTATAAAACATGCCTTGTCGCGGTATCTCTTCTACTTTCAGGACTATTTTAGTAGTCACAAAAGCCGAAATGATTTACATATCTTGGGCTGGTGTTTTCTTTGGTTTCTCCTATGTATCATTGTTTCCATGGATCTGGCTTTGCTCAAGAATAATTTTCGAATCCTCTACAATGAATGAGATTTCTCTGATTTCTTCTTGATTCTTGGAATTACCTATATCAGCAGAAACCTGATGCATACTTGATTCTCCTGTATGATTCATGGAACTTGTAGCACCTACAATAGGCATGGTTTCTGAATGAATGACATTTTGAATGGCAGGGGTATCACTCTCAGACAATGCTTTCTCAAATTATTCCCAATTTTGGATGAATCTATCATCTTGTTGAACATTAGCGATTTCTTCTTCTTGAAATGCTACTAGTACTTGAGAAGCTATTGCAAATATAACTTTTTCTGCCTTTGATTATGGTTTGTAAAAAAAATAATCTGGCAAATGAGAATTTCTCTGTTCCCTATATACTTTGAATCTTAGCAAATCTTCTAGACTGGGAATTTCATCTGCTTTATGCTAAACTGTTGAAAATCCGTGAATTGATTCAAACATATCATCAAATCTATTAGGTCTGCTTGTAAATTCTCGCAGCTTGACTGAATTCATTCTCTCTAGCAATACAGTGGGAATCATAACTTCTATTAGGTAACACTGGAAATTTGAAAGGTTTTAATCAATAAATTTCAAGATAGGCATGCTTGAAATTTTCTAGGGCATACGAACCACAGGAAAAAGGAAAATTGGCCAAACGAGATTTTTGGCATCTTTCAGGACTTTAGTCAAACCATGACCATATGTTTGATAAGAAATTTATTTGGCTAACAATTTTTTTGGTATATAAAAGGGTAGGACATGAGGATTGGCATGACTTCCGAAAATACCGATGTATGTAAAATTCTCTTCACCAAACCACCTACCTACAAAATTGAGACTCTTATTGGCTTCAGGGGTTGACTCTAGTGATTTTTCTTTCGAAAATGACTTGGAAGACTGGGAGCATTATATCATTGCACATATTAAACATGTGAGAATGATATTTTGACTCCCATAAGAAATCTAAATGTACGTAAATGGGGGTTTCGACTTCTCTGGTCCATTTCCATCCTAATGATGAAAATTAAAAGGAAAAATAGACAGTGTCTAAGATATAGGAGCTCATATAAAAATGAGAGACTGCATTGGGTGTGGCATTTCTATTTTCTCTATAGGTTGTGATAGATCTGATCAAATTATCAGAAATAATGGTAGCCCAATTTAGAATATAGCCATCAGAGGTTGCTTCTATCAAGGGTGTCCAATTTTCTTAAAATTTGGTCGTATTTACAGATCCAAAGAGACGACACATCATTGCAGCTATTTGAGAGAATGGGATTTTGAGAGAGATGACTGAATATATACCCTTAACGTCGCGCTTACGCCGACTAGGATCATTTCTCCATTCTTTAATTATAGTCGCAGGATGGTCATTCTCACACATGAACTCTTGAACAAATTGGGCATCATATCTATTTTGGGGTTCTGGTAGTTTATACATATTCTTCAAATATGACGGCCTGAGAGAGCCAATGATAGTTTTGCTTCGAGTAACAATTTTTTTATCTCTGATATCTACATTTTCCAACACCCATTTCACTAAGTCAGTGTATGGCAACATTTTAGGACGAGCAACAATTATGTGAAGAAAAGAATTAGCAGTGTTCGTCCATGATTCTGAATCATTGGACAAGATGTCATTGACCACAACTTTTCTATCCATAATTACTTGTAGTTTCTCATTCTTGAACAACTAATAGATCCCTTCCCAACTTGAAGAACCAATTTATGATTTGCATGTAGTATCCAAGATTAGGGGAGCCATTTTCCTGTTTTCCTCTTGCTTTATGACTGGCAATGATGGGGTGGCAGATTTCCTTCATGCTTTAATTAGCCTTGACATCCTTTTATGCCTAAGTGTTTGAATTTACCCTGTTGAAAAGAAAACTAGAGATGATAAGCTAAAATCACTTCTAACGATATTAAATGTCGTATCAACTTAACTCATGCATAATGGGAAATCCTTGGTATTAATATTTGAAATAATTACAAATCAATTACAAACCTCGAGATCATAAAACACCTGAATTAACATTAAATTGACAAGCATAGGTTCATGTGATTTTGACATATGTCATTATATCGAGATTCATTGATCGGTGATTTTTATTGTTGACGATTCATAACGCTTGAAGCCATCTCCGAAATGCGAAGTGCGACATTACGATGTTTTGAGGTGGGATGCAATATCGACATCTATCTGATGACGGTTTGTGATGTCAGCATATGTTAAGTGACGGCTTCTCTACTTCGCATTTCGAAATTTTGCAATTGTACTTTCGCTACTTGGATTTTGACAATGTGCTATCTCGGAGATTCGTTGTTCGTGATTTCGCTGATGTTTTTACCCTTCTTATGTGCCTTTTCAGTTTTAGGGTTCCTTTTTAGGTATTTTCTTTATTTTATAAAGCTTTATCTAATAGAAAACCTATCTTTAAGTTTTATTTCTAAAATAAACATTAAACTAAAATTTTTAAAGGGTCCCCATTATCCTTTCTAATCTATTTTACTTAGATAATGGGGATTTGTTGTAATACTACAACACAACCCAAGGCCTTCTAGCCTTTGAAAACTGTGTAGAATGTTAAATTTCTCTTTTAGCATTCTTTCCCACTGTAGTTTATATAATGAACCTTATGCACATTATACATAAGGCAAAAGAAGATTTAGTGTACATTGTGCATTTATACTTTATCATTTACAGTTACAATTCACATTGCAATGTTTTACTTTCACAAGTTTTCTTGTTTCCATTAAGCTATCCATGCTTAATCTCATCTACAATGCTGGTCATAAATATGCATTGTTTAAACAAGTGTTGACTTTCGCAATCATTTTATTTTAATGTATACAATGCTATCATGCATCAAATTACATACAAATATTCATTAATTTCTATAGGTGAATAATTGTTAGGGTAACAGTCCAAACATTTCCAATTACCATAGTGTATTGTTACTTAAAAACTGGCACATGAAGTGACTACAATAATCACTTGTTCACAATTTTCAATAAGCTTTAATCAAAACCAATTCATGTATATAATTTCTATTAGTTAGTCATGCAACACTAACTAATCAGTGCTACTAATAATATTAATGCTGCCATGAAACTTCTCATTCAACAACTAGCCATTATAGTCAAGTCTCTCTACTCGACCCATTGTATATTTTTCACATCTAAGAAGGTTCATTCAATTTCATTTTAAAACACTTTATCTTCATCTTCAAGGACTTCCCCATATTTTTCATCTTTTACATTCATGCATTCACTCATTAATTAGTGCATGGTAACTTTAGTTATGTTCATTAAATGTATTGATAATATGTCATATATGCAAAGATTGATAGTCAACTCCCAATTTCACATATTTCATATATGAAAAGGTTGATAATCAAATCTCACTTTCACTAGTAAGTACTCAGGTTTTTCATAAGGGAAACAAAGGTTTTATTTTCTTTTATCCTCAACATGATTCAAATGTCATGAACATAGTTTTGCAACAGAATATATTACTTACTACTCTTCAATGTTGTTATAAATATGAATCACACATCCCATGAGAAAATTCATCCACTAAATATATCAATATGTAGATTGTTATACTCATACCTAAGCTTTTGACCGCTAGTAGCATACCTCGATTTATTTTCCGCTTAACAATTCCCAAAGGAACCAGTGATGCAACCTTAAGCTCTCATACCACTTGTAATAGTCATCTTTACCATTCATGAGTAATAATAATAAAAATTAACCTTAAGCTTATATCAAAATCATAACAACTTACATACTTTATAAGTTAACACAAATGTATAAGAAATTACATTAAGAGTATTGAAATTACATCAATTATATTTTCATTCAATTCCAGCACATCGTGGAATTCAACTGCATTAATAATTAGTCCTTTAGTTTTGAATTATGATCTGAACATTTAATGAAAAGTTTTACAGATGGCTAGCACCTCCGTATGTTAAGAAAACAAGGCTCCAACATTTGGCACTGCTTTCAAGTTGTGATAGATGTGTTAGATCCTACCGTCCATGCATCTCATTCTTCATCGAATGGTGTGGCTGGCTTAGTGTTTTCATCGGAAACCGTTTTGCACCAGATAGATGCTGAGTGTAGTCATTTGGATTTGTCACGCTGCATTTCTTCCAGGTTGGAGTCCAAATCCCAGATTTATCGCTAAGACCCTTTCTTGCTAGAAAATTCATGCAACCTTATTCTTTCTACTTATTATTTTCTACCCTAGAAAATTTCAACAATGCATACTCAGTTAATGGAAAGATTATGAAAACCCTTTGTAAATTACAGGTACGCCCCTGCAGGTGCATTTCTGGTTAAGAAGTATCATTAATGGGTTTAAAATTTATTAATTAATCATATTTATGGTGTAGGAATCTCTCGTCTCCTGCTGGTCCTACAATGGATACCCCTTAGGTAGGACAATTTATTCTTCTATTTTTATATTATGACCTAGGTGTTTTCCATTTACCCTGCCATAATTATGAGATTTGTATTTAATTATTTACATGTGTGCAAAACTTTCCCAATATTGGATGTAGGCTGTAGCTGGAATATGGTGTTTGACTTCTTGGCTAATGTCACTTTTATTTCTTACCAGGTGCTCGTGCATTACTCTTTCTCTTGGAACATGCATGCCTATTAAATCTAGTTGTGTTAACTTATTTGGTCGAAATAGGGCATTGCCCTCTTCGGCATAGGCTTTTAATAATTGTTACCGAGTATGCAAATCCCAATTTGGGCTTATGGAATGGCAACCCTGCTTCACTCGAAAAAGGGTTTTGTATTCTTTGAAATGTTGTTAATTGTTTCCATATGGGTTCTATAATTGAATTCCCTTTCAATGTTATGGAGCGAGGAAATAGGTTTTTTTATGGTCGACCTGACACAATGGTATAGGGTATTACCAATGGTTATCACCCTTCTTGAATTGTATTTATTTAACTCGTAACTTTCATATTGATTTTGAATTTACTCAATATTTTTTGAATACCTCAATTGGCTTACTGTTAAGTTAATGAAAGTACATATTTTTTCTATACGCAACATGGTTTCTTTACATGGTTCAACTGTTATGGTTCTTTCGTTACTGCAATGTTGTATGTGTTTTCTTGGAATGTATTTATCTCATACTGGATTCCTAAATAATATTGCAATAGGGATATTGTATTTTCCGGTGTTTATTTCTGTAGACAAAAGTTGTGTTTTAGCTAAAATAAATGGGTTATTAATTTTTGATGCACCAACAGGATGGAAATTCCTCCCTTGGAATCCATCTGAATGCTCTGGGTGAGAAATATTTTGCCAACTAAGCTCTTTTATTCATCCAATGGCTATGTAGCCAAGTCTCATAGAGACTTCTATCCAAACTCACATTTTCTTGTCATTTGAGGTGTTATCCTTCAACTCTGTACATTCCAGAGTCGTTAAGGATTTCTACTTCAGGGTTCTGTAGTTTCAGTGTTCAGAAAATCTAGATGTAACGAGTGTATGTTGACCCTATACATAGAGAGATTAATATGAATTTCCTTATTATCATGCCATAATATACATCATACATCATATAAAAAGGTTTAAATAAGCATTCATCATACATATTTTCACTCCTGATTAACAATATCTAATCTCATCTTTAACATACATAAGCCTTGCCAATCCTTTTACAATATCTTTCATTCACGAATAAGTCTTACTATCTTTTATTGTAATTACTCAAGCATCTAACATACATGAGTTCTACTAACTTCTTGGAGTACTTACTCAAGCATTTTGCACACATCAGTCTTATTTTCCCAGTGTTTTTAATCAAACAGTCCTTAGGAACAAAGTTCTTACATCACTTTAAGGTTCTGGTCCATCCATCAACATTTGAGACTTCTACTAATAAATTTTAAATCAAACATAGCAATAAGATAATTAAGAATTCCGATTATCGATCTAAATCCATCAATCTAAATTAAATTTAATACTTATCTGTAGAATTAGATAAGAACTTGTCTAGGGAATAACTTGTTATCCTCCTAGCCAACAAGTCCTACCAATCACGTCCAACACTCTCCCCTGAGCATCCTAGCTTCCAAGGAAATTATGAATCAGTTGTTTCAGAACCTCAGGACCAAGTCGAGTCGTCCAATATATTTTTAGGCTCCACTCATCATTACGAGCATCAAATTACCATTCTCATATTTGTTTTTTTCTCCCCTCATGACCACCTGTCCTATCAGAGTTTCTTGTCACGTTAATCCCTTCTGGAAGGAGGAAAATAACCATTTACATATCCACCTTCGAATCCAAGATATTATCTCCTAAGTTCTTCCCGTAACTTCTTAGTTAGGTATTCTATAGCTAATAATTCTAAAAATAAACACATAACATTTAACTTTTTCCTTTTTAAAGTGTTCATTAGTCTTTTGTTAATCATTTTTCCACAAGTAGTAAGTTAAATAACTAAAACAAAATTACTTCACGTAAAAGTAGATGTCAACTATTCGTAATCAAGGGTGTCAAATGAAACTACACTTAACAACATGAAGTTACAACTAACATAAATTATTTCTAAGGTGTTTATTCTCCTTTAACATCTTTCAGCTACAAAATTTGGGATTTTTTAATTTATCATGATTTTACCATATTCTAAGACATCCTCAATTTTTTAGCATCCCCAATGAGGAATTACACTAGTAGCTTTGTTATGACTATCAAAGTAAATCATAATTATTATTATTTATTACCTTTTTAATCGAATATATATATATATATATATATATATATATATATATATATATATATATATATATATATATATATATATATATATATATATATTTTAAATTAGTGTATCATGTTTATTTATTTATTTAAAATAATGAATAATATGTGCATACATTTAAATATCAATGTTTTTGAATAAAATAGTTTCAATATTCACGTGTGTAAATTCATTTTAATCATAGATTTATCAAGGGACTTGAGGGATTAAATATCTTGAGGTGTGGATTTCTTTTAGAGTGAAATATAATTTTTTTCATTGTTTAAATAGCTTTTTTTAACATATAAATGGATTCAACCCTTTGAAAATCTCCTTGAACACTTAAATTGTGTAGACTACACAATTTAAACTTATAATTCCAAAAAAAAATTGCTAGATTTCAAATGATTGGAAAGCATACCTAAAAGGAGCCAAATTTTAAAATAGTGGGATGCATGAAATATTTTAGTAGTATATTTTTTTTAAATCTTTCATTTATAACTCGGATTTTTATTTGTTTTTAATAATTTTAAATTCCAAAAATTAATTTTTATATTAAGAATTTAACAAATTAGATATCTTGATTTTATTATTCTTATTACAAAATAATTGATTTGTTTAGCTTTCAATTATTTCTTCTCTTTGTGCATTGAAATATATATATATATATATATATACTTTCTTTCCTTTTTTTTTTAATCTATAGAGTTGATACTCAAATAAATTAGTTAGTATGAATATTTAAATAGCTTATCTATATTGAAATAATTTTTAAAAGTATAGAAATTATACATCTTCCCTACATTAAAAAAATAAAATATACTTTTTAAAATAATTTTAATTACTCTATTTTTTATATTTAATATAAACTTATGTTATTTCACATTAACATCTAAATGTTTTATTTATGCTTGAGAGAAATATTTTTACAACATTGTTCGAAACAAACTAAATGAACACAATGAGAGTAGGATTATTGACATTTTATAATGTTTTTAATTAAAATTTACCAAATAAGTATATTCATTTTTGTTTTTAATTATAAGTTGACATTACTTTTTTATTTATAAAATATTTTATGTTTATTTAAAAGCTACGTGTGTCAAATTGACACTTATCTTCCTCATCTTGGCCTCAACCTCTCTCACCAATTATATATATATATATATATATATATATATATATATATATATATATATATATATATATATATATATATATATATATATATATCCACACACACACACACAAGTTTTAATTAGTTTCATATTTTTTTAAAGTTGATAAAAATTATATTATTTTAAATGAACATCCAAATATTTTATTTATGGTTGATAATGAGCGTGAAATACACATCCTTTGAGTTGTGGGAGAGCGGGATTATTGATATTTTATAACTTTTTTAATTAAAACTAATCACTAACCAAATAGATATATTAATTTTGCTTATTGATTAATCCTCAAATATTCTTTATGGTTGTGGGGATTTTCCATTCCTTAATGGATTTAATTTTGTTAGGGTCTACTTTAACACCCTCATGAGATACAGTATGACCCAAATATTCGACCACCTATACTCCAAAGAAACATTTGGAGGTTTTTGCATACAATTTTTTCTCCTCCAATAGTTTGAGCACATTGTCAACATGTTGAAAATGATCCTTCCAAGACTTGTTGTAGATTAATATATCATCAAAAAATACTAACAAAATTTTTCTAAGGAATGGTTTGAAAATGGAATTTATCAAACCTTGAAATGTGGAAGATGCATTATTAAGGCAAAAAGGCATGAGCAAAAATTCATAATGACTCTCATGAGTTCTGAATTTTGTTTTTAGAATGTCTTTAGTATTCGTTCTCATTTGATGATATCATGAACAAGGATCTATAATGGTGAAGTAAATTTCTCCATGTAATTCATCCAACAATTTATCAATGATAGGAAAGTCAAATTTATATTTAATAGTTAGCTTGTTTAGCTCCCTATAATCGTGACATATACACCATAATCCATCCTTCTTGTGCACCAATACTACTAGAGCAAAGAAAGAACTTTGACTAGGTTGAATTATACTAGCCTCTAGCATTTTTGCAACCATTAGAGGAATTTTGAGGTATAAAATGGGCCTCCTAAGTAAATTATAAAAAAATAGTGGAAATAATAAAATAATATTAAATTACATCATCAAATTTTAGAGGGAAAAATTAAAAAATACCTTTTTAGTTCGTATTTTCAACTTATCTCCCTATGGGTTTACTCAAATTTCGAGTAGGAAGACTCGAGTGGATGAATAATTTGATTCTTCATCTAAGGAGTACCCATGTTTCATACTTGTGATGGAATTGACTATACGAAAAATGAGAAATACTTGAAAAACAAGATTTCAATCTTGTTTTTTGGTGTATTTCTCATTTTTCGTGTAGCAGGGTCCATCGAAAGTAAAAAACATGGATATTCATTGGATGAGGAATTAAAATTTCATTCAACAAGCACTCCCACTCAAAATTTGAGAAAAAACATAGGGAGATAAGTTGAAATTATGAGTTGAAAAAGAAGTTTTATAACTTTATTACTTTTTAATCTTTTTACTTTTTTACTCCAAAAATGGTGAATCATCTTCCATGGTTGAAATCATCATCTTGAATCCTATTGGTTCTTATAAAGTTTATTTTGGTTGTAAATTTTTCTTAGGAGGACCATTTTAGACCTCAAAAGTTCTCTAGCGGCATACGTTGAATTTCACTCTTTTGTAGATAAGGATATTTGTAAGGCCTGATGTTTGGAGGAGCACTTCCTGGATTCAAATAAATATCATGATCATGATCATAAATAGGTGGGAGGACTTTGGGAGTCTGAAAAGCCTTGGAATGATTTTTCAAGACCTTTTGGAGATCTGGAGAAATAGACGATTTCAATGTTTGAACATCTAGTGAGCACAATTATGCAATTATGCCCCATTTTTATTTCTTCAAAAGCTTTGTCATGCCATTAGAGCTGATTATATTTGCTAGTTTGCCTGCGATACCCCTTAATTCAAATTCCTTTCCTTCTCAAAAAAATTTCAAGAAAAGTTCTTGCAAATTGAAAGTTGTCGTCCCCAAAGATTTTAACTATTGGACTCCTAGTAAAACATCATCACCACCCATTAGAATGGAAAACATTGGAATTTTGAATACATATTCCAGCATTGTTAGCCTGATATTATGACACTTTCCAGAATAATTTATAGTTCCTCCATTTGTAACCATCACTTGACACTATGATGTTGGATATAGGAAGTAATTCAATTCCTTAGCTATCTTACAATGAATAAAATTATGGGTACTACCTGAATCAATCAATACTATTACCTTTTTCTTCTTGATATGTCCTTCTATCTTGAGAGTTTGAGGAGTGGTAATTGTTGCCAATGCAATAAAATATATGGCTATATTAATTTATTGTTTCTTTGGGGTTGGTTCCTGGTGTATATCCTCCTCTTTTGTTTTTTCTTGTTCCTTTTCTTCCTCCTCTTCATAATCTATGTAGAATAATTTATTCTCCACACACTTATGACCTTCAGTGTATTTTCTATCACAACTGTAACAAAGCCCTTTTTCTCCTTTTTCTCCAATTTTTGTGGTGTCAACCTTGTAGGTTGTGGAAGGCTAGGAGCAGCAACACTTCCATATTTATAGTTGTGAGTGGTAGACCTACTTGTCGCCATAATTTTTCTTTCAATTTTTCTTGTCACCTTGAATTCTGTCTCCAATGAATAAGGTTCCCAAAGGTGAACCTCATGTTGGATCTTATATTTTAAATTCCCTATGAATACATCAATCCTATGCTCTTCTGGTATAGCGGTTACCCTAATATTCAATTTTTGGAATTCTTCAATGTGATCTACTATTAAACCCTTTTGTTTGAGATTTAACAATTGGCTAGAGAAGGTGTTGCTCTTTGTATCTTCATAATGTGCTATAATTTCCTCCATAAAAATTGACTAGGTGACAAGTGGTTTACGAGAAAAAATCCAGCTATACCATACAAAATAATTGGGTTTTAAATATAAAGATGCAATACGTACCTTTTGTGAGGGTTACACATCCTGTAGATCAAAATATTTCTCTATCTACAGTATCCATGTTACTGGATCATTGCCATAAAACTTACTCATATCTATATTTGGAATGTGGTGGCTCTTAAACCCCACATTAGAGTCTCTAAATTCATAATTCATATTCCTTTTGTCCTCATCATGATTTTCATGGATTACCTTGTTACCACAGGGAAGCCTTTCCTGCAACATTTTTTTTTAACCTTTCCAACTTGACATGCATCGCATCCATGTCTACCTTGAAAAACTCCACGTTTCATTTTATACCATCCATGTCACCTTTAATTTCATATTTGGTTTCTCTTTGTGAGAGTGAAATGTGTTTCACTTGGTCTCGTAATTTTGATATATCATCTTGCAATTCTTACTCTTAATGCATCATAGTAGATATTTATGAGGACTTAATGGGTGTATAATTATTTTGTTTGGGAGGAATTTTAGAACCCAATACTAATATATATGCTTCAATATTCCCTTGGAATCACTTCAAACTGATTTAAAAAAAAAAGACTTTTTTCTTGCTTTTAGGAACTCGATATTTAAATAGCTGCAACTCTGTAATTTCATATTTACAAGGTTTGAAATTAATTTCGGCGGTAACCCTATAATTATTCATTCCAACGCAACAAGTTACACCAAAATTCGATTCTTTAAGATAATTTTATGTCAAATCTCCCACAATGTCCTGAATATGGACTTGTTTAGTAGAGAAAATTTGAGCATAATTCCATGTGTCACTGTTTCATCCTTCATCCCTAAAATTGATACCAAATCACCTAGATTATGTTATATTTCTTTCACTTTTTATGAAATTCCAATCCGATTCTTGAAGAGAAACATATGAACATTTTCCCTCGGTCACTTGATTGAGACTGAATTCTGGAGCATGAAAAACCCTGACTTCTTCGGACAATATATTAGAAAATGTAGCAAACCAAGATTTGAAATAATGGTAGGAAGTTCAATAATATTTAGGCTCCACGTGGTTGAAATTTTATCTTTTGAATCTTCGTAGAAACAATTTTATAACGAAAATTCCACAATGGCCTTTTTGAAGCAGCTAAACCCTAGAATCCAAACCTCTGATACCAAATGTTATGCAACCAGCTCACGAAATAGATGAATATATAGATAAATGACTTAAATTTTATCCTCTTTGAGGGGGAAACCTCATTTAAATTACATAAATGAACAATTCTTGGATGATACAAATGACAAGACTTCTTTTATATATATAGGAGTCTAAGGGGTCACAATATAATCAGCGCCTACATAACAATAATAATGTTATAGAACAACAATAACAATATGGGGGATACATGGGCATAACAATAACAATAAGGGGGCTACGCTAACAATAACAATAAGGATGCTACACTATTATTATAGGGATCTAACAATGTTCCATTGTTTTCAAGTGCGTCTTGTTTCATAGATGAGAAAAGTACTCGAGCGGGATAGGGAGAGAGCACATAGAGAATATTTTTCCATTGTAGTATAGCATGAACCACATGCCTTACTTATTTGTACTTGAAAACATTTTCAATTCAAATAAAGAGAGCAGAGTGACCTAACCTTCCATCTAGGTTTTCCCCTGAAAATATTACTAGGATATATCATGTTGCAATAATGTTTTGTGTGTTTTTATTTTGATTTCTGCGTTTTCCATATAAAGATAATTTGAATGCATATGCAATAAACGATAATCTACAGACCCATAAATATAAGAGAAATAAACCATCATAGTGCAAATTTTTGAATTTTAAGTATAATTTATTAAATATCTTGTAATGAATTGTCTAGTGGAATATACATGATAGATTACATATCTTGTACAACCCACTTGAGTCCCATGAAAAATGATTGTTTTTTCTAATCCCAAATGCTTTGAATTTTTGGAAAAGTGCCTTGATCCTCAATATTTATCTCCTAAATAATTAGGATTTAAGGCTTTCTTTTCTGATTAAATCTCAAAGAAGGGAATATTACTAGGGCTATAATCCATTGTAGTTTTAGGGGATCAACTTCAATATATACTAGGGTTTTTACATCATCATACCATATGAGGAGAGGTGCCACCTTGATTCCATAAGTTTCTTGAACTTATATTATATATTCCTTTAATTGTGACTTAGGTTCCTAGTGATTTGAATCTTTTACTTCAAGGATGCATACATAATTGCATTTAAAAGAGCACGTAACCAAGTAATATAAACACATGAAAAGAAACAAAAAAAAACAACCATGAGATAAAAGGCACAAGAAAATTTGATAACACAGTTCACTCAATGTGGGTTACGTCTCTGGGCCCTACTCAATATGGGGAGGCCTATTTCATTAAATGGAAAAAAATATAAGTTAGAAGAAAATTAAAAAGTGACACCCTATCCCTCCACTTCCAGGTATGGCCTGAAAATGTAGGCTTCTACTAGAGAAACGGGCTGTATGGTTGGATTCCTGGAGAAAAATCATGAAAAATGACTATAAATTTGACCAATTTCTAACATCGACACTTCTAGTCCCCCAAGGAATCTTCTTGACATAAAAAATAAACCCCTGCATCAGGTTTCCGCTCCTGTAATCCAATGTTAGGGTTCCACCTTCCTGGTTCCATTGGTTGGAACTCTACTCTCTGCTCCTCCTTTTTAGTTGGGCGCTTTGCAAAGGATTAAGTAATGGTCATCGGGTGGAGTTTCCAACCAAGGTTTGTTGGCCCGTTGCTTGGAGGCATATAATTAGAGTGTTTTTTTTTGGAGGTTCCGGGGTCCAAATTTCGAAACCCCCATTTTTTCATCTATGTATAATTGTTGGTACATTGTATCACAGTGGCACGTTGGATCACCATGGGGCGTTGTGTCATTGTTGGAACATTGTATTACTATTGGCTCATTTTTTTGGTAATGGGGTCACCTGTTTTTGCGGGCCATCCCTCCGGGCTGGGCAGGTTTGAATCTCATCGGCCCCTTATAATATTCAACACATTGTTACGGGGGTCGAGCAGGGTCTAGTTACCCCACAAACACAACCCTTATTTGTGTTTTAATATATATATATATATATATATATATATATATATATATATATATATATATATATATATATATATATATATATATATATATATATATATATATATAGTTGGTGAGTGGTGGGGTTGGTGGCTCGCTGCCCATTTTTAATATTATATATATATATATATATATATAACAATTTGTGGTTAAAAAAATCTTCGGCCAAATTTGGGGTCACCAGTCAATTTCAAGAGGCAACAAATTCACTCATTCTGGTGGTTGTAATCCATGCGCCGATAAGTTCGAAATTGTTTCCTGGTGAAGCCATGAAGTTGGGTAGGGTCCTTGCAAATAGTTTTTCATTGTCTTATTTATTTCCATTGGAGCATTTAAATCAATTTAATTTTTTTTTCAATTTCCATTGAAATTTTAGTTATGCGGGTGACGTATTTAACAATAAATGTCTTTTTTTATTCTATTGTGAAACAAAACCTAGATTGCAACAACATAAGATTCAGAATAACAACTCTACTACAATATTCGTTATTATATTGTATGTAGCAAATGTTTCATCATACTTTTTTTTAAATAAAGTTTGTATAACAGAAAATGTGATGGATACGGGGAAGGCTTTTGCATTGGATGTGAGTCACTTTTTTCGACATAGACTCTTTGAAGTGTTATTTTAGTGATGAAAATTATGATGGAAGGTAATATTTTTATAGACATTATGTTTCGCTTGTGTTAATGAAATTTGAAAACAATTGTTCAAAGTCATTTATGCATTTATTTTGCGTTTAAAACATTTTTTTGTATTTCTTTATAGTTATTATGTGTCATATTGTTATCATCATAGAAAAAATTAGAGTTTTGTTTGTAATGTTGTTAGGCAAATTAAGGTCTTGAGAGCATCAAATTATGGAACTTTTTCATCATATTTGTATATTTTATGTATCATATTATTTTATTTATATGTCATCAATTGATGATGGAATTATCTTCTTCTTTTTTACGTTTTTATTATAGCATATTGAAATCGTTTTGCATTGGATTAGTGTCATGGTGATACCATTTTAGTGTCACAATTTCTCATATTTATTGGTAGACTTCAATCTTCCTCCTTTTCTTTTTTGGCGCGTACTTATTACATTTATTTGTAGCATACTAACTATCTATTTTTCTTACAAATGCATAGGTTTTTTTTTTTTTTTTTTAAATATAATTTTTTCATTTTCCCACATGGATGTCAACGGATCAAAACCTATAGTTATGTCAGTAAAAGGAGGGCAATGTAACCTCTAATTATAACCTTGAAAAAAACACATGCTACTACAACTTATCATGCTTTCATCCTCGAGTTAGGTTTTCACTCAAGACCATTGGATCATATTTCTATGGATGAACAAGGGTAAGTTAATGTGTCTTGCATTAGTAAACTTCACGAAGTGGCTCACATGGGTTTGCATTTTTCTCGGTTCTTATACAAACTTAAGCCCATAATTTAATAAATTTAAGAGTATTTAAAACTCATACTTTAATAAGTTAATAAGTTGAAGAGTATTTAACGTTACTATAACTTAATTAAATTTAAATTTGACTATATATAGGGGTGAAAATAAAAAATCTGAATCATTATTATAAATTAGAATCATCATTTTTAAAATTATAGATAAATAAAACTTATAATTGAAATTGTTTTTACACATAAACATTATAATAACTTAAATTTTATTCATTTTATATCAAAAAAATTAGAAGAATTTAAAATCTATTTATTTTTATATTAAATTTAATTTTGATTCAAAATGTATTTGTTTATACATCTGAATTTGAAAATTGGAAGGATGTGTTAGTCTTAGTAATCTCCTTCTCTAGTCTCTTTAAGAAATAATAATTGTCAATGGATTCTAAGGTATTTGACCTAGGCAATAGGGTTGTTTAATTATTATAAAGACCTGTTTATGTATATGCATGGATTTCTTTAATGTCAATATTGAAAATTAAAGAATAATAATCGTAAATCGATTCAAAGGTGTTTGACTTGGGAAATAGAATTATTTAATTACTATAAATACCTATTTATGTATATTCATGGATTCCTTATAATGTCGGTATAGAAAATTAAGACTATTGAGCTTGATCACACTTATCTAGTGTAATTAAATATTCTTGTAGATGAATTCTATTTGATTGAGTTTCATACAAATGGATTTTATTGTGGATTAAGATCTACATGGAGAAAGATAAGTTTTTGTAAGCATACGCTTATAGGACTATCATTTGAATTACATAAATAAATCTTTGAATATTACTTGAGGAGATGATAACATTCTTTGCACCCAATTTGTAGAGATGGAGAATCAAAACTTCAAAACAACAAATTGTAAATGATACAACTTTAAACGAGACACTCGTTAATAGTGACCTACATAATTAGTGATTTAAGGAAACTATTGCTACACCAAGGAATTTTAATATTATTTTTTCTTCAAGGAATGGAAATTCTTATAATTATGATGATAAACAACAAGATACATATAGATGCAAGAAACAATTTTTGGTATATTGCATCCATAGGTCATTGTTTTGATATTCTAAAATTTTATTGGAAGCATCCAAATCTCTCATTGTTTTAAGGTATTCAATATTCAAGAAGAGATTTTTTTACTTGCTATTCTCTATTATGTCTTTCACCCTCATAAATTGGAGCATAAACAACCAAGAAGTAAATTCCTCAAAATTCTAGCATAAGAGGAAAAAGAAAAGGTAGATCCCTCATTCTTTATTGGTGTTGCATGATAAACTCTCAAGCATAGAAATCAATTGTGACATGAACAATATTCAACACTATGAGGCATACATTTCTAACAAGGTTTGTCAAGCTCATCCTAGTATGGAAACTAATTGTTATGGCATGCTAATGGATATATGAAAACACCTACCTTATATCAAAGACATCATGTGGGAATCTATAAAATTAAATCGTGGTATTATTATTATGGACAATAATAGTGAATCCGTCTCGAGGAAGGAAGAACTATCATTCAATGAAGTTATTGAAGATGAGGTGACAACAACCACGTCCTAGGAGGATTGGAAGTAGGTTAAGATGGTCAAGGAATCCCCAGAGTAAACTCAAATGATGCCATTGGAAAATGATACACACACACACATACACATATGGTAATTTCATTAAAATTAATTAATGGTTACACCATATAAAGAGCTAATATATTTCAAAACAAGAGAGTTGGGTGTCAAATTTTCAAGACTACTAGAAATTGTAAAAGGATCACCTCTAATAATGCATAATTCTTACATTTTTTTTCCACAAAGCAAAAGAAACTATAGCTATATTTTATAATGTACCAACTTGGCAAAGTAATAATTGACAATACATAAAACCATAGTCTATTTAAGGAAAATATGCCTAGTTTGGCCTCCATGTTTGACATCCATACTAAAGGAGGAATGTGTTGCGAAAGGGACATTGTGATAATTAATCAATGGAAACTTGGTATCCTTGGAATTGAGAAATATAAAAGCCACAACTCTACTACAAGAAACAAAAAGTGGAATAATATGCTAGAAAAGAACCAAACTAAAAAAAAATGGGGAAATGCACCATTCAAAATACCACAAAACAATGCCTTCAATAATGATGACTAAATAGAGCCACCAAATATGAGATTAAACAAGGTTTTTCGACCCTAAAAAATAAATCTCAACAATCTTATAAAACATCATGAACGTAACCATACTGACCATCTAAATAGAGATTATCCCACCTTTATTCAAAGAACTCATCTCACTACTCATAATAATGCTCCCTTGACTAAACATTAAATAGAATACAAGGGGGACAAGGGATGTAATACTTCATGTCATGTGATTTAAGGAGGTTTGGAACTTGTCTATTATTTTGAGTTCCATTCCTATTATATTCATTGTGGATAATCTATGTAGGATCTCCCTCAGGTTTTACTTAGCCATTCTTGGTTCAATTGTGTTCCAATGTTTATTAATGAATCAACTAAGAGGCCAAATAATGCGATAAAAATCAATGAAATCAAAACACTTAGCCATTCTTGGTTCAATTTTGTTCCAATGTTTATTAATGAATCAACTAACAGGTCAAAGAATGCGATAAAAATCAATGAAATCAAAACACTTCAAATGTATTTGAATTCTTAAAATTATCCTTAGTAGGCTTGACATATATAATGAGGTCAAATCTCACATTTAACAAAGGATAATAATTTGTTTTTCATTAACAATTAGTTTCATGATATCCATTACTCTAAAAACTTATAATCTTGGAAAAAAAGCTAAAACTTTTTCTTAATTGTTATTGGTTATCCCTAAATCCTAAATGTAAATCAATTTAGTTTTTTATTAAAATTGTAAACAACCCTCACGCCTACTACTCTAACCATTGAAAAACTATATTATAATTGTTCATATTTAACATTTTATATTTTTCTTTTATATAAAATCTATTTGGGTAGCCCATTTTTCATTTTTGTTAGGATAGATTTATGAAGATAAAGATCATGTATACTTCATGGTTTAGTTGGAGATCTACTAAGATTTTTTAAATAATATTGAACTCCCTTGTATAATTCCAATCGTTATACTCTTAACAAATGAAATTATACAATTTGGATTTATGTGGAACCAATAATATTGAACTCCCTTGTATAATTCCAGTTGTTATACTCTTAACAACTGAAATTATACAGTTTGGATTCATGTGGAATCGACAAATGCGCAATGTTATTTCCATTGCTAATGAATTCTTACATTCTATTAAAGCTCATAAAAAGGATGCATTGATACTAAAATTGGATCTCCATAAGGCCTATGATTGTGTTGATTGGTAATATCTCCTGATGGCTCGGTTCAAAATAGGCCTTAAAAAAAATTTGGTTAATTGGATTATGGCATGTGTTTCTTCAGTTAATTATTTTGTGCTTATTAATAGCTCGTCGCATCATTTTTTCGACCCCATCGTGAGCTCTGTCAGGGATGTGCTTTGTCCCATTTGTTATTTATACGGGTTATGGATGGTCTTAGTCACACGACCAAGGTGGTGCAGAATAATGGTCTATTCCAGTGCATACAGGTACGTCGAGGATCTGTTACATCTCTCATATACTATTTGTAGATGGTATATTAATATTTGGACAAGTTTCAATCCCTCAGTGGTAGATCTTATTTCACATTATTTCTAGTTATGGTCAGGCCTCAAGGCTTATTTTAAATAACCACAAATCGGCCTTCATTAAGTGCTCTTAGGATGATGAAGTTGTATCAGTCATAGATAATATGTTTAATATGCATACATGTACATTGGAAGATGGTTTCATCTACTTATGTTTTCAGGTTGAAATCCAACAACTACTGCAATAGAGACTGGATTTGGATTTTGGATAAGGTTTGGGACAAAATCTCTCATTAGACGAATAGATGGTTCTCTATGGGTGACATGTATAACCTAGTACAATTTGTTCTTTAAAATATTTTCATTTATTGGATGCATTCATCTATGTTACCCTGTGGTTTTATTGATAAAATTAGGTCTATCATTGCTAAGTTTTTACGGGAGGGTACCAGTGGAAACAAAAAATTCCACCTAGTGCGGCTGGATAATATAACATGCGATAAAAAATTTGGGGGTTAGGGAATTAATGACATCAAATGTTTTGCTTGAGCTCTTGATGCAGACCCGCTGCAATATATCAGAATAACGCTGCAGAATGGAGTTCTTAAGACTTAATAAAAAACCCCTTTATTCGTAACAGAGATTAAACTCGGGGGTTAGCCACATACATACATTGTGAATCAACAACGATTATTCAAACCTTCATATGCCCAAAAAAATATATACATACTTGCATGAATCAACAGCGAAGTTTTTATAATATACGCAGATCAAACAATAATCCAAACCAACGCATAAACCAAAAAAAATGCAAACACAAAGGAGTTCTTTACCGGAGGGTACCGTAAATCCAACCAATCAACAAACAGTCGCACTTTGCATTCCCCGCAGCTTAACTTTGAAATGTTAAGAGCTAAACCTTAAGTTTAGCACGATGTGATGTTGCGTCGCATCGACACGTGGTTCCCTGCACTTCGCATCACAAATTTTTTAACTTCCCTTGCAATGGCTCTTAGCGTTAACCTTCACAAATTGCGATTTGCGATCGCCGTTTCTAATCTCCATCATTCGATCTCGAATGGATGAGACGGCCCGCGCTACACTTCCGCCACAACACTTCACATCACAAAAAAAATTATTTAACTTGCGAAGTGAGTCTTAATCGTTATCCTTTGCAATATGCGATGTCGCTCCTCCTGCGGTATGATCTTCCGCCGTTGATCGGCTGGATCCAACGAATCTTGTCACGCTAATCAATCTAATTGATATATGCTCTGTGGTTAATGCATTATTTGATTCAAAAAGGAATAAGAAAGGTTTTATGGGCCTGCCATGCCTGCAAATCCAATTAATATACTCTTTGTGGTTAACACAATATTACATTCAACAAAGTAAACTACAAGGTTTTTGGATCTGTCGTGCCTGCAAATCACATTTATATTCTTTTTGTGTGTTTAGCTGTAAACATTCAGTTTCAAAAGAGATTTCAAAATAACCAGTCTACAACAGGAAACTCGATCAAAGCACAAAACACTTAGAAATTATTTGGAAAAGAAATGTTGTTTTAAAAACAGAGATCCCGATCAAACACAAAACACTTAGAAATAATTTGGACAATGGAAAAACACAGAGCCAAGCCCTCGAATGGCTAGTTTTTACATTTTCTTCCGCTTCTTTATTCTCTCCTTTCTCTCTACAGATGGAAGAACCCCAAAATGGTGGATTTGGTTTGGTTTTATCCTTTCCCAAAATCCCCATATTGTTGAGAAACTGTCATTTAGTTTCCAAAACAGTTTATTCAACTTATTCAACTAAATTTTTAACTAATCCTAAATTAATGTTGATTTTTAGGTTTTGGTTGCAATTGGATTTAAAGTTGTCTTAGGCTAAGATTTGAAAAGAGATATATTTTTATCCTTTAAAATAAAAATTACTCTTGGAATAGTTACTTGTTCATTTTTAAAAATTGTTTAAGCCATATAATTTCTCCATATTTTCATGGTTTAAGTATGTTAAAAACTTAAGATTTAAAACTTGTCATTAAGGTTTTTATGTGCTACGGAATTTTATCTTTAATATTACGGTTGAAAACAATTACAATTTTAGGGTTTTTTAGAGTCAAGATATTTTATCTTTAACAAGATGGATGAAAATTGTTGGAAATGATAAGGGCTTCAGACATAATATTTTATCTTTAACATCATGTATCAAAATTTTTAGAATTTTATGATTTTTCAATGTCTTAATATGTTGTCTTTAATTCCATTGTTAAAATGTGTCAAAATTGTGACACAAGTTTTTTTTGTTATTCCAGTATCAACTCATTTTGTTTCGAGTGTGTTTTTTCATCTTTTTTTCAAGAAACAGTTTCTTTTTTAGCATAATTTAAAAAAATATGTTGAAATTTGACCCTAAAAAAAAAACCCAATGCATTCTGGAATACACACTTTTCGTTTTTGGGGTGTTTTTTTTTTAATGTTTTTTTAGTCTTTTTGGGCTAGAGTTCCCGTTTGATCGGTAACTATGTTGTAATCGGTGGTGGCTAAGTAGATCAGTTTTGTGGTTGAGTCAAAACTTGGTTTAAGGGATTTTAGTGACAACCCTCATGCATGATTTATGAGGCTATTATGAAGCATTATTTGGAATATTTATGACCAATTTTGTATTGTGTTAGAGCTAAGACTATTGATGAGAAATATAAATGTGAATATTGTTGTGGTGATATTGATTTGTATTCAACTAAGGTTTTTTATTGTTGGTTATGGTAAATGTGTGTGTGTGTGTGTGTTTGTGTCAGAAGTTAAGAGTTGATTCATTACAATTAGGTCTTTGTTTCACTGACATATGTTGTGACAATCCAGTATTTTGAACAATTATTAGTGGTTGTAGTTGTAGTGAGTTTAACTTTGAGATTTGTGGTGTTAAGTGTTGAGATTTTGCGTATTTGGGGTAGCATCAGTTTTGCTCTAGGTCCCAAATTTTGATGAAGGACTAGAGTTCACCTGATCTACAAGACCCAGAAATGGATTTGGGAAATTTCTTTTGGTTTAGGAGATATTAAATTAATTAATTATTTTAATGTATTTCCTAAGTTAAAACATGGGAAAATAAAATAATTAAAGTGAATCTAATTAAACATGTGATGAAATTGTCTTAAGTCACACGGATCAAGCTTTATTTTAATCTTAGCCATTGATTAAATATCTAATCTTGGCCGTTGATTTGCCAACGAGAAAAGTATAAAGGAACGGCTTGGGGTCATTTGTAACAGACAGAGAGGCAGAGCACTGAAGCTAAGCTAAGATTCTAGGAAGAGGTTGCTAATAATTCTCAAGTGTTTCAGTTGCAGAGAGGGGAATTTAGACCAAGGGGGTGATCTGATCCCGGGGTCTAGAACACACAAGAAACAGAGAAGAGATCAAGAAAGACAACACAGAGGAAGGCAGTAGCAGACAACAGCAGCAGGTAGCAACAGATGGCAGCAGTAGTAGCAGCAAGGACAGCGTGATTTTTAGGAAACCTTTAAGGGGTTACGCAGAGACCCTTAGGGGAAGCGTAGTGATTGCGTCACCCAGTCTGGGGTAATGCAGTCCCTTCCAGTGGTAGCGCTGAGCATTTAGAGGCCATCCAAGGCTGACGCAGAGCCCAACAGGGGCTTCAGAGGCTGACACAGTGTATTTTAGGGGTAGATCTGGGGTTTCTAGGGCTAGATCTGACTGAGTTCTATAAATCCCATTTGAGGGTGTGGATCAGTCAGTATTTTTGGTCTTAGATTAGCCAGGTGTTACAGATCTAGAGTTTTATCTGTAGGTTTTTCCAGATCTAGAACCCAGAGTTGTGCATTCAGAAATATTCTTAATAATAGAGCCATCCAACAGGCAAAGACTGGTTTTCCCACATTGGGTTTTTCTGGGGACAGTTTGTCCAGAAATAACTGTGTCACTTTGTCTATGTGTGCATGTGATTATTCTAGATTTGAATTGGTAGAGAACTATTATGTGTTTTTCTTTGATGTTAACTTGAATTTATTCAGTTGATAACTTGTATAAGTAGGATAAGCTTAACTGGATTAACAGTAATAATTTCTGCATAAGAATTGAGATTCAGAAATTTCTACATGGTATCAGAGCAATTGCAGATCTAGAAGGGTCACCAGGTGAAGAATCTGAAGGATCTAGTTGCAGAAAGCAGCTAGAAAGGCAGCAGAAAATCATATCTGAAGGGACAATGCAGTTTTCAAGGGGAGATTCACGTAGAGGGAAGGATGACACTGTCCAACGTTGTGTCCTAGCAAGCTCACGCAATTACTGCGAAGAGGTAGCTCGGAAACAACACAGGCTAGGTCTGAAGCCAGCTAGTGTGATTCAGATTAGAATCTGTCAGATCGAGAAAAGTCTGCAGAAAAGTTGCAGAAAATTCAGAACAGCTGGTGGGGTTAAATTTCTGAAGTTTTTAGATCTTTAGCCTTAGCACAAGTGACAAATATTGGGAAGAGATCAGCTACTCAGAGAGTTTCCTTCCAAAGGAAAATTGCACTTTGATTGGAGGATCAAAGAAGAAGATGAATCATAGTTGATTGGGTAGATTTCCAAGGAGGGAAATCAAGTGTCAGAGGGAGCAGAGGGTTCCTAGTTCGAAAAGGACCCTAGATCCAAGATCTCTAGCATAAAGAAGAGGAGCTCCGACACATTCTGAGCAGATGGCTCCTCATGGACTATGTGATCAGGATAAGCTAGAGGGCCTCTCAAACTTTTCGGTGTGGAAAGCTAGGATCCTGATTGTCCTTTAGGCATACGGTCTAAGAGACCATGCAGAGTAGGCTATGCCCACACCGACAGATGTGGATCTCCTATGGAAGCATAAGGAAGTTATTGGGCATGCCAAGCAGCTGATAATGGATAGTATCAAGAACCATATTGTACCACACATAGCTGAGAAGAAGACTACTAATGACATGTGGAAGGCCTTGACTTCCCTATATGAGGGAAAATTAGTCCAAAGAAAGATGTTGTTGGAGGCCCGAATGAGGTCATTCATGATGACCAAGGGAGAAGACATCGAGCATTTCCTCTTCAGATTGAATTCAATCAGGGATCATCTAACTGCAACGGGTGCAACCATAGATGAAGCAGTGATAGTCAGGACTGCCCTCAATGCAGTTACGAATGAGTGGGAAACCTTTCCAAAGTATCTTGGGCAGAGCGGACCTCCCAGATTGGGACAACTTGTGGTCGATCCTGTGGCAAGAAGAACTACGAAGGTTCACCAAGAATCAGCACAACCCTGCGTTGAGAAAGGTTAAGAAGGAATAGGAGGAAGATGCAGCCTTGGCATCAAAGAAGCAGTCAAAGAAGAAGAAGGATATTTCTAAGATCAAGTACTTCTAGTGTGGCAAAATGGGACATTTTGCCAGCCATTGTCCAGAAAAGAAGAAGGAAAAGGAAGCATATTCTTCCAAAGCAGCGGTGGCAGATGATGGGTCAGCAGATGATGTAGCCATGAGCGCTCATGAACCATGAAAGTGGGGCGACATGGATCTGTAGAGGATATACAAAATCTAGGGTGGGATCCTTGAGCAGCTCATCTCTTGGATCACAAGCGAGCTACGACAACCTTAAGATAGTAGCGATACAAGTGGGGCATTGGGTGCATAGATCACACATGAAGCAGAGGTAGAGGCAGATCTGGAGGCTGGGAGGATCAACGCAGAGCATAGCAGTAACAGCGTAGAAGCAGTGGTAGCGCAGAGGCTGATGTGACTTTAGCAACGCAGTATAGTACTGCTTATGCAATGCAGAGCTGCAACAACGCAGAAAGCTTCAAAGGGATAGTGCAGTGCAGCAGCAACATGATAGATTTTAGCACAACGAGATGATGTGACTTCAGTAGTGTAGAGGGAGCCTGATTACGCTAATAGAGCTATAGTTGTGCATCATTCTTAGATGCCAGCATAGATCTGTAGTCTATGGAGCTTTAGTGATGAGGATGCAGCCCATCATACTTGTTTGTCAAATATTGGGTAGGAGATTCAGTTGTTACTCTCAACAACTGAAGTTGCAGTGCAGCAGACCAGCAGTGGCAGTGCTATGAGTAGCACAGATGCAACATATTGAGAGGGAGCTGTAGTACAGTGGTTACAGTGGCAGTGGCAGAGTCATGGGCAACAATACAGAATGGCAGCAAGAGTGTAGAGTTGAGTGGCAGGAGGCCAAGCTTCAGCAGCACAGAACTAGTGCCCAAAATCATGTAATGCATAAGTGTGATGTATTGCTAGAGCACACCCTTGATGCTAAGAGGGAGTGTTGAGATTTTTTGTATTTTGGGTAGCATCAGTTGTGCTCTAGGTCCCAAATTTTGAGGAAGGACTAGAGTTCACTTGATCTACAAGACCCAAAAATGGATTTTGGAAATTTCATCTGGTTTAGGAGATATTAAATTAATTAATTATTTTAATGTATTTCCTAAGTTAAAACTTGGGAAAATAAAATAATTAAAGTGAATTTAATTAAACATCTGATGAAATTGTCTTAAGTCACACGGATCAAGCTTTCTTTTAATATTAGCCATTGATTAAAGATCTAATCTTGGTCATTGATTTGTCAACGAGAAAAGTATAAAGGAAAGGCTTGGGTTCATTTGTAACAGACACAAAGGTAGAGCACTGAAGCTAAGCTGAGATTATAGGGCGGGGTTGCTAAGAATTCTCAAGTGTTTCAGTTGCATAGAGGGGAATTTAGACTAAGGGGATGATCTGATCCTGGGGTCTAGAATATACAAGAAGTAGAGAAGAGATCAGGAAATATAGCGTAGAGGAAGGCAACAGTAGTAGTAGCAGACGATAGCAGCAGGCAGCAACAGACGACAACAACAGCAGTAGCAGCAGCAAGGACAACTTGATTTTCAAGAAACCCTTCAGTGGTTAGGCAGAGACCCATAGGGGCAGTGTAGTGAATGCATCACCCAGTCTGGAGTAAGGCAGTCCCTTCCAGTGGCAGCGCTGAGAATTTAGAGGCCATCCAAGGCTAAAGCAGAGCCCATCAAGGGCTTCAGAGGCTGATGCAGTATCTTTCAGGGGCAGATCTGGGGTTTCTAGGCCTAGATCTGACTGAGTTCTGTAAATCCCATTTGAGGGTGTGGATCAATCAGTATTTTTGGTCTTAGATCATCCAGGTGCTACAAATCTAAAGTTTTCTCTGTAGGTTTTTCCAGATCTAGAACCCATAGTTGTGTATTCATAAATATTCTTAATAATAGAGCCCTCCAGCAGCCAGAGACCGATTTTCCCACACCGATTCTTTTCGGGGACAGTTTGTCCAGAAATAACTGTGTCACTTTGTCTATGTGTGCATGTGCTTATTCTAGATCGGAATTGGTAGAGAACTTTTATGTTTTTTGCTTTGATGTTAAATTGAATTTATTCAGTTGATAACTTGTATAAGTAGGAGAAGCTTAGCTGGATTAACAATAATAATTTTTACATAAGAATTCAGATTCCAAAATTTCTACATTAAGTAGCCAATATATCTCAGACTAGTTACTCATATATGACTATAGGGTCTACTATTGGATTTTCATGTTGAGGAGAAGCAGAAAGTGGGGTGTATGACAAAGGATTGTGATAAGTTGTTGCTAGGTTGTTCTCGTATGGCTAAGTCTATTTTGAGTTGGTATGTTGTAGAAAGATATCCGTTGCCAGTATATTAAATTGCAGTTGAGAACAAAGAGTTTTGAATAGTTACGCTACCATTTCCATTGTCATATGCTTTTTCTAGGGTTTGACAATGTCATTATTAAGCAGTTGTTTAATGAGCATAGATTCTATTATCTAATGCTAGTATTTGTATGATTATTTATGAGCCTATTTTTGACAATGATGGTTGTATCCAGTTTTTGAGGGTTTGTTAGTTATGTATGATGCTTTAGAAACAATGTTGAGATATGGTTTTTACAGAGCTAATTATGCAAGGTCTTCTAGAGAGAGTATATATCTATTGTTGAGGTGTTGAGCTAAGGTTTAATCCTTTGACTAGGGAAAGTTATTATTGTTGTTGATGAATTTGTGTCTATATTACAGATTTCCAAAGTCAACACATTTTTTTTAATATTCATATGTTTATATTGAGCACAGGTGGATACAGTTTGAAAATGAGATGAAATCGTGGTCCTTTGTGTTGAATTGAAGGTCAAAGCCTTCAGGGAAAGTAGTGGCTTATTGAGTAGGGTGATAGGGTGGTGCAAGGCGGAGATTAGATTCTCCTTTAGGTTGGAGCCAGAGAACACTTTAGGGAAACAGGGTGGTTCTAGGGTAGGTTGGAGCCTATGCAGGGTGTTGTAGCATCCTTTCAGTCAAAGATAATAAAACTAGGGTGTTGAAGCATCCTTCCAATTGGAGTTGGTAAATTAGGGCGTTGGAGCATTCTTTCAGTTGGAGTTGATAAATCAGGGGGTTGGAGCCTTCTTCTAATTGTTGCTAGATAACCTTGGAAGTTGGAGCTTCCAATTTATGTAATATTAAACTACCCATGTATTAAAAGTGTTCGGTGGTTTTTCTCCCTAATGGTTTTCCACCTAAAAATATCTTGTGTATTACATTTTATGATGTGCATTATTGAATTGTGTTTTTGATTTAAGTTTTGATATGATACTAATGTCATTTAATGCTATGAAGATTAAAATTTAACTAATTGAAGTGAAAAACTTATTCACCCCCTCTCAGTAATTCCAACAGATTTTAGTGTTTGTATAATGGATAAGAGCTACATGAAAAAAAATTCCATAATTTTGAAATGGTATATTAGAAAGAGTTGTAGGGAATTATTTTACTTGATAAAGGAATTTAGTAGTTAGAAAGAAAAAAATTAATTGATTATATGTTCTAAGACCACGATCTTAGAAGTATAGTTAAAGAAAATATACACATGAGCTCCAAATCACAAGCTCATTAAATAGAAATCATGAAGTACAAGGTCAAGTAAAAGATCATTTGATACAAACATATCCAACTATAAAATCCCACATCATGAGACTTCGAACCAAGAAGTCATATAATTTCCACTCCTCAAACCTATACTACTAACCCTAGGTGCCTAAGATTATGCAGGAAAGGGTCATATGAACTCAAACTTCCAATTTGTGTAAGTTAAATTCCAAACGGTGGGGGAATCTCCTAAAATCCCATGTACCCCTAGATAATAGAGTTCTCTTTGGTTGATATTTCCCTAAAGTGTACAAGAATTAGTATTATTTATGTTAGTCATCTTTTGTCAATTCATGAACAAGTTCCTTCTTAGTACTTTAAGAAATGATAAAGATTAAAGATGAAGAACATGACAATCAATATTGGAAATTGTTAGACTCATGTATTTCACAGTATCACTAGGTGACTGATTATTTTTTGAGGTCTTTCATACTGAAAATAATATTCCATGGCTATCATTTTTTTTCAGGAAAAAAGGGAAATCCTGACTATCAAGAGCTTCAAAAGAATCTATCTTCCTTTTAGTTCAGGGAAGGAGGAAAGTGTTGCCGAAAAGCGTAATGGTGGGCAAACTTCTTGCCCTCATTCCATATCATTTACCCTCTCTTACCCTTCATTTTTTCCAAATTCTGAACTCCAACACCCGAAATCCCATTAAAACCATTTAAACTCACATACATAACCTTTAGAAACTTATTGCTTTATAAACCCACTTATATTAAAGTCTAAAATTCTATTGTTATAGGCTCCGCCCACCCACTAGCAGCCATATCATTTTCTCATTCAAATTGCCTTATTCATGGCTCCACACCCACTTTAGGTTGCTTGATACATTCATATATATCATATGTTACATAAACCACAATAAACACTCGCATGTCCTTTATATCCTAAGTCCGACACTACCTCGCAAAAAACCGTTATCTCCCCTTGAACCTTCACCTCTCTCTGCAATCCTTTTATTGCAGTTCAAACTCCTTCTCCTAACACAATTTCCGAAACCCCACAAATTCCCCGAAGTGCGATGTGCGATGTCAGTTGGGATTCGATTGCAATTGCAAAGTTTAAAGAATAAGTGCGGAGGTAAGTGTTTAATTCCCTGAACTGTAATATGTGATGACGGTGGGACTCGATCGCAATCGAAAATCTCAAATCTTAAAGAATAAGTGCACAGGTAAGTGTTAAATTCACCAAAGTGCGATATGCGATGACGGTGGGACCTGATCGCAAATCACAAATCGTAAGTTTTAAAGAATAAGTGCAGAGGTAAGTGTTAAATTTGCTGAAGTGTAATATGTGATGATGTGGCAAGATGATGTAGCAACGATGTGGATATGACGTGGAAGTGACGTGGCAAGGTGATGTGGCAAGCTGACATGGCAGATGACATGGCCCCAACCCCACAGATCGCAGTTTATTTATGATGACATGGCAATGATGTAGCAATGATGTAGCAGTGATGTGGCAGTGAGATGGCAAGGTGACATGGCACGATGACGTGGAGATGACATGGACCTGGCCCGCATTCCACACATCACAAGTTTTACAAGATAAATGCAAAGCGTTCATGTTAAAACCACCAAAGTGCGATGTGTGCTACAGTGGGGCTTGATCGCAAATCGCAAATCACAAGCTTTAAAGGATAACCACGAGAGGTAAGTGTTAAAATCGCCGAAGTGTGATATGCGATGATGGTGGGACTGAATCACAATTCGTAAGTCTTAGAAGATAAGTGTTAAAGGAAAGGTTAAAAACAATGAAATGCAAAGTGCGATGTTTGCACGAATTCGATGTGATTCCAAGAAGAAATCTAAAGGATTTCAAATCCATGCGTATGAGGTTTGTGCGTCATTTTATGAAGAAATAGGCAAACACAACAAAAGGACTTGTGGTAGAATTGTTGGCAATATGATGCAATGAGTTGTCCTTGATGGCAACCTACTTGATGAAGTTGTCCTTGATGGAAACTGGCTTACTGAAGTTGTCTTTGGATAGCAACCCATGTATTACAGATGTAAGAATGATGTATCTACAGAAAATAATTCCAGAGAAATGATAAATATAATATGTCACAATATATACACGCTTTTGTAAAGGCCAAGTCGCGTATACACGCAGATAAGTACGTCCCAAGTCGCGTATGCCCTTTTGCGCTCCAAAATTATAATACCAAGGGGCATTACCATTGTTTTGGCACACAATATTGTGTGTTGTATGGTTTATTTGATTCCGTCCAAGAATACCATCGGAAGTTGTGTGGTTTTGACTCATGGTATTGGTAAAAGCTAAATCTATTTAAGGAGAAGAAGATCATAGTGCAAGGTGTGCGTGCGTAGGGTTGTTGATGAATAAATTTCTCTAAGGAATATCTGCATGGATGAACTCTGTTCTTAATTGATAGATCTAAATCTATGATGCACCCATGGATATGACGATGGTTCAAGATCTCTAGATTTGACGATGATGAATCTCTGGTTTGATCGACTAACGAAATCATGAAGAACTGGGGCAAGTCTGCTGAAGAAAATGAATAAATCTAGGTAAGTTTATAGATCTAGTCTGTTCTACACAATTTATTTTTACAGATCTATACTCTAGTTGGTTTCAGAGAAAGCGCGTATATACGCGGGTTCTTTTCATGAAAAGCGCGTATGGAAGTTAGGGTTTCTGAAGAATAAAATACACAGAAGTATAAGCGGGTTGGTTTGCAGGAAAGCGTGTATGTACGCGGCTTCAGTGAAGAAAATTAGTGTATGCTATTTGAATTAATGTATGTTCAGGGTTGATTTTGTATCTGCATATATATTCTGAAGTCTGGTTTATTTCTGACATTCTGGTTATAGTGGTCTCACTGTCAGTTTGAAGTATTGGGAAAAGTATGTTTGTTGATGTTAAGTGAAGGGTTGTGTTGAAGCTGTTGGACCCAGTATGAAAATTGATGAAACATGGTTAGCAGTAGATCTGGGGGTTGAAGCCTTCAGTATGAAAGAAGAAGCTTTCTTTCAATAAATGCTGGTGATTGATTTCAGGGGGTCGAAGTTCCCTTCCAGGAGAGGCTGGTAAACGAGATCAGGGGGTTGGAGCTCCCTTCCAGTTGTAGCTGGAAAACGAGAGAAGGTTGCAGCCTTCAGCAGGTAGAAGCCTGTGTACTGGTATGAGTCTGCATCAGTACTATGTTGTAAAATTTTTTCTGTATAATAAAGATTGAAAACAGAGACGACATCAGCGGTGGTTTTCTCCCGAATTGGGTTTCCACCTTAAATATTGGTGTTCATGTTTGTGATGCTTTATTCTATTGATTACTGCTCATAACCTGTTACATAACTGATAAATCTGTTTATAAGACTGCTTCTGAGAATTTTCTCTAAATCTGGAAAGTTAAATCAGCATACGCTAGTTTCCTTCTGCATTTCCGCGTGCATACTCTAGTTCCGTTCATAAAAACCGTGTATGGAAATCTGCTCAAAGAAAAAGTTGAATTTATATTATAAGCTCTAAATACTGATTCACCCCCCCCCCCCCCCTCTCAGTATTTTTCCAACAATAATAAGACCTGACAAGGAGCAAAAGGCCGAGCGAGGTTGAACGACACAAGGAAATAGATAGAAAAGGTTGAGTCGGGCGTTTGTGTAGAAATAATTTATACATAATAGCATAAACCAAAGGGGCAGCGAACATATCAGCACAGTTATTGGTCCAAGCACCTCATCGATTTAATAATCCAACAATGGTTTTCTGAAGATGAAGAGCGAAGGTGTCAGAGCCTTCCTCGCCTCTTCGGCATCGAACAAAGTCAGATTTTGATCATAACAGACCTCTGCCTCCACCTTCTTGGCCAGAAGTATTTTATCACCATCTGCAAGGTTCCACAAGTCAAAGTGTTACTCCATCATAGTCTCCTTGGGATCATGAGAGGCAATTTATTCCTCACTCTGTAATCAACAAAGGATTGTTAAAGATACTATTATGGTTGAACTGTCTTATCACCGCCTGCATGTTTCCACTTGGCAAAGGTTTAGTTTGATTGTAATTAAGAACTACCATTGTAACAAACAGAGGAACCGACTTAAGTTTTTATATAAATACCGCATACATTTGCAGTAGGAAAAAGAGGCCCGGAAGGGAAAAACCATTGTAATAGACTCATTCGGTTGTAAGCACTCTCTTATGGATGAATGAAGGATTATGTTTTTTTCCAGATTCTTGTGTTATGATCTGTGGTAAAGTGCTTCTCCCATGTCATTTTTTATTCTTCTGTTTTACATATTGTTTTATTTTCTTTATTGTGGATAGATATTTTTTTGTAGGATTTACCATGGGGTACCCTGCTCAGTCTTGAAATAGTACATTATGTTTTTCTCTGAGATCATAACGTAGAATTCAGAGATGGTTTGCTCTGCATTCCCGTTGAACCTTAAGCTCCTCTTCTTTTCCATTTCATAAGCTGTTAAGATCCATTGACATTTCTAGCTTGCCTAGTTGCAACTGACCTCAATTATTTGAATCTGTTTGCACCTGTTTGACTCCATAGCCCAATGGCCCCCCTTCTACTGCCTCAACCAAAAATATTCAAACAAACCCATACGCACTAATATCTAGACTAAAATTCCCCTATAAACAAATCTATATCTAACAGAGAGAGCCCTCATTGAATCTAGGAAGGCTAGGTCCTGGATTCCAAAGCGGTTTGATGTTTCCCTCGCAGTTTTTTCTTCAGCCAACAGAATTATGGAGTGACAACATAATGGCAACCATACTGGGGAATTATTGAAGAAGCTTAGTATTTCATCAGAAGTCAGAAACCCCAGTCAAATTATTGTGTGATTCAAGTATGTTCCAAGATTGGTATCTGGTTGTTGATGGTGGACAAGTAGCCAGACACAAGAAGGTTGAAATCATCCACTTGGCGACTCCACAGTTTTCATTTGACCTAAAGACTCCACTGGTAGAAGAATCCAGATTGGCTGTGAATATTAAGTGACCCCATTCTCTGGCTAATTGACAAGATGAATTCAAGGATACAACGCAGGTATGCTCCAATGAATGGAGATCACATTCCTGGATTCCCACACAAAATGCCTCATGTAAATTGGGAAAGAAATCTTCCTATTTTTCAAGATGAGAATGTTGATGATGCTTTGTTACATCTCATTAAATTTCATATACACTCATGGAGGTTGAAAGTCGAATGACATGAGGATTTCCTCATGAAGATGTTCATGGTAAAATTAGAAGGGAAAGCGAGGGAATGATATGAAGGTCTGAACCCTGGTAGTTTGTTTTCTTTAAAATATTTCCACAAGGTGTTTTATGAGCATTATAAAGAAAATTTTCCATATTTATCATTAGCTGAAAATTGTTGTGATCATTCTGAGGATCTCATACAATGCCTTGTAAATATTGATGAAGATTTATGAAATTGGCATCCTAAGGATCTCTTAGAATCAATTCATGAATTTCATTCTCAAGTTAACTATCATGATAACCAAGAGAAGTTAGTTGAAGATGAAATAAATCAGGAAATGAAAGAAGATCCAAAGGATCTCTCGATGGGGAAAAATGATAATTCATCTCCTCTTTTGTGTGAGGCTAAAGAAGACATTCAGTCTCATGATCAGTCTTCACAAGAGAAAGAAAACAATTGTTGTTTAATCCAAAGAAAACAAAGACTGCCTCCTCCTTTAACGGAAGAAGAAATCAATCAAATTCTAAGGATGCAACCAACCTCTAAATTTTTATGTAATGAAGAGATTATTTCTATTTATTCTACTGCTGATTTAAGTACTGAATAATTTCCTCATGAAGAAACAGAAGAACAGATTGATATTGATGTTGTTCTACCTTCTTAAGAAGGCTTATTGACAGAAAGTGCTCATGTTCATAAAAATGATGGCTTTCAAACATAATTCAACCAACTCATTCGAGACATATCAGGTTTTATTGAGGACAACATAGTGGTATACAATGAGGATGCCATGTCAGATGACCATGAAGAATGTGTAGATATTCTATTTCAGAAGGATCCTGAACATGGCAAAGTGGAACAAGGAGCAGTCCTAGATGAAGTTTGTTATTTGAATCCTCAGGGCCAAGTATTATTCCAAGATCATTTTGTTGGTTTCCTAGAATCATATAAATAAGGAGTATGCTATGCCATGAATGGTTTGTTATAGAGTTTAAGGAAAAGTTTGAGCACTGCTGTTCAATTGCAAGTAAGATGGGAGTGGCCCTTTTGTTTTTTTAGCCTACTCAAAAAAGTGAACAAGAATCAATCATGTATTCATTTACTTGATTGGTTGCATTGGATAAAGGAGTTCACTTAGTGTATATATTATCTCCAAGTTAGGTTAGGGTAGGTAGGTAGGAAAATAAGCTCATTACTTTGAGCATTTTCTCAAGTTTTAGTTTAAGATTGTTTTCAGTTTTCAGTTTCAGCATAGTTCAGATTTCAACATTCAGATTTTCTGGGTGCAGCATTGCTTTCATTTTGATGCTTTGTAGTGGATAAGTTCAGTTTTATTTTCAATTCAGATTTACAGTATGCAAATAAGTTGGCTGGCCAAGAATGTGGTCAATTTTTATTAGTCAAAGTCATAAGGAATAACCAGCTAGTTTCTGATCACAGAGTTGTAAGACAGATCAAGACACAGGTAGTGGGATTGGCCCAATGGATAAGGCACTAGTTTAAAAATCCAGAGATCTACAGTTCTTGGCACCTCCCAGGAGACTTCCGTCCCCTAGCTAGAGCAAGTGTTAGTATCCTATAATCATAGGTAACTTGATTCTTCAGTTGCTTTTTTACGTTTCTCTCATGATGGAGACACATGGCTTTGTTGGGCTTGGTTGATTCCATTTTCCCCCTCCATCCATTTTTGTTTGATATTTTGTCTCCCTGTCACACCCTTCATGCCCTTGTTCTCCCTTTTTTCTCCCCTCCATCATTTTTTTCATTACATGCATAAACAAGCTTAGGATTAAAATAAAAATAAGAAATGAAAATATAAAAATAAAAACAAACTATATCTTAAAATATTTACATGACACATCATGGAGTTAAAACCCCCACCACTTTCCACCTTATCCACCCGCCATCACTTTAATCCAACAGCCTACGTTTCATTTCCCCCCCCCCCCCCCCCCCACACCCATCCTAACTTTATCCTCACAGGGGGGATCCGAAATGAGTGGTTTTCAAAAAATGGGCCCCCCTTACGTGTCATTCTCTCATGAATTAGGACCCCCCCTCCCCCCCCCCCCCCCCCATTACCACTTACCACTTCAGGGGGGGTCCGAAATACCATTTTTTCTCCTTCAAAACCACTTTCCCCAAATAAGAAGCCTTTTTTTAGCCAGTTTTACCAATTTGTTTCCGAGAGAGATTCCAGGAAAATGGGAGTGAATTTTGAAAAACCGAGAGACATTTTTATCTGGAATATCCTGAAGAACAAAAATCTCTCCTAGAATTTATACAGGTGGCTTTAGTTTGGAGAATCGAAGCTATCTTTCAGCCCTATTTTTCAGTTTTCCGTTTTTCCTGTTTTTGTCATGATCTTGCGGAATATATTTTGGCAAGTTGAAGATGAATGAAAAAAACCAAAAAAGGTTTTTGTTCAGAATGAGTTTATCTACAATAACCTCTCTCATAATTTACACAAGTGTCTTCAGATGGGAGAATTGAATGTTTGATTTGACCCCTATTTTCAGTAGTTTCGCCCATTTTTCACGGCATGGCAAACAACCCAAGATATTCAGGAATTTTTTTTTTTTAGGAAAAAATATTTCAGCAACTGTTTTCCATCAAAATAGTGCCAGACAGTATGGCATTAGGACAACAAAGCAATCGGTGCTGCACTGGAGTTAATGATCCAACCAAGGCGATGCAAGAAAGGCTGGGCCAGACATCAATTTTGTCTCACTTTTGTCTTTTGCCATTTTAAAAGCCCAATTGCGTTCACCTTATAATTCATGAAGGGTCATCGAAGTTAATACAGCCAACAGTGGCTGACAGATTCACCTCATCATGGTCATTGCATGGTTTGATCAGGAGCTCAAGTCCAAGCCATGGAAAAATCTCAAAATTGATAGTGTTTAAAATCACTTGCAACTTGAACGATCGAATAGGCCTCGGCGATATGATCCTGTAGCCGTGAATGACACTCAAATCCGACACTGTATGTGAAAGTTATGCAGCTTCTAAGTTTTCAGTAAACTGCAAAAAGACCAGTTTGACTAGGTTTGAATTTCAATTTGAAAAATTAAAAAGGGAATATTCCAAGGAATATTCCTAGAGTATTCCTCGAAATATTCCACCTGGTCCAAGCTGGATGCGACAAGTGGCATTCAGTTATTGCAAGTTGGTTTGACTTTGCGAAATTTGGACCAATTATGGGCTACCACATGGCAGGCCCGAAGGGCGCCATGTGGCCCCCTGGTCGGTGAAATATTGGCATTCAAAAATTTTTTGTCTGCCGGAGTCGAACAACGCATGCATTTACCATTGAGCCACAACATTAGTTCTTAATTATATTGGTTCAAAAGTGTTATTTATGTTTTAAATTTGTTTCGGGTGGAGGTTTAAAGGGGCTAGCCCCATTCAACGTGACCATATTTGTTGGATTGGGGGTACAACCATAACCAAACCGTAACCGCCCAGCAATAATTCACGTGACAGTGCCACTTTAACCTTTTATGCCATGGTTTTTTAAAGTCGGAGTTTGTTCATTTACGTGGTTTGTTAAAACATTTTCCCTGGCGGTTAATGCGGCCATGTGGCCAGCAAACACAAACAGTTAATTCTACAGTTAGATGACTGCCTATTTTTGAGGGGCATGCCATCTTTGGCAGAATGGCCGAATTTAACTGGAGCTAACTCTAGTTAGCCACATTTGGTGGAGTTTTTTTAGGCCTGATTGGACAAAATTTGTTTTGAGCATAACTCTTGAGAGGCTCAACCTTTTGGAACAATTTTTTTTTAATTTCAGGTCTTCTTAGCATTTTGAAGCCATTGAGATAGGTTTCAGAGCCATTGGAGGTGATCTTTAGCTTTTTTTTTATCTTCGGAGAAGCTTTTTGAGCCACTACGGCCATTTTGGGTTTAGAGCTGTGTTGAGCTGTGGTTAACCATTTGAGGTGAACCAAAAGTCATTTTTGACTATTTTCAACATTTAAGAGCCATTGGAACAATTTTTTTTTTTTTTGAAGAATTTCAAAGGCCAAAAACCTTCAAGAGAGTTTTCAGGGCCACGAGGGCCATTTTGGGGATTGAGCTATTTTGAGTTGTACCTCTCTGTTTGAGGTGAATCAAAGGTCATTTTCAGCTAATTTCAACCTTCTGAAACCAATGGAAGAAGTTTCAGACCTTTTTGAGCACTTCTGTAGCCCAAAATTCTTTATAGGAGTTCAAAGAGCCAGTAGGGCATTGATGAAGAAATCACTGTTTATGGTAATTCTTTACTGTTTTGTGAATTTGGAAAGGCATTATTAGCTTTTTCATACCTTATGAGTCAATATTTGCATTCAGATTTGTCTTTTGAGACACTTTTATATTTGTATTAGCATTTGAAGCATTTTAATACAATGGGACAAGCTCATTTTGGGAGTCTTGATCCAACAGACGTAGCCTAGTAGGGGTGAACTGCTCATCAAACATTTGTGTCATGTTATGATAAAGTTATCTTGCTGAAAAAATATTATTTAATATGTTAAAAAAAAAAAAAAAATAACTTGCCTTCACACATGAACTCTTATACAGCTACCAAAAACACTTTGTTTCAGTTGCAAGACATGTATAACAGTTTGCATATATAATATGATGGAAATTGAGTGTTAACTTCTTCAAGTTCTAAAGACAGAGTCTGTAAAGGGCTAGGTAGCCTCTGGATCTCATCCTTTTTTCAAAGGTGACATATCCAGTAAATGCCCCTACAGTCAACCTCTGGATTAGATCTAAGTAGTTGTTTTATGCAACAAGACATCGAGAATTTTGCACACATTTAATTTAATGGAAATGGATACCTTGCACACATTTTCAAGTACTTTCATTTTCAGATCAGATGGTATCAGAGCTTTGGTTAAGCTGGGTTGTGCTTCGGTTGAGCCTTGATTGAGCATAGGTTGTGCTAAGGCTAAACATTTGTTGTTGTGAAAAAGGTGTTAAAACAGTCAATCTTACTGTTTTATTAGTTGCAAAATGGTTGCTTGTATGAGTTTTCTTGAGTTGAAAAGATAGTTGTTGTTAGCTAAGTATTGGAAAGGAAAAAAGAGTTGTAGGCTATTTCCTTATCCCAAATTACTTCAAGATTATCTTTGGAAAACAAACTCCAATAGTTTGTGTTTTATGGCTGCTTGATTAAGAAGGGGTCTTTACTGAGATTTGGTTAAAAGCTTGTCATTTGTTGGAAAGCTTTGAGAACTTTTCTTTAGAAGTTCCTTTTGTTAATTTGACCATTTAAATAATGTCAACTTCTTCTACAAGTGAATTTTCCTCCTTCACGATATTCTTCAATGATGACATGAAGAATGAGTTCATTAAGGTGAAGGACATTGTGTAGATTCTCATTGAGGATCAAAGAGAAAGTGTTAAGCTTCATGCACAATTGTTGGCTATGAAGGATGAGAAGGAAGCAATTCTCCAAAGGTTGCATGACATGGAGAAACAACTCCTTCAAGCTTTGTCCAAGAACAAGCGTGAGGAAGACGTAAACCATTCCAACTTGTCTTCAATTTCCTCTATTGAAAAGTGTGTTGGTTCTTTTCAAAAACATACAAGGGGTATAGGGTCCAAATTAATGTTTAAGATAGGCTATCATGAAGGCAAAGGTTTTGGCAAGCAAGCACAAGGCATGGTTGACCCTATTTCGGTGGTGGAGTGTCCCAAGAATGTTGGTCTTGGATATAAGCAGTTTTATGGCAAATAATTCAAATCCTTGAATGCATGTAATGCAAATTTTAAGAGAACCTTTATTCCAATTTCTTCAATGCATATATGTCAAAATTTTTCTAAGGATGATTTCCATTGTTATAAGCCATCATTGCAGCAAGTAGAGGGTAAACATGTCACTTATGGCGAGCCTTCAACTTCAAACAATTTTCAAGACAAGAATTTTGATGAAAGTATGAAAAGGAAAGTTGTCTCCTCTACTAGTTCATCGTCTTTCGAAGATAAAAAGGATGGACATTCCATGCAACAAAAGAGGTATAACTATTTACATGATCAATTTGATTATGTTTCAGAAAAGAATAATAATTTTTCTTGTTCGAATGGAAGAAAGTTTTGTTGCACATTTTGTGGTGGATATAACCATGTTGCTTCAAGATGCTGGTTGAAAAAGAAGGCACACAAGAAGCAGAAGAGGAAAAGAGAACTTTCTCAGAAAGTGCTTAAGAGTTGCACATTTTGTCAAAGGAAGGGACATGATGTCTCTCATTGTTGGACCTTGCATCCAACAAATCGTCCAAAGCACATGCAACTAGAGGACAACAAGTTTGGCGCAAGTGGATCTATGGAGTCCATTATCAATGTAGAAATAAAAGATTCACATGAAGAATTGCAGTTGCAAAAAAAGACGCCATGGAATTGGCTTGGTAGGAAGTGGATTAACTTCTTAATGCAGTAAGTCATACTCATTTTGTACATGCAAATTTCAGATTGGTATGCATGTATTTCAATTGAAAACTTGATGCAAGATTGCATGTAAAGCAGTTTCAGTTGAAGGAATTTCTTTGTTGTTGCAAATTTTCGCCATGGAGGTGTAAAATATGAGTATGATACTCACTTATATTGTAGCAATTTATTTTGGTTCAACTCTTAGTCACCCACATGTTTTTGGGATGATGTACTTGTTGGTATTTGAAAAGAAAAGTTGAATTTGCACACGTACATAGAGGTTGTATGTATAATTAGCGAACTGTATATAGTTCATTGTACATGATACATACACATGTGTTTTTCAAGATCTATATTGTTGTTTATCGATGTGTGTTGATCGTGTTACACATGATTGTCGACTTGTGTCGATCGTTGGCACACTTTTTACATTTATGGTTATGTCAATTGTCTATCACTTTTCATTGTCAACTTGTTGTTGATGTCGTATGTTGCACAAGGTACCTTTGGTGTCGAATGGTGCAGGAAACGAAGTGTCAGTGCAAAGTGGTGCAAGATTCCATGGGATGGAAAGACATGCAAGCAATGAGGGCACAATTTTCAGCAAGGGTCATTGCTGGTTTCAGTATGGAAGATTTGTATGGCGAGAAAAACTTGGTCGGGATTCGGCACAAGTACATGGCTCATTCAACAACATTTGCCATGTGAATAGTTGGCAATTCAGGAAAATTTTTGGAAGCTAAAGAGAAGAGGATGTTGTTATTCTCTCATTTTTTGTACTACAGTTTAGTTTCCTCATTTCATTGAGCTTTTGGGGTCCAAAAGCTTCTCATTTGGGAGGTGTGATCAGGAGCTCAAGTCCAAGCCATGGAAAAAGCTCAAAAATGAAAGTGTTCAAAATCACTTTCAACCTGAACGATCGGATAGGCCTCGACGATACGATCTTGTAGCCGTGAACGACACTCAAATCCAACATTGTATGTGAAAGTTATGCAGCTTTGAAGTTTTTTAGTAAACTGCAAAAAGACCAGTTTGACCAGGTTTGACTTTCAATTTTTAAAATTAATAAAAGGAATACTCCACCTGGTCCAATCTGGATGCGACAAGTGGCATTCAGTTATTGCAAGTTGGTTTGACTTTGAGAAATTTGGACCAATTATGGGTTGCCACATGGTAGGCCTGGAGGGCGCCACGTGGCCCCCTAGTCGGTGAAATATTGGCGTTCAAAATTTTGTTGTCCGCCAGAATCGAACCTCTAACCAAATGCCAAACAGTGAACGCATTTACCGTTGAGCCACAACATTAGTTCTTAATTATATTGGTTCAAAAGTGTTATTTATGTTTTAAATTTGTTTCGGGCAGAGGTTTAAAGGGGCTAGCCCCCATTCAATTTGTTGGATTGGGGGTGCAGCCATAACCAAATCGTAACCGCCCGCCAATAATTCATGTGACAATGCCACTTTAACCTTTTATGCCATGGCTTTTTAAAGTCGGAGTTTGTTCATTTACGTGGTTTGTTAAAACGTTTTCCCCGGTGGTTAATGCGGCCATGTGGCCAACAAACACAAACAGTTAATGCTACAGTTAGCTGACCACCTATTTTTGAGGGGCGTGCCATCTTTGGTAGAATGGCCGAATTTAACTGGAGCTAACTCCAGTTAGCCACATTTGGTGGAGTTTTTTTAGGCCTGATTGGACAAAAATTGTTTTGAGAATAACTCTTGAGAGGCTCAACCTTTTGGAACAATTTTTTTTTTTGATTTCAGGTATTCTTAGCATTCTGAAGCCATTGAGATAGGTTTTAGAGCCATTGGAGGTGATCTTTAGCTTTTTTATCTTCGAAGAAGCTTTTTGAGCCACTAGGGCCATTTTGGGTTTGGAGTTGTGTTGAGCTGTGGTTAACCATTTGAGGTGAAAAAAAAGTCATTTTCGACTATTTTCAGCATTTCAGAGCCATTGGAATAGGTTTCAATTCTATTTGAAGACTTTCAGAGGCCGAAAACCTTCATGAGAGTTTTCAGGCCCACTAGGGCCATTTTGGGGATTGAGCTGTTTTGAGTTGTATCTCTCTGTTTGAGGTGAACCAAAGGTCATTTTCAGCTAATTTCGACCTTCTGAAACCAATGGAAGAGATTTCAGACCTGTTTGAGTACTTCTACAGCCTGAAATGCTTCATACGAGTTCAAAGAGCCAGTAGGGCATTGATGAATAGATCACTTTTTTGTGAATTTGGAAAGGCATTCTTAGCTTTTTCATGCCCCTACAGTCAATCTCTGGATTAGATCTAAGTATTTGTTTTATTAAACAAGACATGGAGAATTTTGCACACATTTAATTTAATGGAAATGGATACCTTGCACACATTTTCAAGTACTTTCATTTTCAGATCATGGTTCCACTTGTTTGATTTTGCTTAGTTGTAATAAATAACCAACTGCCAAAGTATATAGGAAAGTTGGCGTAGTTTTAGTTAAATACTTCAGGCATAGGAATTATGAGGGGTTGGACCTTGTTAGACTCTACGTTGCAAAGATCATTGTATTGGAGCACTGTAATTGTTTGAGTTGGGCATCAATAATAAGATACCATTCACAGGATTCTTGAGCTATGTTAATGGTGATGTTTTTCCTCTATGTTAATTTTTTTCCTCTGTCTTTTCATGTCGTGCATCAATTTATCTGATTTCAAAACAGAAAATTTAGATTAAGATTTGTTGAGAGAGCACCTTAATTCTGTCTGTGTTTGTTATCTTAATGTTTTCTTCTAAAGTATAGTTAAAGAATTCTTAACTGCTCTTTAGCTATTACTGAACTTGCTGCTTTCTTTCATCTCATATTCACACTACTAGTAAGATCCAGTCTGCATAGTTAGCTTGCCCTCTGAATGCCCTTGAAAATTTGATGCACAATTCAACCTTTTATGACTCCAGAGCCCAATGGATTAAGTTTCACAACTTTGTTTTTCCAACCACCCAATCAATCAAAACAAACAAACCTCATAATTTTGATAACTGACCTAATATCAGCATTTATAATTATCAAGCTAAATCATAAAAATAGATAGAGCCCTCTCCGAGTCTACGAAGGCTAGGTCCTTGACTCCCAAGTGGTTTGATGTTGTTCTCTGTAGTTTATTCTTGCCAATCTTATAAATTACAGGGCCACAACATAGATAAAAATGTATAAGCTATGACCTTTAATGCAATATCTAGTGTTAGGCTGTTTATTTCAACTTCCTTTGTCATATAAACAAACTCTTTAATCATATGATTGATATGAAAAGACAAACAACGAACATATATTCTTATTAAAAAAAATAAGAAAATAAATTAAGATGACTAATTTGTAATATATTTATAATTTATTATATGCACCTTATTACTTCATGATTATTCACTTTCTTCATGATTAAATATTGTTATTGTATTACTATTCATCTTACTTATCTATATATATATATATATATATATAAATGACTTTCTTGTAATACTCTTTAAGCTATAAATGATACTTAACAAATTTCAAAGATTAAATTTATCAAAAACAAATAAACATTTATAATGGTAACCTTCTAAAATCAACATGGATTTAACTTAATTTTGGATTTATCAATCACTAAAAAAGAATGCACTAAAAAAGAATTAAAGATTAAAAAAAAAAAAATTAACCATTCTATGTTGATTCTAGTATTTATCCAATCTCAAATCAATAAAATAAAACGTTCAAATCTTACAAAATAAAAATAAAATGCATGTTTCCAGGCTATAAGTTTTTGACACATCCCTTGCACGATATAAATATTCCAATTTCCCATCAATAAAATAAAACAAAATGTTCAAATCTTTAAAAAAAAAAAATTCTTGTTTCAGGGCTATAAGTTTTTAGCACAACCTTGCACGATATAAATATCCGAGCTGGAGTTTTGCAAATGAACCTATCTATCTACCTTTTCGGATGATATATCATTATGATCTTTAATTCCATATGATATAATCATTATGATGTTTAATTTGGTAATAAAGTTATACATACTGCTTTACTAACTTTCAAGGCAATAGTAGGGAGATAGGTGGGTAGGTTAGATAAGTTTCATAGGTGGTTAGGGCAGGGAACTAACTTATAAGGTAAGTTATAGGAAAGGTAGGTAACTAACTGATAAGGTAAGTTATAGGAACGGTAGGTAACAACCATATTATGACATTCGAAGCAACAATAAAAGCTGGAATTATGGTGGAAGGAATGTTGCCTTTAACTTCGACCTCGACCATTATTTGACAAATGAAAGAGTTCTTCTAGTTGTCACTATTTTGTTGGTTACCATTCTGGTACTTACAAAGATTATGGTTGGGAAAATCTTAGTTGGTACTTACATTGTTAAATTTAAATAAAATGCAAAAAATGTTTGCAATGGAGTATCACCATTCACAATATTGGAGATAGACCTTAAGACTTTTTTGGGTTATTTGTAATTAGATTAATTTTTCATAAATTTATTTAATATTTTTAGTAATTTAATTAAATAAAATGTAAACAAATATTTGCAATGGAGTACCATCATTTATTTATAATATATTGGAGATAGATTTTAAGATTTTCATATTTATAATGAGATTATTTTTTCATAAATTTACTTAATAATTTTAGTACTTTAATTATGGTTTAAAAGTATTTATGATTTTATATTTATTTGAAGAATTAATTTTAATTTATTTATGTGAACACATAAATGATTTAATAACAAAACATGGTTGAGAAATGAAGAAAAGTTGATATATTTATTTATTTATTTTTGTTTCTCAAATAACTTAGCTAATTACAACAATTTAAAAAAACCATGTAAGCAATTGTTTATCTTTCCTTTTTGACTCAAATGAAAAAAAAATAATAAAGAATATGATTTTCTTTCATTTCCTTATAGTGTTTAAATAGTTAAAGAGAAAGAGACCTTTTAATTGTACAAAAACCTTTAATGAATCTCGTAATGCTCTAAAAATGCAAAGGAAGGAACAAACAATATGAACCAAATAATAATTAGGCTTCCTTCATATATTTGAAATTGATAAATCTACATAAAAATTCCGTCAAATTCCCAATTGTTGCAAATGTAATATATATAATGAAATGAAACAAACAAACGATGTAATAAAAATCTAGAATAAATAAAAGTATGAATGTATTTGATGTTGATGTTCCTTGAATGAAGGAAGTTTCCTACCTCACAGTATGATGTTGAAGTATCCCCTTAAGATGGAGAATGGGAATAAGTCAATTAAGATATTCTCAAAACTATCATGAGATGCAATCACCAACCTTAAAATCAAAGTGGGAAGACAAAAAACAATAGTTACAAAACTTGCTTGATAAACGTTGACGATTGAAATAAGAAATTGATAGAGATCCAGGGGTATGTGTTAGAAAACATTAAAAAAAAAAGTGGTAATATTATGATGAAGCAACAATCGAAATCCATATAGATATTAAAGAGACTAAACTAAGAGAAGGAGAAAACTTTCATGCCTAATGAGCCATTATAGAGTAATGTCAATGTTGTCCATAACTCTAGGTTACATTGCCCTCCTTTTACGGACATAACTATAGGTTTTGATCCATTGACATCCATATGGGAAAATGAACAAATTGTATTAGTATTAAAAAAAAAAACTGTGCATTGTAAGAAAAATGGATAATTAGTATGCTACACATAGATGTGATAAGTAGGCACCAAAAAAGAAAAAGAGGAAGATTGAAGTCTACCAATAAATATGAGAAATTGTGACACTAATCCAATGCAAAATAATTTCAATATGATATAATAAAAACGTAAAAAAAGATAATTCCATCATCAATTGATGATGGAATGACATTTAAATAAAATAATATGATACATAGAATATGTAAATATGATGAAAAATTTCCATAATTCGATGTTATCGAGACCTTAATTAGCCTAAAAATATTACAAACAAAACTCTAATTTTGTCGATGATGACAACAATATTACACATGATGACTATAAAGAAATGCAAAAAATGTTTTAAACACAAAATAGATGCATACTTGACTTTGAACAATTGTTTTCAAATTTCATTGACACAAGTGAAACATAATGTCTAAATTACCTTCTATCATAATTTTCATCACTAAAATAACACTTCAAAGAGTCAATCTCAAAAAAAGTGACTCACGTCCCATGCAAAAGACGTCCCCATGTCCATCACTGTTATACAAACTTTATTATATATATATATGATGAAACATTTGCTAGATACAATATACTAACCAATATTGTAGTAAAATTGTTATTCAGAATATTCTATTGTTACAATCTAGTTTTTTTTCACAATAAAATATAAAAAAGACATTTATTGTTAAATACGTCACCCGCATAACAAAAATAAAATATTAACATATATGTTACCCAACCAATAAATATGGTGAAGTTGCATGCTCCAAAGATAAATGCTTTGAAGCTCAAACTCCATGTTAAGAAATCCTACTTTAAGAACTTTGTGTTATCCCAATGGACGTTTTCAGTGAAAAATAGCATTGGAAGTCTAAAATTTACTTCTCTAAAAAACATGTGATAGTTCAAATGGAAATTGAAAACAATTTTAAATTGATTTAAATGCTCCAGCAGCAATAAATAAGATGATGAAAAACTATCTGCAAGGACCCCACCCAATTTCATGGCTTCACCGTTACCTTGATAAAAAAACACGACACTAGAACTTAGCATGCTTTCATCCTCGAGTTAGGTTTTCACTAAAGACCATTGGATCATATTTATATGGATGAACAAGAGTAGGTTGATGTATCTTGCATTAGTAAACTTCACGAAGTGGCTAACATGGGTTTGCATTTTCCTCGGATTTTCTTCTAACTACATATACAAACTTATGCCCATAATTTAATAAATTTAAGAGTATTTAAAACCCATACTTTAATAAATTGAATAGCAATTAAAGTTACTATAACTTAATTAAATTTGACTATATATATGGGTGAAAATAAAAACTATGAATCATTATTATGCCTGCCTCGGCAGGCATTATGCAATAGGTATTGGGTTGACCTTCTATTAGTTTGGTCAACCTTTTTTATATTTTCAATTTTATCAAAGTTTTACATTAGGAAATAATTTTTTATTTTATTAAGAATTATCTGTTATCTAATTGGCCAAAAACTTTCAGTTCTTATTTCAAAATGCCTAGATTTTGCAGCCATTATCTATTAATGATATGTACTCTCACTACAAAAAATACTCCCACTTTTTATTGCAGCTGATCGGTCCTGAATCTTGAAATTGCAGAGTTTTCACGGGAATTGCCAGTGTTAAACGTCTTATTCACTTAACCCATTAAATGGCACCGTCGTATCCTCGAAGTTCATTTATGCAAGAAATCCCAATGCAGATTTTCTCGAGAAATGTTCACATGTAGGATTTCTACCCGATTCCATCACGCTGTTGGCGTGGTTTTCATTTCGTGAATCCAAGAGAGGACTACTGTGATTCCTCCACGTGGACGGTGCTCATCTAATTGGTTTTAGGGTTTTATTTCTGTATATGAATTGAAGTTTTGCTAAGTTCACCCATTTGGAATTTTGCTCTTTGCAGCGCTTCTAACATGAACACGGTGTGCATTCCTTGATTCACAAACCAGTCTACGAATCAAAACCTCGCAGCACCAGTCCCATGGCAGTTGAAGAGGATCATGCCCAAGATAAATACACTCTGCGCCCTGTTGGGAACAAGGCCTTGCGGGCTGGTAAACAGATTTCTTACCACCATGGACGAAAGCCTTGAAGAAGCCATGAGAAATTAATGCTTGTTTATGTTTTGCCAATTTAGTCTTTTTATAGTGAAATCAAGTACCACATAAAACAACATGAAAGAGGAGGACAATTTTTTTTTGGCTAGCTTAGGTGTTGTATCTGCTGACCCAGATGACATCGAGCACCAGCTACTTGCCAAGGTATCCCTTCTTGTGAAATTAGCTTAATAAGCTTACAAGATGATCTTATGTCTTGTAATTGATCTGTACTTAGTCTTCTAGAGTGTAACACAAGCAATTTAATTTTGTTAAATGTAGCTCACTTTCTTGTATTGCTTCCCACTTATCATTGTACTTATTGTTTCAGCTGGCCTTGAAATAGTTCAAAGCATTGCAGGCAAATATTCAGAGAGTTCAGAAGGTGAAAAGGATGAAAATGATCAAGACTTAACTGAACAAAAGCCTTTTGTAGTGGATGGAGGAGTGCTTCAACGAGCATTGGCTACTGAAAGGTTTAGAAGCCTTAAGTAGAAAAGAGGACAGCTTAAGAAACAACTGAAAGCTTTTGAGGGAGATGGCAAGACACGGGAACTTGAGGAACAAAAGGTGCTTCTGAATTCAGTGAAGAATAAAGAAGAAACAATGATCAAGGGAACTAGACGTCTGTTGGATAAGCCAACAAGAGGGAAAAGGAAGAATTTTTCATTGCAGGAGAATGATGAGTTTGATGCAGCGTTCGATGCAGCAACTTCAGGGCTCATTGAAACTGTAATTTGCATTGTCCTTTAGTCCTGTATTAGTATCAAATGTCTTAAATGCAATACGAATGCTTTTGAATTTTCTTTTAAAAGAGTAAAATCCAGGGGCAGTAAGCAAAGTTCTATGTTTTCTGTGTTGTATCATGCATCTTGAAGATAGTTTTGTACTACAAATAGCATAATTTTGAATCTTTGAATGAGACACCTGGCGATTATTTGGTTTGGAAGGAATGTGATAAGCTTATCCGTAAAGGAGTGTTGACACCTTTTCACCAAGTCAAAGGTTTTGAATTCTATGTTCAAAGGTCTCGCCCAACAGAGGATGATGAGGACAAGTTTTCTTTAAATTCTGTCTCAAAAGCTTCCAGATCATTGTCTGCACTCTCAATAGCTCGACATTCAACAAAGTTTCTTGATGCAGCAGATTTACCTAAATTGAATCCTCCCACACATGAATTTCGAAGGCTTAGAAGGCCTATCAATATTCAAGAATCCAACGAGGTTGAGAAACTTCCAAAGGATCAAAAAAACCATTTAAGAAATCGAAGAAGATGACTTGTACCTGATCAATACTGGAGGAAAGCTACATCAAGCGATGATGAGCCATGGAATGATTCTGATCACCATGAAAGCTATGGTAAGAAGATCATAAATCTTTTGTTTATTTCAGAGCACGTTGGACATCATCTAGAGGATACTATGGTATTTTGAAACTTGATACTGAGTTCATAATCACATTCTTATAATGTTGTAGGTGTGCTTATGTGGAAGACATATAGATCCATGCCTTCTGTCATGTTCACATATTCAAATCTACATTACTGGACTGGCTACCAGGCCCTTGGATCTGTCCAGATCCTGATATTGATACAACTTGGATATAGTCTGGATCCAGCTGGAATATGCATTCATCTTGGAAATTGGTTGGATTCATATGGGCTATACTCTGGATAAATCCTCAATCGAATCCCCCATAGTATCTAGTGGAAGAAAAGAAGGAAACAAACCAATAACAATAACTTAACCAAAAAAATACTATCTTGATTCTTTACATTGATATATTTTAATTAAGTTTTAATATATATATATGTGTGTGTGTGTGTGTGTGTGTGTGTTTTGTAGATATTTTCAGCTGTATATATTTATAAATACATATTATAAATAGATTACACAAGTATCTTTACAATGAGTATCAATATAAAAATAAATGTATTGTAATTGCACATGGTGTGTGTTGTGCGTGTGGATGTCCTGATATTCTTTTTTCCAAGGAAGAAACTGTAACTTTGTATTCAAGAAGAAAGTTACATTCTAAAAGTGCTCAGAGCACTGATATCAAATAAAAGCTGATAAATAGTCCAACAGGGAAAATTCTTCTGCCTATATTATCTCCTGTACTGGGATAACACTACAAAACAAAGGATAACAGTCATGTCATCTGGGTTAATGTCCTATATTTGTCTAGAAGATGTGCTTATTGAAGTTACAATTTTTCGTTTGTATCGATTAGAATTGGCATTCACGATAGGTTGTACTATGTGCCATCAATCCTCATGACCATCTATTCTTCACATTTCATTTAATTTTCCACCAACATATAGCGTCAATCCTGCAAGCTAAATTTAAAGATACATACCGTAGATCCTGCAAGCTAAATTTAAAGAGACAGACTGTAGTGTGCACTTTTAGGTCAAACAGATAATAGATGTATTTTCTTTTTTGCCTAAATGCAATTTTCTGCAATTGTCGAGATATATACAATTGTAACTTTTATTGCTTTTTATTTAAAATTAACTATATTTAAACTAACCGACAAATAATATTACATTTAAAATAAGAGGCAAGCAATAGCTACCATGTAGCCCTTGCTATATAAAAAAATCAGAATCATCATTTTTAAAATTATAGATAAATAAAACTTATAATTTAAAAAAAAATTGTACATAAACATTCTAATAAAAAAACCCTAAAAATTAAAAAATAACTTAAATTTTATTCATTTTATATATTAAAAAAAAAAAAAAAACTATTAATTTTTATATTGAATTTAACTTTGATTCATAACATATTTGTTTATATATCTAAATTTGAAAAGTGGAAGGATGTGTTAGCCTTCTTAATCTCCTTCTCCAATCACTTTAAGAAATAATAATTGTAAATGGATTCTAAGGTATTTGACTTGAGTAACATGGTTGTTTAATTACTATAAAGATCTATTTATGTATATGTATGGATTTATTTAATGTTGGTATTGAAAATTAAAGAATAATAATCATAAATGGAGTATTTGACTTGGAAATAGGAATATTTTATTACTATAAATACTTATTTATGCATATGCATGGATTCCTTATAATGTTGATATAGAAAATTAAGGCTATTGAGCTTGATCAAACTTATCTAATGTAATTTAATATTCTTGTAGATGAATTCTATTTGATTAGGTTTCATACAAATGGAGTTTATTGTGGATTAAGATCTATATGGAGAAACAGAGGTTTTTGTAAGCATGTTATGATAGGACTATCATTTGAATTACATAAAGAAATCATTAAATATTACTTAAGGAGATGATAATATTCTTTGAACCCAATTTATAGAGATGGAGAATCAAAACTTCAAAACAAAAAATTGTAAACGATGCAACTTTAAATGAGACACTCATTAACAGTGACCTATATAATTAGTCAATTAAGGAATCTATTGCTACACCAAAGAATTTTAATATCATTTTTTCTTCAAGGAATGGAAATTCTTATAATTATGATGACAAACAACAAGATAAACATAGATGCAAGAAACAATTTTGGTATATTGCATCCATAAGTCACCGTTTTGATATTCTACAATTCTATTGGAAGCATCCAAGGCTCTCAATGTTTTAAGGTATTAAATATTCAAGAAGATATTTTTTTTACTTGTTATTCTCTATTCTGTCGTTCACCCTCATACATTGGAGCATAAACAACCAAGAAGTAAAATCCTCAAAATTCTAGCATAAGAGGAAAAAGAAAAGGTAGATCCCACATTCCTGATTGGTGTTGCATGATAAACTCTCAAGCATAGAAATCAATTGTGACATGAACAATATTCAGCACTGTGAGGCATACATTTCTAACAAGGTTTGTCAAGCTCATCTTAGTATAGAAACTAATTGTTATGGCATGCTAATGGATATATGAAAACTCCCAACTTATATCAAAGACAACATGTGGGAATATATAAATGTAAATCGTGGTATGATTATTATGGACAGTACTAGTGAATCCATCTCAAGGAAGGAAGAACCATCATTCAATGAATTTATTAAAGATGAGGTGACAACAACCACATCCTAGGAGGATTGGAAGTAGGTTAAGATGGTCAAGGAATCCCCAAACTAAACTCAAATGATGCCATTGGAAAATGATACACACAAACACACTAAAATAAATAGTAATTTCATTAAAATTAAGTAATGGTTGCACCATATAATGAGCTAAGAGATTTCAATACAAGAGAGTTGGGTGTCAAAATTTCAGGACTACTAGAAATTGTAAAAGGATTACCTATAACAATGCATAATTCTTACATTTGTTTCCACAAAGAAAAAGAAACTATAGCTATATATTCTAATGTACCAACTTGGCAAAGTAATAATTTACAATACATAAAACCATAGTCTATTTAAGGAAAGTATGCCTAGTTTGGCATCCATGTTTGACATCCATACTAAAGGAGGAAAAATGTGTTGTTAAAGGGAAATTGTGATAATTAATAGATGGAAACCTGGTATTCTTGGAATTGAGAAAGCCGAAAGCCACAACTCTACTATATTTCTAAAAACCTAAATCTTAATAGAAACAAAGAGTGGAATAATAGGCTAGAAAGGAACCAAACTAAAAGAAAAATGGGGAAATGCACCACTTAAAATACCATAGAACAATGCTTTCAATAATGATGACTAACTAGAGCCACCAAATAGGATATTAAACAAGGTTTGTCAACCCTAAAAAATCAATGTCAACAATCTTATAAAACATCATGAACATAACCATACTCACCATCCAAATAGAGATTATCCCACCTTTTTTCAAAGAACTCATCTCGCTACTCATAATAATGCTCCCTTAACTAAACATTAAATAGAATACAAGGGGGACAAGGGATGTAATACTTCATGTCATGTGAATTAAGGGGGGTTGGAACTTGTCTATTATTTTGAGTCGCATGCCCATTGTCATTTATAAGGTTAATATGTTTGATGTTCATTGTGGATAATCTATGTAGGATCACCCTCAAGTTTTACCTAGTCATTCTTGGTTCAATTGTGCTCCAATGTTTATTAATGAATCAACTAAGAGGTCAAAGAATGCTATAAAAATCAATGAAATAAAAACACTTCAAAAGTATTTGAATTCTTAAAATTATCCTTAGCAGGCTTGACATTTATAATGAGGTCAAATATCACATTTAACAAATGATAATAAAAAAAAATTCAATAACAATTAGTTTCATGATCTCCATTAAACCAAAATCTTATAATCTTGGAGAAAAAAAAGCTAAAAAAATTTCTTAATTGTTGGTGGTTATCCCTAATTTCTAAACGTAATCAATTTATTTTGTTTTCAAAATTGTAAACAACCCTCACACCTACTACTCTAACCATTGAAAAACAGTATTATAATTGTTCATATTTAACATTTTATATTTTTATTTTATCTAAACTCTATTTGGGTAGCCCATTTTTCATTTTTGTTAGGATAGATTTATGAACATAGAGACCGTGTATACTTCATGGTTTAGTTGGAGATCTACTAAGTTTTTTTAAATAATATTGAACTCCCTTGTATAATTCCAGTCGTTATACTCATAATGACTGAAATTTTGCAGTTTGAATTTATGTGGAACCATGAAATGCACAATGTTATTTCCATTTCTCATGAATTCTTACATTATATTAAAGCTCATAAAAATATTCCTTGATACTAAAATTGGATCTCAATAAGGCCTATGATTGTGTTGATTGGTCATATCCCCCTATGGCTTTGTTCAAAATAGGCCTTAAATAGAATTTGGTTAATTGGATCATGGATTGTGCTTATTAATAGCTCGCCACATCTTTTTTCAACCCCATCGTGAGCTCCGTCAGGGATGTGATTTGTCCCATTTTTTATTTATATTGGTGATGGATGGTCTTAGTCACACGATCAAGGTGGTGCGGAACAATGGTCTATTCCAAGGCATACAGAAAGTCGAGGATCCGTTACCTCTCTCATCTACTATTCGTAGATGGTGTATTAATATTTGGACAAGTTTCAATCCCTCAAAGGAAAATCTTATTTCACATTATTTTAGTTATGGTCAGACCTCAAGGCTTATTTTGAATAACCACAAATCAGCCTTGATTAAGTGCTTTGAGGATGATGAAGTTGTATCAGTCATAGATAATATGTTTAATATGCATACATGTGCATTGGAAGATGGTTTCATGTACTTAGGTTATCGGGTTGAAATCTAGCAACTATCGCAATAGAGACTGGATGTGGATTTTGCACAAGGTCTGGGACAAAATCTCTTAGTGGATGAATAGATGGCTCTCTATGGGTGACAGGTATATCCTAGTACAATTTTTTATTCAAAATATTTGAATTTATTGGATGCATTCATTTATGTTACCCTGTGGTGTTATTGATAAAATTAAGTCTATCATTGCTAAGTTTTAACAGGAGGGTACCAGTGGAAATAAAAAATTCCACCTGGTGTAGTTGGATAATATAACATGCGATAAAATTTTTGGGGGTTAGGGAATTAATGATTTCAAATGTTTTGGTTGGGCTCTACTTATTAAAAGCTTGTTTCGTGCAATCATGGGAAAGGGCTTATGGAATAACATTATTAATAAGAAATATATGAAGAGTCGCGTGATCATCGATTGGTTTTGGGTAGGGCACGCGATTACAACTCATGACTCATACATCTTGAATAGTTTTCTCAAAATTAGTTCATGGTTGTTCTGAAACCTAAAATGGACATTTTCATTTGGGACCCATATTCTCATTGGCATAGATCCTATTATGGGAATGAATATGTTTGATCTACTTGTGGGTATTCTCATTGGCATAGATCTTATTATGGGAATGCATATGTTTGATATGCCCGTGGGTATTCTCATTGGCATAGATCCTATTATGGGAATGAATATGTCTGATTTTCCTGTGGGTATTCTCAATAATTTACTTGCACTTAGGTATTTTTTCTTATCACAAGTTAATGAGGATTCATAAGACAATTTCTTTGGACCCACTTGGAAATCTGTGGAGGTCATCGAGCTTCGAGGCTCTATGGCAGATGTTTGGGAGAAATATAATTTAGAGATGAGGTTGGCAGGCTTACCACAAAAAAAAATGGTGAAGATCATCTCTGTTGGAATGGTAATCTTAAAAATAATAGTTTGATTGTATATCATATATGCTCTCACTTACATTTAGAATTACATCCATAGTGCACTGATAGTTGGTATGCCAATGTTTGGCATCTGAATATTCCTTCAAAGCTCATATTATTTGGATGGCTCTCTTGGAAGAATATAATATTAAAAATTGATAATAATATAAAGCATGGCTTTCTTGGTCCAAATTATTGTATTTTTGCAGGTCCGCGGTTGAATCTATTGTCCATCTGCGTTTACAATATTCGGCTGCCATGGAAATCTGGCATGATGTTGTTCAAAACTTCAAATGTTCATGCCCAATTTGCTTCAATTCCATTGAAGAATTTTTCATATGGTGAATGCAAATATCTCGGTCCTACATATCCCAACCTTGTTTTGTCATATGTGGGATCTTGACTGTGCAAAATGGAATATTTTTTTATGGAATACCTCTTGAAATCATCGGGATTGTGGCTCGGATTTGTGCCCATTTTATTGCATATTTTTGTAAGTCGTGTGTTATTGAGCCTTGGATTTCCTTCCACAGTTGACCTTCCCTACATTTTTTTTTTTAACGAGGCAACGCAGAATGATAGATGTAGATGTGGTGCTATTTCGCTTTTGTCTGCATACCAACGGCTACAGGTTTGGAGGTTTGGAGGTTTTGGATCCAAAACCCGTGCAAATAATATAGCTTTCTCGAGTCTTTTTTTCTTTGATAAAGGATTATATTTGGATCATATTAACATATTGGGTAATGCAAAAGTGGTCATTGGTTGGTTGAATGGTAATGCCAATTTGGAAGTTCCCAATCTGTTGCACTAGATGGATCGTATCAATGGGCTCTAGAGCTCCTTCTCATGTATATATCATTGTCACATTTGAGAGAATTCAATACTATTACAGATGAACACTCCAAAAAAGAAATTGTTGCGTCCCCGGGCATTTTTTTTCAATGTTATTATCAATGATTTATGCTTGGAAGAAGGGACACTGAAACTAGATTAGTTGTTGCATAGATCTTTCTATCTTTTTTCCTCACTAGACATTGATCTTGATACATTTTTTCTTGGCACATTATTAAGATTTGAAAGTACTAGTTGTTGGTCATTATTTTGGAGGCTTATATTATATTAGAATTAGGTACTCATATATATGAAATGTTTCCAGTATATTTGAGAACATTGAGAACATTATGATTCACATTTTATGAATTTTGCTTCTATAATGATTATCAATCACACATATTAACCTATAATGAAAATCAACATTTTATCTTTTTGAAAAAAAAAAATCCAATCTTATACACCATTTAAATTTTTAACACAAACTTCTTTTCGAAGGAAAAACAACATCAACATCTAACACTAATGTTTTAGTTTTTCTCTCTCCTTTATTATGAGGATTATCAAGAAAAAAAGTTAGAAAATATGAGTCAACATAAATTGGGAAAGTCTACACAGTTAAAAGAGACAAATTGAATATTTCAAGTTGAGTGCACAGTGTGCTCCACTTCTATCAGCGATAGTTGTGGGTCTGGTAAAAAACACTACTCCAACTAATTCAAATGTTAAGTTGTAAATTAGATCTATAATGGAAGTGTAAAAGAAGACAGAGCAATGCAACAACAATAAAAAGATGTGGAAACACAACATGTGAATCAAAACTCTTTGGAGAAGTAGAAAGAAGCTCATAGTAACTATGCTTTTCTTTAGTAATAGTGCACAATATTTTTTAAATTCTGCAAGAATATTTTTTAAAATATATATTAATAATGGTTATCCAAAATTCTCTATATTGTTGGGTCTCTTTAACTCAAATTTTAAACAATTTCTCTAAAAAAAGTTGAGTGTTGGATTGGAATTTGAAACTTTGACATTGAGATTTGGTATATATTAATTCAACAAGTAAATGAATATGTCTTTTATTTTTTTTGCTTCTAATTTTTTTTTTTGTTCGAATCTTTGTCTGATTTTAAGTGTGTATGATAAGAATAAAAAAGAACATGGACAATTAAATTCATCTCACCATTAAATGTGAATATTTTTTTTAATTGTAAAATATATACATGTTTCAAATCAACTTATTAATTTAATATGTTTGTTGAAAGTTTTTCTATTTTAATTTAAAGTGGATAAGATTTTTTTTAATTTTAATTTAAGGTGGATAAGACTTTTTTTATTTTTATTTTTTTAATTGACAACCTAGATTGATTCTCAAGAGAATATGCTCAACATATGTTTTCTTTGAATGCTTATCAACCACAGTAATGTAATAGAGTTTGTTAGGTTGTATTGACTTTTAATAAATTTAACATATGCTTTCTTTGAATGCTTATCAAGCATTGTAATGTAAGAGTTAGTTAGGTTGCATTGACTTTTGATTAATTTAAAAAATTAGATTTGTGGCTCTCATTCACCAATTTCCTAGGGATTTGAGATTATTCCAATTCTAATGAGTTCCTCCATGACAAGTTCCTCACAAATTTTATTTAGCAAAATGGTCCATTACTTTTAATAAATTTAAAAAATTAGATTCCTGGGAAGTGGGTCCCCACCCACCATTTTCCTAGAGATTTGAGATTATTCTAATTCTAATAATTTCCTCCATGATAAGTTCAACTCACTAATTTTCTAGAGATTTGATATTATTCCAATTCTAATAAGTTCCTCCATGATAAGTTCCTCATTATTATTTATAACATTTATTTATTAAGCAAATTTTATTTAGCAAAATAATCCATTTTACAATCAAATTTATAATTGTTTTTTCCTCAAGTTAAAATTGACCCATAACTTTTTTATACATAATTAATCAATTAAATATATACATTACTAAAACATTCTTCATATTACCATAATTTTTTTTTTAAGTTAATCCTAATTAAAAAAATCACTTATAAAAACATAATTTAATTTAACTCTGAACACTCAAACGTTTCCACCCACGTTTATACTTCGTAGAGGATAAGTTACAATAAACATTTTAATGGATATTAGTCCACGTGTACGGGGATAATTTTCGCGATATTTTCGAAAGGATAATAAAGAGAGAGGTATAGAGAACAAGACTACTCCTTACATACACACCCATAGGCTAGAGATAGAGAAGTACATGAACCAGTTAGAATGGGATGAGAACACTTTGCAGGAAGCTGAGGAGTAGCTAGTTTCAACATCTACATCATAGACTCCTATCCCACAGTAAAAGGTAGGGAAAAGGAAAAGAGAAGAAGAGTCACCTTTAGTGACTGACACTACAAGAAAGGAGTTAAAAAAAAAGTGCAGAAAATGGACTAAGCTTAATCCTAAATCCAATACAGACAAAGAATCAGAACAAGAGGTTGTTGTAGTCACTAAGGAAACACCTTGATCTTCTAAAGTTGGTGGCCAATTCACCATTTCTCCTACAAATTCTTCAGCTTCACATGATCAACAACAGGCTATTCAAACAACTAAGGTTTTCCAAGGGGAGAAAAAGAGGACAGTCTTTGATACATTCAGAGAAATAAAATTGAAGAATGAAACCTTGAAGAACAACACCTATAGTCAATTTTGGAAGCAGAATTCCAGTTCTCAATGAAGGTTGGTGTCAGCATTTGATTCTGAGAAAGGTAAAATGTAGATGGCCTTCCTTGAGGCCCAGATTTTACAGCCAAAGTTAACAGTTGATTACAAGAAGACTTCTTTTGGGTTCAACATAAAATACATTCATCCCACTGATCAAATGGAGCTGCAAAATAAGACAGGTGAAATAATCTCTTCCACTTTGACGAACACATCAATGAGCCTCTCTAAGTTGCAGGTTTCTTTGGCCAACATCGAGTCATAGTTAAAAATGGAGAAATTATCCTCTCTTGCTAAGGATACAGGATTAAATCCTTAGAAGACTTGGTAGTTAAGATAGGATATGATCCCTCTAATATGAAGGTTGAAGAGGAGATAATAAAAAATAAGAATGCTGACATAGAAGCATTAAGGAAAAATATGAAGATGTCAGCTACAGAAGACCCTCTCACCAAGGACATTGAAGAGACAGAGACCCAAAAGACTGATATGATGAAGCTCATCATGGAGCAGAATGCACAGATAAGACAAATGGAGACACAAAAGGAAAAATTGATCAAAGAGAAGGAGTAGGCTGCAAAACTATCCATAGTTCCTTTAAATGTTGTACCTCTTACAACCATCCCCACAGTTACAGCCTCTACAATGTAGAAAGCATATGGTGCAGAGCAGTTGACAAAGGCAGTGGAGAATCTACCTATTCAGACATAGGAAATCAAGAAACTACAAGATCAAGTCAAAGTGTTGCAAGGCTAGAGATCAAGGAGTGAAGCTTCTCATTCATAAGAAGCACAAAGAGCTTAGAAATTAATAGAGAGATTGTGGAAGTCAGAGAGAGAATCAGCAATTAGATATACGTCATGGAAGATATCATGAACTGCATTAATGAAATTTGGCCCTGCATCCAGATTATTTTTTAACAAAAGGAGTTGATTAAAAAGGCCAATGATGCTATCACATATATGAAGCAAGAGCTTGGGGATATGCCTACTACAACAAATAACATTATCAAGTTTTTGAACTCCAAGAACATATATGAGTTAGAGGAATTGGCAGTAGATGATAGAACATAGACCATCTTAGAAGTGAAGAGGATTCTTACCAAGAATAATCTAGTTGTTCAGCTGGAAGAGAAATGCCACAGCTTGGAGATAGCAGTGAATAGGTTTTTCAACAGGATAGAGTCTTTAACATAGAAGGGTCTGCCTCCCTTGCTTGTTATTAATGATAAGTTGATAGCTCATGAAGAATATGTGAAGAAATTAAAAGAAATTATCAGGGACGTTACCAAATTCTCCAACATCAAAGGCAGTATGACAAGCAGAGTGTTTCTGGAAGCAATCACTAATGACTTTTTCATTCAACATGAGGTAAATCACATCTTCGTGGTAAAGCCTTCCTTTGTATACAAATTTAAACAATACTGTGATGTGTTACCAGACTCTCCTGATATAACAATTAAATCCACTATTAAATACAAAATCCTTCTCCTTAATTCTTTGCGGAAATTAAATTGCCAACTGCAAGCATATGAAGAAAAATCAATCTCACATAACAAGATGTTTTTACTGGGAAAGCTTAAAGCTAAAAATCCCAACTATCATATATTGTGTATATCATGGATCATGAAACAAACTCATACAAAACTCTAATCCAAGAGCTCTCAGTACAATATACAATCATCTCACACTGTCATACAAAAATTGGCTAATACATGCACCAATTTACTACCTCCTGACATCCTGCCTCCACTGCGCAATCCCTGATGGTCAAGAACCTCTGAATGATTTAAATCTGGCCAGCCTTGACTGGGCAATCCTCATAATCATCTCCAATGTGTGTGTGGATTCATTGAATGCGCCACTATAGTCACAACTAATAATCAACCAGGCCTTTTCACCTATCTCTCAACTGGGTCTCCATTGGATACGGCATACATGTGATTATGATGCGTGTTTCTTCTGTTGTGTGAGACCCTTTAGCTATCGATCTGATTAAATAATTAATTCACTGATCTCTCACTAGTGTATCTTTAGTTACAACTAGCACAACTGAGTTTAACTCACTTAACTTAGTTAAACTAAATAAAAACTCACATAACTACACATCCAACTCTGTTACAACTTTGTATCACTCAGTTACAACGAATTTCACTACATGGTCCACCAACCAACCACTTCAACTCAAAATCCACTTAGCTAATTGATTTTCCACTTCAGTTAACTAGTTCCAAGTGCTCATTGAAAATAGATAACTATTTATTGTCTAATTTTTGTTAAGGGCTTAGCAAAAATCGACATGCATTCTAATTTTAGACATGCATTCCATGAAACAACTTCACACATGCATTCCAAACTTAGATGCCCATCCATCCATATAATTTTCTCAACCATCTATAAATAGATTACTGCTAAAAATAGACTTTGATCCAGCTTCTAAAAATAGACATATCACCTAAAAATAGCTTGTGTGGGCCCCACCAAGTGTAGGTGCTTATTTTTCACTAGGATCAAGGATGATGTTTCCAGATGCCTATTTCACTGTTTCTTGTTGCAATCTTCAACACTTTGCCAGAGATACTGAAGTTGATGAGATTTACCGAAAGGTGATCAAATTGACTATCCCAGATGAAGATCGATGGGATAAACTATGTGAGTTACATGAGTAAAAAGTAATTGAGAATAGCTAGCACACCAGCTAGCGCAGCCCAGAAATAGGTCCATTCAACAATTGTTTCCTCTAAAACAGTGTCATCGTTCTAGCTCATCTCCACCGAATC
>CM076578.1:1229485401-1229605896 GCA_034641835.2 Pinus albicaulis | reverse complement strand
AATGATGATAAACCATAATTCAAACCAAATTCACGTTCCAAAATAGCCTACTGACGTCGGCCAATTTTGTGACGCGAAAACCAAATGAATTCCACCCTAATATTTTTCGGGTCCGAAGTTGGGCTGGCATATGGAGAGAGAGTTGTGACGCGAATTTCTTATCAAATTCACCCTAATATTTTTCGGATCCGGATTTCTACTGCATGAGCAGCCCAAACAAAGATCCACTCCAATCAATTTCTGCCACGTGTCCTCAATCAAAACTTGCCCTGCTCCCGGCTGCGGGTGCATTCGATGGAGTTTAAGGCGATGGGACATGGATGTGGCGATTTCATATCAATCGCATTAAGTTTTAACGCTGTTCAATTAATTTCCAAGGTTTTCACATCTAATCGCATTAAGTTTTAACACTGTTCAAGATCAGACCTCCACTCCTGTTAGCAATTCCGCATGCTCCAATATGATCCGGCCTTTGGCTCACATTAATGATCAGAGATTAATTATGACGGGCATCCTTCGATTACATTGCAGTCGGGTCGATAAAATGACATTTCGCTATGGTTTTTTAGATGAGCCGGTTGCTGGGTTACACTGCCTGCTCACTATGACGAGAAGGAGAAGTGGCCAGCTGAACTGCTGTGTAGACCTTACTGCATATCTGCATTTCTCTCGGTCTGGTCATTTTCTGTCTTCCTCTGTTTCTTGGAATTCTACTTCTCCGTCTCCTCTTGTGTCCACTGCTAGTGAGACTGCACCCATGCCTCGCCTGCGTCAAAGGATGTGTTGTCGTAGTGGGAGCACTAGAGGTCAACCCCTGCACGCTCCCTCCAGCCCCTCAACCGAGTCGTCTTCCGGCTAGTCTAGTGATTATTACGCAGGTCACTATCCAAATACTAGGAGTGGGCGATGTCAGGTTGTAGGATCTGGCCACCATATGGATTCCCCTTCTCCTCGTTTCCCCACCGCTAGTTCACCTTCTCCCACGATGTGCACAGCGCAATTTTCCTTTAATTGCTCTCTCAACCACCCATGAATCCAAGCTTCAGTCGCTGCGGTTTTCTGCAAGGAGGCCCAAACGGAGGAAGAATGCACCCGTCCGGCAGGTCTGAGCTCAGAAAAATTCGGACAACATTCAGGCCTTCAGGAGGGGAGTCATGGCATGAATGTGGAGGTAGCACCTAGCGATCCTAGAACTTCCGAAGGATGGTGCCGAATCGTCGAGGAGACGGAGGAGTAGTTTGGTTAATTTGTTTTTGTTTCTTCGCGGCCCACTTAATTGGGCTGCTTTTAGATTATTTTACTGTGCTGGACCTTTGTAATATTTTTGAATTCTGTAAATTAAATGTTCAAGACTGGTTTTTCTGTATGAGGGAAGTCTTCTTAATTTTTTGATTTTTTGATGACACATTTTCCATGAGTCTGGGCAATGATTTTGACTTCGGTGTAGTTTTATTCCCACTGTTAATAGATTAACTTTACTTAGAAAAAAAAACGTTGCCCTATTTCTATTTTAAACTTGTTTTTTGAAATACATAGCCATGTTTATATGGTCTACGTATTATACTCTTTCTCTGTATATCTACAAGAACCTTTTTTCTATGAACAGGGTGGATGATTTAGCGGGCTACTAATGGAAACAAGCGAGCCTGAATATATTATATGAAGTAAAACAATCCATGAAGTCATTACATTTTCACATCTGAAGATTGGAACCCAAATATCCATCCAGAAAAGTGGAAGCGAGCTATAACGGTTTTCACATCTAATCGCATTAAGTTTTAACACTGTTCAAGATCGGACCTCCACTCCTGTTAGCGATTCCGCATGCTCCAATATGATCCGACCTTCGGCTCTCATTAATGATCAGAGATTAATTATGACGGGCGTCCTTCGATTGCATTGCAGTCGGGTCGATAAAATGGCATTTCGCTATGGTTTTTCAGACGAGCCGGTTGCTGGGTTACACTGCCTGCTCACTGTGACGAGAAGGAGAAGTGGCCAGCTGAACTGCTGCTTAGACCTTGCTGCATATCTGAATTTCTCTCGGTCTGGTCCTTGTCTGTCTTCCTCTGTTTCTTGGAATTCTGCTTCTCCGTCTCCTCTTGTGCCCACTGCTAGTGAGACTGCACCCATGCCTCGCGTGCGTCAAAGGATGTGTTGCCGCAGGGGGAGCACTAGAGGTCAACTCCTGTGCGCTCCCTCCAGCCCCTCAACCGAGTTGTCTTCCGGCCAGTCCAGTGATTATTACGTAGGTCGCTATCCAAATACTAGGAGTGGGCGAGGTCGGCTTGTAGGATCTGGCCACCGTATGGATTCCCCTGCTCCTCATTTCCTCACCGCTAGTTCACCTTCTCCCACGACGCGCACTGCACAATTTTCCTTTAATTGCTCTCTCAACCGCCCACGAATTACAGCTTCAGTCACTGTGGTTTTCCACGAGGAGGCCCAAACAGAGGAATAATGCACCCGTCCGGCGGGTCTGAGCTCGGAAAAAGCCGGCCATCATTCGGGCCTTCAGGAGGGGAGCCGTGGCATGAATGTGGAGGTAGCACCTAGCGATCCTGGACCTTCCGAAGGATGGTGCCGAATCGTCGAGGAGCCAGAGGAGTAGTTTGGTTAATTTGTTTTTCTTGCTTCGCGGCCCACTTAATTGGGCTGCTTTTAGATTATATTACTGTGCTGGACCTCTGTAATATTTTTGAATTTTGTAAACGTTCAAGACTGGTTTCCCCGTATGAGGGCAGTCTTCTTAATTTTTTGATTTTTTGATGACAAATTTGCCATGAGTCTGGGCAATGTTTTTGACTTCGGTGTAATTTTATTCCCACTGTTAATAGATTAACTTTACTTAGAAAAAAAAATGTTTCCCTGTTTCTATTTTAAACCTGTTTTTTGAAATGCATAGCCATGTTTATATGATTGTTTATAGTCGAAGCACTGCGGGGTGGTTTATTATATTAATATTTCACGGTCGAATTATGTTCATAACAATTAGAAAAAAAAAATGTTTCCCTGTTTCTATTTTAAACTTGTTTTTTGAAATACAGAGCCATGTTTATATGGTCTACATTTATACTCTTTCTCTGTATATCTACAGGAACCTTTTTTCTAGGAACAGGGTGGATGCTGTAGCGGGATACTAATGGAAACAAGCGAGCCTGAACCTTACATCTCGGATGCAACAGATGGTTACCAATTTTGGAATCAAGCGAGACTGATCTTACAAGCGAGCCTGGGTTTCTACAGATGGTTTTTATTTCCGGGAACAAGCGAGCCAGAACATACAATCGACCCTGGGTTTATAAATATTTTTGCTCTATCATGGGTGCTTTTTGTGTGAGGCGTATATCAATAGTACATGTCTTTGTACATTTCCTGTATCCGCTTTATGATACTATTTTATGTGTTGACAGGCTATCACTCTGCCTTCAAAATTAGCGATGCTGGTTTATTGATATGGTTTGATGGTATTTTTATATTTTGGACATATCACACTCCTCACATGATTAGCATTTTTCTCTGTTCAAGGATTTTGGTTACTTTAATTTGTATTTGGAACAATGGACGTCGGTACTCTATCTGTTGCTTTACTATTCTACATACTGCTATTTCAATTTCTTATAGATGCCTCGGGCATATTTGGATGCTTTCTCAGATTGTCGATAATCTCCATGTGGACCGTTACTGGGTTTTATATCATGTCCTTGTATGTGACATGGGGTATTTTTCTATCACTGTCTGGGGTGGGACTTCCACTTTTCTGGATGGATATTTGGGTTCCAATCTTCAGATGTGAAAATGTAATGACTTCATGGGCTGTTTTACTTCATATAATATATTCAAAACAACGTTTTTTCTCTTGTGAAAAAAAAATGATTAATGTTTATCACTCTGCCTTCAAAACTAACGATGCTGGTCTATGTTGCTGGTTTATTGATATGGTCTGATGGTCTTTTTATATTTTGGACATATCACACTCCTCACATGATTAGCGTTTTTCTCTGTTAAAGGATTTTGGGTACTTTAATTTGTATTTGGAACAATGGACGTCGGTACTCTATCTGTTGCTTTACTATTCTACATACTGCTATTTCACTTTCTTATAGATGCCTCGGGCATATTTGGATTCTTTCTCAGATTGTCGATAATATCCATGTGGACCGTTACTGGGTTTTATATCAAGTCCTTGTATGTGACATGGGGTATTTTTCTATCACTGTCTGGGGTGGGACTTCCACTTTTCTGGATGGATATTTGGGTTCCAATATTCAGATGTGAAAATGTAATGACTTCATGGACTGTTTTACTTCATATAATATATTCAAAACAACGTTTTTTCTCTTTTGAAAAAAAATGATTAATGTTTATCACTCTGCCTTCAAAACTAGCGATGCTGGTCTATGTTGCTGGTTTATTGATATGGTCTGATGGTCTTTTTATATTTTGGACATATCACACTCCTCACATGATTAACGTTTTTCTCTGTTCAAGGATTTTGGGTACTTTAATTTGTATTTGGAACAATGGGCGTCGGTACTCTATCTGTTGCTTTACTATTCTACATACTGCTATTTCACTTTCTTATAGATGCCTCGGGCATATTTGGATGCTTTCTCGGATTGTCGATAATCTCCATGCGGACCGTTACTGGGTTTAATTTCAAGTCCCTGTATGTGACATGGGGTATTTTTCTATCACTGTCTGGGGTGGGACTTCCACATTTCTGGATGGATATTTGGGTTCCAATCTTCAGATGTGAAAATGTAATGACTTCATGGACTGTTTTACTTCATATAATATATTCAAAACAACGTTTTTTCTCTTGTGAAAAAAAGAACTATTTTTTATAGTCGAAGCGCTGCGGGGTGGTTTATTATATTAATATTTCACGGTCATTGGAACGCCCACAATTCATAACAAATATTGGAGATTTACTGTCCTGTTTTAAAGTTTCATTTTTTTTTTTTTAAGTTGAACCCGCCGTCGGTATACCGACGCCTTGTAAGCGTCAGAATTGTGACAGCTTAAAAACGTCAGAAGAGCGACAATATAAAAACGTCGGACCACATTTCGTCGGAATTGCGACAGTTTACAAACGTCGGAAGAGCGACGCTCAAAACGTCGGACCACATTTCGTCGGAATTGCGACAGTTTACAAACGTCGGAAGAGCGACGCTCAAAACGTCGGACCACATTTCGTCGGAATTGCGATAGTTTACAAACGTCGGAAGAGCGACGTCCAAAACGTCGGACCACATTGCGTCGGAATTGCGACAATTTTCAAACGTCAGAAGAGCGACGCTCAAAACGTCGGACCACATTTCGTCGGAATTGCGACAGTTTATAAACGTCGGAAGAGCGACGGTTTGGGAAACGTCGGAAGAGCGACCCCTGTTTGGAAGCGACGAAAAAAGTGTCGGTAGTGCGACACTTTTTAAGTGCGTCGGAATTGCGACGGGATGGCAAACCACGTTTTTCCCGTCCTTGAACTATCGCTCTTGCGACGACTATGTGTCGGAATAGCGATGCATTGGCCGTCGGAAATTCTGCCAAATTTTCTAGTGTAGAAGCATTCAGTTTGGGTTATTTGGAGTTGTGCCATCGCACCCCAAGCTATGTAGGCACCTGCTACTTCATCAACAATGAGCATCACGGTTATGGGTGAACCACACAAAATCTTTTTCATCGAAGTCCATTTGCTAAGCCACACACTGTTAGTCACACAGTTGGTCACAAGCATTACAGGGTATCTCTATCCTCGGATCTTTGTTTGTCATGGTTTTGGTTCATCCACAAACCCACACTTCATCGAAGTCCATTTCCTAGGCCGCACACTTTCAATATCACAGTTGGTCACAAGCATTACAGGGTATCTCTATCCTCGGATCTTCGTTCATCATGGTTATGGGTTAAATACACAAAACCCTTCTCTTCAATGGCTCTTCATATTCAACCAAGGCTTCTCAGGAGGTAACTTCACGCAATGGGGACCATTTCTTCTTAAGGAGGGAGGAATGATCCGAATGGAAAATGGCATCAACCCATGGTACTCATATACCCATGTTATCCATCCACCCATGGAATTTACTATGGTATTGTAAATGGCATCGACCCATGGTATTCATCCACCCATGATATTTATTTGCCCATGGTATTTTAAGTGACCCATGGTATGTATCCACCCATGGTATTCATCCACACATGGGATTTACCCATGGTATTCTAAGTGGTATCTACCCATGGTATTGGCGTATGGTATCTACACATGGTATTGTAACTCAAAAAAGGCTATAAATAACAAGCCTCAGTTTGTAAAAGGACAGTTTGTCCACCACAATGTAGCTTCTACAGTTATTCTCTGTTTTAATAAAATAAGTTTCTTTGTGGTTTTATTTTCTTTGTGTTCTCTCTTTTTTCTGGCATTCTAATTTTGCAGATCTTGTCAGATCCATTTCAATTTTTTATAGATCTTGGGGGCCTCCCCCTAAGATCCAGATCAGTTGGAGATGAAGATATGGATAGGTTTTGGTTTTTTGCTGATGCTGTGTGGACTACGCAAAATGTTAATAATGATGTTGTCAAAAGAGCGCAGCTTGATATGGCATTCGAAGGTCGCCTGTTAGATTGGTTCTTGGGATATCTCGCTCAGAACGTTTATCCCATTGTTGTGAAGATTAAGGATACCCTAAAACAACAATTTAGGAAACCGAAGTCCTATTAAAAATGTGTGATAGAACTAAAAGATATCAAAAAAGGGCCGAAGGAATCGGTTTGGGTAGTTGACCAACGACTGAAGCACACCATTAGTGAAGGAGGATTTGTTTACGATGATAAGAAGCATAAGGAATGGTTCATTTCCATGCTCTTTCCACATTTACATGGGCCTATGGGTCAACATAAGTATAATATTCCTACTTAGCTCCAGCTAAGAGGAATATGCATTTTTGTGTTATTTTCTGTTTCATGAATAAAAGAATAAAGGAGGACATTTAAAGCTCCCAAAAACAATGAATAAATAAATGCCTATGTAAATAGAGACATATCTGGGCCATGTAAATAAACTCTTGCAGGTGTGAATGGGTTTGAATCATGAGATTGGGTCAACCTTGACCAAATCAACAACACAGTCTAGGTGCAATGAACCTCATGGATACACAACGTAGTTTTAGATGGAAGCTCCACATGTGAAAGGAGGTAACTCATTGAGGTGGTTTAGGGTTTGATAAGGCTTTCAGCTTATAAAATAAGGAGGAGGAAAACAGGAAGAGGTTATTGATGATATTATTTTCTGAAGGTATTGTCTGTTTAGACACTCCTCTTCAGGTTTTCCTGTTTAGGATTCCCACCTCCTTCCTTGAGCAGCTCTTGGAGGAGCCTTGTTTGTCTAGTCCACTATCTGGCAATTGGCCAAGCCACATCTTGCATCTACAATGAAGTCCTGTTTAGGATTGGGTTTTCCATGTGAGCTGCAACAAGTGGAGAATATATCTTTTTAGATCTATGCAGTTTTAGCACTCCTTCTCATTGGGAAAGTCATATATCCCTTCAATAAGTCTGTTCTATACCCTTTTAGCTTCAGATCCACACATTGGAAGTATGCCAAAGCATTCTCAGAGCCTACAACGTAGTCCCTCTTCCATGACTGCGTTATTTTCAAGAGTAGAGTTGCAGGGAGACTTGGCATCATTTTAGAGGAGAGATCTCTAGTGATTGGATTCTTCATTTCACTATGGTGATCCGTGGATTGGCCAACCAATCCATGTTAGTTCAGATCTGATATGCTGCATATTTTATGATTCAAAATTTTCTAAATACTTCTGCAGATCTTTGACTTAGATCTCAGATCTACTCACTGTTGTTCATGTTTTGCTGAGATCCCTATGGGGAGTGCATAAAGGAGCCTATCTTGTATACAGATCTGAAATAGATCTATCATTTTGTGTACATATCTGCTCTAGATTTGAGTTGTAATCCACTACATGCTTCAATAATGAAAATAACGTTGTTAAGCTTATTCTGCCACTTCATGTTGTTGTAGCAGCTCATTTTGAGGCTTTTGTCTTGTACATTTTTTCTATTTCTGTTATACAGTGTACAAGCTGCATTGTAGATATAAATTGTTGATGTATAGCTGAAAAATGAGCCTCCATGTTGGTCTCATGCTTGTAAATTGATAAATGAACCTCCATGTTGGTCTCATGCTTGTAAATTGATAAACTGCGTTATTCTTGAAGCAGTCCTTGCATATAGCTACAACCCCTCTCTTTGGGTGTTTTTCAGTTAGACTAGGTTGTGGGAGATCCGCTTAACCCACCTAGTTTGATTTGTTTTTGCTCTCATTTTGGATTTAGATCTTAGATGAGCTGATCTAAGGGATTCAGAAGCTGCAAACTCATTTCAGTGCACTGAATTCTTAGGAGTGCATTATTTCAACAGGCTTTCTGTGTGATTCCCATTTTTGGATACTACAGTGGTATCAGAGCATCTTTCTTGGCACATCCTGTGCATTATTTGAGCCAATATGTCTTTAGAGGGAGGAGAGCCTCTCAATGATAGAGAGCAGAGGTATCATAGAGGAAGACAGAAGAAAAATGATTACACCAAAGACAAAGCAAGCAAGGATGAAACCCCTTTGTATGGAAGAATAAAAGGAGTAGAGTTCTCTAACATTCTTTCTCAAGCTTTGCATGAGCTGAAGGAAGAAATCAAGGAAGTGAGGAACGAAATACCAACAGATCTCTTGAAGAGGTTTGCACATGAAGGAAGCCCCAATCCTTCATTTGATGTGTGTGAGCATGCAACCACACAATCTGATCTACAACGTTGTAGCATGCTTTCATTCCTTGCAAGAGGAAAGGAAGATGGAGAGACACCAGAGGAGGAGATTCTTGGTGACTATCTCCGAGAATATGAATCTCAGTCTAAAAGATTCAAAGAGCTTCTAGGATTCCTAGAGTTTTTTCAATTCAAAGAAGAAAGAATATCCATGAAGATAACTCCATTTCAGAACATTACTAGAAGGGTTAAATATCTGCTACATGTTTTTCCAAGGGAAAAGGCCTTACTTCAGCAAGATCATTCTTCTCAAAAATAAGACATGAGTGTCCTTTCCTCAAGGAGAGATCAAGAAAAAGGATCTCTTATTGATGGGGCATACTCCATTGATGAGGAGAAGAAAGAAGTAGAACTGAAAGGTTCCTCCAACGCTGTGACAGTAGGAGGAAATCTATTTTTATTGAGAGATGGAGTTGAAGCTATTGCTTCCACTATGAGGGCTCTTGTATCTTTGCAAGAAGGCCCCAAGGATCCTATACATGGAGAGGATGAGCAACATGTGTTTATGATGATAGGCAAAGAGACAAAACAATGGAGGAAAAGTGTTCCCACACTGCATCCAAATATTGGAACACACACTATGATGGATCAGTCCTTTGTGATCGAGACTCTTGACACCAAGGAGATGATGGGTGTCCATGAGTTAACTGCATCTAGAGGAAGCACCTTAGACTATGAGATCTTGCAAAAGGTGGGTGATGAAGAAGAAGATGGGGGAGTTGCTCCAACTTCTCCCTACCATGATACTTCCACACAGCACTGAGAGATGGATTTGCGCAGTGGAAGTAGTCATATTATGTTCCCATCTACTGTTCACATGGGAATGAGCAATGAGACATATTTATCTTGTGGTATACCCCCTAGGAGACCACCTGATTCAGATTTGATGAAATATGTTTCATGCATTGATGCTCCGCCCATAGATCCTAGAAGGAAGGGAGCATTAGGAGACCATGCTTCAGTGCTGAGAGTATGGGAAAATTACAAGGAGAGGGAATGCATTTTTCACTATCCATTCTCTCCTCTCATACTGTGCTGAGGGAAGAAGCTGCAAGAATGAAGGTTGACACTACAAAGAAGCAAGGGAGGGATAGCAACCTTCCATCTCATAGCTATGGCATGGGAGACATCAAAGAGGATAAAAATGGGAGGCTTGGCCTTCCAACATACATCTTGGACATGGAGGATGTCAAGGAGAAGAGCAACAACATGGAAGCCATTTCAATTGACACATTACCAGCGTTGTCCTTGTTGGGCAAACTAGATACATATTGGAAGTCCCAACTGTTGGTGGAATATTCCAAGGATCTTCATACATGCATGATTCTTGATGGCTTGCTGCATGAGGAGGATTATTCAATCCAAGATGAGGTCATCTATTATCATGGTAGGATCTTCTTATCTAGAGCCTCCAATCTCAAGGAGAAGTTACTAAAATGGGCCTATGAGGAGTTCTATTTCAGCCATGAATATTATATGAAGCTCAACAACATCATATTGAGGAGCTACTATTGTGAGGGATTTGAAGGAGAACTATATTAGCATTGTCAAAGATCCATGAACTTTGTGGAGATGGGGGAGCAACATAACTCTGTTGGAGAGTTAATTCAGCCTTCTCTTTCCCCTCTTGAGGGAAGAGATAGATCTATTCACCACTCCAATTTTATGAGGAGGATTATTGGTGAAGAATATGCTCATGTAAAACAAGTTTAATTTTATGATTGTATGCATTCATTCACCATGTTTATGCAGGCCATGACTCCAAGGAAGAGAGTTATATCTTGTCAATCTCATGGAAAATATGGGGCCACAACAACTGCTGCACTTGGCCACTCCCTTGGTGGACAAAGGGAGATCTTGTTTCATGATGGGTGCTTTCCTAAGGCACCAAAAATATCTCACACATGCATCTACAGTGAGATGGCATGGGCTGCAAGTAAGTGGTGGGAAAACCACTTACCACATCTTGGTTTGATGCAGGCAAGAGATGCATTATGCTGGTTCCACATGTGGGACTATGACCCACCTCCATATGTGCACCTTTCTGTTTGTTTGTACATTATTTTTCTCCCATACATTGATGACATGCTTGTACTTTTTATGGGAATCTATGGAGGAAGGATGGGAGGTATGCATGTGCCTAATGGGCTGAAAATTCTCCATGTGTTTAATGTCATATATTTCAAAGGGAACATTAGGAAAACCATGGTTGTTCCATATGAGATATTGTTTCCTTGTGGGATGGATTTTGCACATCTCATATTGACTTTGGAGGGAAAATTCATGGAGGTTTAGGTTGGTGATCATCTAACTTATGATGAGAGCCTGATCTTTGATGATGACACCAATGGAGGAGAAAAATTGCAGCACTCACCCTATTAGTTGCTTGAGGACAAGCACAATTTCGGAGGGGAGGACTGTAATATTCCTACTTAGCTTCAGCTAAGAGGAATATGCATTTTTGTGTTAATTTCTGTTTCATGAATAAATGAATAAAGGAGGACATGTAAAGCTCCTAAAAACAATGAATAAATCAATGCCTATGTAAACAGAGACATATCTGGGCCATGTAAATAAACTCTTGCGGGTGTGAATGGGTTTGAATCATGAGATTGGGTCAACCTTGACCAAATCAACAACACAGTATGGGTGCAATGAACCTCATGGATACACAACGCAGTTTTAGATGGAGGCTCCACATGTGAAAGGAGCTAACTCATTGACGTGGTTTAGGGTTTGACAAGGATTTCAGCTTATAAAAGAAAGAGGAGGACAATAGGAAGAGGTTGTTGATGATATTATTTTCTGAATGTATTGTCTATTTAGACACTCCTCTTTGGGTTTTCTTGTTTAGGATTCCCACCTCCTTCCTTGAGCAGATCTTGGAGGAGCCTTGTTTTTCTAGTCCACTATCTGGAAATTGGCCAAGCCACATCTTGCATCTACAGCACAGTCTTGTTTAGGATTGGGTTGTCCATGTGAGCTGCAAAAAGTGGAGAATATATCTTTTCAGATCTATGCAGTTCTAGCACTCCTTCTCACTGGAAAAGTCATATATCCCTTTGATAAGTTTGTTCTAGACCCTTTGAGATTCAGATCCACACATTGGCAACAGGACAAAGCATTCTCATAGCCTACAATGCAGTTCCTCTTCCATGACTGCGTTATTTGCAAGAGCAGAGTTGCAGGGAGACTTGGCATCATTTTAGGAGAGAGATCTCTAGTGATTGGATTCTTCCTTTCACTATGGTGATCTGTGGATTGGCCAACCAATCCATGTTAGTTCAGATCTGATCTACTGCACATGTTATAATTCCAAATTTTCTAAATACTTCTACAGATCTGTTACTTAGATCTTAGATCTACTCACTGTTGTTCATGTTTTGCTAAGATCACCAAGGGGAGTGTATAAAGGAGCCTATCTTGTATAAAGATCTGAAATAGATCTATCATTTTGTGTACAGATCTACTCTAGATATGAGTTGTAATCTACTGCATGCTTCAGCAATGAAAATAACGCTGTCAAGCTTATTCTGCCATTTCATGTTGTTGTAGCAGCTCATTTTGAGGCTTTTGTCTTTTACATTCTTTCTATTTCTGTTATACACTGTACAAGCTGCATTGTAGATCTAATTTGTTGATGTATAGCAGAAATATTAACCTCCATGTTGGTCTCATTCTTGTAAATTGATAAACTACGTTATTCCTGAACCAGTCCTTGCATATAGCTGAAACCCCTCTCTTTGGGTGTTTTTCAGCTAGACTAGGTCGTGGGAGATCTGTTTAACCCACCTAGTTTGATTTGTTTTTCTCTCCTTTTGGATTTAGATCTTAGATGAGTTGATATAAGGGATATAGGAGCTTCAAACTCATTTCAGTGCACTGAATTCTCAGGAGTGCGTTATTTCAGCAGGCTTGCTGTGTGATTCCCATTTTGGGATACTACAAGAAGATTGATTGTCAAAACAAAGCCCTGGAAATTGAGATGAAATTGGAAGTTATGCCCAAAGAAGATGATCAATTTTGAACGCTGCAAATTTAAAGCCAATTGGAAGCTATGCACTTAGAAATTCGAAACCTACACAGAGATCAGAGTAAGGAAGTTGGCGCAGATGTCTGGTGCATATGTTGTAAGGGTTCAAGCCACACCAAATATCAGTGCACTTTGCTCTCAGATTATATGCAAGCAGAGGGACCGAATCCACTATGCCCCAAGGATACTGCTGGGCCAAGTACCCCCACACTGTGGTGCGTTGATTATAGGGTAGCTGGACGACATCATACAGACCACTGTCCTCGATTAGGAAGTTATGTGCCAGAATTGAAGAAAAAGTGGTGCAGATTTTTCTCTTCGGTTGGTCATGATGAACACCATTGTTGGAAGTTAACCCTAATGATATACAATGCTAACCTCTATAGAGTGCAGGTCAACCCTTCTTGACTAGCATATCGCTCTGGACGTGGACAATGAAACTTATTTTAGGATATTTAACACTTGCAAAATAACAGATTTTTGTGATCTTTTGACATATTTCCTTTGACTGTCACTTTGTCAGTTTTTCTCTTTAAAACAGTGAAACAAAATCTCAGTATGAAAACCCCAACATTAAGCATCAATAGTCCCTTTAGTCTCCATGTGGGCCATCATTGTGAAAGACATTTGGTCTGCTTATATTTATCAATTTTCCTGTAGGTAGTTTATCTTGACAATCCTGCAGAAATGTCATTTTATGGCTAACCTATCTCTTGTAGAATATAGCTTGATAAAGAAACCATTTTGGAGGCCTTACTGCTCTCAAACCAGCTATATGTTTGTTCCTAGTTTGCAAATGGCGTATGTTAGTGAGGGAGGTGAGGTTTCTAAACCATTTTTGTGCTTTTGCTGGCTACTTCTATTCTTACAGGTTCCTACACCACTTTCTTTCTTTGATTATTGATTGTTTTGAATTTGGACAACTTATTTTATCGATAATTACCCATGCTTGTCATAGTTGCCTCCTTTGGCAATTTCTTCCCTCATGCTTGCCTCCTTGATGCTTTAAAAAATTTTCTGTCCTTTCTTTGAGAAGATAAGCCTTGAACTGATATTTCTGTCTCTTTTTGCTGATACCCTTCATCTTCATTCTTCCTTTGGTGTAGTGGAGCACTGGTTTTTATGTCTGATTCTTTTGATCCCTTTGGCTGCATGATTTTACCTTTTGATGAGGTGGAGTTAGTGCCTCTTTTCCAAACCCTAGAGGACAGTTTGAAACCCTCCGCTATTATGAAGGAGGTTCTGTTATCACTCTTTTACCAGTTTACCAACTTTCCCAAACTCCTAGGTTATAGGGCTGCTTAGGAAAAAGTATATAGTGTTGTCTTCTAAGTTCTCTGAAACTTCTCAAACTCACTCATCCTCTCTAAAGGCCTTCACTGTGCTCTTGAAGGAGTAGAGGTGGCCTTTTGTTCTTGTTGAGTTATAAAATGTGTCTTTTTAATGCCTATTTATCCTACATTAATTATCAATCCGGGAACGACTTTTTGTTTCAAGAGTGTACTCAGTCTGAGGCAACAATTTATCCAAGAGTAATTCTCTTCAATATGTAGTAGAGTGTTCTAAATGCAAGAGTAAATGGATGCTTGAAAAAGAAATCTAACTACAACAACATAAATTCAAATGCTCTGAAATACAACTATTCACTCAGAAAACATCAATCGAGGATACAGTAGCAATAACTCATTCCTCTAGAAATTGATGCAATTGAAATCAAACTGGAACAAGGCAATCAATTTGGGAACTTGGAAGCAATAACCGGTGTTCTCTACAGTTGACAGTTTTGCTTTAAAGCATTTAAAAGGAAATAGAAATTGAACTAAAGCTGCTATTGAAAGTAAACTAGGAAAACTCTTTAAAAGCAAACTCTTTGCAATTAATCAACATAAATGAACAACAAAGTAAATGGACAATAAACTGTAATTAAAGGAATTAAACAACGAATCCTATTTAATAAATCTGAACAAAAAACTCTAATTAATGGAATCGAATAACCAATCCTATTGAACAACAATCTGTAATGAATATCAATCAAACAGAACAGTAAGTGGAATGAAACCATAATGGAAATAGAACAACGAAGCTCTGTTAAGGTATTAACAAGATAAATTATACAGTGTTGAGATTCTTGTTAAATAATAAAAGAACAGCAACGCGATTCGTTAATATAACACACTGATATCAAAACAATTAAATAGAAAACCGATTAACTTGCAAACTGTAATAAAATCAAATATGAACTATCTCACAACAATAATGAAAAGGTAGAGATACAAACAGTGGATCGATCCACCAGGGCCGGGCCCTCAACCACTAGTGAAACGCCGCTGGGCTACTTCAGAGCTTGAGAAATGGAACGAGAATGCGTCTTTGTATTAATCAAACATGAATAAATTTTACATCAGTTGCTCTTTGATCACAAGAGTCAAGGAATTACAATGTTACAAAAGGATATCAATAATCATCCATTGTTTTTCAATACATAATACATGCTCTCCTTTTATAATCAGAAAGAGGAGAAATTAAATAGCAAATATGACCTCTCATAACAATATTGGATTGTTCCCAACAACTTGATCAACCAGAAAATATATTTTCATCCATATTTCAACAAGAGCAAGTCGAATTTGGGTTTGCAGCTGAGATAATTTGGAGGACGGTCGCAACAGTAAATATGAGAAAATTGTTCTCAAAGAACCCTGTGTTTCTCTCAATACATGCCAAATTTTGGCAAACCGTTCCTTTAAGAAGTTAATTTGGTCCGTTCTGGACAAAACCCATGTTCCGGATTTTCCAGATTCTTCTCCATTTGCAGAGAATCTCAACTGCAAAATTGTCACTTCTTATTCCAGTGAATTTCTGAGTTGGAATATTTGAAGATGATTTGGAGATCAAATCTACAATCTGACAAATATCTTGGAGGCTAAAATGGTAAGTGATGTTACAAAATATATTAATAAAACATCATTGATAAAATTATGCATAATAATCATCAATTTATTAAAAATAAAGGAGAAAAAATAATATTCATCCATAAGAGCATAAATCATTATAAAATGGATTTATATAATAAATTATAATAAATGACATGATAAATAAGAGTAAAAATGGATGAAATAAGTGTTAAAAAGTGGTTGTATTTACGGCCCAACATACCCCCAAACTGAATATATTGCATGTCCTCATGCAACCCAAAGACAAAACCCATGTGTTAACCAAGAAAAAATTGTTCATCCCAACTCATGAAATGGATGGAACAAATGGATTTTTCCTCAAATAATGAATATTCAATTTTAGCAATCTTGATAAAGGCATAACAATTTTTACAGTTGACGTTCAACTATATGTATATGAAGTTGCAGAAAAATGTGACATACGTAACAACAAACTTCATTCACCATTTTCTCAAAAATCAGATCGTTTTGATGCACGGATCATGAGATATAAACAAAATGGTTGTAAGTGATAGTGCATAATTTTTGAAATTTTATGAACTAATTTAGCGTGAAATTATATGGGTTTGTTTATTTTAATGATACCTCTTTGTTATCCAGAAATCACAAGAATTCAATTCATAGTTTTAAATATATATGCAAAACAATTCTGCACTATATACAAATGAAATTGTATGCCTTAAATGAGAAAGAAAGTGGAAAACATCCATCATGTGTAGCAATTCGCCCACCCAAACTGAAGAATTAGCATGTCCTCATGTGATGCTAGAAAACAAAGAGAGTTGGTTGCTACAATCTGTTGAAATATATGCTTGGTGTAAAACAACATGGAATAAGGGAGGTGTTGAGAATGAATAAGAATATCAAAGAAGATTACTGACATGATCATAAGAAATAAATGAAGGAAATCAACACTCCCCCAAACTGAAAGATGAAACGTGTCTAAAAAAAATGGGAAGTGGTAAATATGTGGAATGAATGATGATAAACAATGCTCAATGGATTTTCATGAAATTCTCCTAAATTCATAATAAATCAGAAAATTATGCTTTTTTACCTCAAGTGTTACCTCTGAAAAAATGTGGAAGGACATGTAAGGACTGGCCTTTGTTGAAGCTGATGTAGGCTGAGCAGATATGCAAAATATGGAAGCCATGCAAACACATCATGTCTGAAGAATTGTGTGTGTTTGCGAGCCTTTGCTGTTAGTTGCAATAGTGTGGTCATGCTGCGAATAGAATTTCCCCCCATATTTGTTGTTCTCCTGTAAACAAATCACAATTCTGTATGCAATTTTCTTGAATCCACAGTTTTAGTTTTGAATGGAAACAAATAAGATGCATGCAAAAAGTTCAATCAACAAAAATTCTATAGAAATGCAGTATGAATATTGTGGCAAAATGGCAGCGTACTTCATAGAAATTATACAACATGGAAAGACATACATACTTATGATATGGCCGACAAATTATCGCATTACTGAAATCAATGCATATTTTGAAATCGTGAGTAGATATGGAAATTTTTATGTAATAATTCGAAAATAAGCGAAAATGACATCTGATGTGAAAAAAATACTTATGCAGTCATTATCCACATAAACCATTATGATCGATTTATAAATAAATTTCATGCATAGGTGGTTCTGAACAAAGGGTTTAGGGGCATACTCTCATTTGATATTAGATAAAGATATAAGAAAATGGTTTATCATTACTATTGATTTGTGAAAAATATAACTTCAATACCATCAACAGAGCTCTGTTGCCCACAAGTGTCTATAACCTTGACAAAGTTGCTTTCTCACCCATGAAACCATTATCCTTTATTTTTTCCTAGGGAAATGTTGTGTGATGTCATGATGGAGGCCACTATGTTAGCTTGGGGACCAGATGAATCACAATGCCATTCACCAAGAAGGAGTGAAAGGTGGGCAGGCCGGCTCATGATGAGACCTCCTATTCCAAGGACTTTTTATTTTTATGAGTTTTCCATTGGATCATATCCCTGGTGTGGTGGCAATAATGGGAATGCCACTTCACTGCTCCTTTATGATCATGGTAGGCTCGATCTTGATGAGATCCCCTATCCTCCATCTTCCATATCATATAATTGTTAGTAATTATATAGAGATTTTTCTTTTTCTTTTTCTTTACATATAACACTTCCTTATTTATATATAAAGGGTGGCTCAACACTCCTTAAGAGTAGGGATGGTGGAAGAAGTCTGAACATCTCAATAGAGAAAGTATGCTCTTATTCTTATTCAATAAATAAAAATCAAAGATATTTGTGAAGATTTAGGAAAGAACCAACATGATAAAGATAGTCGATCATATTAATTTTAGTGAAAATAAAGACAACAAAGTGATATAGATAGTTGTGTCATTTCCTTTTCTTATCACTACAAAGCAATTTCTTAAAAATAACAATTTCTCTTGATTTGTTGATTCCAGTAACCTATAATTTGTGTATCATTCCATAAATTGTATGTTTGCCTTTCAAAAAGTCATGAAAAATTCAAAAAAATCCTCAAAAAGTTGTTCACAAACAAGAAAAATGCACTCAAAAAGTGTTGTTCCTTTGGAAAGGAATAACAAAAACGCTCGCAACAATATTGTTGTTCCTTTCGAAAGGAACAACAAAAGCGCTGTTCCCTTGGAAAGGAACAACAAAACGCTCACAACAATACTGTTGTTCTTTTCGAAAGGAACAACAAAAGTTCGCAGCAAGAAAAGTAAGAATGATTTAAGAAATAAAATTCTATACAAAAAAAGAAGCAAAGTAAAAGAAAACAAACTTTATGTACATGTTTCAAGAAAAAGTAAATTTTTTTTTTTAATTTTTTTTTTTTTTTACAGAATTGGTGCTGCCGAAGAATTGTCTTCTGTAACTGAAACTTGCATGGTGGGGTCCTTATTGTGCAATTGCAAATGGAACGGAAACTACAATTTGGAGGGATCAACACCTGAAACACAAAAACATAAAAGAAATCAGAAAAGAAACAACACTTTATTAAGTTACAACAACTATGATGTTATTTCCTAAGGGAATATCAATCTACTAATGGAAAAAAATTATCTTTTTGAAAAATGTTTTGGCAGTAGTGACATGAATCTTAAAATGGAAACCAATTCTTCATTTCTTCTTGTTATGAATCTGTTAGGTAATTAACTATAACTTTCACTAAAATCTCTTTCAAGAATCGCTCGTCCATAAATTGACCTTTTTTGTTCTGCTAAGACCTGCAAAAAACGAGTATCTACCTGCAATAAAACATTAAATCATGGAGAAAGAGAGGTGCGCGGGCTCCTCTAATCCAATAATTATGCAAAAAACTAACAAGTAGTTACTCTGTAGAAAAAATCCACGGACAAGTAAAATTAATTTATTACCTGCGGGAGAGCAGTGGCCAATCATACTAACCAGCAGTGTTTCAATCATAACTTCTTTGTTTTTCGTCTGATTTGAGTGATTCCAAAGCCAAATGAGAGTTAATTAAAATATTTATCTCCAATAGAAATAGGTTTTAAAAATTCAATGCTATGATATGTCAAAGTTTCTTAGAACAACCTGCATAATAGAGTTATTTTCGATTTTCCAGCTTAGACCAACAGTTGATATTTTAAGCATATATTTTTCGTTTGATGGCGGATTGAACCGATTAAAATTGGAGATTAAATTAGATTCATTTATTTATTTCCAATAGAAACAAGTTTTGAATACAAGAAGAATTTATGGGTCAAATACGTTAATGAACAACCGAGAAAACATAGTTTCAAGAGTGCTGATTTATGATAGGCAGTCAGTATTTTGGTCATAAATTCCTCATACGATATCGAAATTGAGTGATTAAAATTGATTTGTAGAATATATTCATAGAGGAATCTCCCATAGAATTTTTTTTTAAAAATATAGTATTTTATGCCTCCAAAATCTGACTGTCCCAACTCTGTTCTTGAGCTGCCTACTAGACACCCTGTCAGTGTTTTGGTTCTAAATTTTTCGTTTCAAATCCAAATTGAGTGATTAAAATTGGGTTGGAAAGTAGAAATCATGGGATACTTAGGATAGAAACAAGTTTTAAAAATATTCACTTTTGGTCTCCCAAAACATGATTATCCCAACTGTGTTTTCAGAAATTTCATCAAGCCCGCAAGCCAAAAAAATATGATATTCAAGAAATTTTTCCATACTGATGATAAAAATGAATATAAGTGTTTTTAGAATTTTTATTTTCAATATAATTCATCTACATACAAAAATAAATTAGAATATTTATCATCAATGTTGATTTCACAGCGTGTTGCAACAAAGAAACAACTATTTTTACAAAAAATAAAAATAAAATGTGTTTGTTTTATTTCCTTATTTATTTTATTTTCTCCACTATCCTACTCTTCTTTGAAAATCAAATATGTTTATGTACAAGAGTATTTCCAGTGGAACCATTTTATAAATAAAGCCTCTATTATGTACATACCCAAATTTGAAAAATGCATGTTGATAAAAATTAGGGTATGAGAAGCCAACTTCCCTTGAAAAGATGGTGCCAAAAATTGTTGAAGCATAGAGTGATGTTGCAAAAAAATGATGGAGTGAAACCAATCTTCAATGTATCCGTTACTTTCTTGATTTCCCATAGCCATCGTATCATAAAGTTCTTGAGCTTTCAAAATGGTTTGTTGGTGCAAACTAGAAGAAACCTCATTTTCTTTCATAATTTCTACAATTTTTGGATTCGATTCATTCTGAGTCTCAGTGTAAGTTTTCTCCAATAGTGCATGTGAGATACAATGGGTGGGAAGGGTGGCTAAATTTTACAGTTCAATACTGTAAGCATGTTGTACTGTTTTATTATGGTGAGGCTGTGGAATGCGTTGAGCAGGAGATTGTGTAGGGAATGGAGCCTCTTGATGATGTAGCTGATTGGGTTGAGTGGATGATTTTGATGGGCAAGCAAGATGTTGTGGAAGAGCTGGAAGATGTGTTTGTGCTACAAGATGAGGGAGAGTAGTCATGCAATCATAATATGAACCATGCCAATCTTGTAGACAAGATTGGTGGTGGTTATATTGAGATTGGCATGGCTGCCCTAACATATGAGTATTCCATAATGGATTATGCAAGTAAGAGAATGGAGAGGAAGTGTTGATCAGGAGATCAAGTCCTTTGTGGAAAAATTCTCAAAAATTTAGTTGCTTAGAATTGGTCGAAACCAGAATGACTGGAAAGAGCTCGGAAAAATGATCCTATAGATGCGAACGGCACTGAAAACCGACGTTGTACGAGAAAGTTATTCAACTTTGAATTTTCTCAATTTCAGTAAAAAAATGGCCAAATGGACTTTACAAAATTTTTTATTAAAAAAAGAATATTCCTCAGAGTATTCTGAGAATATTATGTGGAATATTCCACAGAATATTCTGCAGGCGGCCAATAAGTGGGCGCCACGTGGCCAGCCTGGAGGCCACCACGTGGCCCCAAGAATTCAAATGAAATGGGCGTTCCAAATTTTTGGTCGTGGACGAGTTCGACCCTGGGTCGGGGCGATAGCAACGGAGCGGCCCGACTGTCGGGTCACATGGTGGTTCTTGTCAACCATTGCATCGAACATGTATTTAAACTTCAAATTTGTTTTGGGCGGGGCCCGAAAGGGGGCCAACCCCCTCCGCATGCAACCAACTGCTCGGAACCCGGAGCTATTCCAATCGGCGCATTTAACCGTTTGAATGGTTGGTCACGTGGAGCGCAATTTGCGTTTATACACGGTTAATTATTAAAGTTTCCACCTTATTGTTCTAAGGTTCACGCAATGAACAACGCCCAAAAATTTCGGTCTTATGATAAGACCTTATATCTTTAGCACCCACGGTTGGCGGTAAAAACGGCGGAGGTGCCAAAGATAGTGTCGGACCCCATATTTGTCGGGGTTAACTGGAGTTCCACCAGATTTGGTGGAGCTTTCCTAGCCCTAAATGGGCAAAAGTTGTTTCAGTCATAACTTGGGCTAGGGAAGTCCTTTTGAAGCGAATTTTTTTTTGATTTGAGGGTATCGAAGCATTCTGAAGCTGTTGGAATAGGTTGCAAAGCCATCAGGGCACTCTGTCAGTGATTTTATCAGCAAATTTTCTTGTGGAGCCACCAGGGCTAGGTGAATGATCAGCTGTTTTGGACTATATTCATCCATTTGAGGTGAATGAATAATCAATTTTTATTGTTTCCAGTCCTCTGTTTCTGAATTTACAGCTAATTTAGCCTTTTGAGGCTTTCTTCACAATGTAATACTTATGTTTAGCATTAATGAAAGAGGGAAAATCCTATTTGGAGGCTTTTGGACCCAGCAGAGGTAGCCCAAGAGAGGGGTGAATTGCTTAAACAAATGCTTACTGTTATGCTGTGCATTTTTTGCTGCTATATTCCAGATTTTACTACATTAAACTGTAATTTTTAATAAGTCCACTGTTCACAATGAGACTTATACAGTGATCAAAACTCATTTGTTTCACTTCAAACCACATTACTTCCATTGTAGAATACTTGAACTTGCTTATTCACACATAAAATTTGGTTAATGAATACTTTGAAAACATAAACAAATACTTTCATTGCCAGATCTTTTTAGTGTTTACTTTATATTTCTTTAGGAAGAGCCAGTAAGAGGTTCAAAAGCTTCTAGTTTCATCCTTTCTAGTAAAGGTGAAATAACCAATAAAAGCCCCTACTATCTATCTTTGTATAAGAAATATTTTTTTCACACAATTTCAGATTAGATTGGTATCAGAGCTCTAGGTTTTTCTTAAGAGTTTGTGAAATTTGTGCAAGAATATTGTGTTATTCTGCAAAATTTGATGCTTACTAGGCTGAAATTGAAAAGAGGGGAAGGTCAATTGGTTAGAGAACAAGACAATATTCAACCAAGGAGGGCTAGGGTGCCATTATCTCCACCTTATATTTCATCCTCATTAGCCTTAGAATCAGCCACAAACATGTCTTCCAGAGAAGGAGAAGTACATGAGGAAATGGATCCTAAGGAAGAAGAAAGAGTCTTTAGAAAAAATTTCTTGGACATTACTGAGATGGTTAGGATCCTATACCACGAGAGAAATGATAGGATTGCTGGAGAAGGGTCTAGAAACCAAAGAGAAGAAGGAGATTCTTCAAGAGGGAAGAAAGAAAAGGATGAGTCTAAGAAAGGGAATGGAGGAAATGGTGATCCTTCATCTCCATCGTCATCCTCTTCCTCCACATCATGCTCTTCAACTTCTATTAATCAGTCACACAAAACAAAAACATCTCTTAAAAATCCTTTGTTAAAGCTTGATGTAAAGTTTGAGTTGCCGATGTTTAATGGTGATGTGAATGCAGAAAAATTGGATAACTGGATTAGACAGCTGGAAGTCTATCTAAGGATTCAAAATTTGCATGATGATGAAACAAAAATCCAATTAGCCTCTTTGAGAATGGATGGAGCAGCTTTGGTTTGGTGGGAAGCCAAAACCAGGGAGGAAATTAAAAAGCATGGTAAGATAACTCTATCTTGGAATGAGTTTATTACTGCTATTAAGAAAAAATTTTATCCTCTTGCTCATATTCAGAAAGAAATCATGAATTGGCAAAATTTTAGGCAACTTAAGGGTCAAAATGTGCAAGATTATACCCAAGAGTTTAGAAGGAGATCACTTCTACTTGGAGTAGACTTACAAAGTCAAGAAACCTTGTTGAAATACATAGGAGGTTTGCACAATTACCTACAACATACTATTCTAATGTTCAATCCTACCAGCTTAGATGAAGTCTGTGTGCAGGCTACACATTTAGAAGCTAGAGGAAAGAATACTTTTGATGAGGATAGTAATTTAAAAAACAAAGGAAAGAAGAGAGTTGCAAATTCAAGAAAAGAAAAAGGAAAGTTCTTTTGCAAGAACTGTTCAAAGACAAGTCACGATGAAGATCATTGTTGGAAGATTCATCCTGAACTAAAACCAAAAAAATACAAGAACAAAAAAAAAGACCAAATAAAAGGAGAAAACTGTAGCACAGTTGAGCAAGGCTTAGGGTCGGACTCAGGTGATGAGACAAAAAGCATCGCCATGGTTTTAAAGAACATTAAGGGGAAAGAAGTGGTGCAAGACACAACTCCCAATTATAGCTCTTTGAATTGTCACAAAGATACTCATGAGGAAAAGAGGAGGATAGAGCTCTTCCATGTGAGGGTAATTTCAAAACATACCAAAATTGACACACTATTTGACAGTGGGTCACAAGCGAATCTTATATCTGAAGACTTGGTCAAGCAGCTTAAACTTGAGACCATTCCACATCCGAAGCCTTATCCACTTGGATGGATATGCAAGGATGCCAATTTTCAAGTCTCAAGGAAGTGCATATTGTGCTTTGCAATAACTGCACACTTTATTGACACAGTTGAACTTGATGTGGTGCCGCTTGATATCTCAGGAATTGTTTTGGGAAGTCCTTACTTATTTGACAGGAAGGCCATCTTTCATCGCCATGAAAACAAGTATCACTTGTTCAAAGATGGTAAAGAGTACATTGTGAGAGCACACAAGAAGAAGTTGGAATCTTCTTTACTCCATGCAAGTCAATTGAAAAGACTGGTTAATGCAAGTCAAAGTCTAACTTTGTTAATGTTGAAACGACCAGATTTTGAGCATTCACCTTTTTATGATGTTGCTAATGATTTGTCTCAGTTTAATAACAGTTTTTATTTGAAAGAAGATGATGTTATGTTGCACAAATTACCTTTTGGGTTAGCCAATGCAATGAATTAAGTGTCAAAGCAAAGCAGTGCAAGCAATAAGGACACACCATTCAACATGGGAAAAAGTTGGTTTTAGAATGGTAGAATTCGCCATGGGAACAGTTTGCAAGGTAAAAGTTATTTTAAGTCTTCTGGGAAGTTTGATCAGTGTAGAAAAAGTTTGTTTTCTGCAGATTACAATTTCTGTTCTGCAAATTTTAATCATTTTCATCATGACTCCGTCAATCTTAGCAATGGTCGATCAGTTGATTCCAGAGACAGTTTATCATTTTCTCAAAAGATCTATTTCATGAAATCAGGTAGATTTCAGTTATTCAAGGGTGGAAGAGTGGAGAATCAGTCTCCACATTATCAGTTTCACTAGTCAGAGAGCTTTTGGGGTCCAAAAGCTTCCCATTTGGGAGGTGTGATCAGGAGATCAAGTCCTTTGTGGAAAAATGCTAAAAAATTTAGTTGCTCAAAATTGGTCCAAACCAGAACGACTGGAAAGAGCTAGGAAAAATGATCCTGTAGACGTGAAACGACACTGAAAACCGACGCTATATGAGAAAGTTATTCAACTTTGAATTTTCTCAATTTCAGTTAAAAAAAATGGCCAAATGGACTTTACAAAATATTTTATTAAAAAAAGAATATTCCTCAGAATATTCTGGGAATATTTAGTGGAATATTCCACAGAATATTCTGTGGAATATTTTGCAGGCGGCCAATCAGTGGGCACCACGTGGCCAGCCCGGAGGCCGCCACGTGGCCCCAAGAATTCAAATGAAATGGGCATTCAAAATTTTTGGTCGCGGATGGGTTCGACCCCGGGTCGGGGCGATAGCAACGGAGCGGCCCGACCGTCGGGTCACATGGTGGTTCTTGTCAACCATTGCATCGAACATGTATTTAAACTTCAAATTTGTTTTTGGCGGGGCCTGAAAGGGGGCCAGCCCCCTCCGCATGCAACCAACTTCACGGAACCCGGAGCTATTCCAATTGGCGCGTTTAACCGTTTGAATGGTTGGTCACGTGGAGCGCAATTTGCATTTATACACGGTTATTTATTAAAGTTTCCACCTTATTGTTCCAAGGTTCACGCAATGAACATCGCCCAAAAATTTCGGTCTTATGATAAGACCTTATATCTTTAGCACCCACGGTTGGCGGTAAAAATGGCAGAGGTGCCAAAGATAGTGCCAGACCCCATATTTGTCGGGGTTAACTGGAGTTCCACCAGATTTGGTGGAGCTTTCCTAGCCCTAACTGGGCAAAAGTTGTTTTAGTCATAACTTGGGCTAAGGAAGTCCTTTTGAAGCGAATTTTTTTTTGATTTGAGGGTATTGAAGCATTCTGAAGCTGTTGGAATAGGTTGCAGAGCCATCAGGGCACTCTGTCAGTGATTTTATCAGCGAATTTTCTTGTGGAGCCACTAGGGCTAGGTGAATGATCAGTTGTTTTGGACTATATTCATCCATTTGAGGTGAATGAATAGTCAATTTTTATTGTTTCCATTCCTCTGTTTCTGAATTTGTAGCTAATTTAGCCTTTTGAGGCTTTCTTCACAGTGTAATACTTATTTTGAGCATTAATGAAAGAGGGAAAAGCCTATTTGGAGGCTTTTGGACCCAGCAGAGGTAGCCCAAGAGAGGGGTGAACTGCTTAAACAAATGCTTACTGTTATGCTGTGCATTTTTGCTGCTATTTTCCAGAGTTTACTACATTAAACAATAATTTTTAATAAGTCCACTTTTCACAATGAGACTTATAAAGTGATCAAAACTCATTTGTTTCACTTCAAACCACATTACTTCCATTGCAGAATACTTGAACTTGCTTATTCACACATAAAATTTGGTTAATGAATACTTTGCAAACATAAACAAATAATTTCATTGCCAGATCGATTTAGTGTTTACTTCATATTTCTTTAGGTAGAGCCAGTAAGAGGGCCAGAAGCTTCTGGTTTCATCCTTTCTAGTAAAGGTGAAATAACCAGTAAAATCCCCTACTGTCTATCTCTGTATAAGAAATATTTTGTTCACACAATTTCAGATCAAGTGTTTTGAACCATACCTGTTGACCTTGTTGCAGCTTCCCCATCTCTTTGATATGCCACTTCCAAATTAGATAAGGAAGAACAACTATCTATGGGATGCTCCTTTCGGTAATGAGGGCAAAGAATTTCATCAAATTCTTGATTTCTCTGAACCTGCAAAACATTCAATTGTGAATTTAGAGAGATAATAAAATCATATTTAAAATTTTCAAGTAAAACATTGATTTCAGCTCTTATATCTTTTGTTCTTGTAGCAGATTTGGAAAAGAAAGAACACACATCTCTAGAATTCTTACCAGCCTGTGAAATTCCTCTTGAACACCTTATGCACAATTAAAAAACATCATCATATGATAACTGAAAAACATCACCTTTTCCTATCAGATTTAAGAGTTCTAAAAATTCATCTTTGATTCCTTTAAGAAGGAGTGTTTTCAAGATCTATTTTTCCAAATGCTTATGCTTTGATTTTTGAAGGTTATATCGAAATCACCCTACATAGTCCTCCAAGCTTTCATCTTCCCCTTGTATCATACCGAAAATATCTTCATTGGATTTGCAATAATCTTGGTACTTCTTCAAGAATATGTTCTTCATGTCCTCCCATGTTTTGATGCAGTTCCCACCTAGGCTCATGAACCATCGGAGAGCTGCTCCTTTTAAAGTAAGAGGAAACACTTTTAATCTGTGATCATTAGTACAATAATAATATCCTCTACAAAGTATTTCAAACTCAAATAAGAATGTATCTGGATCTTCATTTTTCAAACCATGAAAATTTGGTAGAGACAATGGGGGAATTATGTGCATTTGTGTCACTCCTCCTAGATCTTTGATAGGGAATTCAAAAGTTGCAATGTGAACCATTTCTTACCATAATAGAAGATGTTATTTGTGTGTTTCTTTGAGGATCCTCCTTCAAATGTTCCTGTCAATTGGTTAGTGAAATGGGTGGTGCTTACATCACCACTCGAGTGGAATTACAAGATTTTTTCAAAACTTCTACCTCTAAAATTCAAAAAACGCAAGCATTCATTCCTACCTTAAGCTTTCACTCAATTCTGCTGTGAAGCGGGCCAGTGAACAAGTGTGTTCCTTGCTCAGTGCGCAGGTTCTTATCTTCCGTATTTAATACCCAATTCTTCCTAAGCAGAAAAAAATTAAATATGCATCACTCTTTCTAAATGGCATACACTCTCCCCGGCAACGGCGCCAAAATGTTGAGGTATAAAAGGTGTCTCTTTAACGCCTATTTATCCTACATTAATTATCAATCCGGGAACAAATTTTTGTTTCAAGAGTATACTTAGTCTGAGGCAACAATTTATCCAAGAGTAATTCTCTTCAATATGTAGTACAATGTTCTAAATGCAAGATTAAATGGATGCTTGAAAAAGAAATCTAACTACAACAACATAAACTCAAATTCTCTGAAATCCAATTATTCACTTAGAAAACATCAATCAAGGATACAGTAGCAATAACTCATTCCTCTAGAAATTGATGCAACTGAAATCAAACTGGAACAAGGCAATCAATCTGGGAACTTGGAAGCAATAACCAGTGTTCTCTACAGTTGACAGTCTTGCTTTAAAGCATTTAAAAGGAAATAGAAATTGAACTAAAGCTGCTATTGAAAGTAAACTAGGAAAAATATTTAAAAGAAAACTCTTTGCAATTAATCAACAGAAATGAATAGCAAAGTAAATAGACAACAAACTGTAATTAAAGGAATTAAACAACGAATCCTATTTAATAAATCTGAACAACAAACTCTAATTAATGGAATCGAATAACCAATCCTATTTAACAACAATCTGTAATGAATATCAATCAAACGGAATAGCAAGTGGAATGAAACCATAATGGAAATAGAACAACGAAGCTTTGTTAAGGTATTAACAAGATAAATTATACAGTGTTGAGATTCTTGTTAAATAATAAAAGAACAACAACACGATTCGTTAATATAACACACTGATATCAAAGCAATTAAATAGAAAATCGATTAACTTGCAAACTGTAATAAAAGAAAATATGAACTATCTCACAACAATAATGAAAAGGTAGAGATACAAACAGCGGATCGATCCACCAGGGCTGGGCCCTCAACCACCAGTGAAACGCCGCTGGGCTACTTCAGAGCTTGAGAAATGAAATGAGAACGCATCTTTGTATTAATCAAACATGAATAGATTTTACATCAGTTGCTCTTTGATCACGAGAGTCAAGGAATTACAGTGTTACAAAAGGAATTCAATAATCATCCATTGTTTTTCAATAGATAATACATGCTCTCCTTTTATAATCAGAAAGAGGAGAAATTAAATAGAAAATATGATCTCTCATAACAATATTGGATTGTTCCCAACAACTTGATCAACCAGAAAATATATTTCCATCCATCTTTCAACAAGAGCAAGTCGAATTTGGGTTTGCAGCTGAGATAATTTGGAGGACGACCGCAACAGCAAATATGAGAAAATTGTTCTCAAAGAACGCTGTGTTTCTCTCAATACAGGCCGAATTTGGGCAAAACATTCCATGATGAAGTTAATTTGGTCCGTTCTGGACAAAACCGATGTTCCGGATTTTCCAGATTCTTCTCCATTTGCCCAGAATCTCAACCGCAAAACTGTCACTTCTTATTCCAGCGAATTTCTGAGTTGGAATATTTGATGATGATTTGGAGATAAAATCTACAATCTGACAAATATCTTGGAGGCTAAAATGGTAATTGATGTTCCTGTTTTGGGAAATGAGCTTACTACATTGTTTTGCAGTAACCAAAGAGATAGCGGCAGGAGGTGGTACCTCTGGTATCCTGTACAACTTATTTCCCAAAGTAACAATAACAACGCGGGGCCGAGACTCATACACAACATGACGCTTCCACAACTATGGTTTTCCTAATAATACATCAGAAACATCAATAGGAGCAATGTAACATAATACATCATCCGTGAAGGGCTTGATGCTATATGGAAGGCGACACTACTGGCTGACGTGGAGATCTTGTCTTTGGTGAAGCCACCTGATGGTGTATGGATGTGGGTGAGATGTGGTTGGAAAGCCCAACCGCTTCATGGCATCTGCTGAAATGAGGTTCTTTTGGCTCCCATTATCGAAAATGAACTATATCGGGGAGCCCTTTACCCACATCTGGGAGTGGAAGAGACGTTCTTCCTCCTCTGGATCTTCTGGTTCCTCCTTATGGATCTTCATAGTGGCAACAGTGGAATTGGGCTCCGCATCAATAATTTGTTTCCCTTTTTCATTCCCCTTGTCAGGTTCTGATTCATAGTTTGAGCATGCATCTCACTTAGAAGCCCTCATCTCGGTCACCAGCGACTGCTTGACCCGACACTCACTTGTGTTGTGAGTGGACTCTTATGGAGCTCACACCACTTCCCCGTGTCCTTATTTGGCTTTGCGGTGTTGTTCTTTTCTTGTGACTTTGACAAGTTGTCTTGATCCGCCATGCCTTGGCTCTGTCCTTTGTTCTATGGTTTGGGAGCACCTTTCCCTTGATTTTGATTCGCAGATCCAAAGTCTCGTTTCTTCTGTTTGAATTTCTGCTCAATCTTGGCAGCATACTAGTATGCCATACCAAGTGAGGAGATGTCGAGGAACTCCATTTCCTACTGAATGTATATGTGCAGACAACTGTGATAATTTAGCACCAGATTTTTCTTTGAATATTTGATACCCAACTTTTTGCGCAGGGTATGGAACATATTCGTCAGCTCATGCACATCTTGATCCCTTTGTGTCGCAGTGTGGTCCATTGTATGTACTTGTCCTCGTAGCTCCCCACAGGATAGTATTGTTCTTTGATGGAATCTTAGAAATAATTCCAAGTGGGTATGGCCAAGAATAGAGAGGGTTCTGTATCATCCTTTCCTCACAGTAGGTTTCCCACCAGTCCTTGACATGGGGGGTAGCTTTGAGGAGTGCAAAAATAATCTTCTCTCAGTCACAGAAATCATGAACCGAGAAATATCCTTCTAATAGATTCAACCATCTATCTACAACATCTACATCTATTTGACCCTCAAATATGGGAATGTCAAAATTTACTTGTACCTTAAAGGGAGTCGCACCTCCAGAGTGGGTGCTGGATGCAGATGTGCCGCGGGTGGGCAACCATTGAAGGATATGGGAAAAGTTATCCATCATCACATTCCTTTGTTTTTCGAGGGCCTCCTCAAGCAATATTTTGATAGGATCTCCTGCTCCCTCATATTTATTTTCGTCCTGCATGGGCATCCATCGAGGTTTGCGAGGCTGATCTTGCAAAGGTTCCACCAGATCGAGCCCTAACTCCTTATACCTCGACCTCATTGGGGACATGCAAAGAAGGATCAAGAAAAAACAAACCGCTCTGATACCACTGATCCGGATTTATGCAGGAACGCAAAATAATATAGAAATAACCATAAACACAGAGATGCAACGGAAATAAGGCTTAATTTCATTAATATCAAATAACAGAAATATGCTTACAAACATAATGGAAATAAAATAGCTAGGGTGCTGGTAGCGAATCTCTGAGAAGAGATGTGGCAGCTACATACCTCTGAACTATGTTACAATGAGGCTTGAGGGCCTATTTATTATGGAGAAACAATGGAGAACTATAAACATCCAAAAACCTAACCCTAGGAGATGAAGCGCCAAAACTATGGGCCCCGTTTGGGTAAATTGGTGTTTCAACTTCCCGAGGACGTAACTTCGGCATACTATCTCCATTTGACGCACATGATACATCATTAGAAAGATCTAGCCGAGGACTAAAAATTTCACCACAAATATCAATTTCGAAATGGAATCATAAAAGATGCCCAAAAAACGTCGTTTAGGGCCTCAAAACAGCTCTGAAAGTTCAAGAGCCGAAAAACTGCTAAAAATAGTAAGTTGTGCCGAAACTGAAAAACTGAAAGAGACAATGGTGGGGCCCTAAGTGGAATAGGTGGGTGACCACTAATATCCACCTGGATCATTCCTCCCCCCTTAGGAAGCAATGGTCCCCATTGCGTCAAGTTCCTCCATGATATGAGGAAACTTCTGCTGAACATGGTCCCTGGTGAACCACTTTCCTTGCTGAAGGAGTGGTCTAGCTTTGACAACCTGATATAGTTGGATCTTTTGTTGGCGAGTGTCTTGATTTGCATGTCCATGATACAATCTGTGGTGGTCTGTTCCATGCATTCTGGGTTTAACTCTATGGGTGTGAGTTGTTCTGCAATGTCAGATGTGTCCAGTAGAGGTGGGAAGTAAGGACGAAGGCGGTCCACATTGAATAAAGGAGAGTTTAACAGTGGCTTTTGCTGTGATATTCTTCTTGCAGGCTGCCATAATGGCCATCTCCGAGAATCTGTCGACGACCAAAAAAACACAGTCATTTCCATGCTTAGTAGAAGGCAGGCCCGACATGTAATCCATGGAGATGGATTCCCAAGGTCGACTAGGGGTAGGTAGCAGAGTATATAGGCCTTGCTTCTTGATGGTCGGTTTGGAAATGGCACAATTAGTGCAGGATCTGATGTGCTTCCCGACATCCTTTCAAAGGTTTGGCCAATAGAAATACTTCTTTACTACTGCTACTGTTTTCTCGACCCCGAAATGCCCAGCGACTTGACTATAGTGTGCTTCCCATATCATCTTGGCACGCTCGATTGAAGGAACAAAAAGGCGTCCCAGGTGACATAAAATTGCATCTTGGAGGTGAAAATTTGGAACTTGCGTACCCCCCAAGAGTGCCTTGTATGTGTGGCCAAAGTCTGGGTTGCTCTCATAGACAAGCGGCCAATCAGAAGTCTCATGCCCACAAGAGTTGAGAACGGTGGTGAGTGCCATGATCAGTGGTCGACTAAGACTGTTTGCAGCATTATTGGTGGTACCCTTCTTGTACTTGATGTTCAAATGAAACTGTTGTAGATATGTGGACCACTTTTGATGGCGATCATTCTGCAACTTCCCTTGTGTTTGTATGAACTTCAGGGGCCGGTGGTCTGTGTGGATTATTGTTTCCTTCCCCAAAATGTAATGCTTCCATTGTCGAAAAGCTTGTACAATGGAATACATTTCTTTGTCATAAGTGGGATACTTGAGAACTATGTCAAACAATGTGTCACTGTGATATGCCACTGGATGTCCCTGTTGAGTAAGAACTACCCCGATAGCATAGCCAGAGGCATTTGTCTCGATCTCAAATGGTTGTTGCAAGTTTGGTAATGTGAGCACTAGGGCAGAATAGAGGCGATTTTTCAATTCTGTGAACGCCTTCTGTTAAGATTCCGACCAAAAGAATTTTTCTCTCGCTCCTCCCTTGGTGACTTAAATCAAGGGCCAAGTGATATGAGAGAATCCCAACATGAACGGACGGTAGAAATTAGCAAGACCCAGAAAGCTCCGAAGCTCTGTTATAGTGGTTGGGGCTGGCCAATCCCGAATGAATTGGATCTTGGTTGGACCCACATGCACCCCCCTTTCATCAATAATGTATCCCAGATATTGAACCTGGGTCATGCCGAAAGTGCACTTCTCCAAATTGGCACACAAATTGTGTTGCCGCAGTGTTTGGAGGACTTGTCAGATGTGGTGGAGGTGCTCTTCCCAAGTATGGCTGAAGATCAGAATGTCATCTAAGTACACCACTACAAATGAGTTGGTGAATGGCCGCAAGATATCATCCATCAACCTCATGAAGGTTGTGGAAGCATTCGTCAACCCAAAACACATGACCAGCCATTTGAAAAGGACTTCCTTGGCTTTTAAGGAAGTCTTCCACACATCGGAGGGTTCGATTGGTACCTGGTGATACCTAGACTTCAAGTCGATCTTGCTGAAATATTTCGCCCCTTTGAGTTGGTCTAGAAGGTCATCAATCCGTGGGATCAGGTACCTATTCCGGACAGTGATCTTGTTCAGCACCCGATAGTCAATACAAAGTCTCCACGTCCCATCCTTCTTCTGTACCAACACGATCGGGCTCCCACAGGGCGATGAAATTTTTCAGATGTGACCTTTCTGCAGTAGCTCCTGAATCTGTCTCTTGATTTCATCATTCTCCAGAACAGAGCACTGATAGATCGGTCCGTTGGGCAGCGACGCACCTGGGGTCAGATCAATCGGGTGCTTGACCTGACAGTGCAGAGGATCCCCTGTGGGTGAGGTGAAGATGTCCCCGTACTCCTCCACAACCTTGTCCATTTGTTGTTGTCGTGCAAAGGAGCCCTGTCTCGAGGTCGTGGCCACAGTATTCTTCTTTCCCTGGGGGCGGATCATCAAGAACACAAATTTCCTGGTTTGGGAAATGAGCTTACTACATTGTTTTGCAGTAACCAAAGAGATAGCGGCAAGAGGTGGTACCTCTGGTATCCTGTAAAACTTATTTCCCAAAGTAACAATAACAACGTGGGGCCAAGACTCATACACAACATGACGCTTCCAAAACTATGGTTTTCCTAATAATACATCAGAAACATCAATAGGAGCAATGTCACAGAATACCTCATCCATGAAGGGCTTGATGCTATATGGAAGGCGGCACTGCTGGCTGACGCAGAGATCTCGTCCTTGGTGAAGGCACCCGATGGTGTATGGATGTGGGTGAGATGTGGTCGGCAAGCCCAAACGCTTCATGACATCTGCTGAAATGAGGTTCTGTTGGCTCCCATTATTGACAATGAATTGTACCGGGGAGCCCTTTACCCACATCTGGGAGTGGAAGAGACGATCCTCCTCCTCTGGATCTTTCGGTTCCTCCTTATGGATCTTTGTAGTGGCAACAGTGGCATTGGGCTCCGCATCAATAATCTGTTTCCCTTTGTCATTCCCCTTGTCAGGTTCTGATTCAGATTCGTAGCATGCATCTGACTTAGAAGCCCTCATCTCGGCCACCAATGACTACTGGCCTGACACTCACTTGTGTTGTGAGTGGAGCTCTTATGGAACTCACACCACTTCCCCATGTCCTTCTTTGGCTTTGTGGTGTTGTTATTTGCTTGTGCTTTGAAAATTTTTCTTGAGCTGCCATGCCTTGCCTCTGTCCTTTGTTATACAGTTTGGGAGCACCTTTCCATTGCTTTTGATTCGTAGATCCAAAGCCTCGTTTCTTCTGTTTGAATTTCTGCTCAATCTTGGCAGCATATCGGTATGCCGTACCAAGTGAGGAGATGTCGAGGAACTCCATTTCCTCCTGAATGTATCTGTGCAGACAACTGCGATAATTTAGCACCAGATGTTTCTCTGAATCTTTGATACCCAACTTTGTGCGTAGGGTATGGAACAGATTCTTCAGCTCATGCACATCTTGATCCCTTTGTGTCGCAGCGTGGTCTATTGTATGTACTTGTCCTCATAGCTCCCCACAAGATATTATTGTTCCTTGATGGTGTCTTGGAAAGAATTCCAAGTGGGTAAAACTAAGAATAGAGAGGGTTCTGTATCGTCCTTTTTCTCAAAGTAGGTTTCCCACCAGTCCTTGACATGGGGGTAGCTTTGAGGAGTGCAAAAATAATCTTCTCTCGGACGGAAAAATCATGAACCAAGAAATATCCTTGTAATATATTCAACCATCTATCTATGACATCTGAATCTATTTGACCCTCAAATATGGGAATGTCAAATTTTACTTGTGCCTTAAAGGGATTCGCACCTCCAGAGTGGCTGCTAGATGCAGATGCGCCGCCGGTGGGAAACCGTTGAAGGATCTAGGCAAAGTTATCCATCATCACGTTCCTCTGTTTTCCGAGAACCTCCTCGAGAAATATTTTTATAGGATCTCCTGCTCCCTCATCTTTCTTTTCATCCCCCATGGGTGTTCGTCAGGGTTTGCGAGGCTGATCTTGCAAAGATTCCACCAGATCGAACCCTAACTCCTTATACCCCAAACTCATTGGGGACATGCAAAGAAGGATCAAGAAAAAATAGATCGCTCTGATACCACTGATCCAGATTTATTTAGGAATGCAACAAAATATAGAAATAACCATAAACATAGAGATGCAGCGGAAATAAGGCTTCATTTCATTAATATCAAATAATAGAAATCTGCTTACAAACATAATGGAAATAAAATAGCTAGGGTGCTAGTAGCGAATCTCTAAGAAGAGATGTGGCAGCTACAGACTTCTGAAATGTGTTAAAATGAGGCTCGAGGGCCTATTTATTATGGAGAAACAATGGAGAACTCTAAACTTCCAAAAACCTAACCCTAGGAGATGAAGCACCAAAACTATGGGCCCCATTTGGGTAAATTTGTGTTTCAACTTCCCGGGGACATAACTTTGGCATACTATCTCCGTTTGACGCACATGATACATCATTAGAAATATCTATCCGATGTATAAAAATGTTGCCACAAATATCTATTTCGAAGTGGAATCATAAACGATGCCCAGAAAACGTCGTTTAGGGCCTCAAAATGGCTCTCGAAGTTCAAGACCCGAAAAACTGCTAAAAATAGTAAGTTGTGCCGAGACTGAAAAAATGAAAGAGACAATGGTGGGGCCCCAAGTGGAATAGGCGGGTGACCACTAATATACAAATGGATCATTCCTCCCCCCTTAGGAAGCAATGGTCCCCATTGCATTAAGTTCCTCCATGAGATGAGGAAACTTCTGTTAAACTTGGTCCCTGGTGAACCACTTTCCTTGGTGAAGGAGTTGGCCAGCTTTGACAACCTGATACAGTTGGATATTTTATTGGTGAGTGTTCTTGATTTGCGTGTCCATGATACAATCTGTGGTGGCATGTTCCATGCAGTCTGGGTTTAACTCTGTGGTTGTGAGTTGTTCTGCAATGTCAGATGTGTCCAGTATAGGTGGGAAGTAAGGACGAAGGCGGTCCACATTAAATACTGGGTGCAAACCAAGGAATGGTGGAATACTGAGCTTGAATGCATTGTTCCCTACAACCTTGGTGATGGCGTAAAGCCCGTATCAGAGTGGGCGAAACTTGCGATGGGGTCCAGTGAGGTGCTCCTTCTGCAAATGTAGCCACACTTTGTCACCCACCTGGAAGTTGTGTGGCACCCGATGTTGATCATGGCATTGCTTGTACTTAGAATTTGCTCTGTCCAATATGTCATGAACCTATTGGCGGATGTGTTGAATGTGATCGATGAAGCTATTTTCTTTGTCAACTTCAGACTAGACATGAGACGAATTGGCTCGAGTAGCCACAAATGGCATGGCTATGTCAATGGGACATAGTGGCTAGAATCCCAAGTCCACCTGAAAGGGGATGTGGCCAATTGAGCTGTGGAGAGATTGGTTATAAATATGTTGTACATAGGGTAGGCTTTCGTCCCATGCGCGTGGATGCTTTGAATTGTACATGCTCAGAATGTGTACAATCATTCTGTTGACGACCTCTGTCTGGCCATCTGTTTGGGGATGGAAAGCTGTGGAATTGGTGAGCTGGTGTCCAGCATTGACCAGAGGCTGAACCAAAATTTTCTGAGGAACCTGCTATCCCAATCTGATATGATAGACTGTGGGATCCCAAAATGCAACCACACTCGTTCAAAGAAGAGTTTAGCAGTGGCTACTACTGTGATATTATTCTTGCAGGCCGCCATAATGGCCATCTTTGAGAATATATCGACGACCATGAAAACAAATTCATTTCCATGCATAGTAGAAGGCAGGCCCGACATGTAATCCATGGAGATGGATTCCCAAGGTTGACTAGGGGTAGGTAGAAGAGTATATAGGCCTTGCTTCTTGATGGTTGGTTTGGAAATGGCATAAACAGTGTAGGATCTGTGTGCTTCCCGACATCCTTTCGAAGGTTCAGCCAATAGAAATACTTCTGCAGTACTGCTACTATTTTCTCGACCCTGAAATTCCTAGCGACTCGACTGTAGTGTGCTTCCCATATCATCTTGGCACGCTCACTTGAAGGAACACAAAGGTGTCCCAGGTGACATAAGTGCATCTTGGAGGTGAAAATTTGGAACTTGCGTACCCACATTTGAAGAATTACTGTATGTGCAGCAGTCTGGGTATTCAACAGAAGAAGTATTAATGGAAATCTCTATTGTGTTAGGAATAGGGAGCAGTGGCATTAGTGTGATTCAGGTGAACTGGTGAGCAGTTTTAAGCATTGTACCCTTCTTGTACTTGATGTTCAAATGAAATTGTTGCAGATATGTGGACCACTTTTGATGGTGATCATTCTGCAACTTCCCTTGTGTTTGTATGAACTGCAGGGGCCGGTGGTCTGTGTGGATGATTTTTTCCTTCCCCAAAATGTAATGCTTCCATTGTCGACAAGCTTGCACAATGGAATACATTTCTTTGTCATAAGTGGGATACTTGAGAACTTTGTTAGACAATGTCTCACTGTGATATGCCACTGGATGTCCTTGTTGAGTAAGAACTACCCCAATAACATAGTCAGAGGCATCTGTCTCGATCTCAAATGGTTATTGCAAGTTTGGTAATGTGAGCACTGGGTAGAACAGAGGCGATTTTTCAATTCTGTGAATGCCTTCTATTGAGATTCCGAACAAAATAATTTTTCTCTCGCTCCTCCCTTGGTGACTTGACTCAAGGGCCAAGTGATATGAGAGAATCCCAACACGAACCGACGGTAGAAATTAGCAAGACCAAGAAAGTTGTGAAGCTCTGTTATAGTGGTTGGGGCTGGCCAATCTCGAATGATTTGGATCTTGGTTGGATCCACATGCACCCCCCTTTCATCAATAATGTATCCCAGATATTGAACCGGGGTCATGCCGAAAGTTCACTTCTCCAAATTGGCACACAACTTGTGTTGCCGCAGTGTTTGGAGGACTTGTCGGATGTGGTGGAGGTGCTCTTCCCAAGTATGGCTGAAGATCAGAATGTCATCTAAGTACACCACTACAAATGAGTTGGTGAATGGCCACATGATATCATCCATCAACCTCATGAAGGTTGCGGGAGCATTCGTCAACCCGAAAGGCATGACCAGCCATTTGAAAAGGCCTTCCTTGGCTTTGAAGGCAGTCTTCCACACATCGGAGGGTTCGATTGGTACTTGGTGATACCCAGACTTCAAGTCGATCTTGCTGAAATATTTCACCCCTTTGAGTTGGTCCAAAAGGTCAGCAATCCATGGGATCGAGTACCTTTTCTGGATAGTGATCTTGTTCAGTGCCCAATAGTCAATACAAAGTCTCCACGTCCCATCCTTCTTTTGTACCAACACGATCGGGCTCCCACAGGGTGATGAACTTTGTCAAATGTGACCTTTCTGCAGCAGCTCTTGAATCTACCTCTTGATTTCATCGTTCTCCAGAACAGAGCGCCGATAGATCAGTCCATTGGGTAGCGGCACACCTGGGGTCAGATCAATTGGGTGCTTGACCTGACAGTGCAAAGGAACCCCTGTGGGTGAGGTGAAGATGTCCCCGTACACCTCCACAACCTTGTCCATTTGTTGTTTTCGTGCAGAGGAGCCTTGTCTGGAGGTCGTGGCCACACTCTTCTTCTTTCCTTGGGGGCGGATAATCAGGAAAACGAATTTCCTGGTTTGGGAAATGAGCTTACTGCATTATTTTGCAGTAACCAAAGAGATAGCGGTAGGAGGTGGTACCTCTGGTATCCTGTACAACTTATTTCCCAAAGTAACAATAACAGCGCGAGGCCAAGAATCATACATAGCATGACACTTCCACAAGTATGGTTATCTTAATAATACATCAGAAACATCAATAGGAGCAATGTCACATAATACCTTATCTGTGAAGGGCTTGATGCTATATGGAAGGCGACACTGCTCGTTGACGCGGAGATATCGTCCTTGGTGAAGCCACCCGATGGTGTATGGATGTGGGTGAGCTGTGGTCAGCAAGCCCAAACGCTTCACGACATCTACTGAAATGAGGTTCTTTTGGCTCCCATTATCGACAATGAACTGTACCGGGGAGCCCTTTACCCACATCTGGGAGTGGAAGAGACGTTCCTCCTCCTCTTGATCTTTTGGTTCCTCCTTATGGATCTTCGTAGTGGCAAAAGTGGAATTGGGCTCCGCATCAATAATCTATTTCCCTTTGTCATTCCCCTTGTCACGTTCTGATTCAGAGTCGGAGCACGCATATAACTCAGAAGCCCTCATCTCGGCCACCAGCAACTTTTTGGCCCGACACTCACTTGTGTTGTGAGTGGACTCTTATGGAACTCACACCACTTCCCCGTGTCCTTCTTTGGCTTTGCGGTGTTGTTATTTACTTGTGGCTTTGACAAGTTGTATTGAGCCACCATGCCTTGGCTCTGTCCTTTGTTCTGCGGTTTGGGAGCACCTTTCCATTGATTTTGATTCGCAGATCCAAAGTATCATTTCTTCTGTTTGAATTTCTGCTCAATCTTGGCAGCATACCGGTATGTCGTACCAAGCGAGGAGATGTCGAGGAACTCCTTTTCCTCTTGAATGTATCTATGCAGACAACTGTGATAATTTAGCACCATATTTTTCTTTGAATCTTTGATACCAAATTTTGTGCGTAGGGTATGGAACAGATTCGTCAGCTCATGCACATATTTATCCCTTCGTGTCGCAGCGTGGTCCATTGTATGTACTTGTCCTCATAGCTCCCCACAAGATAGTATTGTTCCTTGATGGTGTCTCGAAAATAATTCCAAGTGGGTATGGCCGAGAATAGAGAGGGTTCTATATCGTCCTTTTTCTCATAGTAGGTTTCCCACCAGTCCTTGACATGGGGGGTAGCTTTCATGAGTGCAAAAATAATCTTCTCTCGATCGGAAAAATCATGAACTGAGAAATATCCTTCTAATAGATTCAACCATGTATCTACGGCATCTACATCTATTTGACCCTCAAATATGGGAATGTCAAAATTTAATTGTACCTTAAAGGGAGTCGCACCTCTAGAGTGGCTGCTGGATGCAGATGCACCGCCAGTGGGCAGCCGTTGAAGGATCTGGGAAAAGTTATCCATCATCGCATTCCTTTGTTTTTCGAGGGCCTCCTCGAGTAATATTTTGATAGGATATCCTGCTCCCTCATATTTCTTTTCGTCCCCCATGGGTGTCCGTCGAGGTTTGCGAGGCTGATCTTTCAAAGGTTCCACCAGATCGAGCCCTAACTCCTTATACCTTGACCTCGTTGGGGACATGCAGAGAAGGATCAAGAAAAAATAGACCACTGTAATACCACTGATCTGGATTTATGCAGGAACACAACAGAATATAGAAATAACCATAAACATAGAGATGCAGCAGAAATAAGGCTTCATTTCATTAATATCAAATAACAGAAATATGCTTACAAACATAATGGAAATAAAATAGCTAGGGTGCTAGTAGCGAATCTTTGAGAAGAGATGTGGCAGCTACAGACCTCTGAACTGTGTTACAATGAGGCTCAAGGGCCTATTTATTATGGAGAAACAATGGAGAACTCTAAACGTCCAAAAACCTAACCCTAGGAGTTGAAGTGCCAAATATATGGGCCCCGTTTGGGTAAATTGGTGTTTCAACTTCCCGGGGACGTAACTTCGACATACTATCTCTGTTTGATTCACATGATACATCATTAGAAATATCTATCCAGGGACTACAAATTTCGCCATGTGTTGAAAATGCAACAAGATGATGGAGCTTAGTGAAATGAAGTCGCCTTCACTAAGTGGGCCCGCAGGCTATTTTTGGCGCAAAGTCTATTTTTAGACATATGGATCATGGTCTATGAGTTGCAGGATGTTATTTATGGATGATTGGTTGAGTTGGTAAAAATAGATGGACCTCTATTTTTAGACATTGGGCGGTTTCTATTTTTAGACTGCCGGGCTAAAAATAGAACAGTCAAATATTATTAACCCTTAATAATATTTAGACTATAAACATTATCTTATCCTCTTGGAGCACTTCAGTTTGATGCTTGGATGTGGCACATGCAGCTGACATAAGGAAATACACTTTTCCTAAGGGTTAGTTGAGCTATTGCATGGTTGACTTCAGTTAGAACTCATGTGGCAGAGTTTGGTGGAGTTGATGAGACAGTTGGTGGAGTTGTGTTCGGTTTAACTTAGTTGAACTAGTTGTATTTAGTCTAACTGAAAAATACACTAGTGATGAGTGGTGTGAATTAATTATTAATCAATTCACTAATTATTAACTCATAATTCAAATAAAGAACACATCAGTTAACTGCAATGCATGGATAGTTCAGTGGAGACCAGTGTTAGAGGTGGGTGAAAGGGTGAGTTTGCTATCAGTTGTGAATATTGACTGTGCATGAGATTTGCACACACATTGATGGAGATTTCCAATGAGGATTACGCAGTTGGAGCTAGTGGGATTCGAACTTGGATCTCATCATTAATCAACTTGGATTGCGCAGTAGAGGCAGGCAGACTTGTGGAGGAGATTTGAACCTGTGACTAGTTCACTTTCCATACTAGTTTTGTGTGTAGCATTGAGATAGTGCTGAGAGCTATGAGAGCTTTGTGCTATGTATTGTTACATGTTCTCTATCATTATAATATACAGATAGTTGGGGGTTTTCAGCTATTTCTTTCCCCATTACATACTGTGTTGATATGTGTGCTTGATTATTGTTTTATGTGCGCATGCGACTGTTTCTATTTCCGCATATTGATGATCAATTTTAGAAGAGGTTATGTATTATGCATGAAGCTTAAATAGTGTGTAATCAGGATAATATCGGTGAATAATTCAGCAAATTATTCAAATTTCTACATGGTATCAGAGCAAGAATTGATCATCGGATCTATTACAGTGATTACAATTTATTTCGGTAGACAGAGTCTGTAAGCGGGCCAGGTAGCCTCTGGATCCATCCTTTCTCTGAAAGGTGATATATCCAGTAAATGCCCCTACAGTCGATCTCTGTGCTATAAATACTTTGTTCTCACAGATCGGAAGCAGTTGAGTTTTGAGCTGGTGGAATTCGAATTTGCAGCAGAATTTGGAATTCGAATTTGCAGCAGTTTTCTTGGTGTCGAAGTCAAAATGTCTTTCAACGGATTGCGACTGGAATATGCCCTTGAGGGCAGTTCGAATTATGTTGCATGGAAGGACAGAATGGAGGCGGTATTAGATGATAACGGGCTGAAGGAGTTCATAGATGCTGAGATCCCAAAGCCTACTGATGCTGCTCAAGTTGAGGCTTGGAAAAAGAAGATGGCGAAATGTCAAAGGATTCTGTTGGAGGGTGTGAAGGATCACATTGTATCCAGCCTGCATGGAAAAGCTTCTCCATACTTGATGTGGAAAGTGTTGATAGATCTATTCTAGAGCAAGAGCGACCAGAGGAAGTTGGCGCTCAAGGATAAACTCAGAAACATTAAGATGGAGAAAGGCAACAGTATTGCCAAGTACCTCACGAAGTTCACTCAATGCAGAGATGAGCTGGGAAATGTGGGGGTGACTGTCGATGATGAGGACTTGGTGGACCTGGCTCTCCTTGGTCTTCCGAAGAGTTGGCATTCCTATCAGGACTCTGTCAATGGTAGGGAGAAGTTTCCGGGATGGGAGCGACTTTGGTCGGATCTCATGCAAGAGGAGATAAGGGGGACTACCAGGGACGGATCTTAATAAAAGGTATCTGATGAAGAAAATTGCACTTTGGCTACCAAAGCAAAGAAGGGGAAGAGCAAGAAAGCTTCTTAGTCTGGTGCGAAAGGCAAGAAGCAAGACATGTCCAAGGTGAAGTGCTTTCACTGTCAACAGCAAGGACATTATGCCACAAATTGTCCGCAGAAGAAGAAAAATAAGTATGCTGCTGGATCTGCAGCGGGAGAGGCATTGGCCTCCCAGTTCGAGCTGGATTTTTCGCTGATCGCATGCTTGGTTTAAAGTGTGATGGGATCAGTATGGTTCTTGGATAGTGGTGCGTCATTTCACATGACTGGAGAACGGGATTTGTTTTCAGATCTGGAGGAGAAAGATCTTGGAGTGCACATCGAGATGGGCGATGATGGTAGATACAGTGCGACCGGTATCGGTACCATTTCCTTTGAGAGGGAGTCTGGTAAACCCTTCATATTGAAGGAAGTATTGCATGTTCCAGGATTGATGAAGAATATGATCTCTGTGGCGATGTTGGAAGACAAGGGGTATGATTTGGTCTTTAGCGAAGGAAAGGCTTTCCTGCGCAGTAAGACAACTGGAGAAACCTGGAAGATAGGGGTTCGAGTCAAGAACCTTTATCAGTTGCAAGTAGATGGCTACACAGCAATGGCATGCAAGGCGGAAGGAGTGGTGAGCCGGGATGATGGCGAGCTGTGGCACCGGAGATTGGGCCACCTTCACCATGGAGCTTTGAAGATACTGTAGCAGATTTCTACTTGGCTTCCTAAGGGCACTCTTGCGCAGTCAGATCAGTGCAAGGGGTGTACCTTAGGAAAATTTGTGAAAGACACCTTTCACGAGAAGGATAGTCGTGCCACGACGATCCTTGAGAGAATCCACACAGACGTGTGTGGACCTTTCTCAGTAGCTTCGACAGCAAGGCACAAGTACTATGTGATCTTTGTTGATGATTTCTCTCGGAAGTGCTGGATCTTCTTCATGCAGAAGAAGAGCGAGACATACTCAAAGTTCTGTGAGTTCAATGCGTTGGTTGAGAAGGAATCGGGGAAGCATGTGAAGGGCTCTTAGGAGCGACAATGGTGGTGAATGCATATCTGGAAAGTTCAAGGAATTTTGCATCGCAAAAGGAATTCGAAGAGAGCTCATAGCACCCCATAACCCACAGCAGAACGGGGTTGCTGAGCAGAAGAACAGAACGATTGTGGGTGCTGCACGGGCGATGTTGCATGATCAGGGCCTACCCCTTCACTTGTGGGCTGAGGCATGCAATACTGCAGTGTATGTGCAAAGCCGTTGTCCTCACAAGATACTTGGCATGAGTACACCGGAGGAGGTGTTTTCTGGCAAGATGCCTGATATTTCTCATCTGAGGATTTTGGCTCACCTGTCTACATGCATGTGACGAAGGACGCCAGAAAGAAGCTGGATCCGACCGCAGAGGTTGGGATATTTGTGGGGTACACTGATACACCCCACAACTATCGTGTGTATTTTCCAGACAGTCGCAAGACTGTTGTGCGACGGGATATCAAATTTCAGGAGGAGAAAGCCATGCAGTGTTCGCTTGAGAGGGAGCCACACTTGCATGCAGATGAGGAGCTATTAGTTCCTAAGGATGAGCTTCAGGATGTGGATCAGCCACATGAGGAAGTTCATGGAGTGGAAGAGACCACTCATGCAGCGCCAACCATCAGAGGGCGCAAGCGCACTACAGAAGCTGAGCGACTGGCTCGAGATGCAGAGAAGGTTGTAGGACCACCTACAGCACAGCGCAGACAGAGACAGTCACCGGACTGGTACACTGGATACATGGCTCTTATGAGAAAATGTGTCGTGATAGAGCCATCCTCTTTCGAGGAAGCTGTGGAGGATCCCGCATGGGTAGATGCCATGGTGGAAGAGTATGGTTCGATTGTCAGAAACAGTGCATGGGAGATTGTCCCGCGACCGGAAGGGAAATCAGTGGTGGGTTCGTGATGGATCTACAAAGTGAAGCAGACGGCTGACGGGAGTGTGGAGAAGTACAAGGCAAGATTTTTTGCCCGTGGCTTCTCACAGATCGAGGGGATCGATTATGAGGAGACCTTTGCACCTGTCGCAAGGTACTCTTCCATACAGACGATCCTAGCTCTCTCAGCGCAGATGGGGTGGCACATCCATCAGATGGATGTGAAGACTACGTTCCTCAACGGAATCATTGAAGAGGAGGTGTACATAGAGTAGCCCGAAGGTTTCAAGATCTTCAGCAGTGAGTCGCATGTGTGCAGACTCAAGAGAGCACTGTACGGGTTGAAGCAAGCACCTCGTGCTTGGTACACACGTATAGACAGTTACTTCACCGGACTTGGATTCTCCAAGAGTGAGGCAGATCCTAGCCTGTACCAGATTGTGGTGGAGGGGAAGTTGCTAATCATTGTATTGTATGTAGATGATCTGATTTTGACGGGTGATGAGCTGTTGATACTTTCATGCAAGGAGGATCTTGCTAGAGAGTTTGAGATGAAGGACTTGGGCCTCCTTCATTATTTCCTGGGATTGGAAATTTGGCAGCGCAGTGGTGGATTGTTTGTTTCTTAGGGTAAGTATGCCCGGGAGATACTGGAGAAGTTCAACATGCATGACTGCAAGCCTGTTGATACTCCTCTTCCTGGAGGTTGGAGGAAGGAGGATGCTACTTCAACGGAGGTAGTGGATGCCACTGTTTAATGACAGTTGGTGGGGTCGATTATGTATCTGGTCAATACACGACCTGATATATGCTATGCTGTTAACCATCTTTCGCAAGCTATGGTTAATCCTACCAAGCTCTTCTGGAAGGCAGGCAAGCATGTATTGCGTTATCTTAGAGGCACATCAGGATATGGCTTGTGGTACAGACAGGAGGATGAGGTGAAGCTGTGCGGCTTCACGGATGCAGATTGGGCAGGGAGCCCAACGGACCGAAAGAGCACATCTGGAGGGATCTTCAGTATCAGGTCGACAATAGTTTCCTGGTACAACAGGAAGCAGAGATCCGTGGCACTCAGTTCCGCGGAGGCCGAGTACATGGAAGCAAGCTTGGCTGCATGCGAGGCTATTTGGATGAGGAAGATTCTGGTTGGGTTGTTCGGGTCGCATTTGGAGCCTACTGTGATTTATTGTGATAACTAGAGTTGCATTAAACTCTCGGCTAATCCAGTATTTCATGATAGATCCAAACACATCGACATCAGGTACCATCATATCAGAGATTGTGTGCAGCGGAGAATCATGTTACTTTCATATATTCCCACGGAGGATCAAGATGCTGATATCTTGACGAAGGCGCTCACCGGGAGAAAATTCGAATACCACAGAAGCAGGATAGGGGTTGCAGATAATCCATATCTTGTTGAGAGGGAGTGTTGAAAATGCAACAAGATGATGGAGCTTAGTGAAATGAAGTCGCCTTCACTAAGTGGGCCCGCAGGCTATTTTTGGCGCAAAGTCTATTTTTAGACTATGTCTATCTTTAGACATATGGATCATGGTCTATGAGTTGCATGATGTTATTTATGGATGATTGGTCGAGTTGGTAAAAATAGATGGACCTCTATTTTTAGACATTGGGCGGTTTCTATTTTTAGACTGTTGAGCTAAAAATAGAACAGTCAAATATTATTAACCCTTAATAATATTTAGACTATAAACATTATCTTATCCTCTTGGAGCACTTCAGTTTGATGCTTGGATGTGGCACATGCAGCTGACAGAAGGAAATACGCTTTTCCTAAGGGTTAGTTGAGCTATTGCATGGTTGACTTCAATTAGGACTCAAGTGGCAGAGTTTGGTGGAGTTGATGAGACAGTTGGTGGAGTTGTGTTCGGTTTAACTTAGTTGTACTAGTTGTATTTAGTCTAACTGAAAAATACACTAGTGATGAGTGGTGTGAATTAATTATTAATTAATTCACTAATTATTAACTCATAAATCAACTAAAGAACACATTAGTTAACTGCAATGCATGGACAGTTCAGTGGAGACCAGTGTTAGAGGTGGGTGAAAGGGTGAGTCTACTATCAGTTGTGACTATTGGCTATGCATGAGATTTGCACACACATTGATGGAGATTGCCAATGAGGATTGCGCAGTTGGAGCTAGTGGGATTCGAACTTGGATCTCATCATTAATCAACTTGGATTACGCAGTAGAGGCAGGCAGACTTGTGGAGGAGATTTGAACCTGTGACTTGTTCACTTTCTATACTAGTTTGTGTGTAACTTTTGGAGATAGTGCTGAGAGCTGTGAGAGCTTTGTGCTATGTATTGTTACATGTTCTCTATCATTATATTATACAGATAGTTGGGGGTTTTCAGCTATTGCTTTCCCCAGTACATACTGTGTTAAATGTGTGCTTGAATTATTGTGTTTATGTGCGCATGCGACTATTTCTATTTCCGCATATTGATGATCAATTGTAGAAGAGGTTATGTATTATGCATGAAGCTTAAATAGTGTGTAATCAGGATAATCTTGGTGAATAATTCAGCAAATTATTCAAATTTCTACACCATGAACATCGATTTTGAAACGGAATCATAAACGATGCCCAAAAAACGTCGTTTAGGGCCTCAAAACAACTCTAGAAGTTCAGGACCTGAAAAACTACCAAAAATAGTAAGTTGTGCCCAAACTGAAAAACTGAAAGAGACAATGGTGGGGCCCCAAGTGGAATAGGCAGGTGACCACCAATATCCACCTGGATCACCATCACAACATGAGGCACCGTTGCAAGATGAGGAGCCATTCCATCTTGACAGTGACATGGAAAAATTTGAGGTGGATGAAGAGCAAAGAACAACATAGCAAGTTATAATGGATAAATATTTTGAGATCAGAGAAATCAAGGATAGCTTGTCCAAGCCCAACTTCTTGATTTCATTCCTAGAGCAGGAGATTATGTAATTGAAGGAAAATCAACTACACTTGAATAGGCATAAAGTTTATGTTAGCAAAGAGGATGTAAAGGAAAAAGCAGTAGTTGACTTCGATTATTCAGATGAGCATGAAGAGCAGGTTAGAAGGAAGATACCAAGAACTAGAGTCCGAAAAAGGGAACTTTAGCAACAAAGAGAGGTATCTCCACCAAAGACACACATGATAGTGGATGAGCTCATATTGGCAAACATTGAGCAAGACGGGGAGTATTGGCTTGATAGATTCAATGGTCATTGGGAAAAGCTTTTGAAGTGGGCTAATAATAACAATAAAATTCAGAGACTTATGGTCATGCACTATTCAATAAGAAATCAGGTGTCTCAGGAAAAAACCAAGCAATTGGAGGAAAAAATTAAAGAAACCCTAATGAAGGAAGAAGAGAAGGGTAAGTTGGATTTGCTAGATGATGCTTCCCTCATAGCATATCATTCCATATCATGGAATCATGGAGAAATTATACATAAATTTGGGGAAAATATGGAGAAATTTTGAAATTTTTTGAAGATTTCTGAGTTTTTTGCAATTTTTGACAAAGTCACTAGTTCAAAAACACAGCGTGTCTCACGCTGCGCTTTTGATGGGGGCCTACAAATGATAAATTATTTTCATATTTTGATTTCTCATGACTTTTACATCACTTTCAGCCCCCGGGAGAGACATTTCAACAAGTTTTGGTAGTTGAAAAGGGTCAAAAACCATTCAAAAAACACCTTTTTGCCCTGTTTTTGAAACTTTCGCTACATTTTTGGCGTACCTGTGGGAGAATGGATATTTGGAGGGCTAGGAGAATTATTTTTCAGTGCTTGAGGATTATATCATGTAGGCAATAGGAATATATTTCTCCAACATCTTTCATATCAGTATTTGGACCTCGAGAAGGCCTCCAAAAACCTCTTGTGCCAATTTCACTGTGTTTTCTCTTGGCACATTACATTTTGTTGATATTTCGTTGTGTTTTTGCCTGAAATTCACTTTTATCAGTTGAATCATTCCATATTCAACCTCCACTGATGTAATTTTTCATCTTGTGAGTTGTGATGATGTAATCATGTGTAAATATGCTTGTTAGAGTAAAACTGAGGTGGATACATGCTTTAGTGATGGGATTAGGGTTTTGTCAGTGTACTATAGGGCCTCCTCATTTTTACAAAAAATTCGAGTGGGAGTAATTTTTGGATGAAAAATTTAATTCCTCATCCAAGGAGTATCCATGTTGCATACTTTTGATGGATTATACTACAAAAAAGTGAGAAATACATGAAAAAATGTGATTTCAATAATGTTTTTCATGTATTTCTTATTTTTTGTGTAGCACGGTTCATTGAAAGTATGAAATAGGGGTACTCCTTGGATGAATAATCAAATCATGCATCCAACGAGTGTTCCCAATCGAAATTTTATTAAACCCATAGGGAGATAAGTTGAAAATATGAGTTGAAAAAGTAGTTTTTTTATTTTTTGCCTCTAAACTTTGATGATGTAATCTAATATTATTTATTATTTCCACTATTATTTTAAAATTTCCCTAGGAGGCCCATTTTAGACCTCAAAATTCCCCTAATGAACCCTTTTATAATTTGACCTAGCTACCTGGTTTCATCCCTGATCCAACATAAAAACCATCAAACTTTCAAAACCCTAGAGATGACCTAAATAGCCTAAAAACCACTCTTCATCCAGTCAAACGTTTGGCTATGATTTCCATAGAGACAACCCTTTTTGGTTTGGTAGGGCTAGCTACCAAACTAAAATCTTAGTTTTAGGTTACCTCCGTCGATATCCTTTCTCAACCTTGGGGCATTGTGGAGGCTAACAGGTTCGATGTGAGACATACTTTGAGTAGGTTAATCAAGAGGCATGGTCTCTATATTTATTATTTTGGGCTATAAAAATTCTCGTTATTCTCCTTTTGTGCGCGATATGCTAGTGCACGTTCACTCTGGGCTTCTCCAATCTCCACCGCTCCTCCTTCTATTATTTCCTCTCATCACCTTCTTCTATAAGCTACACTATTATTGGCATTGATGTTGACCTTTCTCCTTTAACACTTTTACATCCTCGAAACTTTCTACTACTTTGGAAAACTCCTTCATCTAACTTCATCACATCTCTCTTCTCCCATGCTACTCTAGTAAATTTCATTGGCATACCCATTCTATCACCATGTTCAAGATATTTCACACCTCCTTCATTATTTACTTCTTTTTCTTCCTCATCTTAGTCCTGTCTGCACATATTATGCCCTTGCCACCCCCCAAGTCAACCTAAGCGCATAAGGGGTCCAGCTTCTCATGGCATCGAACTCCATCTTCAATATGCCTTTGTTGTACAACAACGTTTTCACAAATGTCAACAATTATTGTATAAAGTGTACTCATGGACCTCCCAACAACTTTCCTTAAATAGTCATACATAAAACAATAGCCTCAATGGAAAATTCTATAATATACTCTCCAATTACAGCTTCTATCCAAAAATTGACTTTTTGTGTGATCTAGTTATCCACTAATTGGAGTCTTTGAACTCATTCAAGAGTCCAATACTTATGCTTGTCCAATATCCAACATAGGTTTTGGTCATTCAACATTTGAATACACCCTAGATATAATTTAGGATACCCACAGAAGAAAATTTTATAAAAATGTTCAACACACATGTATTTCTCTAGCTTATATCTTTTAACACTAATCTTACAGCTCCTAATGTCCCCTACATCAAATTCACGTAGTCTAGTTATAAACCACTTATCAATTTCCTCTTTGGTGGGATTCCACATCCTCTTCACTCCTAAATTCCAATCTTGATGATAGAACCATGTTTTTGTGCTTGACTATCTATTTATGATCTGGGTTGTTGTGTGCGGCGCACCTAACAAAGTCCCTAATGTTACTGTCCCTTGCAACGATGCTTTTCAAACAGGAAAGGTCTCACCTAAGGAAACTAAGGGGGATTCTGAGAACTAGGTTTCTACATCTAAGAAGGGGATGGGATTCTAGTTGATGAAATTTCCTCAAAAGATCTAGTTCCTTAACAACCAACAACTTCATTCACTACTCTAAAGCATGCACAATACACTGGCCATAAAATAATTCAAAAAACAAAGCAACACATAAAAAAAAAATGGGGCCCTGAATCCCCATACAAGGACCAACAACCTATCCATCTATCATTCCCAATCAATATCATAACCTACAACAACATGGTAGTAATGTCATTAACAAGACAGTAAAGAAATTAAACCATGCAACAACAAAATAGTAACAAAATTTTCCTAATGCTTCCTTATATTAATTCAGAGAAGCTAATTACAATACATTCATTAAACCTCTTCAATAAACTTGGATGATACCCAACCTAGTTCACCAATTGCAGAAAAAATTTCACTCCTTGCGGATGTTGTGGCTCACACAGTGGTTAGTGCAGATTACATAGAAGAAGAAGATGTCACCCCACTATCAGTATTACTTGGGAAAATGAAGAAAAGAATAGCCATGGAGACACTTGATGTGAGTGCAGGAAAGGACCCATGTTATGAATAAAATAATATAAATAATATAATCAATAAATAATGATTATTTAATTAGTAATTAGGTTGAAGAGGCATGTATAATGGGACATGACCTTCCATGAAGAGGCATCTACCTAGATATATAAGCAGGCCTCATTTGTAACATTCATATCATCATTATTCTTACATTTTATACAATAATATTTGTATCCTTATGGATATTTTCATATTCCCATTCTTCTCGAGTATTTAACGAGAAGTACAAACTTTGTTCACTTCATTTGGTATCAGAGCAGTTCGAGCCTTTGGCCGCTTAACCAATGCACAAAGCCACACTCTTTGATCCATGTCTTTGGCCATAAAATTTGTCAATCTTGTTTTCATGGTGACTGAAGAATTCGCTACAAATTTTGGAGTTTCTCCGCTGCTAAGTTTATCAGCGGACTGTGGCCATTTAAAAAAGAAAAAAAAACATTATATAATTTAAAAAGAAGAAGAAGATAAAATCAAGTTATATATATATATATATATATATATATATATATATATATATATATATATATATACATAGTCAAAATCTAATATATTAAAAAATATAGATTAAAACAAACAAAACAAAGTTATATATAATAAAAAACAAAAAGTTACAGGTTGATATGTACTGCCAGTCCTCGATGCCTATTGTGCTACCAACCAACTGTCGCTACAACAACATAAACACCAGGACGTCATTGTATGTCATTTTTTCTATCCGTATGGAGCAAATTCACACCGTTACAACCACCACTCTCTCTGATATTTTCGCTTTCGTATAAGCCGCAACCATGACCACGCAAACTGTCACCTTCTCCCACGTCGTCTGCAGCACGGGTACCTACTCATCCTACCTGCAACTGCAACCATCTAAATTCTTCTCCATGACTGTGAAACCAACCTTCTCGACGCAACTACTGTAGCTTGTGAGTTCCCTGTCTGTCGTGCCTTCCCCGTTGCATCGACTCCCTTCACGCTACAGTTCCCACCACACTGCCATCCTGACATCGACATCTAGTTGACTATCAACTCCCCATAGTCTTCTTCCCACCATCAAAAGCCACACTCAGCACGTCCATCCTCGATTTAAGTCATCCGCCATTGTTTTTTTGGGCCACGGTTGTGACTCTTTGTATCTTTTTTGTTTGGACCATTTAAATTACATAACATAAATTTAAATTATATCATAAATATATAATCCTTATAGTTATAATATAATTCATTAATATGAAAACTGTGGATAAAACTAATACCTAGAATTATAATTCCAACTTTCACATGAAATATAAAGGGTATTTAAAATATATAAAAATTCAATGTAAAGTTTAAAATGCAAAAAGGGAATTCGAAAATGAAATTAAAAAATTAAGAGGAGAAAATATATTTCTTATAAGTGAGGAAAAGTGAATTATTGAAGTCTTATTATAGCCATTCGAATTGGAATTGGAAATATATGTATTAAAGGGTGAAAGGGAATTTTAAAGAAAGGGTTAATAAAAGGAAGCTTTAATTATACAATCTTTAATAAGTTAAAAGAATTCAAAATGAGTTCCACACAACAATTATTATTTTGGAATAAATGTCAGTTTTGTAAAACATACATTTAATATTCATGGATTCATAAAAATTGCGAAGTAGTCCAACATGTGGAAAATTATTTTATGCAGAAAAATGCCATGATAATAAACTGATGAAAATGATAGAACTAGAGGAAACACTTGTAAAATTGGAACAAAAATTAACAGAAACGGATGAGGAAATTTTGTGTCTAGAGGACCATAGCCAAAAATTACTTGTGAAGCTCAAGAATTCCAATGAAAGAAAGAAAAAATTAGAAGAATAAAAGGAATGTGTCAAGACTAAATTCAACAAGAATCTATCAGAGAAAAAAAAATCACACTTAGAAAACCTTAATCAAAAGTTATTAGAACAAATTAAGTGTTTAAAAGATGAGAAGTTTGAATGCCAAAGTAAAGTTGACTTAGAAAATGAGGAACTCTTACGTCTCAAAAGGAATCATAATCTACTCACTCAAATTAAGAAACTTAAAAATGATAAGAAATCATTGAACAACAAATTAGAGGAATTTATCACGAAAGAAGCATCAAAGTCTTTAGTCCATGTTGAAGAAAAAAATCTAAACCCCGATCTAGTCAAATGTATCCCAACTGAAGAAGAGGAAAAACTAGATGAAGTAAATATGTACTGAGAAGTTGCAGTTACAGCAACAAAATATTCAAGTGAAGATCCATAAATTAACCTTTCAACGTCCTTGGCTATAGGAAATCAGGTGCTTCAAATAAATCAAGGAGACGACAAAAACAAGATAAGGAAAAATAAAATCAATAGAATTCCTTACTGTCATCTGAATCATGAGAGTAGACAACTCGATAAAGCTACATATTCAGAACATAAACAACAAACTGATTTTCTGAAGAATATTAATGTGGGTGAAATCCACTCATGTGATCAAAATTCATCACAAGTTGCTAGTCACTGCAAGATTTCATGGAATATTAATTTAGGATGGTCTGATACCTTCTCAGTGCGACAATTTTGTTTGTCACTTAGAGGATCATATCAACTTGTATCGACAAGGTTGACTACTCCGAGACGAGAAAACATTTGTAGCAGAAAAAGAGATCAAGGCATTTCATCAACAAGCTTTGAGGACAAAGCTTTTTGAGGAGGAAGACAATGTTATGAATAAAATAATATAAATAATGTAATCAATAAATAATGATTAGATAATTAGTAATTAGGTTTAAGAGGCATGTCTAATGGGACATGACCTTCCGTGAAGAGGCACCTGCCTAGCTATATAAGTGGGCCTCATTTGTAACATTCATATCATCATTATTCTTACAATATATATAATAATATTTGTGTCCTCATGTATATTTTCATATTCCAAGTATTCTTGAGTATTTAACAAGAAGTATGAACTTTTTTCACTTCAACCCAGTGGTGCATCAAAAGGATGATGGAATGCAGGGTGTTGAAACCCTTTGTGATGAGGAAATGCAAGATATTGATGGTCAGGGTGATGTCAGCCTTGATGACACTGATACTTGTTTTGAGTCAACTGCTGATAAGACTCTCACACAGGAGGAATTGGATAAATAAAACCCTACTCTCTACCTTAATTGCCAAGTCTAGGAACTTAAGCAACACATTTATGGACTGGAGGTATTGAACCAAAAACCCTATTCTCTACCTAATTCAATGTATTGTTTGGATCTGGTGCTTGTAATAATTTTTCCTTTAATGTCTCAAAATACTGTTGGCAAGCTGCAGACCAAGAAAACTCATTGTCCTTAGCTAATAATCGAAAGAGGGGGATAGCTATCCTAGAAAATTTCTCAATCAATCTCTTATAGTAGCCCGCATGTCCCATGAATCCTCTCACTTCCCTTTGTGTTTTGGGTGTAGGAAGACACAAAATAACCTCTATCTTAGCTGGCTCAACCTGGATACCTCTGTTACAAATTATGTGACTAAGAAATACTCCCGATTTTCACATTAATCTACACTTTTTGTCACTAAAATAAAGGTGAGCTTCTTGGAAAACAAAAATCACTTTTTCCAAATTTTTGAGGGCTTCCTAAAATGAATCACAAATACCAAAAAGTGATCCTATTTCTACACACTGAGGGTAAAAAAAAAAAGCCAAAACCTCCCTTTGAAAGGTATATGGGGAATTACATATCCCAAATGGAAGCACTCGGTATGCAAATTTCCCCCATGGGCATGTTAAGGTGGTCTTATCTTGATCCTCGGGTGCGATCAGTGTTTGGTTGTAACCATTAAAGCCATCTAAAAATGAAAGGTACTTTTTACCGGCAAGGGTATCAAGCAACTAATCGATGAAAGTAAGGGGAAAGTAATCCTTGAGACTGGCTTTATTCAATTCTCTGTAATCGATACAAAGGCGCCATCTCCCTTCTTTCTTCAGGACCAAAACCAATGGATACATCCACTGGCTATCAGATATGGGATAAATAATGTCAACATATAAGAGTTTTTATAATTCTTCCTTCACAACTTCTCTTAGAGTTGGTTTCATACGCCTTTGGGGTTGTCAGACAGGTCGGGCTCCCTCCTGAATATAAATATGATTATTACAGGTTTTAGGAGAGATGCCTTTCATGTCTTTGTATCCCCATGCAAATGCATCAAGATGGTTTTGCAACAAACTTACAAGTTTCTCTTGTTGGGATGAATCCATGTCCGAGATAATATGTAAATACTTTCCTGGACTAATTTCAACAAGGGTGGTTTCAGGTTTGAGAGTACAAAGAGGTGCTGCTAGAGACTGCGGTAAGGAAGGTTGGGATTCACAAATTTCCTGAAAATATAGACTAAATATTTGACACAGTGATTCAAAGTTTGGCATGGTATCTAGATTATTTAGGAAGTCTCGTATCTCACCCTCCTGAGTTGACTTAGTGTGGTGATGTATCATAGAAACTAACTGAGTATCTTCATCACTACTGTAATCTATCCATAAGGTCTCTCTAAGCTCCTGGATAGATTTGGTAGATGGATATAAGGTGAATTTCTTCCTAGAATCTCCATGGGAAATGTACATGTCACCATAACGACATCTAATATAAGCATCGACTGTAGCAAGCTATGGTCATCCCAATATCAAGGGATGTCCTCACACAAGATTCTTTGGCTGAAGCACAATGAAGTCTATGGGATATTCCCAAGAATCTATCGAAACAACCACATCATTTAGCACTCCCTCTGGCTTGATTTTAGATCTATCTCCCAATTCAATCATAGTAGGAGTAGGAAGAATATGGAACAACCCAAGTTGATCCATGGTTTGCTTGGTCATAACATTAATGGTTTCCCCTATGTCTATAAGCACATTGGAGGCAAGGACATCACCTACCTGAATGGAGACAACTGGATTTCCAGGGTCGGTGCATTTTTCCATTTGCACACACCCTGTCATTAACATTGCCAATCTTCCAACAAATTGAATCGTTTTAGGTTCTAATATTTTCCTTCTTGGCTTCTTGAGGCAAATTTCCCTAATGATTTTTGTATAGATGAGGATCTCTTTGATGGCTTGGAGCAGAGGGACCTTTAGAAAAAAAATTCTAAGCTCAGAAACCAGATTGGACTTAGGAGCGGGGTCATTCTTCTCCATAAATAGCCTATCTGGATAGGGAGGCCAGTTTGAATAATATGGTAAAAGCTCAAAAGGTACATGGATTGGATTTTTTATCACCAAATTGAGGCTGACGGGCTGCTTCAACAGTAAACCTAGAGTAAGTATTTCAAACCTACGTTTGGGTGGAACTTATCCTTTCCAACCTAAGAGGGCTCTCTCAAGGATAAGAATCATATTCAATAGACAATTATTGGAAACAAAGATGGCTAACTCTCAGTGTATTTTGAATGCTTTTTATGCAGGTGAAGGATGTGAATAAATAGCTACCATTGGGCATGGAGTCAGAGGAAACTCAATTACATGAAAAAAATTTAACATGGAAGTTGAAGCATGTGTGTATTCCCATAAAAACACAACTTGAACAGTAAACCATATGCATACAGGAAACTGGAGTATGATTAAACATGAATTCCAAGTGATTACACATAAATCTAAATGAATAAAATTCAAATAGATAAATAAGACAAATCTATTTAATAACCCTTATCAACTACAACCAACTAATTTTTTGAGTGTACTGGACTGATGATGTGTCATTATGCCATGTGGATTCTGAGTTGGACCTCTTCCAAGTCGAATTTTACAAATTTTACACAAATATGTTAGTGAAAACTATGAAAAAGGAGGCCTCAAACATGAGTGCATAAATTCCAAAACCTAATGACTTTGTAGCAACTAATAGAGGTTTTTTTAGATGGATTTGTGCAGAAGAAAAACCTCCTTCATATTTCCAAAATTATTTTTCATTTGGTCAGAAATTGAAGTTGAAGTTGACTGCTAAAACAATCATGTACAAGAAATTTCAAGACAGTTCGTAGCATTTTCATTTCACCACCTTTTGCATAACCTTTGACATTTATAACTGTTGGAGGGTCTTCCTTGGGTATAATAAGATAAATAAATTCCTCTAGCACTCTCTTCCATGTACTTTTTGAAGGAGTCTTAGCCTAAGGAAATCTACAGCGAGTTCGTAGTGAAAATTTAGCCTCAAGCCTGGAGCACGCTACAAACCCTCACCTAGTTTGGTAGATTTTTTTGTAATTTATTCTTCTTTGCCCAAAACTCATATTTGCAGCCTGCATATGTCTTGTGATGATAGCTTAGAAAAAAAAGTGACTAAAAATGTGTTGTGTAACCAGCTCCAATAATAGAAGAAAAGAGATATCAACGCCTTAGAAATAAGCCACTTCGAGGGGGCAACCTCCAATACATTACATAAATGAAAAATTCTTGGATGATACAAATGAAAAAAACCTCCTTCTATATATAGGAGTCCATGGGGCCACAATATAATCCTAGTGGGGCCATAATGTTATCCTAGCCGACCTAACAATAATAATATAAGGGCACAATAATAACAATATGGGGGTTACAGGGGTACAATAATAACAATAAGGGGGGCTACACTAACATAATAAGGGGCTACACTATTAATATAGGGAATTAACATGCCCCTCTCCTTCAAAAAAGTGTTGTCCTCAACACTTGAGTAGCTCTGGGTGCTTCTGTATAAAAGTCTCATCCTCCCATGTAGAATCTTCAGTGGGTAAGTTCCTCCACTTGATGAGATACTCTGAAATTGATCGATTCCGTAGTTGTCGAGTTCTTGTTTCCGTGACTGCTTCAGGTTCCAATATGATTTTTCCTTCCTCATCAAGTTCTGGTAATATTGTTTGAACTGGAATATTTTCACCGATAACCTTCTTCAAGCATGAAACATGGAAAATGGATGTACTCGCGAAGAAGCAGGAAGCTCCAATTTGTATGCCATAGTACCAATCTTTTGCAACACCTTGTAAGGACCATAGTACTTTGGCGATAATTTAATATCCTTCTTAGCTTGCTTGAGGGACATTTGTTTATATGGTTGTAGCCGTAAAAATACCCAATCTCCTATATCAAAACTTCTCTCGCTGCGATGTTGATCTGCCTGTTGTTTCATTCGATTTTGTGCCAAATTCAGGTTATCCTTTAAGAGTTGGAGAACTTCGTGCTGATGCTCGACGTGATCTTCCACTGCTTGAACCTTCGAATTTTCCCTTAAAGATGATGTGATCGATGGTGGATGATATCCATAAAGTGCCATAAATGGGGTCATTTTTGCTGCAGTATGGAAGGAAGTGTTATACCTCCATTCAGCGAGAGGTAACCACTTGACCCATTGTGTTTGTTTATCAGATACAAAACAACGAAGATATCCTTCCAAACATTTATTTACTATCTCAGTTTGACCATCAGATTGAGGATGATAACATGAGCTATGAGCTAATTGAGTACCCAAACAAGAAAATAACTCCGTCCAAAAATTTCCAGTAAAAATGGGATCTCTGTCGCTCACAATAACCCTTGGGCTTCCATGTAGCTTTGAATTCTGTCCATAAATGTAGTAGCAACTGTACTTGCTTTAAATGGATGAGATAATGCACAAAAGTGTGCATACTTGGTAAGTCTATCAACTACCACCATGATGACACTCTTTCCTTCAGACTTAGGTAAACCCGTGATAAAATCCATTGAAATCTCCTCCCAACGTTGACCTGGAATGGATAAAGGTTGTAGAAGTCCTGGGGTCTTAATTGTTTCCACTTTATTCTGTTGGCAAACCAAACATTCCGCCACAAACTTTCGAATATCAGATTTAAGGCCATCCCAAAAACATTCTTTCTTCACCCTGTGGTAAGTTTTTAAAAATCCTGAGTGTCCTCCTAAAGGAGAAGTGTGAAATTCCAGAAGAATCTTTTGTTTTAGTTGGGAATTCTTACAAATATATAAGCGATCTTTGTACCATAAGGAATCATTTTTCCAACTAAATGTATCACATGTACTAGGATCTTGCTGCAACTTTTGAATGAGTGTCCATACATCTTTTTCCTTCTTCCATTCATCTCTTGCTTCGGTTATCCAATCTGGTTGGATAATAGAAATGGCACAAAGCAATGCTTCCATCTCTTCATTCTTTCTTGAGAGTGCATCTGCAACAACATTAAGCTTTCCTTTTTTGTAGATTATTTCAAAGTCATAACCCAACATCTTTGTGACCCATTTTTGCTGCTCTTTTGAAGATAGTCTTTGTTCCAAAGTGTTTAAGACTATCATGATCAGTTTTTACCTTGAAGTGTCTTCCCATTAGGTAAGTTCGCCATTTCTTTAGTGCATGCAGTATTGCTAACATTTACTTCTCATAAATAGGTTTTTGTAAATACTTTCCTTTGATTGGACGACTTTCAAAAGCAATGGGTCTTCCTTCCTGCATTAAAACTGCACCAATTCCATTTCCTGAGGCATCACATTCCACAATAAAGGTTTTTGTGAAGTCTCGCGTAGCTAAGACCGGTGCTAGGCACATTGCCTCTTTAAGACGTTCAAAGGCCTTAGTTGCTTCAGGAGTCCATGAAAATGCATCTTTCTTCAATAATGTTGTTAGAGGTGCTGCTATTCTCCCATAATTCTTAACAAACTTGCGATAATACCCCGTTAACCCGAGAAATCCTCGCAACTGTTTTATGGTTGTGGAGACTTTCCATTCCTTAATGGCTCTAATTTTGTTAGGGTCTACTTTAACACCCTCGTGAGATACAATATGACCCAGATATTCCACCTCTTGTACTCCAAAGAAACATTTGGATTTTTTTGCATATAATTGTTTCTCCTGCAATAGTTTGAGCACCCTGTCAACATGTTCAACATGATCCTTCCAAGACCTGTTGTAGATTAGTATATCATCAAAAAAATACTAGCAAAAATTTTCTAAGGAAGGGTTTGAAAATGGAATTCATCAACCCTTGAAATGTAGAAGGTGCATTGGTAAGGCCAAAAGGCATGACCAAAAATTCATAATGACCCTCATGAGTTCGAAATGCTGTTTTTGGAATATCTTCAGTCTTCATTCTAATTTGATGATATCCTGAACGAAGATCCAACTTGGTAAAATAAATTGCTCCATGTAATTCATCTAATAATTCATCAATCACAGGAATGGGAAATTTGTCTTTAATGGTGAGCTTATTGATCTCCTTATAATCCGAACACATTCGCTATGATCCATCCTTCTTGTGTACCAAAACTACAGGAGCAAAGAAAGAACTTTGACTAGGTTGAATTATACCCGCCTCTAACATTTCTGCAATCATACGTTCAATTTCGCTCTTTTGGAAGTAAGGATATCTATAAGGCCTGATGTTTGGAGGAACACTTCCCGGAATCAAATGAATAGCATGATCATGATCACGAATAGGTGGGATTCCTTTGGGAGTTTCAAACACCTTGGAATGATTGTCCAAGACTTGTTGGAGATCTGCAGAAATAGATGATTTTGATGTTGGAACTTCTAGTGAGCATAATTGTGCAATTACGCCTCGTTGTTCTTTCTTTAGAATCTTTTTCATGACATTAGAGCTTATTATCCTTCCTAGCTTCCCTGCAATACCTCGTAATTCAACTTCCTTTCCTTCTGAAAAAAATTTCAAGAAAAGTTCTTGAAAATTAAAAGCAACCGTCCCTAAAGATTGTAACCATTGTACTCCTAGTACAACATCAGCACCTCCCATAGGAATGGAAAGCATTGGACTAGTCAATACATATTCCCCCATGGTTAGCTTGATATCATGGCATTTTCCAGAGCAATTTATAGTTCCTCCATTTGCAACCATCACTTGAAATTCTGGTGCTGGGTATAGGAAACAATTTAATTCCTTGGCTACCTTACAATGAATAAAATTGTGGGTGCTACCTGAATCAATCAACACTATTACCTTTTTCTTCTTGATTTGTCCTACTATCTTGAGAGTTTGAGGAGTGGTAATTCCTGCCAGTGCATTACACGATATGGTCGGATTCATTTCTTCCTCTTCTAGGGTTGGTTCCCGGTGTATATCTTCTTCTTGTTCATTTTCTTCTTCCTCTTCACAATCTATGTAAAATAATTTCTTCTCAGCACACTTATGACCTTTAGTTTATTTTCTATCACAACTGTAGCAAAGCCCTTTTGCTCTTTTTTCTTCCAATTGTTGTGGTGTCAACCTTGTAGGTTGTGGAAATCTAGGCGTATCAACACTTCCTTCTTTATAGAATTGAGTGGTAGGCTTCCTTGTCGCCATAATTTTACATTCAACTTTTCTTGCCAACCTGAATGCCTTCTCCAATGAATCAGGTTCCAAAACGCGAACTTCATGTTGGATGTTATCCTTTAAAGTGCTTATGAAGAGATCAATACTGTGTTCCTCTGGAATATCAGTTACCCTTATATTCAATTTTTGGAAGTCCTCAATGTGCTGCCCCACTAAACCCTTTTGTTTGAGATTTATCAATTGGCTAAAGAAGGTGTTGCTCTTTGTATCCTCATAATGTGCTATCATTTCCTCCGTTAAAATTGACCAAGTGACAATTTTTTTACGGGAGCAAAGCCATTGATACCATACAAATGTATTTTGTTCTAAATGTAAAGTTGCAATGCGTACCTTTTGTGTGTTTTGCACGTTATGGAGATCAAAATATTGCTCCATCCGTAGTATTCATGTTACAGGATCCTTTCCATAAAACTTCCTCATATCCATCTTTGGAATATGGTGGTTCTTCCCGCCAACATTAGAGTTTATGAAATCACGATTAACATTTATTTTGTTCTCATCATGAGGTTCTTCTACTATCTTTTCACCATTAGGAAATGTTTCTTGTATCAACTTTGTCAAACCTTCCATGTCTGCTTTTAGAAAATTCTTCATGTTTTCCATTTTCTCATCGATCTTAGCTTCCATGTCATCCATCTTAGATTCCATGCTAGCCTCCATGCCATCCATCTTAGCTTCCATGCCTTTCTTCAAACCGTCCATCTTCACTTCCACGCCATCCATCTTAGCTTCCATGCCTTTCTTCAAACCGTCCATCTTCACTTCCACGCCTTTCTTCAAAACTTCCATTTCATTTTTTGTTGCTCCTTGCGAGAGTGAAATTTGTTGCACTTGCTCTTGTAATTTTGATAGATCATGTTGCAATTCTTCATCTTCATGAGTCATAGTAGAGCCTTCTGAAGGCTTAATGGGTGTTGAATTATTTTTACGGGGCATTTTTTAGAACCCAATACGGATATATATTCTACAATATGCCCTTGGAATCAATTCAAATTGATTCTTCAAACAAGACTTATGCAATTCGGAAAAAATGCACACCTTTTTCTTTCTCTTTTTTGAGGAGCTCGATGTTGAAGTTGGATTTATCTCTGCTATTTTGCTATTGCAACACTTCAATATCTCAATCTGAATTTTGTACCAACGTAGCCTTCGGCCCTCTAAATTATACTGAAGGTCACTGTGTCCAACTGATTGATTCTCCAAGACAAAAGCTATGTCCAACTTCCCACAATGACCTAATTATGGATCGTTCAAGATAGCTTAACTTGTACGCTTCTTGCCACGTGGTCAACAAGCTTTCGTCCTTTTGTCTCTTAAAATTGATAATTAAGAAACTACAGTCTGTGTACTTGTGACCACTTTTTACAGCACTCCAATCTGATGCCCAGAGAGAGAGTTATTGAACTTTTCCCACGATCACCTCTTTGAGATGCAATTCAGGAGCCTGAAAAAGCACTACCTTCCACAGATCATATCTCCAAAAATATTGCGAACCAAGCTCTGAAAGTTTTTGAAGAATTTCCTCAGGATTTCAGCTTCGCACCATATGAATTTCAGATTCTGAACCTTCGTAGAAAAAATAATCTACAAGAATCTGACTTTGATGACCTGTTTAGATCTGAAAAAGACCTAACTTCCATGATCATATCTCCGTAATATTGAAACTAGTTCAAAAGTTTTAGACAATATTCCTTATTATTTCTGCTTCGCACCCTAAAAATTTCAGCTTCTGAAACTTCGTAGAAAAAAAGTTATAGCGAAAATGCCACGAAGACCTGTTTGGAGCAGCGAAACCCTAGAATCCAAAGCTCTGATACCAAATGTTGTGTAACCAGCTCCAAAAAGAGAAGAAAAGAGATATCAACGCCTTAGAAATGAGCCACTTCGAGGGGGAAACCTCCAAAACATTACATAAATGAACAATTCTTGGATGATACAAATGAACAAAACCTCCTTCTATATATCGGAGTCCATGGGACCACAATATAATCCTAGTGGGGCCACAATGTAATCTTAGCCGACCTAACAATAATAATGTAAGGGCACAATAATAAAAATATGGGGGTTACAGGGGTACAATAATAACAATAAGGGGGGCTACACTATTAATATAGGGACTTAACAAAATGTGTGGCTTACCATGTTTAACATCAACATATTGCATAATTACTTTAAGACCCTTTTTCTTCAATTCAGCTTGTAGCATCTCTATCGAACCAAACTGACATGCTGAGGTGTTGACCACTGATACACTGGAGTTAAGAACTTGAAAGACTTCAGGTTGAGATGGTAAGCTATCCAATTGATGAGTTGGCATGCTTTGTTGCCTTGATGAGATGTCATACACATGAAGTTTGATAGTTGAGCTGCCCCCTTAAACAAATGGCCTAATGAAATTTCTTGAACTCATTTGATGATTCAGTTACCTCCTTACATGCGTTGAATGCTTCAAAAATATCACAAACTCATAAGGCTGGAAAAACAACGCATTAGGAAAGTTAGCAGCGAATTTTGAATATTTTACACTAATTTCACTACGAACTTGGGTAAAAGTGTCAAATTCACTCTAATGACCAGAGTTTCTCGTGCACAAGATATTTTTAGATTTTCATTTGAAATTGACTCCTATCACACAAATGATGACGATCAAGACCCCTCACATATGTGCATTTTTTGTAAATTATGAATTCAAAAGACCCTATTCAACTCTAAGTGACTCAACCTAATTAACTTAAGACCAACCAAATTTTATCATGGATAACAGTGGCTCCAATGGGGATGTTGCAACAAAGAACAAGTAGACCAAGTTCCTTATCCATTGGGTTGATCCCAACCTCTTGTCATATTCTTTAGCATGCATTCGTCCCTTGACATGCTCTTGAAAAAAAAAACTTGTAAAAACCGAAACTTGCAAATACAATCTTCAAACTAAATGTTGAAAGAGATGCTTTCCCAACAAGCCTGTTTATTTACATACCAATCCTACTCTAACAAATGAAAACCAAACTTTCAATTTCAAGCAATATGAAAGTTCCAATATAGCCAGACAAAAAGTTGATCAAACACATGGGCTTCTTGATTGTACTTGAACAACATTGAAAGTGAGTCATCTATTGGCAACTCATAATGAAAATTGAATCCCTACTCCATAAGAAATACAAAATCTATCTTGGATGATGACTACAATGGAATTACCATTGGATCTTGGAAACCATGAAAAAACACCTTTTCTTGATGAGTAAAACCATAAGAGTTGAATTCATTCATAATTGATGGCTTCTATTGTCCCATGTCATCAATTCCAAGAAAATCATCAAATAAAAAGGAAACAATAAATTTTTATTCCCTTTCGTGTAAATCAATAAAACCATCCATGCATCCTTGAACATCTTCAAACATGACATCCATATTGTGTGTATCGAAACTATTTTTCTTATCAAAAAAATCAGATATAATCTTTGGTAGTTTTTCTTGAGGATTGTCATCTTGATTCTGAACACTAACAACTCCTATACAAACAAATTTATGTATATCATCCATGTCATTATTATGATCTCAAAATAGAATAGGTAAAACATGTATATTGAACTCTTCATGTAGCTCGAGTTTACCCAAAATTTAACTTTCATCACATGTTACTTCACTGTTCAGAATTTTCATGCATGTATTTTCAACAACCTCATCTTGAGGAGTTTCTTCTTGACATAAAATTTCAGAGAAGGAATGGGCAAAAAAACAATTTGAATGATTTGGCTCATACCTTTGACTGCATATAGATTTAAAAGGCTACAAATCCTCATAAATTTCATGTAATATGACTTGACTATAAAATTGTTTATCTATTTTATTTTCAAGAAAATAAGACACTTCTTCTTGTTGGAAACCTTCTTGATTATCATGAAAATTAACCTGAGAAGAGAATTCATAAAGTGCCTCTAACATATCCTTATCTGTGCACTCTTCATTATCGCCAAGACATTTAAGATATGGAATAAACATCTCATAAAATCACAACAATATTGTAATAGTGATAAGGAAGAATGACATTTCTCATAATGTTGGAAGAGCGTTCTATGGAAATCTTTAAGACAAAACAAGATCCCTAGCTGCAACCCTTCATACCATGTTCTAGCTTCATCCTCTAGGGTGTCCATAAAAATTTTCATGAGACTATCCTCAGGAAACTCAACTCGAAACTTATACACATGCATATGGAATCTAACCAAGTGAAGAGAAGCATTATCTTTCTTTTCATCTTTAAATATGGGAAGATAATTTTACCAATTAACTCTTGGCATAGGATTTGGAAAACCATGGATTTGAGACCAAATCATAGGGGCATACTTGACATTTTTTCTTGCAAAAGAACTCATCTTGGAACTTCATCAAGCTATTGATATTCAAGCAATGGAGTTACCATGAAGTTATGAATTTCTGAATTCTTTAAGAAAGGAGTCACCAAGGAAGAATGTACAACCTTCAAATTGTCTGATCTCCTACTACCTTCAAGAGTTTACTATTTCTGTTTGAGCACAAAATTTCAGGAAAATGTATCTTTAGTCTCTCGACAGATGCACCAAAACGTTATCACCAAATTAAGGTTGATGGGTTGCTTCAATAGTGAATGGAATAACTATTTCAAACCTACTTTTGGTTGGAACTTAGCCTTTCCAACCTGAGAGGGCTCTCTCAAGGATAAGAATGATATTCAATAGACAATGCCTGAAAAAAAGATGGTTAACTCTGTGTGTGTTTTTAATGTTTTTTATGTAGGTGAAGGATGTGAATAAATAGCTACCATCGTCCACGGAGTCAGAGGGATGGTAGTTACATGAAAAACATGTAATATGAAAGCTAAGTCATGTGTGTATTCCCATCAAAACACAACTTGAATAGTAAACCATATGCATATAGGAAATTGGAGCATGATTGAACATGAATTCCAAGCCATTACACATAAATCTAACTAAATAAAAATCAAATAGATAAATAAGACAAACGCATATGAGAACACATGATGAATCTCAGGTCTGATAGAAGCCTTCTGCAAGTGTATATTACTGACTGAAAAATATTACAAAAGTAGCTTGTAGCATGACATCAATAAACCTCCTCTAATCCTCTCATCTACCTATTTATAGAGTGAGGACTCATAGAAATGGTTTTCCACCTTTCTAGCTCTGAATTCCTACCTCAGAGACCAGTTCCAAATAGGATTACATCACTTGGAGACTTCCTAGGGATATTTTCTGTTTGGTAGAGTTTGAATACAAAAAATACTCTTATTTCATTAAATAACTCAAAAAAATTATTTCATAACCCTTATCAACTGCAACCAACTAATTTTATGAGTGAAATGGACTACTGCTGTGTCATTATGCCACGTGGATGTTGATCTAAACCTCTTCCAAGTCGAATTTTACAAATTTTACACAAATCTAGTTAGTGAAAATTATGAAAAATAGGCCTCAAAGATGAGTGAATAATTTCCAAAATATGATGGATTTGAAGAAATAGAGAGGGGTTTTTTTGTATGGGCTTGTGAAGAAGAAAAACGTCATTCATATTTCCAAAATTATTTTTCATTTGGTCAGAAATTGAAGTTGAAGTTGACTGCTAAAACAGTCATGTACAAGAAATTTCAGGACAGTTCGTAGCGTTTTCATTTCACCACCTTTTGCATAACCTTTGACATTTATTACTGTTGGAGGGTCTTCCTTGGGTCTAATAAGCTAAATAAATGCCTCTAGCACCCTCTTGCATGTAATTTTTGAAGTATTTTTAGCTTAAGTAAACCTACAACGAATTCGTAGGGAAAACTCAGCCTCAAGCGTGGAGCACGCTACAAACTCACCTCGTTTGGCAGATTTTTTTGTAATTTCTTATTATTTGCCAAAAAATAATGTTTGCAGCGTGCATATGTCTTGTGATGATAGTTTAATACAAAAAGTGACTAAAAATGTGTGGCTTAGCATTTTTAACATCAACATCTTGCATAATCACTTTAAGACCCTTTTTCTTCAATTCAACTTGTAGCATCTCTATCGAACCAAACTGACATGCTGAGGAGTTGACCACTGATACACTGGATTTAAGAACTTGAAAGAATTTAGGTTGAGATGGTGATATTTAGAATTGATGAGTTTTCATGCTTTGTTGCCTTGATGAGTTGTCATACACATGAAGTTTGACAGTTGAGTTGCCCCCTTAAACAAATGGCCCAATGGAATTTATTGAACTCATTTGATGATTCAGTTACCTCCTTACATGCGTTGAATGCTTCAAAAATATCACAAACTCATAAGGCTGGAAAAAAAACACATTAGGCAAGTTCGTAGTGAATTCTAACTGTTTTACTCTGATTTTGCTATGAACTTGGGTAAAAGTGACAAATTCACTCTAATGACCATATTTTCTCATGCATGAGATATTTTTGAATTTTCATTTTACATTGACTCCTATCACATGAATGATGACCATTAAGACCCCTCAAATATGTGCATTTTTGAAAATTATGGATTCAAAAGACCCTATTCAACTGTAAGTGACTCAACCTAATTAACTTAAGACCAACCAAATTTTATCATCGATAACAAGATGAATGGTGACATCTCTTCTAGAATGGCTAGGAGTTTCCTCCTCACCTTTCTCTTCAATAATCACCATGGGATGATTTTGTTTTTATGATGTTACTACCTTCCATGATATTAGTTAGAGTTAATTGACCCCAACCGGCATGGACTAATAACTGGGTGGAAGAAGTGGTTTAATGGAATGAATCATTTGTACCGCTTTTTTATTGGGGTTTGGTATGAGTTGAGAAGGAATTTGGGGTGGTTGAAAAGGTGGAGGTAAAGGTAATGGTGGCATAGGCTGACTTATCTGGGGCAATGATGGTTGAAGCATTTGGTAAGGTGCATATGTAGGAGGATATGATTGCATAGGTGTAGGATAGGAAGGATGTGAATGGTTTGGACCTCTCCATCCTTGTTGCCAAGATTGGGAGGGTTGTCCATACTGAAAATGATTCCCATGATGCCAAGGTTGAGAGTGGTTAGTATTATGATAGGAATATGGATGTGTATTATAACCAAAAAAAATGTGGTGGAGGTTCAGGAACCATACTTGCACCTACCTGAGGTGAATTTGTCTGTGCTCCCATAACATGCAATGGCTCAGGTTCAGAATTCCCTCCTTCAAATACTACTTTAAATCCAGGTATGGAGGAGAATTTTTCAATGGCATGGTTCTATGCATAAATTACAAATTTATTAGTTCCCTTAACATCATTAGGACATTATCTTAAAGGATGATTTTTCCTACACTTCGGACAAAAACTAGACAATGACTCTTGTTCTTCTACAAGTTTTTGCTGAAATTTCAAAGAGTTTATTTTATTGCTAACAATATTCATTATTTCAATTTTCATATTGTCCATTTTATTCTCTAAACCAATAATCATAGCATCTGTAAATCCAAGTTTGTTATTTTTGCTACGGATTCCTTTACCGGATGTAGATTGATTCCCTGAGAATTTCCTGCACAGGTCACAAATTTGATCAAAAAGTTTTTGAGAAATATCCCCTTGTCCTAAAAAATTTAAATTATTTCTAGCATCATCATTAAGCCCACGTAAGAAAAAGGTTCTAATAGTACTTAGATCAAATTTTTGTTTTGAACTTTGGAAGATATACAAAAATCTTTCCAGATAATCTTCCAAGGTCTCATCATCACCTTGCAAAATGGTGAAGATTTCATCTTGCATTTCTCTAGTTTTACAATATTCCTAATATTTCAAAAAATAAACTCTCTTCATTTTCTCCCAATAATCTATATTATTTCCTCCTAATCCCATGAACCAGTGTAATGTTGAATCCTTGAGAGTTGCAGGAAACAAATTTAACTTTTGAGCATATTTGGAGTAATCATACATTCTACATAATATGTCAAATTCGAATAAGAAATAATATGGGTCCTCGTGTACCTTACCATGTAAATGGGGAAGAGATGATGGGGGAATATTCTTCATTTGCACAACTATATCTGGATCCAAGATCGGAAATACGAAGTTGGATTGTTCCTCATTTACCTGGTTTTGTCCACTTCCCTCAGCATGGTCTTCATGTTCTACCATTTTTGTACCTCCAAGTGAACCACTCTCAACAGGATGATAAGGTAGAATATGGGTTAAATCTCTTTGGAGTCCAACATTACCCTTCTTTCCCTTCATTGGTTGTCTCACACCCGAACTACTGTCTCCATAGTCCAAGTGGACAGTTCCTGTGTGATGGGTCTATGTCTGTTTGGAATTTATGCCTACAAGAGAAAGCCCAATATGAGAAAAAGTTTCAGTTTCATCAGTGTTTCCTCGGCCCCTACTGGGCTTCGGACCCCTACCCATTTTAGGAATTCATCTAAAAAACAATGATAAAACATGAAAAATCTGAATCAAATGTTGTAATTAAATTAAGAAATCATCTCTTATAAAGTCATTCAAACAATAGAAGAACACTGGAGAAAAAATAATAGCAGAATTACCCCTACTGCAGAAGAAAAATGAAAAGTTCTTACCAATCTTAAAACGCCTCCCCGAAAACAACGCCAAAATGTTGGATGTAGGAATTGGAATTTAAAAAACTCCTTCAACACTTAATTTTCAACCTGGGTGCTTCGTAATATTAGAGGTTTAGCACAGGAAATGCCAAGAATGATCTGAATATTTCCTAATTCTATTCCTACTCCTTTAATTACAATTTTCAGAGTTGAAAAAAATGATCACACAACAATTAATACCAAAGAAATTCTGGTGCTGGAATATAAAAGGAAAGTACTTTGCAGACACTCAAATAAAAGGAACTCTCAATTCATTGTGAACAATCATGATTAATGAATTAACATTTAAGATTAAAATTTAATATTATTAGGCTATTCAGGATATATTTCTTCTTCAAAGATATTCTTTCCTTCACTAAATTTTCTTTCCTGCACTGCAATAACATTCCTGTACTGGAACGTTGTTCCTGCACTGGAATGAATTTTATGCACCGAAAGTGTGTTATGTACCTACACTGAAGATTTTGACCTTCATACTAGAGCTCTGAGTCTGTGTAATAGAGCACTCTATTCCCATACTAGAACAGAGGTTCTTGTACCCGAAAACCAATATTCTTGTACTTGGTTTCCAAATCACTTGCAGAAAATAAAGAATGTGTTAACTAAAGAAATAGATTGCAAAGAGAAGATAACTCAAAAGTAAATATTCATAAGAAAAAATATTCTTCAACCAAAATTATATTCAGAAATAAGAAACTCTTTTAAAATTCAAAGTAAGTATTCATGAAACAAGAAACGTCTTTCATGCAAATAGGGAAATTATTTGATCCGTGTATCAATGAGATTCTTCCTAAGATGACTGTTTATCCTATGAATTATATTTGCACTTTAAAATGTTTTAACTCAAAATTTCATTTAAGGATTTTAACATTAAGTTCAGTTCTTACCACAGAAATAATAAGTGCAAGCACATACCTTCATATTGCGATAGTGTTCATTTCAGTTTTATCAATGCAAACTAATTCTTAATTGAACTTGAAATATTAAGGATGCTCCTTCTCAGAAATAAACACTATTTGCAGAAAAAAAAACGAAGATCTTGAAGAAGGAAAGAAACAAAAATAACCTCCAGAAATAAACCAAGGAACTTTGACTTGTAGAAATTAAATTGTAATGGTGCAAGTAGCTTAACTTCACTCCTCTCAAAGAAATGAAACAAGAATCAAAGGAAAAATGTATAAGTTAAGAATCATGCATAATCAAACCCACATACCTCAGATCTGAGACACACGATTTGCAAAAGAATTAAGGAATGTTACTTATGAAAGAATTAGATATGATCTGCTTCACACTTTGCATAAAAATACTAATTTAAACACACCTGACAATAAGGGGAGAATGAGCTGGGTTGGTTGGGCCCTAACCAACCAAATCGTTTCCCTACTACGAGATCTGGTACCTCAATCACTCAATGACACATCACAAGGAAACTGAAACACAAAATTGCATAATCGGCGCAGTCCTTTGTAATAAGTTTCAAAAGAGAAAAGGTACATCATGGATTTCCGATCCACTCCAGAAAAAGGTGATACCAAAATGATTACAGATCACAAAAAAATTCACTACAGCATCGCTAGCTATCCTCTATCAGAAAACTACATTAAATAAATATCCCCGGCCTAGATCCATAACAGAAAATACAACAAAAATTCAACTTAAGCCTTTTGGCTATTATCAAAATGTTAAAATAAGACACACGAGTGAAGTCATGGTCTTCATATCTGCTTCCTTCTCTATGATCTGAGCCCAAAAAATGATGAACTGATCCTCTTGAGGAGAGATCTGCATCGTTGTTGAGTTGTCTCGACCACATATGGCAACTCTAACTTATCGTTTGATAGCTGACTCGGAAGTGCAGGAACCACCGGCCAGCATAGGAATCATTCCTGCACCTATCCATCTCCCACTTATATTGTCACATTATCTCATCAAATTACCTTAGGAAAGTAAATATATTAGTTGCAAAAGTTATTTAGGATATAAAATCTATTAAATTGATAATTAATTCTATGTATAACCTTTAATATTAAAAACATAAAGAGAGTGCATGAATGAGTACAAGTGCAGGAATAAATGGTTTCCAAGGTTAAAATAGAGGTTCAAGTAGTGAGTTCGAAGCAGGATAGGGGTTAAAAAATAGAACAATTCTGCCAACGAACAATTTGGACAAGCAAAAGTTGGTTTTTGAATTTATGAACCCTCTCTTGTACATTGGATTAGGTCGGCCTCACACACATGTACAATTCAAAAGAGAAACCTTAAAATCAAGTGGATCATCATGGAATCATATAAATACAGTTATGATGCTCGTCCAAGGAGGATCAGGTTCACTCTGAGGTGAAATTGAAAGGTCTGAAGCTCACATATCTGATTTAGGGTTTTATGCCTCAGTCACAGGCACAAAAAAAGAAGTATTTTAATGTAGTCACATACAGATAATCTCATCACTACAACTAGAGCCTTCCATTCACACGAAAATCTCTCCATCCATGCGACTAGGGGTTTATGGTTTCTAAAGTACAGATCTGACCCTAGTCACTCGCATGCCAGATTTAAGAGAGCGACTAGGAAGCGTTAGCCGCTTGCAAAACTCCTCCTCCTTGTGACCGAGGCCTAAAAGATGAAATATCAGTCTTCCAATTATTTCAGTCAGTTACCCCAGTTTGCAGCAGTTGACCACAGATAATGACAGTTCATTACAGTCTCCAAAATCAGAGTTTTTGGGTATATACATTGTTGGGTTCATTTCATGGATGTTTTGGTTGTTTTTTTGGTTAGTTGCATAAATGAAGATACAGATCATTGTACTCTCTTTTTCTGAATCATTTGATGATGATCTAATAATAAGAATGATTTGAAATGGTTTTCCCCATAGTGGGTTTTCCCTTGGTCTCTAACCAATCCTGGTGTCTCTATTGTGAATGCTTTTCTTCTATTGTTCCTTCATGTTCCGCTACATTGATGATGATGATATTGTTCTTTCTACATAGTTTCTGATGTAAATCTGAATAATGTTATGATGTTATGGGGTTAATTTAATTTTTCAATGAATAAATGCAATTATCAAAGCACATAACAACATATCCCTATGAACAATTAACATGGTTTCAGAGCTAGGACGAAGAAAGTAATGGATATCACCCCCATGGAGACACCTTTGATGGAAGAAAGAGAATATGGAGGAGACCTAAAAGAATTCTATGGTTTGAAGATAACTTTAGGAAATTTTTGAATTAGGGTTTAACGAATATCATGAAGTTAGGGTTTGGGAGAAACCATAGTTTATGGCAAAGATTTGATATATGAAACTATATAATAGTCAAAGTAAATATGCTCAAGAACTTGCGATAGATTTGATTATTCCCTAGTTGGGATAGTCTCTATTAGGCCTGATTACTAATTCAAATAGTGAAGGCTACATTGTTATGGACAATGATGTCTCTTGAAGGATGGTTCAAGAGGGAGATGATCACCTCTCATTGAAGATAAGTATTTCTTGACTTATGATACTTCTTTGTGTATAATTTTGTTTAGACTTATTTATATTATTATTTATATTATTGTTTATACTTCTCACATATATATTTGAGTATTTGGATGTGTTATCACAAAGTTGCACCTAATTGGCTGTTAATCAGACAACTTCATGTAAATGTTTCAAACCAACTTGTGACTAAACTCTTATCCTCTTCAGTCTGAGAGGGCTCTCTCAGAAGGGGTTGATGATATTTGATAAAGATGAATCTAGATGGCTAACTCTACTTAGAAAATAACTTGATTGTGATGTGTGTAGGTTGAAAATAGTACAAGTCTGCAATTCATTGGGCTTATGGAGTCAAAAAATTCAGTATTTTAGTGGTAGGTTCACTTGACATGGAAGCTGAGGTAGGTAAGAGTTTTTAGCAGAGGTAAATCACACATGAAACATGAAATAACACAGAAAATTCATCATTAAAGAAAGTCAGAGAATACACCTATGAATTTTGAGTATTAAAGATGAAAACCACTGCAAATGGTACACATAGAAAGTAAAGATCAAGTAAACACTAAAAAATCCATGAGAATCTCAGGTCAGTCAAGTAAAAATCCTTTGTAATACTGAAAACAGTCAAGTGACATAAAGCTACAGTATTGCCAAAAAATCTCCAACCCCTGGCAAATTCAAATATCAGCTCTTAAATAGACTTATTACATGAGAGATGATCTGACTCTAGGTTAGATTCATCGATTTTTTCCTAATGACACCTTGCATAACAAGAAAACATATTCTTTAATGAGAAACTGATAACTACACTGCAAAACAATCATTTTCCTAATAGGACTCAAATTGTTCATTATTACATCAACTACCTTATCTCCTAAAACAGTTACGTCTTTGATAACTATTATTTCAAATGTTCGAGTAGGGTGTGATGGGACTCATCAATACATGACATCTTAATTAGCCTCCTCCAAATCTGGAAACAAACCCTATTTTAAGGAAAATTGGTCCTTATCTTCAACGAATGGTTTGGATGATGAGTTGTCTTCATTTCATAGTCTTCAAGTCTTGGATGAATGATGACATAGTTCTTTGACCCCTTGAAGGTATCCACTTGTCCAAAACTGCCCAAAAACCTGCTCATAAAGCTGCAAAATAGCACGCTATGAAATTATGATAGTTTCGTAACGTACTTTCGTAGCGTTACAAAAATTCCCTTTACCATCAAAATTTCTATCTCTTTCCTTTTGTATTGTCTTCATCATGCCTTGACACATCCTCCATGTGATTTCCTCCTCCTGGAAGCTCCCAAAAGTGGTTTTTAATACAAAAAGAACGCTCCAGGTGGTTTCGTTGTGTTTTCCTGGCTTCAAGCTTAGGAAACGCTACGAAACTGCTGAAAATTGTGTTTTTTCCAGATTTTTGTCTAGCTTCAAAAATATGCCTTCCAGCTGTAAAAAAATTGTTTCTAACATGCCATTGACCTTTAAAATGATAAACTAATTCAAACTATGAGTCTTGAGGTGTTTCTTCCTCATTTATGATGAGTTGAGCTATTGGCTCCTCAATTACTATCATTTTTAGACCATTCTTCTCCAAATCCTCATGGATTAGTTCTAGATGTTCCTAGAGGTCTTTAACCTGATCCTTCAACTTTCTGTTGGTATATTTCAAATGCAAGTTCATTCTTCTGACATGTTTGACCTCTTTCCTCAATGGCATAGTCCATTTGATTAACTGATGTGTGTTGTTTAGGGTCTTTGATACAATGTCAACCTGTTCTTCCCAAACCTCTTACATCTTTTCAAACTGAATCTTCTAGATATTATGTGTCCTTTCCTCCTTCTTCATGAAAAATATTTCATGATTAGCCAACTTCAACTGTTCTTCAAGAATTTCAAACTCTATTTTTTCAATTACTTTCTATTTTCCTTTCTTTGTCTTGCTAACTGTATTTTTCTCTACAGGTGATGAAAGGTCAATGATGTCTTGTGGTGGCTAGACTGTGTCATTTGGTGGATGAGCCTGTTTACTGCTCTCCAATAGCTTTCTAGCATGCCTTGTCATGGGCTTCCTAGCCTAGAACCTAAAACCTGCATCCTCACCTTCAAACTCCAGCTCTTTTGCAGATTTAGCTTTCTTGAGTTTCTGTCCACCTTCATCTATATCCTCAGCCTAGACTATAGGAGCCTCTTCAATATCAATGGCATGTAGTATGTCTTATAAATTTCCTTTGTCCACTATTTTTTCTTCTAAATCCATTGTTTGAATTCTTTTAATACTTTTGCTTCCTTGTTTACTCACAACTTGTTCTTGTTTTGCGGGTTTGAACACTTTTGACTTTTGGTTTGCAGGTGGACATTGGGTGTATCAAAACTCTACAATTTCTCTGTTTCCATCATGACTAGTTCACTTTGTTCTGCTCTTGCTTGTTCACTTTTTTCTGCTACTAAAGGTGATGGGATACCCCTAGGTTTAGGAGTTCTTGAAGGGGTAAGGGTATCCATTTCAAAAACACTAACAAACAAGAAATAATACCAGTCTCTGCCTAGTCTTTGGAGCTCATCTAAAACCAAAATTTTTATTAAACCATGATGAAACAATGAGGTTTCACTTCCTTCAAATTTTTCTTGGACCTTATCTTCCATTTTTGCTAAACTTATGTTTAAATAAAAAGGTAGATCAAGAGATATCTTACCAGCAAAGTGTAGGAGAAGCTTGAAATGGTAAGAATAGAATTTATGGTATCTCCCTTCACAAGTGAAATATTTATGGATGATAAGTAGCAACTTTGAGTAGTTATCCTTCATACAGTTCCTTGGAAAGGCATTTTTAAGGTCCATTTCACTGTTTTCTAGCTTGATAAACTCTTTACACTCCTCCATGTTGAATTTGAACCATTTGAACTATTTCTCTTGTCTCCTTGGAATCCCTGTTACTATTGCAATGACCTTTGGTGTAATGGTGAGATTCAACATCCCCACTTTAGTAGTTGTTCCACTGAAGTTTAGGGAAAATAATTTGGAAACCTAAGCATGGCAGCCTTGTAGTCTTTCACAAAACTGTAAACATTCTATCCTTCTAAAGACTTCTACAGCTATTGGGTATTCATTGATCAGATTCATATCTGAGTCATTGGCCACCTTTATTCGTCTTTCTTTTTTCAGCCATAGTTTCTTTAGTGTTTTCTCTGCCTTGCTTGATATTTCTCTGCCTATCTTGATCACTGATATTTGCAACCTTTGAAAATACCAGCCACAACTTTGGATTAATGAAATGCTCTCTAGATCTCAATATCACGCAAAGAAGGAATGAAGAATGAGAAATGACTTAATTTGGAAAGATTTTGAAGTTCGATGCCCACTCATAACATAGTGATGACTCATACATGCTTAAAATGGTGGTGATGAATTCAGCCCTAACCATGTACCTTGATATTTACCCTAACTAACTTGAATAACATCTAACTTATCCCTTTCAAATGATTTTCTAACACCTAACAACTAATTTTACATGACAGACAGGAAACCTCACTTTCGTAGTGTTCCTAGTGTATTTTTAGTTTTTTTCGCTACAAAATTATCAGCAACTTTGTAGTGAAAAGTGAAATTTATTAGTTTATTTCGCTACGAAACTGTTGTTTCTTGGCTAAAACGACCATTTCGGTGTTAAAACCTTGGGAAATGAAAAATTTTAGAAAATTATGAGTGATGTGACATGAGGTGATTTGAAAGAGAGTGGGTTTAGACCTTAGGGTAAATTTAATAAGAAAAATAAAAAAATTTCGTTGACCAAGTAAAGAAAAAATAAATCCTATAACCCTACCTTTGACACATGAACCTATATGAATTTGTTAGATGATGCTTCATTTTTTCTAAGTGATAACAATGGCTCCACTTGGGATGGTGTGCCCTAGTGGTACACCAAATAACCTGTAGTTCCAGTGCTGCCATCCATCTTCTTGAAACAAAAAAAAAAAACTTTGAAAATTTTCAATCTTTCCTTCAAACTCTAATGGCCTTCACCTCGGGCTCAAGCTTGATGATAAACTTGTCATTATTAGCAGGAAAACATATAAAATGGAATATATACAATGTAATTAATGATCAATATAATTTAATAAGAGTAGTGCTTCAAAAACCTGCCATTGACAGGGCCTGCAGCACATGGTTTTCCATCCATTTCCTGCAAAATGTAAGTGTCGTTCCCATGAAATGCAACTAGTCTGAATGGACCTTTCCAAATTTTCTCAAACTTACCATGTTTTCCCTTCTCTTTAATCCTAGCCTCCCATTTCAAAACCAAATCTTGGATTTGAAAGTTTTCATCCTTGACCTTCTTGTCAAATGTCTTCTTGATTCTGTTTTGAGATTGGTGATCAGTGTTATAGACTTCCTCCCTTTTCTCTTTCAAAAATATCAACTAATTAATCCTCCTCTAAATTGCATTTGGTTCTTCCTGAAATCCTTGCAACAGCTTCATGACAGGCACTCCTAAAGATGTAGGAAAGATGGCTTCAACTCCATATACCAACTCATATGGTGAAGTTCCAATTGACGTCTTTGTGCACACTCTATCAGCCCACAGGGCATACTTCAACTTCAAATTCCATGACTTCTTATTTTCCTGCAACACCTTCTTAATGATCCTCACAATGCTCTTGTTAGAAGATTCAACAAGACCATTACCTTGTGGATAATATGCAGTAGAATGCCCAAGTGAAATGTGATATTGATGACAAAAAATAATCAGCTTCTCGGATAATCAGTGATGATCTTCATAGGGCAGCCAAACCTAGACAATATATTATTTTCCAAAAATGAAATGATAACAAAATAATTTTCTTGCATAGTTGGGATTGCTTCAATCCACTTTGTGAAATAATCAATTGCTGTAAGAATCTATCGATGATGACCTGAAGATGATGGATGAATCTCACCAATAAAATCTAGCCCCCACTGTTGAAATGGTGCCTCAACATAGTTAGGCATCAAAGGTAAAGGTACAAGCTTCTTCTTACCATAAAAAATTTGGCATTCATGACAGGAAATAATATTTTTGTAGACATATTTAAACATTGTAGGCCAATAATACCCTGCTCTGAGAATCTTGTTTCTTGTAGCCTTCCAATAATTATGACCTCCACAATCTCCTTTGTGAAACTCCTCAATCAATTTTTCAGCCTCCTCTTCCGGCAAACAATTCAACAAAATACCACTGGTATCCTTCCAATATAGATTTTTGTCAATGATGCAGTACCTCAAAGACTTTAGCTTCACAAACCTCGCCTTGTACTTTGTCATCTCAGCAAGTGCTCTATGATGATGTAAGACAAAAACAATGTATTTATACCACTCATGATGTACTTTTCTTCAATGGAGATCAGCTCTTCATCTTCATTTGAAATTTCTGAAATTTCTGCAATTAAATTCATGTCAAGACAGTCAAAGTTTGACTATGCCATCAGCTTTTCTAGGCCTTGACATTTGACCAATTTTGTAGGCTTGGTCTCTATCTCATATTCCATCAAGTTAGCAATACATTTCCCCCTCTTACCATCGAGATCAACTTGATTTAGAATGTATTTCACAACAACAGTAGGAACAAAAGCTATAATATGAGAATGCAGAATGTAAATTCTCAAATATTTGATGGCCTTAACCAAGGCATAAGCTTGCTTCTATAAGATGTTATACTTAAGCTCTAAGTTATCTAATGTCCTACTAAAAGATGAAATGGTCTACTCAGTACCTTGTTTTCCTTTCTGCAATAAAACTCCAGCAATTATATTTTCTGATGCAAATGTAAAAACTAGAAATTCTTTTGAAAAATCCAGGTTGATCAACAATGGTGCTTGAGTAAGTGACTTCTTAATCTCCTAAAATGAGTGCTTGGCTTATGCTGTCCACTTGATGTCATCTCCTTTATTCATCATCTTTGTTATTCCCTTTACAATCTCAGCAAAATTAGAAATAAACCTCCTCACAAAATTTACCTTTCCAAGGAAATACTAAATTTCCTTCCTTCTTCTAGGCAGATCCACTTTTTGAATTGCATTGACCCTGTTTGGATCAATGTTAATCTCATATTTATAAATAATATGCCCAAGTAACTTCCCTGAAGTTAGAGAAAAAATGATTTTAGTGGGATTGAGAGAAATGCCAAACCTTCTACACTTCAGCAGAATCTTTTCTAGGTGTTTCAAGTGATCTTCTTCTCTCCTTGAGAAAAATGTTATGTCATCCAGATAGACAACCACCATATTTTCCTTCTCCTCAGAAAAAGCAATGTTCATTGCTCTTTGAAAGGTATGTCCTTCATTCATCAGACCAAAGGGAATTTTGGCATACATGAATGTGCCCCATGGTGTGGTAAAGGTTGTTTTCTCCTTATCTTCTGGATGCATAAGTATTTAATTATACCTTGAAAAACCATCAAGCATAGACATCCTTTGGGAACCAACAATGTTCTGAAAAATTTGTTCCATATTTGGGAGAGGGTATTTGTCCTTCAGAGATTCTTTGTTCAAGTTTCTGAAGTCAATGCATATTCTGATTTCTCCACTCTTTTTTCTGACTGGAACCAAGTTTGCAAGCCACTTTGAGAATTTGATTGGAAAAATGATTTTATCATTAAAGAGTTTCTTGATTTCCTTCTCAATCAAAGGCATGAGAAGTGGATTAATTCTCCTCAACTTCTGCTTCAAATGATTTTCATTTTCTTTTATGGGAATGGTATGTTGAATGATAGTGGGGTCATATTTCTTCAAATCAGCATAACTCGAAGAAAAAACATCTATGAACCTTTTCATCATCTCAATATATTTTTGTCTCATATCAACTGAAAGGAAATTTGAAAGCTTAATCATTTTTGACATAGTTACTATACCAAGGATACAACTCTCTACCTCCTCATCATCAGCTTGTATCCAAGGAGACTTGAACACATCATTCTGATAAAAAATATTCTCAAGGGGTATGAGACCTTTGGGTATAGAGTTATTCTTCAGCGATAAAACTTCAGAATTTCCCTTGGATTCAGCAAGCATGTTTTGCTGCTCTACTTGTGTACTTTCAAACTCTTCTTTCAGCTCTATAAAGTTTTTTACTTGCTGGCCATCCTCAAAAAATTGCCAATAGATAATGTTATCAAGGATAGCAGGTATATTGTGAAATTCTACCTCATATATTTTAGTGTAATGAATAGGTATGATAAATAGACTTGCAGAGACAACTAGGGAGTTAGCTACTGAGTTTTGATCCCTACTCTTCACTATAAATGAATATTCTTGAAAATTTTCCAACATGTCCATGACTAGATTTCTGTATGCCCTCATTCTAACATCCTTAGTTTGATACATACCCTCAACTTTCTTAATAACTAATTCAGAATCTCCAAAAATAGAAATACTTTGGGTGCCCATTCTTTTCAAAATTTCTAAGCCCAAAATTAAAGATTCATACTCAGCCATGTTATTTGTGCAATCAAAATTTAGTTTGTAAGAAAAAAAATTTCTTTCATCTTTTGGAGTTGTTATCCAAATTCCTGCTCCTGCCCCCTCTCTTCCTGCTGATCCATCAAAATGTGACAACCACCAACCTTCCGCCTTCTCTTCATTGATTTTATGATTTGATGTCTGCTGATTTTCTGTCTGTTGAATAACAGTTTGCTGATTTTCTGCCTTCTTTTCATCCTCTGCTTCATCAGTCCTCGCTAGCCTTTAACATGCACTCACTACTGCTCCTTGGGTATGATAATTCTTGTTGAATATTTATAATGACATCCATGAATTGAATAGTTTTTGGGGTGGCTCTGTCTCCCAATTCAACATACAAGTCTACAAATCTAGTGATAACTGGAGCCTCCTCTTCCATATTTTTTGTAGTCGGTAAAACTTATTTTTATTTCTTCCTTTCCTACCATAACATTGAAAAGAATAGTAGATCCAAGTTTAGTATGAACAACATATATTGGAAATTTCCGAGGTTTATCTTTACTACTCACCATGTAAGCCATCCTTGTTTCTCTATAAAGTCACCTCTGCTCACCAAAAACAGGGATGGTGGAATAAGTTAGGTCCATTTGCATTGTACCTTTGATTTTTTTTGCCCATGACTTTGATAACAACATGCCAAAATTAGGTGGAATTTATTCTACCACAATGTCCATTACCGCTTGTTACACAACATTTTGTCACTGTCCCGGCAATCCCCATCTCGCACATTGGAGGGTCATTTCTGTGACTAATAAGAATTTTCATGCCTTGAAAAGACCATCATTACATCCCTTTACATGAAAGTAATATTCCTTTTGTTGACAATTCCCTAAGCAGAGCTTCAAAAACCTCTATTTTTTCCTTGGTGCGAGTAGCCAGTTCTGCCCTCGCGCCAATGAGGAATACTAACACTGGGCCTCGTGCCAGTTGGCACTCTGTCCCAGTTAGCCACCCGCGCTGAGTTGTTTATGGAATGTTTTTTTTAAAATATAGGTGGAGATTCCACTCTAACAACTTCGCGGATGAGTCATTGGGAGTGGTTGGACTGAATAACCACAGACTCCCTCCTTTATTTTATGGTTTCCACCTCTTATGGGAACCTCCTAAAGGATAGGCCTCCCTTCCACCTTTCTAGGGATCCTAACCTCCTTATTTTCCTCTATAAAAAGAAGCTATCTCTCCTTGCATAAGCGAGCTGAACATGGAGAACTGAGTACACTATAGTTGAATTGTTGAAGAGATAGAACAAGAAGGAACTTCTTTGAGAGAGCTTAAGTCCATGCCCTCATCCCATCCAAATCCCCTGATGAGTATTTGAGACGCGCTTCGACTGAACCCCGCTAGAGGAGACTACAACGTCAAAGCTTTGGTTGTATCTCCTCCTTCTATCAATACATATACATGACTATTGTTTGGTTCCCATTTTGTGTTATGTCATTTGTTTAATGCAATATTCTTAGCCCTGTTTGACTGGCTAGTAGTTATGAATGAATTTATTATGTCGTATGTTGTTCTTGTTTATTGATCTATGTGTAGGTATCCAAGCATGACTGCAAAAGGATTGTGACTTGTCGAGCTAGGAGTGAGAGGCCACCACCACTACAGCTGTGACGACACCATTGGATTCCATGTAGGTCAATCTACCATGTCCTATTTTCATTCAGTAATTAGGAACCTACACTCTACCATGTCTCTTTGTTTCTAGACCCACCCTAGGGCTAGAGGGATCACCTCTATCCACAGAGGGGATTTACCTTCTTAACAAATTGGCGACTCCACTGGGGATCAGTGTGAGTTTGTCGTTTTATCTTGTTAGGTCACACTTGGTTGTTCACTTGCTTATCTGTCTTTTTCTGGTTTGCTTACTTGTTCTCAAATCCTTGTTTAGCTCCAGAGTGTCAAGATTGACCTCTGCTCATCGGTTTTCCCCTTTTCCATAGTTATCTGGCTTGGTGCACTTTTGCTGGAACAATTGCGTCGATTAACACATGTTGCTTTTGTTGTAGTTGCACCAACCCCTGTTTGGCGCGGATTACCGCCTTACATTCGCACTGAATCCTATAGAATTTGGTTTGATCTTCTTGATGAGCCTTTTGGTCAATTGTTCTTGACTCTAAGTTGTTTTTTGTGTGTAATTAAGCCTTTGGGACTACTTTGACTATTGTAGGCTTGTTTTTCTCAGTTGTTTGTCTATTTTCTTATCAGTGTAGTTGAAGGACTTAGGGTTTCTGAGTGTCTTTATGCACTGAGCCTTCTGTTTGGAAATCAAGTCTTTTTTATTGTTGTCGGTCTCATTCCCAGGTTGATTGTGCTAAGTTTTCCTAATCCTTTTGAGTGTTTTATTTGGTTGGATGATCATTTCATTTTTGTTTGATTCTTCTCCTTGTTGCTCCGAGCATAGATTACATTACTTGTTTGGGTCGCTTTGAAAACTTTCTTTTGGTTTGAAAGATTGTAGCATTAGTTTGAGTGCTTTTTTATGTTTGTTTTTCGTTGATTGAGTCATTAAATTTTGATTCCTACATTCGCAATACTCAGGCTAATTTTCATTTTGTTTTTTTCATGTAATTAGTACATTGTGTGCTTCATTTCATTGGAAAATAACTAGCATCGAAAGTGAAAATTTCTTTTGCATAACTAGCATTTGATCATCTAGGAAAGAGTTTTTCATTTTCGTTTGATTGCATTATATCCATTAGTGGATTTATTCACATATTCTCATTGTTTTCTCTTGTTTGAAATATCTCTATCCTTCTCGTAATTAACATTCATTGAATGGAAGATGGTGTTATTTTGCATGTAGTTTGCATTTACGAAATTTGAGATCCAAATTCGGTAGGGCCTTGAAATTAAAACATAATCCAAGATCAACTTTAAAATTCATTCAATTATCCTAAGGAAGCACTGGAACCTAATGCAACATCTTTAGTGGTATAGGCTAGAGATGTGTTCCGGTGTCTTAAAACTTAGTAGTTTTCGTTCACCATCTGGCTTTAGATAGCGCTAGTACTGACTTGTGCTCCCCGTACCATCGCATATATAAAGGGAGACCCTCATAGGTTGTAATACTTTATCCATAGGAAGCTGATTCTGCCGCCCTATAACCATGATACACCGAACACAACATTCAGGGAGACTACCTACATGTACATCAAGTCCTTGGTCATTTCTCTTTCATTTGATTTCCAAGGTGTATATGGAAGTTCACGGAAACTTGGTACACCCTCTTGATTAGATTACCTGCGTAGTCATTTTTGTCTTTTCGTGACTCTCTAAAAGTGAAAAGATCATCAAGCATTTGTCCTTTCACGCTCGCTTCAACCTGAAAGTGACAGAGTCACCTTTTGCCTATTTCTTGACTCTTAAAATATGAAACGACAAAGTTTTGTTTCAATGTCTAAAAAAATAACTTCCCATGAAATATTCATGGTTAAAGTTATCTTCCTTAGTATTTTTTTTAAGGTTGTTTCCAATGGCAACTTTTCTGGGGTTTACCAACCAAGGAATCCCTTCCAAGGGGAATCCTGGTCCTTTTCCTGATTTAGGGAACGTTGGTGCTCCTTATATAGTGACATTGTCCCTACCTGGGTTAACTGTTGGGTTGCCTGTTTGGTTGTTTTCGACCTCTATGGTCTCGAATGTTCCACCACTATGTAATCATCCCCTCCACCAGAAAAAAACATCATTTTGATTCTAAGGTAGACCTCTCCCCTTCTTCACCTATTTCTTCATCTTCCCCTTCTACTTCGCCTGTTGAAAGTTTGGATTCTAGTAACCAGGTGGCTAAGAAGAAGAAGAAGAAGAAGAAGACGAAGAAAAAGAAGAAGTCAGATAAGAGAGAGGCTAACTCTATAGCTAGTGCACCTCAAAAACCTTCCATTGATAAACCATCCAACCTTCCACGGAAAGTCAAATTCCCTTGCATGTTATGCAAAGGTGACCATCTTCTTGACGACTTCCCTGGCATTCCCAAGGTACTTGAAGCATGGTCCAATGGATGTCTGTCGTTACCTTTGGCTTCTGGACATCATATTGGTGGCACATCTTCGACTAGTAATGATAAAACTTGTAAGAAACAGGGTAAGATCACGAATATTTGTAAGTTATGTGAAGGAATCATCCCATTCACCTTTTTCCCTACACGGATGAAGCCAAGAAAGTATTGGACAACCCTACTATTTCTGCACCCTGCCTTCTGGCTGGTTACCAGAAGCTTTCCCTGAGTCCTTCTCTAGTTGATTCAATGATCGGTCAAGGGTCATCCTTGGTCGATCTCGTTTCCTCGAAAATTAAAATTCATGAATCCATTCCCAACCAACCATTGGTCGTGGAATCAATTGATCCGATCCCACCCATGGTTCATTAGGTCTTTTCCGTTGATACTGGATCTCTTTCCCCCCACGTTCTTCTTATTTCTTCAGATTCCTCGGACTTGGAGAAATATCCTCCAGTCCTTGTGACTCAAGAAGTTTCTCCTCCTGCTCCCATGATGGAGGTCCAGGAGGATGCTCATCTTGCTTTGGTAACACCATGGTATGACCATCTCAGTTCAATGGTACCCCCTCTAAGTAGTTTGATTGCTTCCTTTGATTGGAGTCGATTTGCAGGATACCGCCTTCCTTCTTATGTGCCTTTTGAGATCACGGTATATACCTTTGATGTTGTTGTACCTAGCACAATTATAGATGAAGGTGTGTCTGTTAGTATTCTATCTTCCACTACTTGGCAAGATTTTGGTTCTCCACTCCTTGTGCCTGTTACACATAATCTGTTGGCTTTTAATATAGGAACCAGTCAACCGTTAGGGATCTGTCTGAAGTTGCCTATTACTTTGGGAGTGAAAACCGTTGATATAGACATGATGGTTGTCCCAAGCTCCTTGGATTTCAATTTACTCTCGGGGCATGACTATACTTATGCCATGGGTGCACTTGTCTCCTCCCTCTTTCATGTGATATGTTTTCCACACAAAGGTTGGATCGTGACCATTGATCAGCTTTCATTCTTTGGTCCTGACGTGACACCTGATCCACCATCGCCCCTTCCAGGTCTTTATCCGTCAGTTGTATCTTCCCCGCCGCAGGTTAATTATGTGGCTACCTGTCTCGTGCCTACATTTAGTGATAGTGTCGTTGTGCATCGTGTGCTGGGGGCATTGGATCCTGGTTTTCGAGATGTTGTTCTTGTTAGCTCTATGTAATTTGCAAGATTGAAAAATACAAACCATAAAGGCTACATATGAACCACTTTGGTATTCTAGGATCTAGCCCTCCTGAATCCAGAGAGGGATCTCTCTATAAGTGAAAAGATTGATTTTTCTTTAAGGCTTTTGAATGTGATATTAGGCTAGTTATGAAGAATGAGGTTTTTGTTTGTTTTGGTTGGGCAAAGATATGTGAAGGTGAAGGAAGTCTAAATGAAGGGTGAAGATGAATGAAAATGAAAGATTGATTCAGCCAACAAGATAGGCAAGAAGCAACTTTAATCCATTGGGCTATGGAGTCATAGTAGGATTTAACTGAAACAACAAGGTTCAAGAGTGGTCCATGGGGCAAGTCATCTATGTCTAAGGATCTCTTTAAAGTTGATTTTATGGAATCGAATGAAAAAATAAGAAGGGAAATGAAACAAATGAAGAACAAAGAGCAGCCTAAGATCAAGTAAGTACTTTGAAACTATCCTGCTTTTGCCATGCACTTAAGGAGAAACATAAAAGTAATCTAAGATCAGGTAAGTAATTTGAAACTAGCCTGCTTTTGATGCACTTTCAATAGAAAAAATTTAAAACACAAAAAGAATAGCTTAAGATCAAGTAAGGACTTTGAACCTATCCTGCTTTCAGCATATTCTAAGGGAAACTTTTCAAAGAAACCGTTGGAGAAGAAACTAGAGGACAGGGCTCACCATAGACTTCCCTAGCTCTGCTTACTTAGAAAACTTATCAAGAAAACACATAAAATAACAAAGATTAGGTAAGGACTTTGAACCTAGCCTGCTTTCAAAATACCCTTAGGGAAACTTTCAGACAACCTTTGGAGATAAAAATAGAGGACAGGGCTCACCATAGACTTCCCTAGTTCAACTTTATTTGGCAGAAACTGAAAATAACATTCAAGAACAATGTTTAAAGTTTAGATAGTAGGACGAGGGAACACCAACATTCCTTAACTACTTGGACTGTATTAAATCATTCTTAGACAACACAATTGGAAGAAAACATGTAGATAAAGCTTATCAGTAAGAGCAGGGTACCTTTGACAGTAAATCCTAACTCTATAATTGTTGTTCTTTATCAGAGAAAATGGATAGAATGGAAACAAAAATAAAATAAAAATTTACAATAAGAAAAAAACACCATTGACATAGACCAGGATCCCATAAATCAACTTGTATTTGATGTTTCAAACCAGTAACAATCTTCAAGTCCAGTGGGTCTCTACAGCTTCAAAATTTTCATCTCAACTTAGGTATCTTCAATTACAAACAAAGCTTACAGCAGCTTCAGTAAACTATTTACAAACAACAGATATGCAGTGACCAACATTATCTCATCTTCTACAAAAGTATCTATAGAAGAAATGAGGAGGTGGGATGGGATAAAATATCTTCTAGGTTCAATTAATACAATTTAATGCTTCTCGACCTTTTAGGGGCTCAATGGAGAATATTTCAGATATTTCTTCTGTATTAATGGGTTTGTATTAAGTATTCGATCCTCTTAGCAATGTTTTTTGACTTTAGAACTCTTTCTCATGTTTTTAATAACTCTGTTGTCAGTTTAAATTAGTTTCTTTGATTCAAAATAATTGTTCAAATGTCTTGAGGCGAATATCTTCTGTTATGGTCATAACTATGCCTCTTTTGAATGCTTTGAGGCTGCAGGTGGCTTTTGGTAGCTGAGACGATTCAATTAGCCTCTGATGTGGCAGTGCAGGCTTCTCGGACAGATAGATATTATTGTTTTTCTTTAAACATTGTTAATTTTTTTTAATTCTGTGTGTTAGGCTTAATTAGGCCTAATTTCTATCTTTTGTTCTTCAAAATGTGTTTAATTGAGAGGATTAGACTTTTGAATAGTCGATTCAGGCCATAATCCCTCAAAACTGCATAAACAATCTTCAATTCTTCATCTCTACTGTGACTAGATCCTTTCACACTGATACTCTTTGCTTGATTAAATTTTGTTGTGTCTTGTTGATGTGCAGGCATTACAGAGGTTTTATAATGGCGTCAGTGCTCATGAGGCACTGATGAAAAATTGATGGGAAACCTTGTAGAATGATATTTTTGATGAATAAAGGCCTGGGGGATCATCATCCCCGGTCTTCAACTTTCTTTTAAAACAATTGAAAAACCATTAAAACTTGCACAAAAAAGAAAAATTAGAAAAAATCCTACGTAGTTGGGTTTATACTGCTTTTGAAGTTTAGGTTTAGATCACAACCATTGGATGAAAGCATTCAACGATGAGGATTTCCTACAGAGGTTAAACAGGAGAGGCGGTTGAATAAAAGGTGGGGAGATTAAGTCAGAACTGTTGATCCACAAATATCAATGGTTGAGATCAATCGTGAATATATAATGCAGATGGGCCACTTTATAATGAAACAGAGAATATACAAAGGAAAATGGTGAAAACCTTTGGCGAAGTTAACAAAGGGTTAAAATGAAATTCGGGGTTTCCGAAGGATTCTGGGCCGTCGGATGAGATCAACCACAGAGATCAACGACGAAGATTTGCTTATGAAGTCCCTTTTGAGGATGGGTGGAGGGCGATGAACTAAGGGCTAGATTAATATTGAGGCATTAGATCTCAGAGATCAACGACAGAGATCTATTATGATAAAATTCAATGGGAATGGAAATGGTGGTTTTGGCTGAAGAAACCGCCAGTTTCGCGCGACGCAAAGGGGGAAAGGAGGTATTGGCTTTTTGAACGCGATATGCATTTCTAGCCGACACGTGGCTTTTTAAAACCACCCATATCGCGTAACTTTGAAAAATTAACCTTCTGGCTTAAAATCACGTGAAACCGCACGTTGGCCATCAAATCTGGGGTCTTAGATCGGACGATCGTGAGGAGAGCACAATGGATAATAGATGCACGGGTGATAAAAGGTGGGGCGGGGTCAAGGCGGTTTTAATCTTGACCATCAGATGAGGGAATGAATGGCTAGGATTGATCAATGGGGGCGGTAGGTCCCAAATGAGTTGGGCCTACTGGGTTAAATATGGACTGTAGGATTAGAACAACGGATGACCCAGATTCATTCTTGGGGCTAATGAGATGGAATACGAAGCAGGGGTAGGGCAGAGAATGGGTCATTGTGGGCCATTGATCTGCAGAGATCAACGACAGAGATTCGCCAAAGAGGTTACACTGTCAGGATTTGAGAAATAACAAAGGGAAGTGAGGATTGCTCTGGACCGTCGGATCTTGGTTTATGGACGGCCCAGATGCAATTGGAAGATCGCGATCGGCGGGGGAGAGAGGAAAGGCCCAAAGAAAATTTGCGATGCGATGAGATTGGAGCCGTTGATCTTAGAGAGATCAACGGTCGAAAATGAGTCTGTAGGTTCAAATGTTGGAGGCTGTGGTGGAGGGCGATTGGACGTGAGCCTTTGGATCTCAGGAGGAGATCAACGGCGGGGAAAAAATCGGGAATCGGCAATCGGAGGAATTCCGATGCGATGGTGCGAACGGGCCATCGCAATCTGAGGTTTCAAAGGGGCGAAATCGGACGAACCCTTGAAGAAGTTTCCGATGCAATGGGCGGGGAATATAAAATCGTGTTGACTGTTGATTTTTGTAAAGGATCAACGGTGGAAAATGCGGCGGGAGTCGACAGACCAAAGTTTCATCGCATCGGGGAAATGGAGTTTAACAAAGAAAATGCGCCCATATGAATGCCCTGATTGCGATAAGCGCCCAGGGCCTTAGCATTTGGTTCTGGTGCTAGGTCGCATGGTGGGGAAGTAGTTAGGGGCTTAGCCAAAGGGGGCTAAAGGCCTTAGCACAAAAAGGCCGTTTTTTATGATTTTTCAAGTATTTCAAGGGATTTTGAAAGCTTTCGCTAAGGTTAAAAAGGAGTTTTAGACCTTATCCAAGGGTTTTTATGGAGGAAAAGAAAGGAAATAAGGGAAATGGAGGAATTTTATGAGGAAAAAGAGGATAAAAATGAAGGTTAATTATGAGTGAAAGGAGGGGTAAAATGAGGGGAAAAATGGAGTTTTCATCAATATTTTTCTTCATGAAAACAACAGGTTTTCAGAATTGAGAGGGAAACAACAGTGAAGATTAATCAAAGGATCAGATATCTTCACAAGACTTCAAGAACTAACAATTTGTCATAAAACTTGTTTCTTGAAGGCTTTAAAAAATGATTTAGACAACATTTGATATGACAAATGTTAATAGGTGGCTAACAATGACTCCAACTTGGGATGACAGCTCCTTGGAGGTGCCAAGAATCTCAGACATGTCTTCTCTGGAAGGTTGATCAATGCCTTATCCATTGGGCTGCAACTTTCTTTACTTGGATGATCTTCTTCTGTTATGATAATGTTAGCAGCCATGAAAAACAATGGAACTCCATCAAACAAGCTTTCTACCTACCCAATCCTACTGATCTAACATGTTTTCTTCCTTAAGAGTGCATTTGGATTGGCAAACTCTTTCACAAACATTTTATTCTTTTGAAAGCAAAAAACTAGTCTAAGTATACTTCTTATTTCTCCATGAACTCAGATTAAACAGTTGAGTTCATAAGCTTCTCTACCTAGCTACTATCTATTAGGATTAGACTGTCTAACAGATTTTTATTCTCTAAATTCTAAAACAAGAAATTTAAAATCATATAAGTCAGGATTGAACAATCTAACTTGCTGCTGATCTATGGCATAAAAACAAGCTGCACATAGATTATTATTTGCAGAAAATTAAATCAAAATGGTGAAGGCTTAAGATCTGAAAGGTTTAAGCATATCCTTCTCTTTTCTTCAGCTCCGTTTTTAGGCTTGTTTGAGTTGTTCTCTCTTTGTTTTCTGGTTCAAGTTTTGGGCTTATTAAAGCCAGTTTACTTCTGTCTTTGACTCAAAAATTAAACAGTTTAGAGTCATTCTTCTTTTGAAAACTCATAGGTTCAGATTTTGAGCTTGTTTGAACCCTTATTTTCCTATCTTAATCTACCTAACTTATAAGCCAAGATTAAGATGTTTGGAAAATCTAATTCACTAACCTATCAGTAGTAAATTGAAAACTAATTAGTCATGATTAGGCTGTATGACTAACTAGGAGTGTGTTTCTTAGGAGTGGCATTTGAGCTTGCACACTTTCAGATTTTGTTTCTCTTTTTGGTATGGGGCTATACCTTTTTTATTCTTTACAATCCGCCCTCTTTTATTTTATATTGTTTTTTGTATTTTTTCCTTTTCTTCAAGACTAAAATCAAAAACTAACTGAGTGCTCAAAGGTTGAGCTTTATTGAAATTCCTATATAACCTATATTAACTTGGAATATTGACATTGCTATATGACACAAAAGTGCCAATGTAGCCAGTTGAGTAGTGTAAAAAGAAGAAGAAACTCTGGCTTTTTTTCAGAGGTATCCATAGTACATTTTGAAGATTGATCTTCAAAACCAAGACTATCACAAAAGGTGACAGCTTTTCATGTCTTTAGATCTTGTAAAGGATCCATGCTTGATAATTTGAGCCAGTTGGAACTTCCACACACTCTTCCAAAGGATCAATAAAGAAAAGATGAAGATTCTCTTCTTTTTGGCCCTCCATGTCTGGTAGATTGTCTGCTTCCAAAACTTCAGCTTTGAGGACTATATCTTCAGAATGTTGCTTGGAAGCATCGTCGTTCTTAATCTGCAAAATAGTAAGTAGTGAAATTTCTTCTTTCTGTAAATCTATGCTTGCTTTTGATATAAATTCGGGTTCTTTGGATGATAGATTGACATTAGTGAAGGGAGAAGTTTCTTCTTGAAAAGATGGTATATCCTCAATAGGATAGTCTTCTATTTGTTTTTATCCTTCAAAGTTTTTCCAGTATCTTTTATTGTTTGGGACAGCTGGTATGAATTTTTCTTGAATTGTATACTGTTTTCTCTCCCAAGGTCTTAGACATGTACTAGCCACAAGGGCTAATCCACTAGCAAAACTGTTTTGGTCTTTAGGAACAAGGATAAGTTGGAAATATTTAAAATATTTTAATAAATCCATGTCATCATCCTTATAGGCTCTAAGTCTAGGATGTTTAACCATGCATTCTTCTTTCACTTGCCTAATTACCAATTCTGCATTTCCATGAACTGTTATCTTTCGGGCTCCTAATTTCTTCAATAAATATAGCCCTAAGAGGAGTGCCTCATACTCTACTATGTCAATCATGCATTGAAAACTCAATTTGTATGAATGGGCTTCAGAATGATTGTTTTTTTATTGTAAAGCCATATTCCTGCACCTGCATTAGTTTTAGTACAATACCCATCAAAATTCATATTCCAAAGAGGACTAGTTTCAGTATTATCATTAATTTCCTTACTATCCTCTTTGTCTTGAGTGACATTGGATTGTTCTATGGAATAGGCACCATGTTCATGACTGCCTGGTTGAGATGATGGTTTGGAGGGTAGTTGCTTGCTTAGTATTTAATCAATTTGTTCTTCTGTCAAAGGAGAGATTTTTCTTTCAGTATAAACAAAAAAAGAGCTACCCTCTTTCTCATGATCAACAAAATAACTTTATGCATCTTTACAACAAATTTCTCTATGTGATTGAGCAAGAGTATTTGTTTTGCAATAAGTTTCAGAGACTAACTGTTTATTAATAGTCTGATCAATCTATTTTTCTATCAAATGGGAAGATGTTTCTATGTTCCTTTGAATAGAAGTACAGCAATTCTCTGTCTCTTGTAAAGGCTGATTTTGAGGCTGGATGTTTTCTTGAGCCTCTTCTAGGGGATCTTGACTTGTGCTTGCAGGGAAACTTTGAGATTTTCTATTGTTTTTACGATCTTCTTGTGTAAAAAATTCCTCATGATTGTTATGATACTCAGTTTGCATATAAGGTTCATGAGTTGTTTTCTCTACATTATCAGGATGCCACTCTTCTCGCGTAATTTGATATGGGTTGTAATCTACAGGGGGAGTCCCTATATGAGCTAGTTCTCCCCCTACATCAGATTTTGCATTTTGAAAGTAGCTACTTGCTTCATCAAAGCACTGTTCACTATATGTTTTTTCATTTTGGTCATGAAGTTCTCTTATCAACATAGTACAAGCCATAGGAAGGCAATCAAAAATTTCTTGACAACCTTCTTTATTGCTTTCTTTGTAAGTTTCCTCATCATCTTCTATAAGGTGTTGATCATAATACATATCTTGGTCACTGTCTTGGTCTTGAGGTGATTGGGATTGCGTTTGATGAGGGAAAAGCATAGGCTGCTCTAGATCATCAATATTCATATTAGCCATCAAGCTATCCATTCTCTTTCCAAGCATGTACATCATCTTTTCCATCATGATTACAATTTTTTCTTGATTATTATCTCTATAATCTTGTTCATCATACATGTCTTGTAGCGGTAGAGTTTGTGTTTTCTCAGGGAAAGGTATATGTTGCTCTGGATCACCAATGTTTAGATAAGCCATAAACCTATCCACTCTCTTTCCAAGCATGTACATCAATTTTTTGATCATGACCATATGTTTGTCTTCTGGGTCTATATCTAAATCCATGTTTGTAAATTAGAAAAAGAGGTCACTATGTCTGTTCAATTAGTTCAAGGTCTTCTGCCAATGGAGTCATTTGGTATTTTGGGAGTTATAAGGAGTGGAGTCGCCAGGTGGAAAATTTTTAGCTCCTAAGGAGGTAAAATGTTTTATGGTTCCACCACCATGTTTATTATGAATACAAATCTAACATATTTTTTGGGTTTTCTGAGTTTTTTCAGTCCTATGGGTTCTAAGAGTGTCCTAAATTTGTTTCAACACTTAGCTACGGTGATGAGACAAAGAAATTCTACTCTTATGGCTAAGCTAGTTGATTCCTTCAAGGTTTGATAAGCTCTTATGAGAATCCTAAGGTTTCCATAGTTTGTCACTGACTCAAATAAGTTTTATCATGATTACCATTTGCTTGGTAGTGCTTTAAAAGGGCTACTTGTACTCAAGGGGTTTTCTAGAATGAATATTAACTTAGTCCTCAACAGAATCACCAGAATGTTAGCTCTTTGTAATTTGCAAGATTGGTAAATACAAACTGCAAAGGCTACATATGAACCACTTTGGGATTCTAGGATCTAGCCCTCCTGAATCCAGAGAGGGATCTCTCTATAAGTGCAAAGATTTATTTATCTTTAAGGCTTTTGAATGCGATATTAGGCTAGTTATGAAGAACAAGGTTTTTGTTTGTTTTGGTTGGGAAAAGATATGTGAAGGTAAAGGAAGTCTAAATGAAGGGTGAAGATGAATGAAAATGAAATATTGATTCAGCCAACAATATAGGCAAGAAGTAGCTTCAATCCATTGGGCTATGGAGTCATATTAGGATTTAATTGAAATAGCAAGGTTCAAGAGTGGTCCATGGCGCAAGTCATATATGTCTAAGGATCTCTTTAGAGTTATGGAATGGAATGAAAAAATAAGAAGGGGAATGAAACAAATGAAGAACAAAGAGCAGCCTAAGATCAAGTAAGTACTTTGAAACTATCCTGCTTTCGGCATGCACTTAAGGAGAAACATAAAAGTAATCTAAGATCAGGTAAGTACTTTGAAACTAGCCTAGTTTTGATGCACTTTCAATAGAAAAAATTTAAAACACAAAAAGAATAGCTTAAGATCAAGTAATGAATTTGAACCTATCCTGCTTTCAGCATATTCTAAGGGAATCTTTTCAAATCAAATGTTGGAGAAGAAACTAGAGGACAGGGCTCACCATAGACTTCCCTAGCTCTACTTTACTTAGCAAACTTATCAAGACAACACATAAGATAACAAAGAATAGTCTAAGATCAGGTAAGGACTTTGAACCTAGCCTGCTTTCAACATACCCTTAGGGAAACTTTCAGAAAACCTTTGGAGATAAAATTAGAGGACATGACTCACCATAGACTTCCCTAGTTCAACTTTACTTGGTAGAAACTGAGAATAACATTCAAGAAAAATGTTTAAAGTTTAGATAGTAGGACGAGGGAATGCTAGCATTCCTTAACTGCTTGGACTGTATTAAATCATTCTTAAACAACACAATTGGGAGAAAACATGTAGATAAAGCTTATCAGTAAGAGCAGGGTACCTTTGACAGTAAATCCTAACTCTATAATTGCTGTTCTTTATCAGAGAAAATGGACAGAATGGAAATAGAAATAAAATAACAATTTACAATAAGAAAAACATCACCGTTGACATATACCAGGATCCCATAAATCAGCTTGTATTTGAAGCTTCCAACAGTTACAATATTCAAGTCCAGTAGGTCTCTACAGCTTCAAACTTTTCATCTCAACTTAGGTATCTTCAATTACAAACAAAGCTTACAGCAGCTTTAGTAAACTATTTACAGGCAACAGATATGCAGTGACCAACATTATCTCATCTTCTACAGAATTATTTATAGAAGAAATGAGGAGGTGGGATGGGATAAAAGATCTTCTAGGTTCAATTAATACAGTTTAATGCTTCTCGGCCGTTGAGGGGATCAATGGAGAAGATTTCAGATATTTATTCTGTATTAATGGGTTTGTATTAAGTATTCGATCCTCTTAGCAGCATTTGTTGACTTTAGAACTCTTTCTCATCTTTGTAATAACTCTGATATCAGTTTAAATTAGTTTCTTTGATTCAAAATAATTGTTCAGTTGTCTTGAGGCAAATATCTTCTATTCTGGTCATAAATATGCCTCTTTTGAATGCTTTGAGGTTGCAGGTGTCTTTTGGTAGCTGAGAGGATTCGATTAGCCTCTGATGTGGCAGTGGAGGCTTCTCAGACTGATAGATATTATTGTTTTTCTTTAAACATTGTTAATTTGTTCTAATTCTATGAGTTAGGCTTAATTAGGCCTAATTTTTGTCTTCTATTCTTCAAACTGCGTTTAATTGAGAGGATTAGACTTTTGAATAGTTGATTCAGGCCATAATCCCTCAAAACTACGTAAACAATCTTCAATTCTTCATCTCTACTGTGACTTGATCCTTTCACATTGATACTCTTTGCTTGATTAAGTTTTGTTGTGTCTTGTTGATGTGCAGGCATTACAGAGGTTTTATAATGGTGTGAGTGCTCATGAGGCATTGATGAAACATTGATGGGAAACCCTGTAGAATGATATTTTTGATGAATAAAGGCCTGGGGGATCATCATCCCTGGTCTTCAATTTTCTTTTAAAACAATTGAAAAACCATTAAAACCTGCACAACAAAGAAAAATTAGAAAAAATATTGCGTAGTTGGGTTTATAATGCTTTGGAAGTTTAGGTTTAGAGCGCAATCGTTGGATGAAATCATTCGACGGCGAGGATTTCCTGCAGAGGTTAAACATGAGAGGCGGTTGAATAAAAGGTGGGGAGATTAAGTTAGAACCCTTGATCCGCAAAGATCAATGGTTGAGATCAATCGTGAATATATAATGCGGATGGGCCACTTTATAATGAAATAGAGAATATACAAAGGAAAAGGGTGAAAACCTTTGGCGGAGTTAACAAAGGGTTAAAATTAAATTCGGGGTTTCTGAAGGATTCTAGGCCATTGGATGAAATCGGCCACAAATATCAATGATGGAGATTTGCTTATGAAGTCCCTTTGGAGGATGGGTGGAGGGCAATGAACTAAGGGCGAGATTAATGTTGAGTCGTTATATCTCAGAGATCAACGGTGGAGATGTATTACAATAAAATGCAATGGGAATGGAAATGGTGGTTTCGGCTGAAGAAACCACCAGTTTCGTGCGACGCAAAAGGGTAAAGGCGGTATTGCCTTTTTGAACGCAATATGCATTTCTATCTGACACGTGGCTTTTTAAAACCGCCCATATCGCGTAACTTTGAAAAATTAACCTTTGGGCTTAAAATCACGCGAAATCGCATGCTGGCCGTCAGATCTGGGGTCTTAGATCAGACGGTCGTGAGGAGAGCGCGATGGAGAATAGATACACGAGCAATAAAAGGTGGGGCGGGGTCAAGGTGGTTTTAATCTTGACCGTCAGATGAGGGAATGAATGGCTACGATTGATCAATGGGGGCGGTAGGTCCCAGATGATTTGGGCCTACTGGGTTAAATATGGACTGTAGGATTAGAGCAACATACGGCCCAGATTCATTCTTGGGGCTAATGAGATGGAATACAAGGCAGGGGTCAGGCAGAGAATGGGTCATTGTGGGCCGTTGATCTGCAGAGATCAATGGTGGAGATTCGTCGAAGAGGTTACACTTTCGGGATTTGAGAAATAAAAAAGGGAAGTGAGGATTACTCTGGACCGTCGAATCTTGGTGTATGGATGGCCCAGATGCAATCGGAAGATCGCAATCGGCGGGGGAGAGAGGAAAGGTGCAAAGAAAAGTTGCGATGCGATGAGATTGGAGCCGTCGATCTTAGAGAGATCAACGGTCAGAAATGAGTCTGTAGGTTCAAATGTTAGAGGCTGTGGTGGAGGGCGATTGGACATGAGCCATTGGATCTCAGGAGGAGATCAACAACGGGGAAAAAATCGGGAATCGGCGATTGAAGGAAGGCCGATGCGATGGTATGATCAGGCCATCGCAATTAGAGGTTTCAAAGGGGCACAATCGGACAAACCCTTGAAGAATTTTCCGATGTGATGGGCAAGGAATATAAAAGTGCGCTGACTGTTGATTTGTTTAAAGGACCAATGGTGGAAAATGCGGTGGGAGTCGACAGACCAAAGTTTCATCGCATCAGGGAAATGGAGTTTAACAAAGAAAATGCACCCATATGAACGCCCCGATTGCAATAAGCGCCTAGGGCCTTAGCATTTGGTTTCGGCACCAGGTCGCATGGTGGGGAAGTGGTTAGGGGCTTAGCCAAAGGGGGATAAAGGCCTTAGCACAAAAGGCTGTTTTTTATGATTTTTCAAGTATTTCAAAGGATTTTGAAAGCTTCCGATAAGGTTAAAAAGGAGTTTTAAACCTTATCCAAGGGTTTTTATGGAGGAAAAGAAAGGAAATAAGGGAAATGGAGGAATTTTATGAGGAAAAAGATGATAAAAATGAAGGTTAATTATGAGTGAAAGGAGGGGTAAAATGAGGGAAAAAATGGAGTTTTCAGCAATCTTTTTCTTCAGAAAAACAACAGGTTTTCAGAATTGAGAGGGAAACAGAAGTGAAGATTAATCAAAGGATAAGATATCTTCACAAGACTTCAAGAACTAACAATTTGTCATAAAACTTGTTTCTTGAAGGCTTTAGAAAATGATTTAGCCACCATTTGATATGACAAATTTTTATAGGTGGCTAACATCGGCTCCAACTTGGGATGGCAGCTCCTTGGAGGTGCCAAGCATCTCAGGCATGTCTTCTCTGGAAGGCTGATCAATGCCTTATCCATTGGGCTGCAACATTCTTTACTTGGATGATCTTCTTCTGTTCTGATAATGTTAGAAGCCATGAAAAACAATGGAACTCCATCAAACAAGCTTTCTACCTACCCAATCCTACTGATCTAACATTTTTTCTTCCTTAAGAGTGCATTTGGATTGGCAAACTCTTTTACAAAAATTTTATTCTTTTGAAAGAAAAAAACTAATCTAAGTCTACTTCTTATTTCTCCATGAAATCAGATTAAAAAGTTGAGTTCATAAGCTTCTCTACCTAACTATTATCTGTTAGGATTAGACTGTCTAACAAATTTTTATTCTCTAAATTCTGAAACAAGAAATTTAAAAGCATACAAGTCAGGATTGAACAATCTAAATTGCTGCTGATCTATGACATGAAAACAAGCTACACATAGATTATTATTTGCAGAAAATTAAATCAAAATGGTGAAGGCTTAAGATCTGAAAGTTTTAAGCATATCCTTCTCTTTTCTTCAGCTCTATTTTTAGGCTTGTTTGAGTTGTTCTCTCTTTGTTTTCTGGTTCAAATTTTGGGCTTATTAGAACTAGTTTACTTCTGTATTTGACTCAAAAATTAAACAGTTTAGGGTCATTCTTCTTTTGAAAACTCATAGGTTCAGATTTTGAGCTTGTTTGAACCTTTATTTTCCTATCCTAATCTACCTAACTAATAAGCCAAGATTAAGCTATTTGGCAAATCTAATTCACTAACCTATCAGCAGTAAATTGAAAACTAATTAGTCATGATTAGGCTGTATGACTAACTAGGAGTGTGTTTCTTAGGAGTGGCATTTGAGCTTGCACACTTTCAGACTTTGTTTCTCTTTTTGGTATGGAGCTATACCTTTCTTATTCATTACAATCTGCCCTCTTTTCTTTTCTATTGTTTTTTGTATTTTTTCCTTTTCTTCAAGACTAAAATCAACAACTAATTGAGTGCTCAAAGGTTGAGCTTTATTGACATTCCTATATAACCTATTCTAACTTGGAATATTTACATCTCTATATGACACAAAAGTGCCAATGTATCCAGTTGAGTAGTGTAAAAAAGAAGAAGAAACTCTGGTTGTTTGTCAGGGGTATCCATAGTACATTTTGAAGATTAATCTTCAAAGCAAATATCACAGAAGATGACAGATTTTCATGTCTTTGGCTCTTGCAAAGGATCCATGCTTGATAATTTGAGCCAGTTGGGACTTCCACACACTCTTCCAAAGGATCAATAAAGAAAAGATGAATATTCTCTTCTTTTTTTCCCTCCATGTCTGGTAGATTTTCTGCTTCCAAGACTCTAGCTTTGAGGACTGTATCTTCATAATGTTGCTTGGAAGCATCGTCATTCTTAATCTGCAAAATAGTAAGCAGTGAAATTTCTTCTTTCTTTAAATCTATGCTTGCTTCTGATATAAATTCAGGTTCTTTGGATCACAGATTGACATTAGTGAAGGGAGAAGTTTCTTCTTGAAAAGATGGTATATCCTCAGTAGGATAGTCTTCTATTTGTTTTTCTCCTTCAAAGTTTTGCCAATATCTTTTATTTTTTGGGACAGCTGGTCTGAATTTTTCTTGAATTGTATATTTTTTCGCTCCCAAGGTCTTAGACATGTACTAGCCACAAGGGCTAATCCACTAGCAAAAATATTTTGGTCTTTAGAACAAGGATAAGTTGGAAATATTTAAAAGATTTTAATAAATCCATGCCATCATCCTTATAGGTTCTAATTCTAGGATGTTTAACCATGCATTCTTCTTTCACTTGCCTAATTACCAATTCTACATTTCCATGAACTGTTATCTTCTGGGCTCCAAAATTCTTCAATAAATATATCCCTAAGAGGAGTGCCTCATACTCTACTATGTCAGTCATGCATTGAAAACTTAATTTGTATGAATGGGATTCAGAATGATTGTTTCCTATATTGTAAAGCCATATTCCTGCACCTGCATTAGTTTTAGTACAATACCCATCAAAATTCATATTCCAAAGAGGACTAGTTTCAGTATTATCATTAATTTCCTTACTATCCTCTTTGTCTTGAGTGCCATTGGATTGTTCTATGGAATAGGCACCATGTTCATGAATGTCTGGTTGAGATGATGGTTTGGAGGGTAGCTTCTTGCTTAGTATTTGATCAATTTGTTCTTCTGTCAAAGGAGAGATTTTTATTTTAGTATAAACAGAAAAAGAGCTACCCTCTTTCTCATGATCAACAAAATAACTTTATGCATCTTTACAACAAAGTTCTCTATGTGACTGAGCAAGAGTATTTTTTTTGAAAAAAGTTTCAGAGACTGACTATTTATTAATAGTCTGATCTATCTCTTTTTCTGTCAAAGGGGAAGATGTTTCTATGTTCCTTTGAACAGAAGTACAACAGTTCTTTGTATCTTGTAAAGGCTGATTTTGAGGCTGGCTGTTTTCTTATGCCTCTTCTAGGGGATCTTGAATTTTGGTTGTAGGGAAAATTTGAGGATTTTCTATTGTTTCCTGATCTTCTTGTGTAAAAAATTCCTCATGATTGTTATGATACTCAATTTGCATATAAGGTTCATGAGTTGTTTTTTCTACATTATCAGGATGCTACTCTTCCCGTGTAATCTGATATGGGTTGTAATCTAGAGGGGGATTCCCTATATGAGCTGGTTCTCCTCCTACATCAGATTCTGCATTTTGAAAGTAGCTACTTGTTTCATCAAAGCACTGCTCACTATATGTTTTTTCATTTTGTTCATGAAGTTCTCTTATCAGCATGGTACAAGCTATAGGAAGGCAATCAAAAATTTCTTCACAACCTTCTTTATTGCTTTCTTTGTAAGTTTTTTCATCATCTTCTATAAGGTGTTGATCATAATACATATCTTGGTCACTGTCTTGGTCTTGAGGTGATTGGGCTTGTGTTTGATGAAGGAAAATCATAGGTTGCTCTAGATCATCAATATTCATATTAGCCATCAACCTATCCATTCTCTTTCCAAGCATGTACATCATATTTTCCATCATGATTAGAATTTTTTCTTGACTATTTTCTCTATAATATTGTTCATCATACATGTCTTGTAGTGGTATAGTTTGTGTTTTCTCAGTGAAAAGTATATGTTGCTCTGGATCACCAATGTTTAGATTAGCCATAAACCTATCCACTCTCTTTCCAAGCATGTACATCAATTTTTCCATCATGACCATATGTTTGTCTTCAGGGTCTATATCTAAATCCATGTTTGTAAATCAGAAAAAGAGGTCACTATGTCTGTTCAATCAGTTCAAGGTCTTCTACTAGTGTAGTCATTTGGTCTTTTGGGAGTTATAAGGAGTGGAGTCGCCAGGTGAAAATTTTTTAGCTCCCAAGGAGGTAAAATGTTTTATGGTTCCACCAACATGTTTATTATGAATACCAATCTAAAATATTTTTTGGGTTTTCTGAGTTTTTTCAGTCCTATGGGTTCTAAGAGTGTCCTAAATCTGTTTCAACACTTAGCTACGGTGATGAGACAAAGAAAGTCTACTCTTATGGCTAAGCTAGTTGATTCCTTCAAGGTTTGATAATCTCTTATGAGAATCCTAAGGTTTCCTTAGTTTGTCACTGACTCAAATAAGTTTTATCATGATTACCGTTTTCTTGGTAGTTCTTGAAAAGGGCTACTTGTACTCAAGGGGTTTTCTAGAATGAATATTAACTCAGTCCCCAGCGGAATCGCCAGAATGTTATCTCTCTATAATTTTCAAGATTGGAAAATACAAACTGAAAAGGCTACATATGAACCACTTTGGGATTCTAGGATCTAGCCCTCCTGAATCCAGAGAGGGATCTCTCTATAAGTGCAAAGATTGATTTATCTTTAAGGCTTTTGAATGTGATATTAGGCTAGTTATGAAGAATGAGGTTTTTGTTTGTTTTGGTTGGGCAAAGATATGTGAAGGTGAAGGAAGTCTAAATGAAGGGTGAAGATGAATGAAAATGAAAGATTGATTCAGCCAACAAGATAGGAAAGAAGCAGCTTCAATCCATTGGGTTATGGAGTCATAGTAGGATTTAATTGAAACAACAAGTTTCAAGAGTGGTCCATGGGGCAAGTCATATATGTCTAAGGATCTCTTTAAAGTTGATTTTAGGGAATGGAATGAAACAATATGAAGGGGAATGAAACCAATGAAGAACAAAGAGCAGCCTAAGATCAAGTAAGTACTTTGAAACTATTCTAATTTTGGCATGCATTTAAGGAGAAACATAAAAGTAATATAAGATCAGGTAAGTACTTTGAAACTAGCCTGCTTTTGATGCACTGTCAATATAAAACATTTAAAACACAAAAAGAATAACTTAAGATCAAGTAAGGACTTTGAACCTATCCTGCTTTCAGCATATTCTAAGGGAAAATTTTCAAAGCAACTATTGGAGAAGAAACTAGAGGACATGGCTCACCATAGACTTCCCTAGCTTTTCTTTACTTAGCAAACTTATCAAGACAACACATAAGATAACAAAGAATAGTCTAAGATTAGGTAAGGACTTTGAACCTAGCCTGCTTTCAACATACCCTTAGGGAAAATTTGAGACAACCTTTGGAGATAAAACTAGAGGACAGGGCTCACCATAGACTTACCTAGTTCAACTTTACTTGGCAGAAACTGAAAATAACATTCAAGAACAATGTTTAGAGTTTAGACAGTAGGACGAGGGAACACAAACATTCCTTAACTCCTTGGATTGTATTAAATCATTCTTAAACAAAACAATTGGAAGAAAATGTGTAGATAAAGCTTATCAGTAAGAGAAGGGTACCTTTGACAGTAAATCCTAACTCTATAATTGTTGTTATTTATTAGAGAAAATGGACAGAATGGAAACAGAAATAAAATAACAATTTACAATAAGAAAAACATCACCGTTGACATAGACCAGGATCCCATAAATTAGCTTGTATTTGATGCTTCAAACCAGTTAGAATCTTCAAGTCCAGTGGGTCTCTACAACTTCAAACTTTTCATCTCAACTTAGGTATCTTCAATTACAAATAGAGCTTACAGCAGCTTCAGTAAACTATTTATAGGTAACATATGTCGATGACCAGCAATGCTCCCAATCACTTCTCTACAGTATTTGTAGAAGAAATAGGGGAGGTGGGATGGGATAAAAAAGATCTTCTGAAGTTCAATTAATACAATTTAATGCTTCTCGACCTTTGGGGGGCTTTCAATGGAGAAGATTTCAAGATATTCTTCTTTATTCGTAGGTTTTGTATTAAGTATTCGATCTCTTAGCGACGTTCATTGACTTTAGAACTCTTTCTCATATTTGTAATAACTCTGTTGACAATTTGTAATAAGTTTCTTTGATTTGAAATAACTTTTCAGCTGTCTTTTTGCTAATATATTCTATTATGGCAATAAATGGGCCTCTTTTGAATGCATTGATGTTGCAAGTGGATTTTGGTAGCTGAGAGGATTCAATTAGCCTCTGATGTGGCAATGGAGGCTTCTCAGACTGATAGATATTATTATTTTTCTTTAAATACTGTTATTTTTTTTTAATTCTATGTGTTAGGCTTAATAAGGCCTAATTTATGTCTTATGTTTTTCAAATTGTGTTTAATTGAGAGGATTGGACTTTTGAATAGTTGATTCAGTCCATAATCCCTCAAAACTGCATAAACAATCTTCAATTCTTCATCTCTACTGTGACTAGATCCTTTCACATTGATACTCTTTGCTTGATTAAGTTTTGTTGTGTCTTGTTGATATGCAGGTGTTACAGAGGTTTTATAATGGCATCAGTGCTCATGAGGCACTGATGAAAAATCGATGGGAAACCCTGTAGAATGATATTTTTTGATTAATAAAGGCATGGGGGATCGTCATCCCCGGTCTTCAATTTTCTTTTAAAACAATTGAAAAACCATTAAAACCTACACAACAAAGAAAAATTAGAAAAAATCCTGCGTAGTTGGGTTTAGACTGCATTGGAAGTTTAGGTTTAGAGAGCAGCCATTGGATGAAATCATTCAACGACGAGGATTGCCTGCAGAGGTTAAACAGGAGAGGCAGTTGAATAAAAGGTAGGGATATTAAGTTAGAACCGTTGATCTCCAAAGATCAATGGTTGAGATAAATCTTGAATATATAATGTGGATGGGCCACTTTGTAATGAAACAAATAATATACAAAGGAAAAGGGTGAAAACCTTTGGTAGAGTTAACAAAGGGTTAAAATGAAATTCGGGGTTTCTGAAGGATTCTGGGCCGTCGAATGAGATTGGCCACAGAGATCAACGATAGAGATTTGCTTATGAAGTCCCTTTGGAGGATGGGTGGAGGGTGATGAACTGAGGGTGAGATTAATCTTGAGCCGTTAGATCTCAGAGATCAACGGCGGAGATCTATTACGAGAAAATGCAATGGGAATGGAAATGGTGGTTTCGACTGAAGAATCCACCGGTTTCGCGCGACGTAAAGGGGGAAAGGCGGTATTGGCTTTTTGAACGTGATATGCATTTCTAGTCGACACATGGCTTTTTAAAACCGCCCATATCATGTAACTTTGAAAAATTAACCTTTAGGCTTAAAATCATGCGAAACCGCGCGCTGGCCATCAGATATGGGGTCTTAGATCGGAAGGTCGTGACGAGAGTGCGATGGAGAATAGATACACGGGCAATAAAAGGTGGGGCGGGGTCAAGGCGGTTTTAATATTGACCGTCGGATGAGGGAATGAACGACTAGGATTGATCAATGGGGGCGGTAGGTCCCAAATGAGTTGGGCCTACTGGGTTAAATATGGACCGTAGGATTAGAACAATGGACAACCCAAATTCATTCTTGGGGCTAATGAGATGGAATATGAGGCAGGGGTCGAATGGAGAATGGGTCATTGTGGGCCGTTTATATGCAGAGATCAACAGCGGAGATTCGCTGAAGAGGTTACACTGTCGGGATTTGAGAAATAACAAAGGGAAGTGAGGATTGCTCTGGGCCGTCAAATCTTGGTGTATGGACAGCCCAGATGCAATCAGAAGATTGCGATCGACGGGGGAGAGAGGAAAGGTGCAAAGAAAAGTTGCGATGCGATGAGATTGGAGTTGTTGATCTTTGAGAGATCAACGGTCAGAAATGAGTCTGTAGGTTCAAATGTCGGAGGCTGTGGTGGAGGGCGATTGGATGTGAGCCGTTGGATCTCAGGAGGAGATCAATGGCGGGGAAAAAATTGGGAATCGGCGATCGGAGGAAGGCTGATGCGATGGTGCGATTGAGCCATCGCAATTAGAGTTTCAAAGGGGCACAATTGGACGAACCCTTGAAGAATTTTCCGATGTGATGGGCGGGGCAAGGAATATAAAAGTGCGCTGACTATTGATTTATTTAAAGGACCAAATATGGACCGTAGGATTAGAACAATGGACAACCCAAATTCATTCTTGGGGCTAATGAGATGGAATATGAGGCAGGGGTCGAATGGAGAATGGGTCATTGTGGGCCGTTTATATGCAGAGATCAACAGCGGAGATTCGCTGAAGAGGTTACACTGTCGGGATTTGAGAAATAACAAAGGGAAGTGAGGATTGCTCTGGGCCGTCAAATCTTGGTGTATGGACAGCCCAGATGCAATCAGAAGATTGCGATCGACGGGGGAGAGAGGAAAGGTGCAAAGAAAAGTTGCGATGCGATGAGATTGGAGTTGTTGATCTTTGAGAGATCAACGGTCAGAAATGAGTCTGTAGGTTCAAATGTCGGAGGCTGTGGTGGAGGGCGATTGGATGTGAGCCGTTGGATCTCAGGAGGAGATCAATGGCGGGGAAAAAATTGGGAATCGGCGATCGGAGGAAGGCTGATGCGATGGTGCGATTGAGCCATCGCAATCGAAGGTTTCAAAGGGGCGCAATTGGATGAACCCTTGAATAAGTTTCCGGTGCGATGGGCGGGGAATATAAAAGCGCACTGACTGTTGATTTGTTTAAAGGATCAACAGTGGAAAATGCGGCGGGAGTCGATAGACCAAAGTTTCATCGCATCGGGGAAATGGAGTTTAACAAAGAAAATGTGCCCATATGAATGCCCCAATTACGATAAGCACCCAGGGCCTTAATGTTTCGCATGGTGGGGAAGTAGTTAGGGGCTTAGCCAAAGGGGGCTAAATGCCTTAGCACAAAAAGGCTGTTTTTTATGATTTTTCAAGTATTTCAAAGGATTTTAAAAGCTTCCGATAAGGTTAATGTTACACCAATTTTTGGTCACCTAACCTGTTATTATTAGATGAACCCAAGTACACCATGTAAGACCAATTTTACCCTAAGTAAAATTGCTTTCACCATGTGAAATAACTTATTTGTTTATATTTCCCGGTCATATTTAACCCAAAAAAGGGAGATTAATTAAATAAATCCTTATTTATTTAATTATTTCCTAAGAATAAGTTATTTAAATCAGTATTTAAATAATATTCTTAGTTAAATTTGACTAAATCATCCATAAATAATTAAATAAACCATTATTTATTTAATTATATTCCCATCACTTCCCTAAAATGACAAATAAACCATTTATTTATTTATTATTTATAAATAAAGGAATTGACCCAAGTCAAGAATCCTTTTCCCTCCAACAAATATAATAAAATATTCCTAAAGGGTGCTTCTAGAATTCGATTAATAATATTTTATTCATGCACCGAGTTCTAGACCGCCCCAATATTTTGTTATAAATAGGGGGGTTTTCCCCATTCATTAGACACCTTCATTGCATTAGATCACTCTGGATCTACTCTTGGTCACCATTTTCCATTTTGTTTTGTGAACTCCCATTGAGTTCCATGTTTGCTTTTCTACATCCATAAGAGAGAGAAATTTTAGATCTGAAACACTGAGGACTTCCAAGAACCCATCCCACTGAGGAGAACCGGAAAACACCTTTCTTGTTTTCCTCTCAGGTGCCCCATTCTTTAATATAATACAAAATATTCTTTTAAACACTTTGTTCTTGTCTTGTTCATTGGATGCATGGAGCCATGTTATATTCTATCTGCTTAATGTCTTTTTGTGCTTAGATCTGAATTTGTGCAGCAAACTTAAAGATATTTTGCAGCCATAATCGATGTTAGGGCTATTTTTTATTCATAGTTAAAGTGATCTTTTACGAAGAAAGAATCATACTAACAATTGGTGACTCCACATGGGTTTTCTTTTGCGATCGCCGTCGTTTCATATATTCCTGCATATTCAGTTGTTTCAGACCCTAGGGTTTCTCTCCCCTTTTCTGATTTTCCTATTTTTATGGTGATTTTCACCCCTAAAACCCTTAAACAGTCAAATTTTCAACTTCCGTGTGTTTCTGGCCTTATTGCACAGGCGACAGACATCAGCCGCAGCTGAGACGACAAATTTTTCTGAAATCTGCCGCCGAGAGAGCCGGATCTGCAGGTCGCACTTATCGGCCCAAAAAGTGCGACCTGAGCCTCAAGATGCACTTTTCTGCCCCAAACCTGCGACCTAGACTGAAAAAAGGTCAGAACCTGCGACCTGCACTTTTTCTGCAAATTTTTCAACACTTTTTCTGGGTTTTTCTGAAGCTTCTGTCAGGGTTTCCCAGCCTCTGTCTCTGCCCGTTTGGACCTGTTTCTGATCTGCTTCACTCAAATAAGAGGGAATCTTGCCCCTTAGGGCTCTAGTACCCCCCCATTTTGTGGGCGAGTCTTTGCTGTTTCCGAATTCTGAATTTACAGAGTTTCAGCCCTGTTTTTCTCAGATCTGATACCTCCTTTTTAGATCCCTTTAGATCAGCTCTTCTCCCTCTCAAAACACCTCATATCATTTTTTTTGGGTTCATTTCTAAGGCCACTGCCTTATCTCTCCTATTTTTCGCTGATCTCCTCCTTTTTAGCAGCAACCTTGCCTCCGCCTATTTGCTGTTCTCTGCACCACTTTTCAGCAGATGTACCCTTTAGATCCCAATCCCTCCAGAACTTAAATCTATTGGCCTCTTTTCAGCGTGCTTTGCCTAGTTTTTCCCTCTTATCGACTAGTTTTGAGAAACCCGCCTTCTTGGGTTAGATTGCTGCATTGTTAGTTGTTAATTTTCTATTCTTTCAATTTTATTTACTGCACATTTCTTTTCCATTACGCAACACACTTTTTTTAACTCTCAAAACGTCTGGGTTTAAACAATTAAAATTAACACACCCCACACACTGACCCTAAGTGAAGAAGCGCCTGGTTAACACCACCTGGCAAAGACTTTAAAATCAATTGTCACTGCACCTTTCTGCCCTTGACCTCACTTGATTTTGTCCCTCCCTTCCCTTGTCATTTTTCTTCCTCCTATCATCATTACGCCCCCACGACGCCTCTCCCGGAGACTTCTTGGCCTTCATCCTTAGTTTCCGCTTGATCGACTTCCTCCTTCCCGTCGTCATCGAGTAAGTCTTTCCCCAAGTCCGCACTCCGACTCTTCCTCTGATTGTTCGGGTTCTCCCCCTCCTGGTTCTCCCCCTGTCACTTTCACCATGTCTAGTGGGACTACAATTTTATAGCCTAACCCCGGTTCTCAGTCCCGGATCCGTTCCGGTGGAACCCCTATAGGATACCTATTTGCTTGTCTCCCTTATATGGCCGGCCCTTAGTCTCCTCGATTTCAATCGGCGATTAATGATATTATTCGCCACGATGTTAGTTGGCCCGCTATACCGCAGGCTCCCCTCGACATTCCAAGTTCGAAGGCCTTGCTAGTGAGGATCCCTCCAACCATATCGGTCTTCCATGTGTGATTGTTCCTCCAATTCCATTACTAACGACTCTATCCATATTAGATTGTTCAATGCACGCTTACGAATTGACTTCTAAGGTATGTTGAATAAATTACACCTCTCCCATACCACTTTTTGCGTCGTACCCAAGCCTTGTATCTTGTTGCTCCCTCTCCCGATACGACAGCAGTACCGAGCTTTTAACCTCCTTCGTCAATCCTCCTCAACCCGCCTCTCCACTCATGTCAGAGAATGGCGGCGTAGAAGAAAGCTTATGTCGAGCTTCTCCCTTTCTTGAAAGATCGGGTTTATATGGGTAAGTTCTTCACGGACTAGTCCCTTCCACCATCACCCTTCGTGCATGGGATGGCCATGCCTCCCAGCCCATTGGCCTATTTCGTAACTGTCCTATCACCCTTGCTGGAAGGATTGTTTGTGTCGACGTTGAAGTTATTGATGCCCCTCTTGACTACAACATCCTTTTTGGGTGTAGTTACACTTATGCCATGTCAGATGTCCCGTCCGCAGTCCACCGCAAGATGTTTTTCCCTCATAATGGCAAGATTGTCACCATTGACCAATTGACCTACCATGAACCAAAATATCAGACCTCCCCTGAGTCCACCATCTCTAATATCACCAATAAACCAACTGTTGATTCATTGACCAGTGTTTCCCCCAACGTCTATAAAGACTCCTCTTTGCTTGGAAATTTTCTTGGTCCTCCCCCTCCTCCCATCTCTGACCCCAGCTCAGCGAATGTTTTCATGATGCAATCGTCTCAGGCTAGCCTTCCACAACCTGCTCCGGCTAGTTAGCAACATCTATCTCGCCCACCGCCTCCTGCTCCTAGCCCTTCGCTTTAGTCAACCGAAACTTTTTCACCCGGCCCTTCCCATCACACTCAGGAACCTTCTTACCCTCTTGAGTCAGTTCCCTCAGGCCTCCCCCATCTGGGAGCCATCCCCCCTGGTCACTACCCTTCCAGTCAGTTACCTTTCCTTGGTCCCCCCCCCCCCGGGTGTCTATTCGGTCCCTGTCATGGCCACCCTTTCCCTTCCTAATTTAACCTTGGGAATTCTCATTTGGTATCTTACCCCTCCAACTGAGACCCCACCAGGCCACCCCAAACCATACATAGCTGTGACACCCATACAACCGATCCCCGTCACTCCTTCCACCACCACAGTGCCCCTCGCCCCTCCGCAGAACCCTCCTAATGCTACGACAGCTATCGGCAAGAAACAAAAAACTCACAAGGGGGCATCCACTGACAAGGCCACCGCTCCCCACCCTACCCCTCTCCAACCCGCCAAGCCTTGTGCCTTGTGTGATGGTACCGGTCATCCCACCCATATTTTTCTTGAGTTGCCCCGTATCCAACCCATGGTTAAAGTCACGTTCCCTGAATCTACGGTCCCTGACACCTCTGTCGCTTCCTCATCCGTAGCCAAGAACCCAAAGAATCTTCGCACCAACAAACCCTGTGCTCTGTGTGGTGTCCATGGCCATTATTCCCACCATTTCCCTCACCTCATGCATTACCGAGCCTCTTTAGAGGTCATTCGCGAGTACGAAGTTGAACAAAATCAATCCGCCTCGCCCATCCTTGCTCAGTATGCATCAATTTTACTTGAAGATTCCCCGGCGACCATTGACATCCCTCCCCCTAATGTTGAGATTTCTGAATCTGCTACTCCTCTCTTATACCTATCATCATCCGCCCACCCCTCGGAGTACATCCCCTCTGAATCCACTCCGTCTGTTTCAATTGATCCCCCTTCCGCCACTTTTTCAGGCTCTTTATGTTTCGACCATATTTTTTCTTGTTCTTCTGTCATTTCCCCTAATGACCCGTATGTGCACCTTTCTCCCTCTACTGATGATCTAGGTAGCTTTGCAGCCTCTTGTGGTTTCCACTCCCTTTCCTTGCCTTCCCATCATCTCGATACTCCCATCTGTATCTATGATTTCCTTTACAACATGCATCCCCGCTTTCCCTCCCTTTTCTCATCTTGTGATGATATTCCCTCGACCCTCTCGTCCACTCATTACCTTGGTTATGCCGATGGCGCTATTCGCTATTCTCGAAACCTTTCCTCAGCTACCTGGGCCATTTTTACCCCCTTGCATGCCCTTGTTCTTGCACATGGAGTCTGCATTGGTCCAGCCACCAATAATCAGGCCGAATATGATGCCTTTCATGGTCTCTTAGCCGATGCTCTCTCTCATCACATCCTCCATCTGCATGTCCATTTAGATTCCCTGCTTCTCGTTTTAAAACTTAATGGTGTCTATCGTGTGCATAACCCTATCCTGTTTAGACAATATTTACGAGTGCAACTTTTTATACGTGAATTTAGATTCATTACATTTAGCCATATACCTCGAGATCAAAATCACTATGTAGATCAAATCACAAACCATGTTCTAGACTGGCATATATCACACACAACACCATGACATTTAACACCATCAACCAAATACATATACATCACATATATTATATAACACGTGTTTTTAGAGTCCATCTACTCTGAAACATACTACATGCCCATATCATGTTACAATAACAAACCTACAAAAATGGGGGGCACCACTCGCCCCTACATCGACACTGGGGGGCACCACCTGCCCTACATCTAATCACTCTCTGGAGGATCCCGAGCCAATGGCTCTACTCCCGCAGCTCGTAGATCACGCACAGCCTGACTAGCCATCGCCATGCATCGCATGATACCTCACTACTCTGAGGGTAACCCAATACATAACTCTATGTACCGGTCATCTAAATCCTGCCAACCACACTCCGATACACCGGTCAGTAGCCCCTCACATCTACGACGAATGTCCTCCACCTGAGCAGCCATATCCTCGCTCTGTGCTGTCCTTGATCCACTTGCCCCTGTAGCTCCTGTTGCTGCAGGTCGTCCCATATATCCGGCCGGTTTTACCAGAGCTATATCTTCATTCCACAAAACATCTCGATTAGCATCATGTATACTAGTCACAAAACTCTCACATACACCTAACATATTAGTTGCTTGTCACTTACCATCGGGCCCCCACACTCGACCTGGCGGAAGCGGCAAGTCCAGATCTCCCCAATAACTCATCTCACTATAGGGATAGTCATCTATGTATAATGGCATCTGATCCCAATGTGTGAAAAAGTCTGGTCGGAACACCCGTCCGACCGCCCCTCCCCCTCCTCTACATAGTAGTCGTCCCCACCGATGCATCCGGGGCTCTCTCAGACCTCCATCAAGAAACTGTACACGAGGTCGTAAGGTCGGGATCTTATCAAAGAATAAAGAGCACAACATCATCCCATAGGCGCAATAATGATTCACTTGCTGCTTGCATAGTGACAACTCTCATTTCACTGACACCAACATCATCTAGGCCCACCCATAGTAGGTCCCACTCAACACACTCTCCATGATCATCATCTTCCCTCCAGTGATGTGATGAAACGCCTGGCTACCCAAGACTCGTAACACTACTTCGGCCACCGCCCGGGTCTCCAACCTCTCTAGATCACCAATGGATATTCGAGTCCCTTTGAATCGGACACCTGGTCGACAATGTCGCTCAACAAACTCCATAATGTTACGCCCACATGGTAACACTGGCTGCATATTTCCCACCATCCCTAATTGTGGGAGTCCAGTCAAGAAATACAAATCCTGGACCGTCAGCTCGATCCTGTGCCCTTGCACTATAAACACCTCTTGATCTGGATCCCAATAAATGCTAATCCAGGCCAACAAGGGCTCTCCAGCCCTCATCAAAGGGTTCTCCAAAAATTTCAGAACCCCATGTCTATCCAGTGCACGACGGACACCCGGATTCGCCGGGATTTCCGTCTGTAGTGTACCTAAGTCTCTCTCTCTCCACTTTATCCGTATATCTACCATATCTGCACAAAACCATCCTTTTTTTCAGCCTTTAGATCAACAAAAATACATTATCTTACACCAAAATATCATTTCAGCCCATAACATCTCTGAAGCCTCCCACACCTAGCAGGTCGCAATTTTTGGGAAAAATCTGGGCCAGGTCACACTTTTCAGGCCAAAACTTGCGTCCCAGGTCGCAGTTTTTGCCCCAAAAAGTGTGACCCGACCGTAATGAGGTAGTAGGGGCAGTTACTGGATTTTAAAACCCTAATCTGCAATTTCAATCCATCAAAAACAAAGCTTAGGATTAGGCCTCTTACCTGCAACTTACGGTTCACAATTCCAACGGTCGGTTTGTCCGCTATGATCGCTGCAAGATTTAGGGCCTTCTTTCCTCTCCACATTCACCACAGCTACATAAGCAAATGAATGATTTTGGAGGGAAAACGCCCTATTAGAAGAAAACCCCTATTTTTTCTTTCGCCCACTGCGACCAAACTATAGCCCCGTTTGACACACCGTTTGCACCGTTGGAAAGCTCTCACTGAGCACTCAAATGGGTATCTGTTAGTTTTTTATTTTTTTCCACTTCACTAGGACACCTTTTGTTCATGAAGGGCCTATTCACCTCTTCCCAAAATCGAATTTCTTCACTTACGACACTTGTACTTGGGGTACCACTTTGCCTCCTTACTCGTCTTCATTCGTGTTGACTTTCGTCATGAGCTACCCCATTGTACTCATGCTTTTATGGTTCCCCATTGGACCCATACTATGAGGCAACACCATTGAGTCACCCTTGCTTAGATCATCTGCGTCGAGTCACCATAACATTCATGGAGTCTATCCCAAGTCCCTTTGTACCCCACTATAGTCCTCCATCCTTCCCTGCTTGGTCCCTTTCTCGTGTCGCACATTATGGCCTTCAGTACCCCTGTCCACTATCCCTCATGATATTGTGTCAGTCGCTGCCAAGCCATTTATACCCTTTATGCTCTAACAAGGGAATTCATCCAACCACTCCTCCATTTCTCTCATTCCATCATCATCATCAGTATCTACTTGTTCGTCGCATTTTCCCCGTGCCTTAGGTGGGGTTCCCTTATTGCCTCACCTATGGCGGACCTCCTTCTGTCGACATCAGCTCATTTACTCCAGAAGCCAGGTCTAGGGGGCAGTGTACCTTGGTTCGAGCTCTTCCTAGCATGATCATGATATATACACTTGATGGTACAGTGACGCAGTCGCAGCTATTGGTGATTCCCGGGCATGTGTGAGATGTCTCAACCCTCGTGAGGGGGTGGCCCTGCAGGTAGCCCCCCACATGCTCGGATGCCTTCATTTCAGCCCTTGATGCAGCTCCTCTTATATGATGATATCGGCCTCAGCCACTTGCAGTGCCTCTTTGATTTGCACGTATCCGTCAGATTTTGCGAGCACTTCCCCGCGTGTAGGGGGCATTTGGGCGTATTTATATCTCATGTACTACCATATTATTGTATAAGCCCTGACGATTATTCCAGGAATCACATGTATGTGGGATTCATCATGTTATTTATTTGGCTCCTGTTTAGCCCAGCACATGCTTCATTATTGCATTCAGTGGTTTTCAGGGCGCCTTATTCTTTGTACTTATTGTGTTCCGTGGTTTTCCGAGCACCTTATTCTTTGTACTTTGTCTCGGCGAGCATAGGTATGCCTCCCCCGCCGCCTTTAGCACAGGTACCACTTCATAGAGACTTGTTTCACCTGTAAGTCTCGTCTCCTCAGGGTATAGTCCTTTCACACCTCTGACATCCTTACATTTCTCTCTCACCTCTCTCTTCATGCCTAGTGATTGAGTTCTTACAATGTACTTCGGTCATACGATTTTCTCCTAACACTCGTTCGTTGGGGGGAAATCTGTTACACCAATTTTTGGTCACCTAACCTGTTATTATTAGATGAACCCAAGTACACCATGTAAGACCAATTTTACCCTAAGTAAAATTGCTTTCACCACATAAAATAACTTATTTGTTTATATTTCCTGGTCATATTTAACCCAAAATAAGGAACTTAATTAAATAAATCCTTATTTATTTAATTATTCCCTAAGAATAAGTTATTTAAATCATTATTTAAATAATATTCTTAGTTAAATTTGACTAAATCATCAATAAATAATTAAATAAACCATTATTTATTTAATTATATTCCCATCACTTCCCTAAGATGATAAATAAACCATTTATTTATTTATTATTTATAAATAAAGGAATTGACCCAAGTCAAGAACCCTTTTCCCTCCAACAAATATAATAAAATATTCCTAAAGGGTGCTTCTAGAATTCAGTTAATAATATTTTATTCATGCACCGAGTTCTAGACCGCCCCAATATTTTGTTATAAATAGGGGGGTTTTCCCCATTCATTAGACACCTTCATTGCATTAGATCACTCTGGATCTACTCTTGGTCACCATTTTCCATTTTGTTTTGTGAACTCCCATTGAGTTCCATGTTTGCTTTTCTACATCCATAAGAGAGAGAAATTTTAGATCTGAAACACTGAGGACTTCCAAGAACCCATCCCACTGAGGAGAACCGGAAAACACCTTTCTTGTTTTCCTCTCAGGTGCCCCATTCTTTAATATAATACAAAATATTATTTTAAACACTTTGTTCTTGTCTTGTTCATTGGATGCATGGAGCCATGTTATATTCTATCTGCTTAATGTCTTTTTGTGCTTATATATGAATTTGTGCAGCAAACTTAAAGATATTTTGCAGCCATAATCGATGTTAGGGCTATTTGTTATGCGTAGCTAAAGTGATCTTTTACGACGAAAGAATCATACTAACATTTAAAAAGGAGTTTTAAACCTTATCCAAGGGTTTTTATGGAGGAAAAGAAAGGAAATAATGGAAATGGAGGAATTTTATGAAGAAAAAGAGGATAAAAATGAAAGTTAATTATGAGTGAAAGGAGGGGTAAAATGAGGGGAAAAATGGAGTTTTCAACAATCTTTTTCTTCAGGAAAACAGCAGGGTTTTCAGAATTGAGAGGGAAACAACAGTGAAGATTAATCAAAGGATAAGATATCTTCACAAGACTTCAAGAACTAACAATTTGTCATAAAACTTGTTTATTGAAGGCTTTAAAAAATGATTTAGCCACCATTTGATATGACAATTTTTTATAGGTGGCTAACAGTTCTCCCATCATATGAGAACCTCTTGGAATCCTTGAATTCTTATTCGACATGATGAGTTGTCTTCGCAACATAGTTCATTTTCTTGTGTCAAGCTCCCTAAAAAATGAAACAAACTCATTGGAGCATAGTTCATTTTCTTGTGTCAAGCTCCTTAAAAAATGAAACAAAATCATCGGAGCAGTGTTAGTTTTCTTGTATCAAGCTCCTTAAAAAATGAAACAAGGTGTTGTGAGGATGGTTCATCTTCTATGTCAACCTCGTCAAAAAATGAATTAAGTCATGAGGATATTTCTTTTAATTTGTCGACCTTGTTAAAAAAATGAGACATGTTCCAGTTTAATTTGAGCCTTTGATCATATCTCGTAAAATTCCAGTCGAGTCTTTCTCTGATCTCGTGATTTGAACCTTCACTCCATCTGATTTTCATTTATTACAACTGGACTGAATCTTGGGAGGCATGTACCTCGAATTGTGTCACCATGATAGCGGCATGTTGTGCCCGCCTTTCAAGCATAGTTTACCTTTGTTTCAAGATTGTGTAAAAATGAAACCAATCTCAAGCATAGTTTACTTTTGTTTTCAAGCTTGCGTAAAAATGAAATTTTTTGGCTTTATGTCCTTTGTGAATGTTTTCCTGAATTTTGGGTCATTACTTATTATCTAGATTATTTAACTGATACATTAGGTAACATTGTATTAGGCATTTGCGTAATCTGTAAAATCATCATCACATGAGAGACTCATATCAAGTAGGAAATTATATGTATATATATCGAATGTTTGCATTAGTGTGCATCATAAATTCAAAAAATATGTGTGTTTCTGTTACATCTTGAGACATCATGTCTCTCAAAATATGCAGATATAAAACCTAGGTGTCTAATCGGCGTGATTCTAATGGTAGCATGTCACTTCTCGTACAAGCCACCTCAACAAGCAGTGAATTCGGTTTGGCACCCCTAAGGTATGTCTTTGGTAGGCACGAGGAACATCGTCGAATTGTGCATAGTTCGGGACTCTGCGTGTGATTCCCTCCAAGTTTTGCACAATCTCTTACTCCTCGCCTCCCTCTCCATGAGGGTCAAAATCGTGAGGGACACTCCTCGCTATCAGAGACATGCCTGCGGGTCTCTCTGGTCGCTGGTGGTGTCAGGACTATGACCTTGTGAAGTTGAAAGATTAGTAGTTGTTTCAGGAAGAACGATACCAAGATAGACCCATAACCAAATTTCTTTAATTTGGTCTTCTTTCACTTTGTCAGCTGGAATTTCATATTAGTTTTCATGGCCTTTGCCTAGTTGTAGATGGTTAGTGTCAAGAAGTATAGAGTAAGAAGTAGCTATGTATTTTTTGCTTCGTGCGGTGCTTGCGATCTCGCAACTCGTTTGATGGTATGTAGCACTACTTTTAGTGCCAAGTATGGGATGGTCTCGATATCTACTTTCTCACTTCCTGATCCCTTCCATGCCCCTGGACATACCCTGTCAATCACGATGGACATGTTCTCCATGCAAGGCCGAGTGTCGGTTAGGATTGGTGCTACTCCCCTCCACGATAATCCTGTTATGAAGTAGACATCAGAAACATCATTCTCAAGTTCCTAATCTCGAAGGATGAAATTTTCTTGATTCTCATCCCATATGATGATCAAATACTTTAGTAGCTCCAGTTGAGCATAGAGACACGGTGTCAAGAAGAAATTTTTTAGTCCACAGTCTTTGAGAGCTTCCATGTATCTCTCATTTTCCATGGCAAGCTCATCTTCTTTGTTGTGTTCCTATTCTTTCCATTTGATCACTATTATGTCGCTTTATACCTACAAACATGTTCATATGGACGATATTAGCTAATTTAGAAGCTTCATTTTGTGAAAAATTGAGCCCTTAACTTACATTTTTAAAAGAAAACATGGTCTATGTGGTTAGCACAACTGTTTCTAAAACACTCGTGCCAATGGGCATGCCCCAGTTGAGAAAATGGGTGATTGGCGCGAGTCTGTGCTTGAAACTCACGCCAACCACTGTTCCCTAAAATTTAAATTTTCCTCCTCAGAAATCAAAAGTGAGGATTGCAGGCAATAAAAGAAGACTTAAACTGAGGGGAAGTATGTCGGATCTTGGAACTAACAGATTCGATATTGGTCTTCCGAATCGTCTTCTATTGTCGCCGCAAGATCACACTGTAAAATAGGTAACTATTGCTCCACAAGAGATAAAAATTGAAAAGTAATTATTTTTACTATTTTTGGAATTTTTATAACTTTTCACAACCCTAATTAAGTTTTAAGACATGTTTTTTGATTATTTTATTATATTATTTTGAGAAATGGGTGTTACACATATCTCTTGTGCAGCGACAGGTTTTCATGCAATAGTTATGAAGTAATGAGTTTTATTTTATACTTTTTCGGACTCAGTAAAAACACGAAAAAGTTACTACTAGAGTCATCTTTCAACTCTTTTCTGACTCTCTAAAATTGAAAATATTTCTGAGATTCTTGTCATTTTGAACTCGTTAAATGGCTCCGAAGCGATATCTACCCAATATACATTTACCCCTTTTTCGAGCTAGGTAGGATTATTTACGAAAAAGAAATACCTTAGCCTATCGTGACTGTTAGATTCAGTCTTTGCAGCCTTCCTCCAGTGATCAAACATGCTCTTTCAAAGTGATTTTAAAGTGTCAAGGTCAAATTTTGTCATTACAATGAGTCTTCAAGCAAAATTTGGTCACTAGGCATTAGGTCTAGGGTTTGCTTTCACTTCTTCCAAAGTTGTCCAAATGTCAGTCCATGTCACCATTCAGCTGAGTGTACCATCATTCATAGGGTTTTCATCATCATGTCAAGTTCCATTGAGTCATTTCACAGCTTGTTCATGCTTCAGTTGTGCCTTGGTAAGGTCCATTTCCCTCTCCTCCAGGGTTTTGGAGGTAATTTCTCTTGGATGGTCAAATCATCGAAAAAATTGTATATGGATGTTCATACACCTTCCCCTATCATTAATTCACCTAATTAAACACTTCCCATCACTGAGATCCCCCAAATTCCTCATTTTTGCACAAACCCTAGTTTCTAGCCAAAACTTGGCAATTTCCTAGGCTAGGCCTGTGTTTTGCCCTTTTGGACCCTTTCCCCTCACTCAATCTCTGTGATTCAACTTTCCCCTGCTTCCTAACATCCCTCCCTACTTCCCAAAATTTCCCCAAGAATTTAGAAGCCCTCTATCCCCTTCATTTCGCTTCATTTCGACAAAATCCCTTGTTCCACACATCGGGATAAGTTTCACTCAAAAGATGTTTCAGAGCAATACAAGATGAATTTTGGAAAACTGAGAGAGTTTTTTGTCCATCACATTCCAAGGAAGAAAAACCTCATTCACTTTTTACACAGGTATCATGGTTTTAGAGAAATGTCAAAAATATCGTTTCCTCAGGAGAATTGAATGCACCTCTGAAGTGACCTTGGAAAAA